>CM014276.1:61782309-61854970 GCA_004135705.1 Alloteropsis semialata
ATTACCGTTGCTTCTGTAGAATTAGGTGATCGGACCTGTGGGGGAGTTGCTGGATGATTTTCTTGAAGGCCCTGACCTAATTGTGCTTGTTCTTCTTGAAGTGGCGGGCTTGATTGATGAGGCGAGCCAGTTATAGTCCTCTCAGATGAAGACGAGTGACCCGAGTGTGCCTGGACCGGGCTCGATTGCATCTGAATGGGGCTTGATGATTTTTGTGGGTCCGATTCTGGGGCTTCGTCGACCAACAAGCTTGAAGACTTGGTCGGACTGAGCTGATTTGCAGAAGATTGTCCGATGGTCTGATTTTGCAAGAAAATTAGTTTGGATAAAGTGAGTAATCGAATTTGATGAATTTTTAAACTTACCAGAGTGGTCTTCGGGCGCTTGACAGTTTTGGAGGACGTCGGCTTCTTCCTTTTCCTGCTGTCACTGAGAACCGACAGGAGTTTGCCGATAGTTGGGGAATCGCAGCCGATCCACGGATCTGGCGAGATGTTGCTGTAGACGACTTGCTTCCCAGATTGAGTCACCGTCGGAGGAGTGCGATCAACGTCCTAACAAAGGGGAAGAAATTTAACCAATTGAAATGATACAAAGAAAAGGGACAAGTTCGCAGATGTTACCTCTGGTCTACCCTTAAAAGTTGGGTGCAGCTTTCGGACATAAGTCTCGCAGGCGATGCAGAATAAATGTTGGCGCCATTCGGCCCACCACGTGTTGAAGGTCCGATGAGCTATGAGGCTGATTGCCCAAGTGTCTAGATTGGTTTGATCAAGGGGAGGCTCGAGCTCCAAGAGGCGATCCCATTCTACGCCAGTGTCAACCTTTCCCCTTGGGTAGACTAGATCGGTCAAAACTAGATGGAGCGGAAGCTGTCCAATACCAAACTGACGGGCGGCCAGATTTGGATGGTAATACTCATAAGTTGATTGTCCTGGCTTGCTCAGACTGAGGCCGATTGGGAGGAATTGAGCGTTGATACAAGTCCGGAAGATGGCAAGGGCTTCTGTATCTGTCTCCACGATCATGCCGAATTTGAATTTGTAGGGCAACTCGTATTCGTCAGCGTTGTCGTACAAGAACCAGAGCACCTTGTCATCAGTAATACCTCTATAAAGAAGTGCAAAGTACTTGGACGATTCCTTGGCCGATAATTTATCAGCGGGAAAACCCATGGCAGCTTCACCAAGCGAAGTACATCGGCGCCAGGTGATCTCTTCCGATTCAAGCCTGTTCATTGGGAATTGGTGTTTCTGGATGTTTACTTTGAGAGCCTTGCTCAAATGAAGCATCAACCACATCTGGATGAACCACCATGGCCCGCCGAGATTGGTGATAGGCGATCCGGTCCTCAGGCGCTTGGCGACTTGATGAAGCAGATTGTATACTGCTCCCAGGAGATACTGGCCAAGGTTGATGACATGGTCACTTGCCAGCGATTCAGCCAAGTGTTGAAAGTTGGCTGTCGGACCAAGAGTGGTGCCGCAGAAGAAGAATCTGTCCAACCACATATTCAGAAAGGCCGCATGCTCACGATCAGTCACGGGTCCGATCCGATGATTGCTCTCCATGTATCCTTTCCAGCCGCCAGAGTTTTTGGTCTTGAAATGATGAGTGAGTTTGACATTGAGCCTGAGAAGACGCTTGTTACTGGTGACGTTGAGGCCAAGGAGCATGACCACATCGAGCAATGTTGGGGTCATCGGACCATGACCAAAGAGGAAGGCGTTCATTGCATCGGACCAAAAATGTGATGCGGCGATCAGGAGGTTCTCATTCTTGGCGATGGGTCCGATGCTGAGGCCGATACACTGGGCGATGTCTAATCTATCCCAGATTGCAGATTTGGAGGCCGATACTCTCAGATACCAGTCCTTCCATCCGGGGAGAACTGTCGGCCAAGAGCGGAATGCATTCTTCCAGTCCTCAACGTCAAATCCAGAGGTCTTGAATGGGATGCGCAAGGTCTCCAGATTGATAAACTCTGTGGGGTCCGGATCTCCCATTGGACCAAGAAAATAAGCCCCTCGGACATCGCCTACGGGGATTAGGGTTTGGGCACAAATGGCCTAGAAGAAGAATGCGAAATGAGGACAAGTTTGAAAAGCCGAATCTCAGAAATACGGAAAATGAGTTCGGATTCGGTAAAATACCTCCGGGATTGGATGGCGTGCTTCTCCTACTGATGATCCTGCGGGCGTCGAGGAAGAACCTGAGGTGAAGAGGGTCGATGAAGAGGAGGCTGAAGAGTTTGCTGCTGCCGCCATTGTCGAGGTCGTGGCCGCCGCCATTGTCGAGGTCATAGCTGCTGCCATGGTGGAGAGCGCTGCCGCTGATGAACTTGCAGGAGCAGATGCTGAGAGGGAAGCGGATGCGGAAGACTGGAGGACGCCCATGGAGGATGATTCGGCCATTTGAGCAGATTTTGATTTGAGTTTGAATGAATGCGAGTGGTCGCTCGGGAGAGAGGAGGAAGAAGATGAGCAGTGCGGGTTCTTGGCGAAGAAAGAGAAGTGGACAGCGTGGCCGCCGGCGGGTTTTTATAAGGAGAAAACGGCTGTGGCCCAAAAATCGAGGAACCGCACAGTGCAAGGATAGGAAGTCTCGGCACGAAAATCGGTGAAGGAGTTATTATGACAGATACGAATTTTGGAATAAAACATATTTTATCCCCTGGCATGTGTTGACACCAGATTTTCGCACCGGATATGCTGAGTTGACACCAGATTTTCGCACCGGATATGCTGAGTCAGATGGTGACGTGGTGAGGCTGGTACTGCGCGGTGGGCCCGTTGAATGGTCAAACAGATGGTGCCAGAGAAGGAAGCCGATGCAGGAAAGGGGGTCTGATAAGCAGGAAAGTCCGATCTAATGATGAATGAAGAAAGGCGCATTGGCTAAGAAGGAAGCGTAGCATGAGCAGGGACTATTTTCCTTTTCAGAAGGCGTATTGAGAGTCCCATTTTATATTAGATTTAGTTTACTTTATCTGCAAGTTAGTCAAGTCCGATCAGGACTCCTCATGACCAGGGTATAAATATAAACCCTCGTCCATTGTAAAGAACTATTCTCACAATCAATACAACCCGGCTTCACGCCAAAACCCTAGGAGTAGGTTAGAGTAGATCGACGAACTCATTGGTGGACGGGCTGCATCAGTTCCTGATCTCCGGCTTACCAGTAAGATTGTCAACTTATCGAACTAGTGTAAGCTTTGAATTGAGGCGCATCGCCCTTTCTCGTTTATGCTGTTCAACCGATTTATCTTTGGATCATCAAGATTGGTCTAGATTCCCTGCGTCGGAGCTAGATCTCTATTGATTATTCAGTAGTTAATCGTTTACCGAGTTGTTCTTTTAGTTTTCGGGCTTGATCTAGATTCCCTGCGTCGGAGCTAGATTCATCTTGTTTATTAGAAGGCAGCTTATGCGGTTGTTTGGAGTTGCTAGATTGATTTAGATCTGCGCCATGTGAATTAATCTGATTCTTCAACAGCTATGAGCATTGGTTTAGTCCGATTTGAGCAATACTTATCTTACAATATCGTTCTAGGTCCGATTCATCTTCACAGCTTTATCTGGTTGTTCTTTGGGTGTTGGGTTTGATTTAGATTCCCTGCATCGGAGCTAGATTCTCGCAACATACTAAAGATTGATCTTTGATCGTCAAGATTGATTTAGATTCCCTGCGTCGGAGCTAGATTCCTCTTGACTATTCAAAGACAGCTTTGAATATCGGAACGATCTTGTTACTGTTTTATTGTTTATTTGCTTAATCTGACTAATTACCTGTGCGAGCATCTTGTTTAGTTGTTGGGTTGGTGAGTCGAGTTTGATTGTTTAGCTATCTGGTCTGATCATAGCTGGAGTATGTGCGCTGCATCCGTCTGTGAAACCGTGTCGAAACAGTTCTGGTCCGATTGGTTAGCTAGATGGTCCGATAAGATGAATCAAACCGGCAACTAGGCAGGATGGACGACGTATCGGCTCACACTTTGATTATTTAATATCTTGCTCAAAGGCATAGCTGATCCGTTACTTGCATATCGGCCATATTTTATGCTTTATTTTATTATTCAAAGGCTGATCTGTTACATTAATCAAGGTCCGATCCTGATTAGTCCGATTCTGAGGTCCGATTCGATGTCTGACTGAGGTCCGATTACATTGGTCCGATTGATGTCATCTATGAAGTCCGATTTTGAGGTCCGATTGGCATCGGCCGATACAAGTCTGATTGGGTCTTGGCTAGAATCCAACGTGCATCTGCCGTCTGGAATAGAGCCGGCACAATCAAAGAGTAATTTAACTGTTTATTCCCTTGTCAATTTCAGGTCAAATTGACTGGCACGCCGCGAACCTGGACAAAGTGCAGGACCAGCACCGGAGTAAAGCAGATCTCCCTGGCCTTGTTGTGTTGCTCGCTGAGGATACGACCGCCGATTTTTCGCGTCAACACATTTTTGGCACACCCAGTGGGACTCGTAAGACAATTTCCAAGATGTCGTCTGATGTTGAAAAGGAAGCTGCTGCTGCTAAGCTCACTGCTGAGAATCTGGCGGCCGAGAAGTTGATGGCTGAGAAAGCCAAGGCTGACAAGAACAATCCAACCATCCCAGTCACGAAGGCCGATCTGTCTAAAGCCCAGTTAGATGCAGTTCAGGCCCAGATTGACGCATTTGAGAAGCTCTGCCTTGATCAATTCGGGCGTAATCGTTCAGGCCCTGTGCTCAAAGGTGCTCTTCCGGACCCAGAGTTGATCAAGAAGACAACTGATGCTCGGGAGTACCATGTCAACAAGCTGTCCACCATGCATTGATTAACCAGTCGGGTACTTTGGTGAATTCTTTGGATAATCTCATCAAGAAGGCGGTGGATGATTCTATTTGCTTAAAGGGCCCAGTCTTTATGTCAGATTCTGCAGGGGCATCAGGATCAGGAAAAGGCAAAAGTACTGAAGATAACGCCATGACCGTTGCTCCGCAAAATCCGACGATTCCACCATCTATTCAGCTGGCCAACGGTTTTCTGTTGATGGCCAATGGATCGATTGTTGGCCCGCATGGTGAGAAATATGCTAGGACTCTTAATGAAGAGGAGAAGCAACCTGCAGCTGCAAAGATACGTTCAGAGATTCCTGCACATCAGCGTATGGTTGGTGATTACAATGATTACATGATGGATATGCATCAAGCTGATGAGATGCCACTCGGAGGTCACGAGTCCGATTGGTCACAGAAAATAGCCGAGGTGATCCAGAATCAGTTCGGTTTGAAGCCTAAAGATGAAGCGAGGTTGTATCGGCACCCGTACCCATCCTACTTTGATGCAGTGCCACTTCCTCCGCGCTACAGAGTGCCAGATTTTTCAAAATTCTCTGGACAAGATGATATGACCACCATCGAGCATGTGAGCCGATTTGTGGCTCAATGTAGTGAGGCTGCTTCTGAGGAGGGACTCAGGCTCAGATTCTTTCCTCTGTCACTATCAGGGCCGGCGTTTACTTGGTTTACGTCGTTGCCAGCAGGATCGGTCACAGGCTGGTCCGATATGGAAAAGCAATTCCATAAGTACTTCTTTTCTGGTCTCAATGAAATGAAGATTTCTGATTTGATTGCTATCAGGCAGAGGAACGATGAGTCCATTAAGGAGTATGTTCAACGGTTCCGTGAAATCAGGAATCGATGCTACAGTTTGAAGCTATCTGACACGCAATTGGCTGAGCTTGCATTCCAGGGTTTGCTCGCGCCGATCAAGGATAGGTTTTCTGCTCAGGAGTTTGAAACATTGGGACAGCTGGTGCAAAAGGTGTCAGCCCATGAGGTCCGATACCAGGAAGCGAGGCGCACAAAGTTTTCCAAGCCAGTGTCTTATCTTTCTGATTCTGAAGAAGAGGCTGATATCAACATAGCTGAATGGACCAAATCCAAAAAGCCGGTATCATGCCCATGGGTCAAGCAGAGTCCTGAGAAATTTGGGTTTGATGTAACAAAGGCCGACAAGATTTTTGACATGCTGCTCAGTGAAAAGCTTATTCAACTTTCTGCAAATCACTCTATCCTGTCGGCCGAGGAGTTAAAGAAGCGCAAGTACTGCAAATGGCATAACTCAACTTCTCATGAAACGAATGAATGCAAGGTGTTCAGGAGGGAGATCCAATTGGCTATTGAATCTGGCAAGATCAAGTTCGAAGATAACAAGAAAGCCATGAAGATCGATGGTCATCCCTTTCCTAATAACTTTGCTGATTTCTCCTTTTCTATTAATATGGTTGATATTGATGAAAAGGGGAAGTTCAAGGTGCTCACATCGGACCACGCCAAGAGTTCTGGTGCCGTTGATCCTGCAGTTCAGGTCACTGTTGAAGAGTTGCGAAGGAATCATCAGGCATTTGGGCGTGAATCTAATGCTCCTGGTGGATATCGGCCACGTGTGACTTCCCAGATGCTGATTAACAAGTACAAAAGGCAGCAGGCAGCAGCCCGAGCGTGGGAAGAGCGTGAGGAACGACGGCGTCAGAGGCGTGAATATCAGGCAAGGCGGTTTGATGAGGGGTTTGATGATCGGCGCCGACGTGATGACAGGTCCGATGGCCGACTCTAGTTTGATGACAAGTCCGATGGCCGACGCTGGTTTGATGACAGGTCCGACGATCGTCGTCGGTATGGATATAGGTCCGATTGGCATATGGATAGGCATCAAACTTATGAGCAGTACGATCAAGATGATGGTCACTGGAGATGTCCTTTCTTCGTGTTCTGCTGGAACGAGAAGCTCAGATTGCCGTCCAAAGCAGATTGTCCTGAATGCAGCTTCCAGTATGAAGAATACAGGGCTTTTAAGAGGAGTCGACGATCGGTTCATGAACGGATCGGCGTCAGGATTGATGATCATCATCAAAGAGATGAAGGCCGGGTTGATACTCATGGCCGTAAAAATAATGAAGGCCAGGATGATACTCGTGGCCCTGAAAAAACAGAAGAAAAGGCTCCAGTTCAGGAACGGGTTAGAGAACTTCAAATGAAGCCTGGACAGTGGTGCCCATCAGGGATTTCTAGGACCAAAAAGAGACGTGTTCAGCGGTTGCGCTACCATGAGCAGATTCAGGAGCAAGAATTAGCCAAAGAGAAGAAGACTTGGCGTGTTAAGATGGCCAATGACGATGAAGCAAGCGCATCGTCCCCGATAAACATGGTTTTAATGTTGCCTTATGATTTTGCTGCTCCTGATGAACAGGATGATGATGAGGCTGATTATGAATTAGAAGAAGCCGCTGCATGCTTGGTCCTTGATTCAGAAAAGGCGGTCTTTGAGAAGCCAAATGCGAATGGCTATCGGCACCTGAAGCCTCTGTACATCAAGGGATATGTTGATGGGAAGCCGATGACCAAGATGCTGGTTGATGGGGGAGCTGCCGTCAATCTCATGCCCTATTCTACATTCCGCAAGTTGGGCAAGGGAATTGATGATCTGATCAAGACAAACATGACGCTCAAGGATTTCGGCGGCAACATTTCAGAGCCTCGGGGGGGCAATTCATGTAGAATTGACCATCGGCAGCAAGACATTGCCGACAACTTTCTTTGTGATTGATGGACAGGGTTCCTACAGCATGCTTCTCGGGCGAGATTGGATTCATGCCAACTGCTGCATCCTATCCACGATGCACCAATGCTTGATTCAGTGGCAGGGCAACAATGTGGAGATTGTCCCAGCTGATGATTCGGTTAGCATTGCAACAGCCGAGTCAACGATTTGGGAGTTTGAAGGGATTGAATGCCTGTCAGGGAAAACATGGGGTGGAGATTTCCTCAAGGTGTCCGATCAAGGATTACAGCCGATCCAAGCAGTCGGCTCTGAGACTTTATTTTAAATGGCCGATTATATAGAAGATTTTGAAGACCGAAATGAATTCGGTAAGTTAGGGTTCAGATTTACGTTGGCTGATGAATTAGAAGAAATACTACCCTAGCATTTGGGTAAATTCGTAAAAGCCGATGCTGCGCGTCAGGCTTGGAAGCCGATGGAAAATCGTCTCAAGAACAAAAAAAAATGAAAGCCGATGCGACATGCATCGCCTTAAGGGCTATATACAACAAAAGAAAAGTGTATTACATCATCAAGCCGCTCGATGGCGGAGCAGGCTACCAATGTATCAAACCGCTTGATGGGCGGGACAGACAAGTTTCAGTGTTCAAGGCTGCAGATAGCTAACTATCAAATCAAGGGCAGTTTGACGGATCTTGTCGACATCGGCGATGATCTTGGCGTCAGCTTCAGCATTCCCTTCTACAGGCTTGATCAATTTGTGGATCTCTTTAGCGGCCTTGATATGAATCTTGTAATCTTCTTCGGCCTTCGCCTTCAGAGCTGGGATGTCATCAAGTTCTTTTACCTTAGCCTGGATGCTTGATCGGACTTGGATGAGTTCCTGCTCTAGTTGTTGTTCTTTGGCTCGCAGATTCTCGAGCTCTGATTGGATGGAGGCAGGAAGCGCTGATAAATCTTCGATCAGTTTTGTTGACTCATCAGCTTGGGCACGTTTTTCATCCCTAGCCTTGGTCAAGTCCTGCTGGGAGTTCCGATTCGCGATCCGGCGGTTGGCTTGTATCACTGGGAAGGAATGACCTTCTATATAGGCCACCGGTATCAATGCCTCCTCCAAGTCCGATGGAAGCTGACCTCGCAAAGTCTTGACAATCTGACGAATCGGCTCTGCATCCTAGACGAGATCGATGATATTTTGGTGAAGTAGTGCGGATATGTCAAGCAGCTTCGCCTTCACCTCATCAGACAACAAGCCTTGCCCAGAGCTGATTTCCTCCTCTTCAGTTTGCAGCCGATCAAAATCGACTGATATGGTCTGGCTGAGTTGAGGAACAAAAAATGATCAGATACAACATCAAAAGAAGCCGATATGATCATGTCAGGCTAGAATGCTTACTTGTTTCCAGGCCAATTCCTGCTCTGGTCCGATTTGGGGGTTGATATTACCGCCCTGAATGTTTATTTGAGCAATCTCGAGATCCGTCAAAACATTCTGAATGATTTGCTAGAAAAGAAAGAGTAAGAACAAGTTGGTTATCAATTTTGAAGAAGTCGGTCAATGATTACCGTTGCTTCTGTAGAATTAGGTGACCGGACTTGTGGGGGAGTTGCTGGATGATTTTCTTGAAGGCCCCGACCTAATTGTGCTTGTTCTTCTTGAGGTGGCGGGCTTGATTGACGAGGCGAGCCAGTTATAGTCCTCTCAGATGAAGACGAGTGACCTGAGTGTGCCTGGACCGGGCTCGATTGCATCTGAATGGGGCTTGATGATTTTTGTGGGTCCGATTCTGGGGCTTCGTCAGCCAACAAGCTTGAAGACTTGGTCGGAATGGGCTGATTTGCAGAAGATTGTCCGATGGTCTGATTTTGCAAGAAAATTAGTTTTGATGAAGAGAGTAATTGAATTTGATGAATTTTTAAACTTACCATAGTGGTCTTCGGGCGCTTGACAGTTTTGGAGGACGTCAGCTTCTTCCTTTTCCTGCTGTCACTGAGAACCGACAGGAGTTTGCCGATAGTTAGGGAATCGCAGCCGATCCACGGATCTGGCGAGATGTTACTGTAGACGACTTGCTTCCCAGATTGAGTCACCGTCAGAGGAGAGCGATCAACGTCCTAACAAAGGGGAAGAAATTTAACCAATTGAAATGATACAAAGAAAAGGGACAAGTTCGCAGATGTTACCTCTGGTCTACCCTTAAAAGTAGGGTGCAGCTTCCGGACATAAGTCTTGCAGGCGATGCAGAATAGATGTTGGCGCCATTCGGCCCACCACGTGTTGAAGGTCCGATGAGCTATGAGGCCGATTGCCCAAGTGTCTAGATTGGTTTGATCAAGGGGAGGCTCGAGCTCCAAGAGGCGATCCCATTCTACGCCAGTGTCAACCTTTCCCCTTGGGTAGACTCGATCGGTCAAAACTAGATGGGGCGGAAGCTGTCCAATACCAAACTGACGGGCGGCCAGATTTGGATGGTAATACTCATAAGTTGATTGTCCTGGCTTGCTCAGACTGAGGCCGATTGGGAGGAATTGAGCATTGATACAAGTCCGGAAGATGGCAAGGGCTTCTGTATCTGTCTCCACGATCATGCCGAATTTGAATTTGTAGGGCAACTCGTATTCGTCAGCGTTGTCGTACAAGAACCAGAGCACCTTGTCATCAGTAATACCTCTATAAAGAAGTGCAAAGTACTTGGACGATTCCTTGGCCGATAATTTATCAGCGGGAAAACCCATGGCAGCTTCACCAAGTGAAGTACATCGGCGCCAGGTGATCTCTTCCGATTCAGGCCTGTTCGTTGGGAATTGGTGTTTCCGGATGTTTACTTTGAGAGCCTTGCTCAAATGAAGCATCAACCACATCTGGATGAACCACCATGGCCCGCCGAGATTGGTGATAGGCGATCCGGTCCTCAGGCGCTTGGCGACTTGATGAAGCAGATTGTATATTGCTCCCAGGAGATACTGGCCGAGGTTGATGACATGGTCACTTGCCAGCGATTCAGCCAAGTGTTGAAAGTTGGCTGTCGGACCAAGAGTGGTGCCACAGAAGAAGAATCTGTCCAACCACATATTCAGAAAGGCCGCATGCTCACGATCAGTCACGGGTCCGATCCGATGATTGTTCTCCATGTATCCTTTCCAGCCGCCAGAGTTTTTGGTCTTGAAATGATGAGTGAGTTTGACATTGAGCCTGAGAGGACGCTTGTTACTGGTGACGTTGAGGCCAAGGAGCATGACCACATCGAGCAATGTTGGGGTCATCGGACCATGACCAAAGAGGAAGGCGTTCATTGCATCGGACCAAAAATGTGATGCGGCGATCAGGAGGTTCTCATTCTTGGCGATGGGTCCGATGCTGAGGCCGATACACTGGGCGATGTCTAATCTATCCCAGAGTGCAGATTTGGAGGCCGATACTCTCAGATACCAGTCCTTCCATCCGGGGAGAACTGTCGGCCAAGAACGGAATGCATTCTTCCAGTCCTCAACGTCAAATCCAGAGGTCTTGAATGGGATGCGCAAGGTCTCCAGATTGATAAACTCTGTGGCGTCCGAATCTCCCATTGGACCAAGAAAATAAGCCCCTCGGACATCGCCTACGGGGATTAGGGTTTGGGCACAAATGGCCTAGAAGAAGAATGCGGAATGAGGACAAGTTTGAAAAGCCGAATCTCAGAAATACGGAAAATGAGTTCGGATTCGGTAAAATACCTCCGGGATTGGATGGCGTGCTTCTTCTACTGATGATCCTGCGGGCGTCGAGAAAGAACCTGAGGCGAAGAGGGTCGATGAAGAGGAGGCTGAAGAGTTTGCTGCTGCCGCCATTGTCGAGGTCGTGGCCGCCGCCATTGTCGAGGTCATAGCTGCTGCCATGGTGGAGAGCGCTACCACTGATGAACTTGCAGGAGCAGATGCTGAGAGGGAAGCGGATGCGGAAGACTGGAGGACGCCCATGGAGGATGATTCGGCCATTTGAGCAGATTTTGATTTGAGTTTGAATGAATGCGAGTTGTCGCTCGGGAGAGAGGAGGAAGAAGATGAGCAGTGCGGGTTCTTGGCGAAGAAAGAGAAGTGGACAGCGTGGCCGCCGGTGGGTTTTTATAAGGAGAAAACGGCTGTGGCCCGAAAATCGAGGAACCGCACAGTGCAAGTATGGGAAGTCTCGGCACGAAAATCGGTGAAGGAGTTATGATGACAGATACGAATTTTGTAATAAAATATATTTTATCCCAAAATTGGGGGGCATGTGTTGACACCAGATTTTCGCACCGGATATGCTGAGTCAGATGGTGACGTGGTGAGGCTGGCACTGCGTAGTGGGCCCGTTGAATGGTCAAACAGATGATGCCGGAGAAGGAAGCTGATGCAGAAAAGGGGGTTCGATAAGCAGAAAAGTCTGATCTAATGATGAATGAAGAAAGGCGCATTGGCTAAGAAGGAAGCGTAGCATGAGCGGGGACTATTTCCTTTTCAGAAGGCATATTGAGAGTCCCATTTTATATTAGATTTAGTTTACTTTATCTGCAAGTTAGTCAAGTCCGATCAGGACTCCTCATGACCAGGGTATAAATATAAACCCTCGTCCATTGTAAAGAACTATTCTCACAATCAATACAACCCGGCTTCACGCCGAAACCCTAGGAGTAGGTTAGAGTAGATCGACGAACTCATTGGTGGACGGGCTGCATCAGTTCCTGATCTCCGGCTTACCAGTAAGATTGTCAACTTATCGAACTAGTGTAAACTTTGAATTGAGGTGCATCGCCCTTTCTCGTTTATGTTGTTCAACCGATTTATCTTTGGATCATCAAGATTGGTCTAGATTCCCTGCGTCGGAGCTAAATCTCTATTGATTATTCAGTAGTTAATCGTTTACCAAGTTGTTCTTTTAGTTTTCGGGCTTGATCTAGATTCCCTGCGTCGGAGCTAGATTCATCTTGTTTATTAGAAGGCAGCTTATGAGGTTGTTTGGAGTTGCTAGATTGATTTAGATCTGCGCCATGTGAATTAATCTGATTCTTCAACAGCTATGAGCATTGGTTTAGTCCGATTTGAGCAATACTTATATTACAATATCGTTCTAGGTCCGATTCATCTTCACAGCTTTATCTGGTTGTTCTTTGGGTGTTGGGTTTGATTTAGATTCCCTGCGTCGGAGCTAGATTCCTCTTGACTATTCAAAGACAGCTTTGAATATCGGAACGGTCTTGTTACTGTTTTATTGTTTATTTGCTTAATCTGACTAATTACCCGTGCACGCATCTTGTTTAGTTGTTGGGTTGGTAAGTCGAGTTTGATTGTTTAGCTATCTGGTCTGATCATAGCTGGAGTATGTGCGCTGCATCCGTCTGTGAAACCGTGTCGAAACAGTTCTGGTCCGATTGGTTAGCTAGATGGTCCGATAAGATGAATCAAACCGGCAACTAGGCAGGATGGACGACGTATCGGCTCACACTTTGATTATTTAATATATTGCTCAAAGGCATAGCTGATCCGTTACTTGCATATCGGCCATATTTTATGCTTTATTTTATTATTCAAAGGCTGATCTGTTACATTAATCAAGGTCCGATCCTGATTAGTCCGATTCTGAGGTCCGATTCGATGTCTGACTGAGGTCCGATTACATTGGTCCGATTGATGTCATCTATGAAGTCCGATTTTGAGGTCCGATTGGCATCGGCCGATACAAGTCTGATTGGGTCTTGGCTAAAATCCAACGTGCATCTGCCGTCTGGAATAGAGCCGGCACAATCAAAGAGTAATTTAACTGTTTATTCCCTTGTCAATTTCAGGTCAAATTGACTGGCACGCCGCGAACCTGGACAAAGTGCAGGACCAGCACCGGAGTGAAGCAGATCTCCCTGGCCTTGTTGTGTTGCTCGCTGAGGATACGACCGCCGATTTTCCGCGTCAACACATTCTAGCAGTCAGACCTGGTTTCATAATGGCAAAGTGGCGAAACCCAAATTTGAGATGGCATTTCAACGAAGCCCAGTTTTGACAATGGCAGAATAGCAATTTCCTCTCTATTTCACCATCCCTGTAGTTTCAAAATTTGGGCAGTATCTGTAAAATGCAGTAATTTGGATGCTTTCCTTAGGCTCTGTATCGTAACTGTGGTAGAGCGAGTTATGATTGAAAGACACTTATTTGTTGCATCATTTTTTTAGCTTCAATCAATCTGGTGAGACTTGTTTATAATAAAATGAACATTGTCATGCGTGTGGTGGAAATGTAAGTTCTTTGTCATGAGTTTCTTGTGGCAGTAAATTACTATTGGTGGTGTAATGGGCAGTATCTCTTCTGGAGAGAAACTCAGGTGATTACATTTGTTCTGAGCATATAGTAGGTGGTTCAATTGTATTGATTTTTTTTGCTGTCCAATGGCCTATGGTCGATGAGTGTATATGTATCTTCGTAATATGAATATCTGCTGTAATGCTCCTAAGTGAAAACATCCTTTTCCTACTGCCTGGTTCACTAATTTGTCCAGTGCTTTTGTTTAGAGTATCTATGATGCATTTTCCATTATGTGATCATGGAAATTGCATAGGGTGTATCATATATTCCTGGATTGTCTGCTCTAACTCAAAAAGGTTTTTAGAAGGAAATGCCATTCTATGACTTGTGAAAAGAAACTGGTACATGAGATTGGTACATGAAAAATGGTATTGCGTGATTTCTACATGAATTGTTGGTATTGTATTTTACTAGGTCTATAAACGTATTATGATATATATTAGCAGCGAAAGGTTATTAGGTTAATTGAAGACTTGTCAAACGCCACGTATGAAGTACTCAAGGCATTAACAGAAGCCCCTTTGATTTCAGCGGAAGCTGTAAATGTGATTGACAATGTCTTCGTTCATATTAGGCCGTAACTAACAGAATACCTCATGTGTCGTGTAGACTTATATACTCCCGTGTATAAAACATCTCGTATTATGACCAAAATTTGAATTCCATACATCTTTATCAATTTAGACGGAAGGAAACGCTAAAAATGTGGCAGAGACCAGACTGACAGTAACGCTGAAACTGAAGACATGAAAATGCCAAATAAATTGCAAAAAACTTCTATTAGGGAAGGAATCGCTGAAAATATTGCAGGCACCAGATTCGGATGCTGAAACTGAAGACATGGAAAAGACAAATAAATTGAAAAATATGGCAGACACTAGATGGGGATGAGCGGATGCTGAAACCGATTTTTTTTCGAATTTTGGGATGCTGAAACTGAGGACATGAAAAAAGAAAAATAAATTGCAAAAAAAGATTTCCATTGCCGGGATTTGAACCTGGTAAATAGAAAAATATGACAGACACTAGATGGGGATGACTGGATGCTGAAACTGTTTTTTTTTCAAATTTTTGGATGCTGAAACTGAGGACATGAAAAAAGAAAAACAAATTGCAAAACATTATATTCCATTGCCGCCTGGGTGAAAGCCAGGTATCCTAACCGGACTAAACAACAATGGAATTGTGTTTATTGAATGTTTTCAACTTATTATGATGGCTTATTATGGAATTGTTGGTGTTTATTAATACAACTAATTATGGAATTGCACATCGGCCATTCCAGTTTGCCATACATGAGCACAGAACAACAACTGGATTTCTGCACATCGAAGCCCACGCCAAATTGTTAGTGAGGCCCTGTTTAGTTACATCGAATTCGACCAATTCGATCAAAAGTATCTTCTTGAAAAACGTGTCCCCTCTCTGTTTTTACGCTTTCCAATGCATTTTGCTACAGTCAATTCGATCGAATTCGCGCGAAATAAAGAAGGCCTGAGCTAGATGGTACAGTGGGTGATGTTGATGACGTCCTCTGGCCTGGCAGGCGGATGGGTGTTGGTCCTCACGCGCAGCCGCCGAAACTCCTTGTACAGGAACCTCCTGTACCGCGGCGCCTCGCCGGTCTTGGCAGTGAACTCCGGCAGCGGCTCCACCCACTTGTCGCCGTGCAGGTTGAAGAAGAACGCGAACGAGTGCCTGTGGACCGGCTTGCTCACCACCCGATGCGTCGCGCTCCTAAATGTGTCGTTGCTCAGCACCTGCATTCAGATTAGCAGGGACATTTTTTTTTAACTTTTACTGTTTTACAGCATCCAAGGGTTAGTTCATGATCGGGCAGATTATCGTGTAGCACCTGTATGACGTCGCCTATGTTGACGATGATGCTGCCGTCGTCGAGGGGTTCCACCGGGACCCAGTCGCCGTCCTTGAGGACCTCGAGGCCGCCGACGCCGTCCTGGAAGACGAAGGAGATGCAGCTGTCGTCCTCGTGCGCGCTGAGGCCGTTGTTCTCCTCCCCCGTCGTCGCCGGGAAGTAGCGCAGCGCCACCATGTAGTCGAAGCCGCGGTCGCCGTTGTAGTCCCTGAGGAAGCCCGGCGGCAGGCCCATGCAGTCGTTCACGATGTCCTGGACGAGCAGCCCCAGCTCGGTGAGCTTGGCGTAACACTCTTCCACCGCCTCTCTGAATCATATATTCGTGAAGAAGAACACGGGAATTTCCTTTTAGAAAAAAAATCCTGACTGACCATGAACAGTTCATTAGGGGATCGGTGAAACTTTGTATCACGACGGCGCTGACCTGAATCCGGCTGGCTCAGCGGGGTACACGTTGAACCCGAGCTTGGGGTCCAACACCAGCAGGTACTCTCGGCTGTCGGCCGAGTGCGGCGGCTGCAGCCCGTAGCCCGCGCGCGCCGGGATGGGCGCCTCGGACCCCTCGGCCGGCCGGGCTTTGGCCTTCTCCTCGTCGGGCAGCGCGAAGAAGGCGGCCGACAGCTCGAGCGCGCGCGCCATGAGCTCGGCCGGCACGCCGTGGTTGACGGCGCGGAAGAAGCCGTGCGTCCGGCACGCCTCGCGCACGGCCTCGGTGGCGCGGGCGGCGGCGGCGCCGGCCCTGCTGCTGCCGCCTTCGGTGAAGAAAGGCGCCAGATCCACCACGGGGAGCGCGCCGCTGGCCGCCATGCCTGTCGCCTCTCCTCGCACGATTGCAGAAAAGAAAAGAAGACAACGTCAGGGGGGCCGTCGGTGGGTCATGGATCATTTGGAAGCGAGTACCTTCCCCTTCCCGAGCTTTTTGTTAGGCCGCTGGCCAGTGCCGTCTGAGCTTACCTGCGATTGGACTCACATGTTCAGCTTCATCCTAAAAAATGGAAAAAGTCCAAATTATTGCTCTCAATTATTGCTGATGTCTGAATACTTAGATTATGTTTTGGTTTATTGTACCCTCTAAATCTACCTCTCGATACAATTTGTTATTTTTGTTTCTCTACACATAAGTTGAATGTTAGTTTAAAATTTTGCGAGATGGTAGTAGACATTACAAACATATGTTAAACAATATATTATGATTTTTCCTCATTATTGTTTTTGTGTAATTTGCATTTCATGGATTAATTATTATTAAATATTCTAACCTATGAAAATGATGATAAAAATACATGATATATTTTTCTAACATATATTATGATGTCCTCTATCATTCTACAAAAAAAATAACTTTAAACTCCACTTTTGTTTGGAGAAAGAAAAAAGAAATCTTATCGAGGGATACATTGGGCCAAATAGCATAGTTTAGGGGGGTAAAATAAATTAAAACATAATTATTCAGACTTCATTCATACTTGAGGAAAGTAATTTGGACTTTTTAAAAAAATGAAAAAGAGAAAAAACTCAAATGTCCAGCTTAACCATTGAGGCGCTCGTAGGCACGCAACTCGTTCATGCTGATGGCGTAGCAAGATATAGACGGCTTACCGCATGCTTGACACATTTGCAGGGGAGATGTTACTCATGGTCATGGGTCGTGGCTAAAGTGAACTTTTTCATGACTCTTTTGTCAATGGTATGTTATGAAAAAATATTTTTTATGGTGAATCTAATAATACTTGTTTGATATTATGAATATTGGTTTTTTTTATAACTTAGTAAAACTTATGATGTCTTGGTTTAGAAAAAAACTAAAATAACACTCCCAAAGGAGGGAGGGAGCACATCGTATTAACTGCAAATAGGATGTAGGCCATGTTTAGATGAGCAAGTTTCAACTATTTATGACTCATATCGAATGTGGTGCCACTAATTAGAAGTATTAAACGTAGATTATTGACAAAACCCATTTCATAACCCTCGGTAAATTCACGGGACGAATCTGCTGAGTCTAATTAGACCATGCTTAGACAATGTGGTGTTATAGTAAACAATCTCTAATAACGGATTAATTAGGCTTAATAGATTCTTCTCGTGATTTTTCGTCCATCTGTGTAATTGGTTTTATAATTAGATCATGTTTAGTCATTCTAATTAACACCATCAAATTTGATGTGACGTTTTCGGCAATTTTGCACTCCCAAGTGACTATTGCACTTGCAGACACTAGTTTTTTTTTTTCCCTCTCTGAGGTCCACTAGTATCTGCAAAGCACCAGACTGAAAAAAAAATGAAATTCCTCGGGCAGCCCATCAGCTTCCCTGGCGGCCCATCCAGACCAGGCCTTTGGCGTGCGCCGCCAGCCGCGACGGGGCCCAATTTTGCATTTGCAAAGAAACGATCCAATTTTGCCAAAGGAAAAAAAGGAGGGAGGAGACTGGGAGAGGCCCCGTTGACTGTCTCTCGACACTCTCGCCTCGCCTTCCTCCCCCGTCCCATCGTGCTTTTTTCCCCACTCGTGTTCGCCCGCGGCCCCGGCCCCAGCCCCAGCCCCGGTCTTCCAGCGGCGCACCGCCAGCACCTACCCCTATAAGCTCGAATCCGCACGCCGGCGCCGACGCTGCCCTGCGCCGCCCAGGTAACCGGACAACCCTCTATTTGTTGAATTTCTTTTTGGATCCCTTTGTCCTCGTGGATTCGTCATGAAACCATCCGTTCGATTCCGGGAGCCATGATCCGCGTCCTCTTTTTGAACCAGTAGATCTAGACTAGCCTGCGAGGAAGATGACTCCGATAGGTAGCCTAGTCTCTCCGGGAAACGGAGGCGTAGCCGTACTGGCGCGGGACCCCCCAAGCATGCCCGTGCAGAGCTTATCCGTAGCTTTATTACCTCTTTGCTTAATATGACCCCCCAAGCATGACGGTTCGTCATGAAACCATCCTTTTCCTACTGCCTGGCTGCTCTGGAGCTCTATATTTAGGGTGTCACTGTTATGCTTATGCATATGACGGTGTTTCCTAAACTGGCGAGTTTACCTGTATGGTGCTACTTGCCATTTCTGTATGCCCATGCTTTGTATGTGAGGTCCTTACTGTTTTTGGGTATATGATTATGCCTTGTTGGCCAATTATCTCAGGATTCAAGGTGATTCTGGTGTGCAAGGGTGGGCGGTTGGCTTCTGCAGAGCATGTAACCAGGATGGATTTGAATATAGGTTGGATAGTGGGTTCATTAGCGGTTTGCCGTTACTTGGAGCTGCAGGGGATTTCTCATGCCCTTCGTCATTAGCTCTGCGCCTCCATTGAGTTAGAGGTATGCTGCTGTATTAATATTCGTTGGCATCTATTTCACCATCCCTGTAGTTTCAAAATTTTGGCTGTATCTGTAAAATGCAGTAATTTGGATGCTTTCCTTAGGGTCTGTATCGTAACTGTGGTAGAGCGAGCTATGATTGAAAGACACTTATTTGTTGCATCATTTTTTTTAGCTTTAGTCAATCTGGTGAGATTTGTTTATAATAAAACGAACATTGTTATGCGTGTGGTGGAAATGTAAGTTCTATGTCATGAGTTTCTTGTGGCAGTAAATTGCTATTGGTGGTGTAATGGGCATTATCTCTTCTGGAGAGAAACTCAGGTGATTACATTTGTTCTGAGCATATAATAGGTGGTTCAAGTGTATTGATTTTTTTGCTGTCCAATGGCATATGGTCGATGAGTGTATATGTATCTTGCTAATATGAATATCTGCTGTAATGCTCCTAAGTGAAAGCATCCTATTCCTACTGCCTGGTTCACTAATTTGTGGACTGCTTTTGTTTAGAGTATCTATGATGCATTTTGCCATTATGTGATCCTGGAAATTTGCATAGGGTGTATCATATATTCCTGGATTGTCTGCTCTAACTCAAAAAGGTTTATAGAAGGAAATGTCGTTCTATGACTTGTGAAAAGAAACCATTTTTGAACATATCAGTACTTACAAATGTAGAGTCAAACTATCAAAGGATTTTGCACATGAAAGGTTATATCTACTATTATGGCAGTTGACCTCCAACATCATTATTTCAAGTTTTCAACTTCACTCTCACAGTGTGCTGAGTTACTGTCTCGGTTCCTTTCATATGTGCTTTATAGAGTTTTCTGTCTTTTATCCCTTCTGCATAATTCTCATGACTAACTGTTTCATTTATTTTGTCTGGCCGAATTTCCCAGCAATTTTTGTTGCATTGCCTACTTGCGCAAGGATGTTTGACGGTGCTCAAAAAGCTCAATACATGGATGGTCACAGAGAGAGGTTTATTAGGTTGGTTTATTTGTCTTAAGGACACTTCTTCAATGCTTATACATCATCTATTCTAATTCTCTATGGGAGTATTACATGTTTCCTGTAGTACACTGCATGACTACAACAATATCTATAAGTTGTTCTTCCTATAATTTACCATTTACCCTCTATTCTGTAGGCATAAACTATAAGAATGAAATGAATTATTCTTGATCTTTAACAGGTACAATTTTTGTTTTCTGGTACCCTAGAACCTAGTTTAATCCCTAGCACTCTTTCGTAGTTTGAACAGGTCTTTGCCACTTGACAGGCTTTATAATTTTTTCCATACCTGTTAGAGTTACCTCATGTTGCGTGTTTAGGAGTAAGAAGTAATTTTTTCTGTCAAATGTATTATAGACCTGGAACTCTTTCATTGCATAGGCTTTCTATGTTCCTTTATTCAACAGTTGGAGCTTTTTAATTTTTTGGTTATATGACCATATTTTCTGTAGGCTGGAAGAGTCAAGCCCTAGGTCATCCGTACCTTCCGAAGTGGGAGGCAGGAGTACCTTGAGGTTCAGCATGCCCGGGTTTGGTTATGGTTCATTTAATGCACTAAGATCTTTCTTGTCAGGGGTGCGAAAGGGCTCTGGAAGACTGAAGTCACTCAGACAGTCACTTACGTCTGGTGCTCCTAAGACCGCTTTTGCCGAAGATCTTAAATCATATAAGAGAAACATATTTGATCCCCAGGACAAATTTCTTTTCCAAATGAACTGGGTTTTCTTCTTCTCTTGTCTATTTGCTGTTGCGGTGGATCCACTATTCTTCTTTCTACCTGTCATCAACAATTCAAACTGCATTGGTATAGATAAAAAATTGGCAGTGACATCAACAATAATACGGACGATTATTGATTTTGTCTACCTTATACGTGTGTGTCTTCAATTTCGCACTGCTTATGTTGCCCCATCTTCTCGAGTGTTTGCAACTGGTGAGCTTGTGATTGATCCAATGCTAATTGCAAAGCGGTACTTTAAAAGTTACTTTGCGATGGACTTTGTTGCACTGCTACCACTTCCACAGGTAAACCTCCTTGGCATCAAACAATGTACTAGTAATTGTTCTACTAGTCTTTGGACATATATTGGTCTTTAACATTTGTAAGTTCTGGTTCATTTGGTCATGTTAGAATTGAGTGTAGGCAGTTATTGTAGATTTTCAGCAACCAAAACTTATCCTATTTTTCAGAATGATTAGAAGTCGGTTTTATTTTGCAGAGAAGAAGTTCTGCTCTATAAACTTTCTAGCCTGCATTTTCTTAGTTAGGAGGGTTTCTGATGATGCTTTTGAGATTCAAGTTTTGCTGAAATAAGTATCATTCACCATGTATATAGTCAGGACAACAATAAGCTATAATATGCATCGAAAAATAGTAAGGACTTTTCATTATAGTCAAACACTATTCCTGGCTTCTCCAAAATGCTAATCCCCACAATCCAATCTCCAATGTGAGCACTGAATGCATACCTCACTGGAATTTGTAAATTAAGTTGTTGTTACCTTTTATCTCTTTGCTCTTCGATAACAAAGGATATTTGCATTTCTATACATTAGTCCACATCTGAACCTATAAATTATTGCTTTCCTACCTTGCATCGGTGTGTAGTGTTGCTTAATCATGCGTTAATATTGTTACATTGCATGGATGCATAATGCCAACCCAATAGCTGCACATACTATTTTCTGTTAATATCTTGAAGCTTATGGTTTTAATCATTCCCTGGCTTACCATGAACTGTCTTGTTGGTGGTCGGCAGATTGTTGTTTGGAGATATCTTCACATTCCAGATGGCCCAGATGTGCTGACTACAAAAACTGCACTGGTTTGGGTTGTCTTGGTTCAGTACATTCCAAGGTTGCTTCGAATATTCCCTGTGACCACTGATTTGAAAAGGACAGCTGGTGTTTTTATTGAAACTGCTTGGGCTGGTGCTGCTTATTATCTTCTATGGTTTATGTTGGCTGGTCAAGTAAGTGCTTCCTTATGCTATGTACTATCATGTATAATTTTCATATATTTTTACTTATCAGAACCCAATAATGGTAATGAAGTTTATCTCTGACTAGATCATCAGTGAGATCTTACCTGAGATTCTCTTATATTCTAAATATTGTTGA
This sequence comes from Alloteropsis semialata, assembly GCA_004135705.1. Taxonomy (NCBI): domain Eukaryota; kingdom Viridiplantae; phylum Streptophyta; class Magnoliopsida; order Poales; family Poaceae; genus Alloteropsis; species Alloteropsis semialata. Next base: position 61,804,481 of record CM014276.1, read on the forward strand.
GTCTTTAATTTTTGTTAAAAAATGTTGTTACATACTCTAGTGAAACCTGTTTGACTCTTCAGCCACATGTTAGTTTTTAAGATGTAAAATGACATGCTGCAGTTCTTTATTATTATTTGCTGCAGAATGTCGGTACTTTGTGGTACTTTTTAACCATACAACGTGAAGATAACTGCTGGCGTCAGTACTGTGATCCCAATGGTGGATGTAACACCAGCTACTTGTATTGCAATAATAATCATCCTGTCAACTATGATACATGGCTTAGTAATACCCAAGTATTCAACAGCTGCAATGGTAGTCAACCTGGTCTTTTCAACTTTGGCATTTACCAGCAAGCACTGGTCTCTGGAATACTTGTTCCAGGAAATTTTATCAAAAAATTATGTTATTGCTTCTGGTGGGGATTGCAAAATCTAAGGTACTTCATCACTGTTTACGAGATTTTTCCATGATGCAGACTTTAAATTTGTATGGATAATTTAATGAGTACACCTTTGAAGCCGAACAATGTCCAGAAAATGAGCACGGCTTGCTCGAAATACAAGTCCCTTTTCCTCTGGCATTAAGAGCTATGTTTTTTTTGCTATTTTTTGGTGCATGATGGTCACTTAATGATCTGTAGTAATATGTGCGAAACAATGGAGAGTCTTAAGGCCTTATGAACGAGATTCTGATGTTGTATTTGATAAATGAGATTCTGATGTTGTATTTGATAAATGAGATTCTGATGTTGTATTTGATGAAGTCGCACACAGTGCACATAAAACCAATAATCCAATATAGACTCTTTTCTATAGCTTCAAAGTGCATAAAAGGTTGTATTCAAGAACAGAGAGAGAGAGAGAGAGAGAGAGAGAGAGAGAGAGAGGGCATAAAAGATCAGTTTGGTTCTATTTAGGAAGATATTGAGAACCACATGGGATTTGAGCCAAGTCTCTGATGAGATCTGTAGATATACTGTTGAACATGTGAGCTGTAGCTATGAGTAAAACCTGATTTTCTAACTAAAATCTGTCCAATAGGACAAGTACATGTCTAAGTTGAGCATTATGATTTTCGAGCTAAAGTTACTAATAAAATTACACTGTATTGAGGGTTTTGGTAACTTACAGCATTTAAAGCCGTCCTTTCTTTATTCGGTAGCTGGAGCTATAGTAGCAGCAGGTACATTGGTGGTTATATGTTGTCTATGTCTAATAGTAGTATCAATGTTTATGCAAGTGTGAATCAAAGATGAGTGGGCAATCTGGGAAAGAACCAGAAAATAATCGGTTTGTGGATCCTCCTTTTAGGTTCAGGACCACATATTTAGGTTGTTACTATGGATTGAGTTCTTGTGCCTGGTTGTTCAAATATGCATTCTAGTTGTTGTAGGTTCACAAGATTGGCTGTCCTCATTTTATGTTCTATTTCACAGTGCATTTTTTTCTGATATCTTAATTTCCATTTCCTTTTAACAGCACCCTTGGTCAAGGGCTTTTAACAAGCACATACCCTGGAGAAGTGCTATTCTCTATTTTTATATGTGTGCTCGGACTAATCCTTTTCGCTCTTCTCATTGGTAACATGCAGGTAGAGTGATATTGTACTTTATGTGTTCTGATTTTCAGCTTTATTCTTAGCCTGACTTTGAGTAAAATATTTTCCAGTCTTACCTGCAATCAGTTGCTATACGTCTTGAAGAGATGAGAGTTAAGAAACGCGATGCTGAGCAGTGGATGCACCACCGTTCACTGCCACCGGAAATCAGACATCGAGTGAGGCGGTATGAACGATATAGGTGGTTAGAGACCAGAGGAGTAGATGAAGAAAGTTTGGTTCAAACCCTTCCAAAAGATCTTCGGAGGGATATCAAACGACATCTCTGTTTGGGTCTTGTGAAAAGGGTCAGTTATGGCTGTTTGAGTATCATCTGCTTCTTCCTTCAGTGATTTCCACTGATTTCTGTTATTTTGTTTTTGCTGCTGATAGGTACCTTTGTTTGAGAACATGGATGAACGATTATTGGATGCTATATGTGAGCGACTAAGACCCGCACTCTACACTGAAAATGAATACATTTTGAGAGAAGGTGATCCTGTGGATGAGATGCATTTTATTCTTCATGGTTGTTTGGAGAGTGTAACCACTGATGGTGGACGAAGTGGATTCTTCAACAAAGTCCAGCTAAAGGAAGGTTCTTTCTGTGGTGATGAGTTACTCACGTGGGCATTGGACCCCAAATCTGGTGCTAATTTCCCAGCTTCCAGTAGGACCGTCAAGGCACTCACTGAGGTTGAGGCGTTTGCCTTATGTGCTGAAGAGCTGAAATTCGTGGCCAGTCAGTTCAGGAGGCTGCACAGCAGGCAAGTACAGCACACATTCAGGTTCTACTCTCAGCAATGGAGGACCTGGGCAGCCTGCTTCATTCAAGCGGCATGGCGCCGCTATTACAAGAGGAAGATGGCGGAGCAGCGTCGCAAGGAAGAAGAGGCAGCAAGCCGGGCAAGTAGCAGCCACCCTAGCCTCGGGGCGACTATCTACGCTTCTCGTTTTGCGGCTAATGCCATGCGAGGGGTTCACCGACTAAGAAGCAAGGCTGCCCCGGCCATTGTCAGGCTGCCGAAGCCCCCAGAACCAGATTTTGGTGTCGATGACACTGACTGACGAAGCAATCACACTGAACACGCTTGTAATTGTACTTTACCGTGTCTATAGAATGTGTACAAAATTTGGAGACAGCTGCAGAAGATCACGTTTGTACTTTGTAAGTCTTGTAACCACGTACAAACAGACCATAGCGGATCACATATCCTCCCTGAAGTTTATAGAAATGTGTAACTCCAATTTTTGCCTGATTATGATTTTGTTGCCTGCCGGATCCAGTATCTTTTCTGGGCTCGGTGATCAGATGTTTTGCTCCCTTCCCGTCCCCTCCAACGGACTGGTAGCGGCAGCTCGCACGCGACCACAAGGTACAGGCTGCCGGCGGCCGAGCTCAAAAAATTATCAAGAGCAAGCGGCTTGGGTGGGGGCAAAGCGTCACTGCCATCTCTGCTTCAGAGATGCAATTCCTCGTCCGCCGCCACCGCCGCGCCCTCGCCCTCCCCTTCTCCACCCTACAGAAGGCCGCCCACGACTCCACCACCCCCACGCCGCCCTCGTCCCTCGACGCCGCGGCGGTGCTCGAGACGCTGTCCCTCTACGCCAACGACTGGCGCCGCGCGCTCGACTTCTTCCACTGGTCCGCTTCCCCCGCCGGCGCCAACCTGCCCCCGACCGCCGCCACACTCGCCCGCGCCGTCGACATCCTCGGCAAGCACTTCGAGTTCCCACTCGCCACCTCCCTCCTCCTCTCCCACCACGACCCATCGAGGGGGGACCCCGCCTTCCTCCGCCCCGCGCTCCGCGCCCTCCTCAACCGCCTCGCCGCCGCCAACCTCGTCGACGACGCCGTCCGCGCGTTCGAGTCCACCGCCGCCTCCATCGGCCTCCGCGATGAGGCCTCCTTCCACCTCCTCATCGACGCGCTCTGCGACCACCGCCGCGTCGACGAGGCCGATCACCTATGCTTCGGCAAGGACACGCCGCCGTTCCCGCTGCGCACGAAGACCCACAACCTGCTCCTCCGCGGGTGGGCTAAGACCCGCGCCTGGGCGCGCCTCCGCCAGCTGTGGTTCGACATGGACCGCCGCGGCGTTGCCAAGGACCTCCACTCCTACTCGATATACATGGATGCCCTTGCTAAGTCAGGCAAGCCATGGAAGGCCTTCAAAATTTTCAAGGAGATGAAGCAGAAAGGCATTCCTATTGATGTTGTGGCATACAATACTGCGATCCATGCAGTTGGGCTCGCGCAGGGCGTGGATTCTGCTGTAAGGTTGTACAGACAGATGGTTGATGCTGGTTGCAAGCCGAATACTGCCACTTTCAATGCAATTGTCAAGCTATTCTGCAAGGAAGGCAGGTTCAAGGAAGGGTATGCGTTTGTTCAGCAGATGCACAAGACTGGGTGTAAGCCTAATGTGCTGACGTACCATTGCTTTTTCCAGTATTTAAGCCATCCACAGGAGGTCCTCGGACTGTTTGAGAAAATGCGCGAGAGGGGTTGCCAACCAAAGATGGACACATATGTCATGCTCATAAAGAGGTTTGGGCGGTGGGGTTTCCTTAGGCCAGTGTTCATTGTGTGGAAGGCAATGGAAGAGCAGGGTCTTAGCCCAGATGCATTTGCATACAATGCGCTTATTGATGCATTACTGCAAAAGGGTATGGTGGATTTGGCTAGGAAGTATGATGAAGAGATGCTTGCAAAGGGACTCTCGCCTAAGCCAAGGAAAGAACTGGGGACTAAGTTGCCGGAAGCAGAGTCTGACGGTGATAATGTACTGAATGGTGTGCTTTGATTTCTGAGAGCTAGGAAGGGACAGCAGCATTATCCTGATCCTACTACCCATTAGTTATCATTTGACCATTGGAAGCTGATTAAAACAATGGTGTGATGATGCTCATGTTTCCCAAACATATGTTGCTTTGCATTGAAGGAGATCTAATGTGAACTTACACAGGCAATAGGGCAGAGCATAGTTTTTACTTCAATCATTTTTATCATATGACGGTAAAATCGAGAGCTCAGTTCTGAAGAGACTTTAGAAAAAAAAACAGTGTAAAGGGGGCCTCAGGATGCTTTGGTAATGTGCTTTTTACATGCTACTAGTCTTAGGGTCAATGATAGTTCCTGTGCATCAAGGTTGAAGTTATGGGGATACCATCGGAATTGTATACTCACTAGGGGGTAAAATGTGTGGAGCAGTTCTCATTTGGGCTTGCTGTAAGCTCGTGAATTTCTTGTCCAATTAAGTAAGTATCACCTGCTCCAGTTATTTTACACAGCAACAGCATTCTTTATCCGATATTGTGCATCACTGGCAAATGCAGAGAGCAGGAGGAATATACACACTTTCTGCATCGTGCGGGCTTGCCAGTGTAGCAGCCCAAATCCTGGTCTCTGTGGTTTTGCTGTTCTACTGTCTTATGGGCTGAGTTAAAAGGTGCATGCCTATTTCAGAAAAAACAACAATCCTCCTTTATGTTTTGTTTGTCATGCTGTAAAATAATTATCTTGTTCCTTATAATTTAGGTGTAGAAGATCAAAGGTGACTAGATGGATGTACTAACATGGGATTGAAAAAGACAGTAAGAACAAAGTGTATACTGAACAAAATAAAGAGTCATTATGATGGTCCTGGTCTCATGGAAGATATTATCCCAGTCAAAATCTTGTGGGATAAGGATTGGCCGTGTTACCTGAGTATCATAAAGTTCACTTTTTGGATGTGAACAAAAATGGAGATTAGCAAGCATTGGCATACTGACTTTTTCTCCATACAACGGATCTCATAGAGCATAGCTCGACTCCTTTTGCCTTGAATTCTGGCATTTCAAAATGACAGTGGATAGTTATTTTAACGCTTCTGCCATATGACAGTAAACGCACAAGCTCATTCAGTCATCCTGAAGGAATCTTTTAACAGAGACAGTGCAAAGGCTTCTAAGCTAACTGAACTTTGATAACATGATAATCTTACTCAGCCATATCAAATTTTTTTTCCTGAAGGCAAGCCATATCATTGGATTAACTGAGAACTTTTCAGCTAACTGAACTATGATAATATGATTTTTACATGCTAGTGGCCTTAGGGTCAATAACAAACAAGTCATAGTGATCATCATGATTGAACTCATTGAAGTTGTGGGGATGACCTAGAAACTGTATGGGTTATCTCTTCGTTTGTGGTGCCTGCAAGTAAGACCATGCAATTGTTGTCAAATCAACCTAACATAAACCTCATGAGATTGTTGTCAAATCAACCTAACATAAACCTCATGAGATTGTTGTTAAATCAACCTAATATAAACCTGATTAGGCTCTTTTATTTTTGTGCAGCATCCTTTTTCTAATGTTGAGATCAACTCAAAGTTGTAATGAGGCTGCTAAAGAGACGACAATATCTGCATGATTTTGTTTCATGGAGGAATCGCTGGCAATTCTGAACTCTGAAGGAACAAAGTTGCAGCCTGTTCTTTTTTTGCTGGTTCTGTAAAATGGTAACTGAATTATCCGGTTGTGCTGGTATCTGCAGTCTTATAACTGAATTGGCCGTGTTACAAGAGTATCATAAAGTTTACTTTTTGCATGTCGATAAAAAAATAGAGATTAGCAAGCATCAGCATACTGACTTTTTCTCCATACAACGGATCTCACGGAGCATAGCTCGACTCCTTTTGTCTTGAACTCTGACATTTCAAAATGACAATGCATAACTGAAGGAATCTTTATTGCTTCAGCCATATGACAGTAAATGCATAAGCTCATTCAATCATCCTGAAGGAATCTTTTAACAGAGACAACAGTGCAACAGCTTCTAAGCTAACTGAACTTTGGTTGTATGATAATCTTACTCAGCCATATCATTTTGTTTTTGAAGGAAAGCCATATCATTGGATCAACTGAGAACTTTTCAGCTAACTGAACTTTAATAATATGATTTTACATGCTACTGGCCTTAGTGTCAACAACAAACAAGTCATAGTGATCATCATGATTGAAGTTGTGGGGATGACCTAGAAACTGTACAGGTTATGACTTCGTTTGCAGTGCCTGCAAGTAAGATCATGAAACTGTTATCGAATCAACCTAATATAAACCTGATTGAGTTCTTTTATTTCTGTGCAGCATCCTTTTCCTAATGTTGGGATCAACTGAAAGTTGTAACGAGGCTTCTAAAGAGACGACGATATCTGCATGGTTATGTTTCATGGAGGAATTGCTGGTGATTCTGAACTCTGAATCAACAAAGCTGCATCCTCTTCTCTTCTTTTTTTTTGCCGGCTCTGTAGAACGGTAACTGAATTATCCAGTTGTTAGCTGATATCTGCAGTCTTGTGACAGTTTGTGCTCTTGGTAGGGCACCACCTCTCAACCGTCATGTACGAATAACTGTACATATCCTTGGTTCCCACAGTAACGACCACGGGTACATGTACAATTCCAAAGCTGAACCGAGGTGATCGTCAATGCGCAGACACATCATGTCGGAGCAGCGGAGCTAGTCTCCGTGATACGGATAGACTCTCAGCCAGGAGCTGCTCTGTGGTGTGGACAGGCGTTGGACCATGTGAGCTACGGGGCGCACTACTACATCTGTAGGTCCATGCATTCTCCTGTGGTGCTGGATGCCTACCGAACTCATCCACCAAACGGTCGACAGCCTCACCAGAACGGCAGCGGCTGCTCCTGCCTCCTCCGGCCACGAGCACGTAGGCACGGCCTGCTCCCAGTAGGCTCTACAGACTACAGGGGCTCTCATGGGCATGTCTGCAGGCGCGCGTACCGGCAGCTAACGCATTGTGCCATTGTCTCCTGGGGCCTGACGACTTGCCTGAGATCGGGACGGGTCACGTACGTACGCAGGTGAGCCGCGGCTAGCGTATCGATCGATCGCCGTCGCCGATCAGCCGCTCCTGCAGACTGCAGTGCAGCACCTTGGGGGAAAAAAACACCCGTCGCGGCCGGCGGCCGCTGGTCCTGGGCCCGGGCGGCGTGGCTGGAGCCGTCCGTATCGGGCGGGGGACCATCCGGGAGAGCAACGCAGTAATGGCGCCGTGCGACGACACGCGATCGAGCCCCGCGGGGTCGCGACCACAGCGCGTGCGCGCAGCGACGGGAGAGAGAGAGAGAGACCANTCGCGACGCTGTCCCCCCGGACAGGGCGGCGTGCGCAGGCGCGCGGGGCGACAGCGCTAGCGCTTCCAACCCCCCCGCGCGCAACCGTCGGTAGGGCGGTAGAGTCCGCGTCAGGCGTCACCGTGTGGCGCCGTGGAAAACGAACGCGGCCACGGCCAGAGCCAGCCGGGCTCACCACGGATGGATGGATCCATCGACGACCGACCGGCCACCTGAGATGTCCACGAACCCTCGTTGTCGTATCGGAATCGGATCTGCGTGATCCAGGCACATATCTCTCTCTCCGCCGGCCGCCAGAGGATGCGCGCCATGAAGGAGGATCCTGGAATAATCCGCTCGACGACTTTTCTTCAGGGGATCGATCGTCGCGGTGACTGATTGCAAGCATGTTTTGGACCGTCGGATCATGCCGGGCGCACAAATCGGATCGACTCAATCTACGTCAGCCAGGCAATGGCGTGCAACACCGCTCATGCCCGACGACACTGGACGGCCAAGATGCCCCGCCGGCACGGCCCACGCCCGACACGTACTATTTTTTGGCCGTCGACGGGGGCAAGCAGCTGTGGTGCCGATCGGAAGGAGCTATCGTGCGTACCATGCCGCTGCCGCCGTACGGCGAAGCTAACCGCCAGCAAAACCATATGGGCACTTGCATGCATAGCCGCAGTCAGAGACGACGACCGATGGCGAGCTCGATCCATGACCTCGCACCTGTCGATCGGGCACCGATCGCCGTGGGGTTTGTTCGTATAGTTGTTCGTCACTGCAGCAGCTTAATTGTGGCTCCCTACTACGCCTGCGACGCTGTAGCAGGCTCTCCGGCGGCCTGTCACCGGCCGATGAACAGCGTCTCGGTTGATCTGATGATCCGCGAGTGGAGACACGGCGGGTGATGGAAGACGACGACGTGTCGTACGTACGTACCGGCCTTGCCGGAAACACCCGCTGGGCTCCTCGAATTGACCAGCTAACCGCTCTGCATTAATCCACGGCCGGCGGCTCCTTGCATCGTCGCGGCCAGTATTGGCTTTGACATATCGTCTCGGCGCACGTTTTGTCTTGCGCGGAACAGCTAGCCAACATTAGGAGTGTTAGCTAACAATGTGGCCTAGTAGGTGAGGCAATTGGGCAGGCGTTTTATGTGCTTGTAGCGTGTAGGCCAAGGCTTGGAGTTTGGAACGTCAGTGTAATTCCCCGCTATTTGTTACGAATAGACATTCCCCATAGAAGTAGGGAATGGTTAGTTATCCGGCATCTGAGAAAATGCCAATGACTTACATTCATCCTCTCGGGCTGTGAAAAAGCAGCTGTGAAAAATCAGCTGCGGGAAAAGCATAAGACCGTTTGGTTAGGCAGCCGTGGCTTTTGGAAAAACTGTTGTCAGTCTCTCCCACTTACAAGTGGACCCCACTTGTTAGCCTCATGGCCGTTTTGTTACGATTAGACATTCCCCATGGAAATAGGGAATGGTAATGGTTACATATTCTTTTTTCTTGATATCCGCTAATTTTTTCTTAACCTCTCCTAGCTCCGCCCCTCCGTTGCTATTTTCGGGCGATGAACCATTCGTCGTCAGCCACCTTCATTCGAACTCCTCAAAAATCATCATTCCCATTGCTGGAGGTCTTCCCCCAAGACTTTTCTTCTCCATCTCCGGTGAGATGCTCCCACCCTACCGCTCTTCCTCCATCTCCGACGACTTGTATGTCAGCTTATCAACCACCCTCAACCCACCTCCACGCTAATTGAGAACGTTTTCCAAAATGCCACCTCATCCATCCCCACCCAAGAGGGTCTTATGCCGCCCAGCAGAGCCTCCCGCCACATCATGCCCTGCGCCCCTGCCCCTACCCTATATCACCATCACAGCCAGCCCAGGGATCTCCTTGGCCATCTTCTACAACTGAAGGCTACAAAATCCACCTAAAACACTAATTTCATCAAAGGGAAGAAGAGCTTGCTACAAATTGGTACGAAAGTCTGACATATTTTCACTCCAAATAAACCGTGTTTTCCTAAGGGCTTCTTATAAGTAAACTTCATCATTAAGATCGGAGCCAGACCCTTTTTTTTATAACAAAACAGTTAGGACTTGTGGCATACAATTTTATTTTTTAAAAATAGAAAAAATGAAGTTGATTGATTGTCTCGTTGATTGGGCTGATGAGCGGATAATGCTTATTTACGGCCTAGTGACGCGTGAGCTAGTATAATTGGCAGCGGGTGCCGCCTGTGCCCCACGGGCCGATCGATCTCGAGCCCCCGTGGTAGCCATCCATCAGATCAGACGTCCAATCCGCGGCGCATCAAAAACCGCGAGCGCGAGCGGCGCGCGTCGTTGCCCGGCGCGACTGACACGATCGATCGCGTCGTACGTGTCCCGGCTCCTTGAGCCATGTGGCACAGTGCAAAGCGCGCCGCGTCCATCATCCACGGGAAAAGGGGCGGGGCCTCCCGGCCTTTTCGTGCGCCGCGTTGCGCGATCGTCCGCTCGTGGACGCCCCCTTTTGAGGCCGGATCGGAACCAACGCATGACCAACATTTGCCGTGGTCTCCTCGTGCGGATCGGACAGGGGCCGGCCTTTTTTGACCACCTTCGCCCCAGCCGCTGATCGATCGGCCGGGGGTTGCAGGGATGATCGTTGATCGGCGTGGACGAGGACGAACATGGGATACTGATGCTGAAGCAGTACGGTTTCCTTTGGGCAGGCCGGCCCTACCGGTGGTACTGAACTGAACAACTCCGTTGTTAATTCCAACCAACAATGCCCGGCGTGTCGTATGCAGTACGCCGACAGATTGGAGGCCATACGATGGCCATTGCCTACGCGCCGTACCGGCGGTATTTCTCAGGTGTACAGCATGTCGAAGATCACGTTCAATATGCTTGCCGGGCTGCCGGCCACGAAGGTTCAGCGCCCATGCATGCATGATCACAGCTTTTATGGTTTGAGACCATGAGGAGTAGTGTTCTCTTAAGTTATTCCAAAATGTCGTTTTACTTTTATCCAAATCCAAATCATCAAAAATTATCTAAATTCATAGAAAGATACGCAACATTTATAGTCAAGTTTGTTCCATTAAGTCCACTATAAAATATGTTTTGATATTTATTTGGCCATGCAGATGTTGATATTATTTTTTCATAAATCTGGTTAAAGTTCGAGAAATGTATGAGATTATCAATTTATTTGTTAACAAATTTCATGTTTGAAATCCATCTCTTTTTTAGCATATAATTAAATTTATCAGGCACGACTATTTATGGTAGAAAAAGTGATGTACAATTAGAACATTTATTTCACTTTGTTCTTAGATCGGAACATGACAAACCTGATAGAATTTGCAAAAAAAAAAAATCCATCATCCCAAATCTTCATGTACATTTTATCTCTACCTGAAATATCACCGCCATAATATTTTTTCCATTAGGCTACAAGATTGTTAACCTAATAGATTTTGCCAAAAAAAAGAGTTGTGTTACGGTTGTTGTTGGAAAGATACATGAAAGCAACTTTCTATTTTGGTAAAATAACAGGAGATACTAGGAATGTATATTTTCTATTTTGATATGGACAGTGGCGGACCGTAGTTGAGGCCAAACAGGCCCCGGTCCCCCCTATCGAGTGAAAAAATTCACTAAATGAACTGTAGTTTTGGCACTGTTTACTGGTTTTGTAGATCAACTAATGAAGGCTGGCCCCCTGCTTGTTTGCTTGAGTTCCGCCACTGGATATGGGTTCCACCTATTTTGGTATTTTTTTTATATCTCAACCATCGAATTCATCCCGATGGAGATCCTTATTTGCTTCCACCATTGTAAAATTTGTAAAACAAAAAAAAAATCACATATCTAAAACAACCTTCGCTGCGCAAGGGTACGCATTGGGCCTCATATATGCAACTTAGTAGCTTAATTAGAGTATTAGCTAGCTGACAACTGTTTCAGTTCATGAGATGCTTTTGTATAGTGAAGTGACACTAGCATAGTTGGAAGGAATGTTTCGCCAGGATAATAGCCAAAGTAGCTAGCGCTGCACACTGTACGTACACAGGAAGCGCCGGCGCGCGTAATCTCACGCGCGCGGGGCGTGCGTGCCCGGTGCCCGGGCTTTGAACAGCATCTGGTCAAAGGCGCCGTCGGGATGGATCTCCGATCCCACTTGGCCTTGCAGCAGTGGTACACGTACACCTCCTGAATCCTGATCCACACAGACACGGGAGCTTTGAATCGATGAGCCTATGATACGCCTATATACATGCATGCCCCTGCCCCTGGCCAAGTTCCAACGTGCCCAAACTCCCACGCCCGGCCACCTGGCCAGGCCATGCCACCCTACGACCTCTCTCCCAATTACCTGGGCCTTCTACTCCACTGTCCTCTCTCTTCCAACGGAATTACACTGAAACGCCACCACTTCTATTTTCTACTCCACCCTCACCAACTTTTACCATGCACGCATGCATCATGCAAATCATGCATGATCTCCGTTATACTACTTACTTTCTAAGCTTCTTTTAGAATTGGAGGGATCTTTTTAGTTAAACTAACACCTGAACTGACATGCACCCACTGCTGGGAAAGGGGGACAGGGTTCTTGTTCATTACAAAAGCATGCAGCTGCTAGTGCAAACAGGGAAGCTATAGGCACAGTACGGGCCGGTACAGTTCAACACACCATTGTAGTATTACTAGTACTATATGCTAAGAGAATTTGACCTTCTCAAAAGAATAGTATTTGGGGCCTTTCCAGTCATAGAGGATCTTGTGTGGATCTAATGCACCCCAATATTATTCTAGTGCTTTCTGATGTGCTGTCGAGGTAAGGGCTTAACAAATTTTTAATGGATAAGTAGTACCATATCATCAGTAGGGAGTATAGTAATATAATCCTTGCATGTCCATGCATGCCCAAGAGACAGGGCGATGTGCCGGTCCGATGGAGAGCCACAAGATCAGGTGGTACATGGCATGTTTGCCGTATGAGCGGCATTGACTCGGTTGGAACTCGGGAGCTTTGCCTTGGGAACGAAATTTGTTCAAACTAGCGTACGTTTCCTTCACATTCTTTTTGTCTGTCCATCCTCTGTGTTGCAGTTCCTATATTTAAACCGCCACAAATTTACTTAATACTCCCTCCGTCCTAGAATAAAGGCATTCTGGGTTTGTCCTAAGTCAAACTTTTGAAAGTTTGACCAAGTTTATAGAGAAAAATATTGACATTTAGCAAATCAAATAAGTAAAATATCAATATATATTTCATAGTGAGTCTGTTAATGCTCATCGGATGTTATAAGTATTATTCTTCTTTTCTAAAAAGTTGGTCAAAGTTTATCTAGTTTAACTTAGGACAAAACTAGAATGTCTTATATTTTAGGACGGGGAGAGTAGTACTAAGAAAGAGGGTAGCCTTGATTGAACAAAAAATTGCAGTAATCAGTTGCATGCTTTGGAGGAGTTGATTAATTGCTTACCGTATTAATTCTGACTGGGTGCAGAACTAGTATCAGTAGTTTCATTATTCAACAAATAATTCCATGACTGTATTCATCTACTAGCCTCTCTGATTATTGTGATAGGGAACATAAATGGTCTTCTGTAAATTTGACCAGAGTACAATATCTGGCTATACATTATAGGCCTTGTTTAGTTCCAGCAAGTTTCTGCAATTCAACCAAAAGTAACGCATTGAAAAACGTGCCATCCTCTCTGCAACACGCTTCCCAATGCACTTTTTCTACAGGAAATTCAACCAACTTTCACGAACTAAACAAGGCCATAGTTTGAATTATCTAAAAAGAATCAGTCCAGTCTCAGATTTCACATCAGAGCGAATGATCGGGGGTGTTTAGATGCAATTGTTATGCATAGTGTTTATGCATTGGGTTGCATGCACAGAGAGGAAAAAATACATTGAGAAACGTGCGTTTTGCAAAATGGATGCAAAAGGGGGTGAACTAAACACCCCCTAAGTCCACACAGTGCCTTCTGAAGAAGGCTGCAAGTATTTACTCCAAAGAGAGCAATGCATCCAAAAGTCAAAACGTACATATCTGGATCCAAACCGAACTACCAGCAAGCAGCTAGCAGGGACCATCCTGCCTCATCTTCTGGTAAGATTCTGAAACTCCAGGGGACTTTGGACATTGGAACAGTAATCAGAGCAGCAAACCTGCTAAAGACTCAGCTCCTTCAGGGGGTGTTTAGATGCAGCGTTATGTATAGTGTTTTTGCGTTATGCATAGTGTTTACAGAGAGAAAAAGTGTATTGGAGAACGTGCGTTATGCAAAACGTTATGCATAGTGCGTGAACTAAACAGGGCCTCAGTTGAGTTTGGAACAGTAATCAGAGGCAGCAAACCAACCGGGGCTACTGCTCCAGTGTAGTTTTATAACTGCAACACGACAAGCACAAGTATGTAAATTAAGCAGGCAGCAAGTTTTTGGGGGGAACATCCTTCCTTAAAAAGTGACAGCCCAACCAAAACTCGAGATGCAGCCCTGTGTACATGCTGGATTAAAGAATTATCTTCAAGCTAATTATTTTTTCTATAAGTTGTCCTTAATTGGGAAGTTTGACATGTCAGTGCGTGCTCGAGCACTACAAGGGACGGGAGACCACTGCCGGTGTATAAATACAGGCGCCTGAGGTCACTCAACCTCAGGCTTGCCGCTTGCTCCCATCCCTTCCTATACTACTGCTCGATCTACTCCACATTCAGCTGGTCAAACCGCTGCTTCTGGCTCCCCGATTTGTTTGGATCAGGCGATCAGCACAGAGAGACGATGAGGACTTCTGCCGTGGCCTTTGCTGCTCTTCTGCTGCTACTTCTTCTGGCTACAAGAGCACATGGTATGCTTGCTTCATGCATAGCTACTAGCTCATCATATCCTCCATTAGTGGCTCCTTTGTTTGTGAGGTGTAGCCTGTACTGATCTGATCGTTTGTCTCCATACAGGAATCAGGCTTGACAGGCAGTTATATGCAGCAATCAACAGCAAGGTCAGTATCTATATGAGCTACACTATGATCGAATCACTTCTTGGTGTGGTATGAAAATAAACAAGATTTGTGGTTTTTGCTTATTGGGTTGTGTTGTTCCTGTATCCAGCAACAGATGGGCGATCCCAAGTCCGCCGGCGGCGGCGAAACATCCAATGCTGACTCGGTGAAGAAGAACTGCACTCCCGATGGGCGTTGCTCAGGTACAACGAAGCAGATGACACCTACTCCTGTCGTTTCCAAGGATAGCGAGGTGATGATCAGTGCGCATGCGGCGCCAAGGTTCCATGAGGATTACTATGGGCCAAGTGGGCATGAACCTAATCACCACTGACAGAGCTGCCCGAGCATATCTGCATTTGCCCTTCCTCTTTATCGCCTAGCTACCGGCCCGTAGGTAGTTCTTCTCTCTTCAGGTTCCATGCTTCATCCTGGTTTGGAGAATGTAAAGGCCTAAAGAGAGAAACTAGCAGTATGCTGTTCTGCACCAGCTCCATCGCTGTTATGTACTTGAAATCTATTAGCAGTTTATTTCAGCACATTTTAGTTCTGCACAAAGTTTCAGTCCAGCAATCTGCTTGATTTTCGCTGTGTGGATGCATGCATTTACATTCACGTGAGAGACCCACGATCTCTGCACAGTTTAAACTAGCGATACCGGCACAGATGCAAGAAATAGGAAACTCACCACGTCAGTCGCCGGCTACGACGGATAGGCATTAGTACAGTAACATTTTCCTCGTCTCGTGGTGCAGTCAATTGTCAAGTTGAAAGATAAAAATATTCTAGGCAACTTTTCGCATCTTTCACCTTCCTGCACCAGCTTTTTAATCTAACAGGCCGTTGTAACCTTTGATGCAGCAGGAAAGGTGGGAAAGGCTCTGGCGCACGCTGATGAAACGGCAGAAGCGAAGCAGCAGCAGGTCAGTGAGTTTTCAGGCACCAATACCTGAACGTTCTTACCGTGTCGTGTCATGTCATGCATGCACACATGGAAATGAAATTTACCGCGTGGGCATTTACAGGTCAGCTCGTCTGAAAACGGTCACGGCACGACGGTCGTCGACGGCGAGGCCACGCAGCAATCAGGCCGGCACGAGGCGGAGGCGGCGAGCCACGGGTCCCAGGACGCGTCCCGGCCGGCCGAGGAGGCTTACCCACGCGCGGCGCGGCAGCGGCAGCAGTCATACCCGGACTTGATGGACATCGCCGGCATGGACTACTCTCCCGCCACGAGAAAGCCTCCCATCCACAACTGAGCGCCGCCGGCCGGCCACCGGCGGCCTGCCGGGCTTTGCGTGGTTAAGCAGAGAGATTAGCACGTGAGTACGTGCTGCACTGCACGCAGTACAAGTACAAGCTATAGCTAGCAATATGCCTATAGCTAGTACCAGTGCTTGCGACTGGCCTATTAGCTTTGTTTGTTCATTAGTTTAGCTCTAGCTATAGCTGCTAGCTAGCTGCAGTGGCTAGCGAGTGCTCCGATGATATGATCCTGATTCCCGAGCTGAGCCGTGACCCTGCTGAATAGAATAGTGCGTACAGCTAGTATGTGTGACCCATGGATACTGGACAGCATCGCAGGAAATGCTGCACCTTTTGTGACGAACGACGATACACTACAAAACTTGCGTTTTTATCTCTCGAGTCCCCCGCGGATCTTCTAATGTACGAGTAACATGCCTGCCTGCATCACTGCCGTTGTAAACACCACGCTAATTTCGACCGCTTCTCATCTTCAGTCTTCACCGATCTGTTAATCTGACAGTGCTTTCTTCAGGTGCTTCTTTGGTTGTTTACCGGTGACATCAGTGTGATCGATTAATATGGCATTAGCGAAAAAGCTTCTACTTGCAGTGAGGAGATGGGTTGGTGACGAGACGGCGATCGTCGTCGACAAGGAGGGATCCATCACATGCGGCTGCCTGTGCTCGATTAATTAGGCGGCCGGGTGGTGGGTTACGGTTAATTAAGCCGTAGATGGCGCAGGTGCGTGCGTACCTCGCGGCGTACGCGCGTTGTTGGGTTGCGGCAAGGCGCGGAGCCACGGACGGACGATGATGATGACCGGGTCGGGACGGCACGGCGCTACTGTCGCGCGCCCGCCGAGCCGCGTCGCTCTCGATCCGGCCGGCGAGGCCGCCGATTGGGCGCGGCGCTCTCGATTTGATGCGTGCGCCGCTCCGGCGATGGCGACGTGGTCTGCGGCGTGCCGGGCCGCAGGGCTGCAGGGTCCTGCCGTGGTGGAGCCGACGCGAAAGCCGGGCAAGATAGCGAGCCGCCGCGTACCGTGCCGATCGATCGAGTACGTGTTCCGTAAGGCGTAAGCCATGCCACCATTACGTTCCGGTGTTATTGACTAGCTTGTCAACTGTCACGCTTGCGTACTCTACACCGCCGCAAAGGCAGCGATCGCGTATAAAAATACACTGATCGATCGAGTTCTTCAAGTGAACGGAATGGTGGCGCTGTAAGATTCAGAAGCTGTTACTGATGGCTACCACAGTGTTGGATCGGGTCTTCGCTCTTCACTACTCCTCTGCGGCACATGTATGCATGATGCGCGCTTTGGGATGTGTATCTACAGGGACCAGGCGCAGAAGGAGTAGAAAGTATAGAACCGTCCACCGGATGCGATGCAACGCATGTATTGCGATCGATTCAGCTCTGACGGAGGGAGGCCTTTGTTTAGTGTTTCACTGTATTCTGTGCTCGCGTTTTTGTATGGCCGCTGTACGCTGACAAGCACCTGACGCCGTTGATGATTGCTCGCCTCGCCTGCCTGCGTGCCGTTCTGAATTCTGATGGATCAGAGGCCAGAAATAACAAATCGCAGCGCGTCCGGGCCCGGCCGGGCATCGCGGAACAAGGCGGATGGATACGTTCTCTTCAGCACGCGCCCATCCCGTCGATCAAATATATGCATGCTGGTGAGCTGGTCGATCAGAGAAGACTTTGAGAGCCTCCTGTAAGGAGTTTTTTTAACGTTCAATAAAGTATTCAGGACAAACTGGAAAACCAATCTGTCTCTTGAATATAGTATGATGATCAGAGCTGTAGTACAGTATTGTATCTTAATTTAAGCTTTGCATGCTGAATAGTTATGGTCGGAGACCCATTTTCCGATTCCGCAGGATATTCTGTCCTTGCATTGAGTCAAAGTCAGAACTAGGTTAACTTAACTATTCAGGAAAATGCAAGGCATGTAAAATTCACTTGGACAGAACAAGCAGGTCATCATAAGGAACCTACCGCTTAATTTATCTTTTTTTAGCAGCTTAATTTGTCTTTTTAGGGAAACCAGAGAGATAATTTTTTTTATGAGCTCCGAAAGAGAAAGAACTAAAGAAAAGATTTTAACCATTGATTCACTGCACGGCCCAGCCTCTTAGCCTTTTCGAGAGGTTCCGGCCCATGATCTCGTGCCTTTGAAAAGCAACCACCATGATGGGCCTTACTTCTTGAGATTCCATCTCGGCCCGAATCGGTCGGTTGACTAGGCCGAGCGAGCGGGCTTCACGACCAAAACGAAGGCAGCCGCCAAACCAAATGCTATGCACGCACAAACCAGAAGGCATCGTGTTTGTTGTGCTGCTATTTTTGGCATGGCTGTTTTGGTGGTGCCGTGCGACAGCAGGGCCGGGACCCTCCCCGTCTCCGGCCCTCGCCATTACCGCGCACTGGAGCAAGGATTCTCGCCCCGTACCGATCGGCCAGGCGGATCCCCGTAAGGACTCCCACCCCCACCGTTCCCCAAGGGGAGGGGAGGGGAGGCGAGAGACGGCCGGCCGGCCGGCGTTCGCGTCTCTTCAATTCCGATGGCGCCGGCCTCCTCCTCGCCTGCCGGCGTCGCCTGTTTCGTCCTGCTCCTGCTCCTCGCCGGCGCCTCCGTCTCGCACGGCTCGCCTCTGGGCAGCAGTGCTTCGGCAGGTGCGCAATTTTCTGTGCTCGATCAGGCCTTCCTTCTGGGCCCATTTGGGATGCGTTCTTCTGTTTTGTTCTGTTGAATTGAAATCCCACCTTAATTTGTTCTGCACAAGCAAATGGAGTCTTTCCCCCCTCTTGTTCATGACCAAATGGTACAGCTCATAACTTGCGCCATGGATTCGATCAGATTTACATTCGAGGGGGATAGTGGCTCCTGTTTATCCAGAGAACAACTCTCTCGTACTTGCGGGGAGTAGGACCCACCGGAGCGACCCCTTCGCCAACCTCACCGCGTACACCGGCGGCTGGAACATCAGCAACCAGCACTACTGGGGTGTACGGCAACTCGCATCCCGCCCCGTGATTTTCAGCGTTCCGTACCATACTGTCTCCCATTCGTCTCATCATCATCTTCTTCTTCTTCTTCTCCTGTCGCCCCCGCTTTCTCTCTGCAGTCGGTGGCGTACACCGCGGTTCCCCTCTTCCTCGTCGCCGTGCTGTGGTTCATCGGCTTCGGCGTCGTGCTGCTCGTCATCTCCTGCTGCTGCTGCTTCTGCCGGAGCAAGGACAGCAACTACTCGCCGGGCTGCTACTTCATCTCGCTGGCGCTTCTCATCATCCTCACCCTGGTGACAATGTGACTACTTAATTCTTCACCCATGCATGTTTCAGTTATATATCTCGCCGTGGTTTTCTTTTGTTTCACCATCTGAAGAAAGATCGTGCACGCGCTAACGATCGTGCTCCTTTCACAACTGCCGGCCGATTTCAGCTCCGGGTGTGTGCTCCTGCACTGCGGTAGCGATCTCTTCCACGGGAGCACGATCAAGACCGTCGACTACGTCTACGGGCAGGGCAACCTGACGGCGAACAACCTGATGAACTTCGCCGGCAGCTTGGCGGCGGCGAAGAACATCACGGTGGACCAGATCTTCCTCCCAGCCGACGTCCAGCAGAAGATCGATGTCGTCGAGGACAAGCTCAACTCCTCGGCGAGCGAGTTCTCCACTCGCTTGCTGGACAACACCAGGAAGATCAAGAATGTGGTCAACCACATGTGCGTGCCCCCTGCTTAAAACGATCTGCAGTGCGTTCTGCTTCAAGTTAATTTTCCTGATCTTCAGCTGAGATTAAAAGAGTTGTGCTTTTCATCTTGCTGATTTCAGGGAGCACGAACTGATGGCTACTGCACTTATAATGGGTGTCATTGCGGTACTCGGATTCCGTAAGCATTCTAGCCCCTGGGACGATTCTGTTTCAGCTACCGAAGCCCCCTGATGTCCTGATCTGAATCCTGAACTCTTTTTTTTTTTGTATTTTGCAGTGTTCTCCATACTGGGATTGAGATTCCTTGTCTCCATGTAAGTACGTAGTGATTCATGTAGAACCATTCGTGTTCATGTCGTTTTCTCATCTGGGGAGGTCATATCTCTGCAGATTGGTGATCGTGGCATGGTTCAGTATCACCTTCACCCTCATTAGCTCCGGTCTTTTCCTGCTCTTGCACAAGTAAGCAGCTGGGCAACTTTCAGTTTCTGAATCCAGGACATGGGAGACGTTGGCAGAGCGTTCAGGCACTGAGAGAGAGAAATGGGGGAAAATAAAAGAGAGACTAACTACGGCCGTTCATGGCAGCGTGGTGGGGGACACCTGCATGGCGATGGACGACTGGGTGTACAACCCGAAGGCGCACTCGGCGCTGGACGACATCCTCCCCTGCGTGGACGTGGCGACGGCGAACGAGTCGCTGTACCGGAGCCAGGAGGTGACGGCGCAGCTGGTGGCGCTGGTGAACAACGTCGTCGCCAACATCTCCAACCGGGACTTCCCGCCGGGGCTCAAGCCGCTCTACTTCAACCAGTCGGGCCCGCTGATGCCGTTGCTCTGCAACCCGTTCAAGCCGGACATGAGCCCGCGCGCGTGCGCGCCCGGCGAGGTCGACTTCGGGAGCGCGGCGCGGGAGTGGAAGCGCTTCGAGTGCCAGACGACGGGCCCGCCGGGGTCGGAGGTGTGCGCGACGCCGGGGCGCGTGACCCCCGCCGCGTATGGCCAGATGACGGCGGCGACGCGCGTCAGCCAGGGGCTCTACGAGTACGGCCCGTTCCTGGTGCAGCTGCAGGACTGCTCCTTCGTGCGGGAGACCTTCGTGTCCATCACCGACAACAACTGCCCCGGGCTCGAGCGCTACAGCCGGCACGTCTACAGCGGCATGTTCGTCATGTCCGTCGCCGTCATGCTGTCCGAGATCTTCTGGATGCTGCACACGCGGCAGCGGCGGCGGCGCGCCATGTCCAAGCATATGTGACTCTGAGGTGGCCACGATGGGCTGATGGCGTGCCACAACACAATCGAGCTGTTCTGGACTGACAAACCGCGGCTTCCTACATGAAGCCTCGTCATCTGATTGAGCTGTACAATATGGCATTTTGCATCTGAAAGCAAATGCGAAAAATGACGCATCGTTGCTCTCTTGGGTAATTCTTGCCATCGAGGCAGGAACCTGTTGAGAATTCCTACGCCCGTGAACTGGAGTCCACAGAGGATACATATGGGATGTCTGAAAACTAAGCTGTCGCGGGAGACCCTAATCACCTGGTAGATCTAGAAGCGAGAGGAACAAGTCAACCAAAACTAAGATGAAAATAGTCAGCCAAAACTAGAACCTAGGTACCTCGTAGATATATAAATACTTCCTCTTTCTTTAAATATATTATATTTAGGACAAATTTAATTGTTTGTGTATTTTTATATTGCCGACCCTCGTTCCTTAAAGTTTCCTGGTCTGTTCTAGTAGTTGATGCATTTTGTCAATCTCCCTGCGTTGGCCTTCGTCCTTTGGATTCTCCACTGTGCTGCAAAAACACGAAGGGCAAGTTTAATTCGTGTGAAAGAGTGAAAAGTGTATGCATTGGGTTGCGTGCACAGAGAGAAGAAATGAACTGACACGGTTCTCGATGTAGTACGAGGTAGGAAAGTGACGTGAATTAAACAGGGCCGAAGTTGACCTAGACAAGATAGAAGATACAACTAATATAGCTTTGTAGCTGTTGCAGTTGCATCTCGCAAGAATTTTGTGCAAGACTAGGGGGGTGTTTAGGGGTTGTTTAGTTCACCCCCTCTCTCCTCTATTTTACAAAATGTACACTTCCTAATGCACTTTTTCTCTCTATGCACGCAACCCAACGCTGCACCATTTTGCAAAATGGACTGAACTAAACACGCCCTTAGTTCACCCCTATTTTGCAAAATGCACGTCTCCCAATGCACTTTTTTCTCTCTGTGACATGCGACCCAATGCAAAAATACTATGCAAAACGCTGCATCTAAACACCCCCTAGGTGACCGTGACCACACAGACTGAATTCCTCTGGATCAAACAGGGTTCATACTTCAGAGAGCATGTTTGTTTAACCGTCTCCTTCACAGCTTGGCCTTTTTTCATTTCTACGAAACCGACATGTTTCAAGGTCAAAAGGAAATGTTCTTTCCATGATTCAGATTTCAGACCGGGACAGCGACGACCCTGCGCAGCTCCTCTCTATCACTTGTAGACCGAGAAGATCACGTACAATGGCGCAGTAGCAGAGTTCTTTATCTTCAGAATGTGCAGGGCGTTGTCGATGCCATTAGCATGTGGAGCTACGGCAAAACCAAAAGTGATACGATGCAGCACTAGCTCGGGTTGATAAAGCTAAGCGGAGTACGTGACAAAAGTCACAGGCACCAACTGTGCCGTGCCGTGCCTTAGGCTTAGGCCTTAGCCCGGTGCCCGGCCTGGCGAAATGGACGGTCCGGATCGCCCTTATCTTTTTGCATCTGACGCGACATGCGAACGTACAATTATTCCAGCGTCCGGCAGCTTACCCACCCCCTCGACTCCATATAAACTCCAGCTCGGCAGTTCCTAACACGATCGCCATCGCCCACAGGAGCGCACAGCCCCCGCAGAGTGTGGTGCAGAGCCAAGCGAACTCGGCCGGCATGGACTGGCACGCGTGGCTGTCGGGGGCGCGGCTGGAGCCGGCGCTGGTGTACGAGTACGCGCTGGTGTTCGCGCGCAACGAGCTGGAGGCCGACGACGTGGCCTTCCTCGACCACGACCTCCTCCACAGCATGGGCATCTCCGTCGCCAAGCACCGCCTCGAGATCCTCAAGCTGGCGTGGCGCGACCGCAGGGCGCGCGCCCGGGGACACGCCCGCCCCGCCGCGCTGGCGCGCCGCCTCCTCGGCCGCGTCGCCAGGTGCGTGCGCTCGCTCGTGCGCCGCGACGAGGGCTACTCCACGGCGCTCGTTCTGGTGCCGACCCAGCAGCAGCACGAC
Source organism: Alloteropsis semialata (assembly GCA_004135705.1). Classification (NCBI taxonomy): domain Eukaryota; kingdom Viridiplantae; phylum Streptophyta; class Magnoliopsida; order Poales; family Poaceae; genus Alloteropsis; species Alloteropsis semialata. Next base: position 61,827,464 of record CM014276.1, read on the forward strand.
GACGGCCGCAGCCCGCTGGGCGCCTCCACCAGGCAGCAGCAGCAGCGCCGCGGCAAGGCGCTGCGCCGGGCCAGGTCCGAGCCCAAGGGGTCCACGCCCAGGTCCGCCATCGGCGGCAGGGCCGCCGCCGCCGTGCACGCGGTCGGGGACGTGGAGAGCGGCGACGGCGACGAGATGGTCAGGTGGGACCGCCTGTTCCAGGACCTCAAGCCCAACTGACGCCGCCATGAGCCCAAGCCCTCGTGATCGAGAGGTGCAGGGGACGATCAGTGTTCAGTGTGCTAATGGCTGTGCTTATGTTTCATCAGTGAGTGAGTGGTGTTGATCTGCTCTGCCCCGTGTCCAGTCCCTTCCATCTCGTCGCATGTACAGTCTGCTATAGTCTATTGATCGAACTGGCGAACGACTGGTGTGGTTTGCTTCGTCGTCTGATGAGATTGTTGCTGAAAAATAAACTGGTCAATTGGTGATCTCTGCTTCTGTTCTTCCGCACAAACAATATTGCCCTGCAATTACATCGAATGCGTTAATATGTTCTGTTCATTTGTCCCAAGTTTACCGAGTATAATACAACGATGAGCTATTTCTGAAGTAGAAGTTGGCATTTCAATCCAATGTGGCAATGTCAATTTGGGGGATGGTCACTAGCTCTCCGTGTAGTGGTTACTCGTAGTGCGGTGCGGGCATTTGGTACCGAGTCTCGCAACAGTGAGCTCGTACGTGCTACCTTGCCTGCTGCTCGGTACACATCGAGCGACCAAGCACGTACCAATACATTATACATGGCCGATCAAGCGGGCACCATATACTGCAGCTGCAGGGCCGGCCATCAGTTTGCTAGGCCTTGTTTGGTTATCACGCTAAAAAATTAGCGTTAAAAGAAATCTTGCATGCATGGAGTACTAAATAAAATCTATTTACAAAATCTTTTTACGGATAAGTGTAACTTTGCGCGACGAATCTAATGAGCCTAGTTAATTCATGATTTACTATAGTAATGCTACAGTAACCATCCTCAGATCATGTGGTCAAAGGTCTCATTAGATTCGTCTCGCGAATTAACATAGGAGTTGTGAAGCTAGTTTTGTAAACTGTCTTTATTTAATACCCTTAATTAATAATAAAAAATATAAATTAAACTTTAGCGCAAACATCCAAACAGCCCTGAATGTCTCTTCTTGCCAAGCTTCGGTGATCTGATGCACGAACGACAGCCTGCGCTGTCCAGTCTGCCGTGTTTAGATAGGATCCGAAAAATTTTTCAGGGTATTAAATGCATCTTTGACCACTAATTAGGGGTATTAAATAATGTCAGTTTACAAAACTACCTCCACAACCTCTAGTAAATTTCCGAGAAGAATCTAATGAGGCCTTTGACCGCATGATTAGAGGATGATTAGAAGATGGTTACTGTAGCATCACTGTAGCAAATCATGGATTAATTAGGCTCATTAGATTCGTCTCGGAAAGTTACGCTCATCCGTGGCTGGGTTTTGCAAATAGACTTCATTTAGTACTCCATGCAAAAAAGATTCCCTTTTGCAAAATTTTGCAAAAGGCATCTAAACACGCTGTCAGTATTCAGTACTGCGTTGTACGAGAAACTACTGTATCCAACAAACAACCGTACCGCAATTCATATCCTTCAGACAAACAGTACCAACACTGTTGCAGTGTGATTGTTTCAAACCACATGGACAGACAGCTGTGACACCTAGCAGATTTAACAGATGTAAAAACGGTTAAGGGATCACCACGAAACTTTTAAAATTTTAAAATTTTACTATTCATCAAAGGGAATCTTATATGCATAGAGTATTAAACGTGTGTTAATGATAAAACCCATTCCATAACCCCCGGTAACTTTGCGAGACGAATCTAATGAGCCTAATTAGGCCATGATTAGATAATGTCGTGCTACAGTAAATAATATCTAATGACAGATTAATTAGGCTTAATAGATTCGTCTCGCGATTTTCCGTCCATCCGTGTATTTAGTTTTATAATTAGATCATGTTTAGTCCTCCTAATCTTCGATTTAGAATTGAAAACTTTCTTTCGCAAACTTTCTTTTCAAACTAAACAGGCCCTAAATGTTTCGGTGTGTCCGTGATGCACTAAGGCCCTCTTTAGTTCCAACAAAAACGCATAAAGTTTTCACCTAGAAAACCGTGTCAGTTCATTTCTTCTCTCTGTGTACGCGACCCAATTTATAAACACTACACATAACGGGTGCATCTAAACACCCCCTAAAATGTGTGCTTGTGGGTGTTTAATTCCGATGAAAAATTTTGCAAGAAAATCTTACCATTTAGGAGTACTAAATGTAGACTAATAATAAAACTAATTACAGATCTCGCCAGAAAATCGCGAGACGAATCTAATGATGGTAATTAATCCATGATTAGTGGATGATTAGTGGATGGTTACTGTAGCATCACTGTTGCAAATTATGGCCTAATTAGGCTCATTAGATTCGTCTCGCAAAGTTACCGGGGGTTGTGAAATGAGTTTTGTCATTAACACATGTTTACTACTCCATGTAAGATTCCCTTATGAAAAATTTTGGTGAAATTTTTTTTTTGGGAATTCAACATCCCCTTGAACCGCCATGAAAGAGACCCATGTGATCACGTGAGGTCGTGAGGAGGTTCCAACTTCCAACAGAGAAATCATCGGACCCAAGTACCAACTGCTACTTCTGATCGTTTCCATTTCCCAGGCAAACTGCAGACTGACACCCATGCAGTTCAGTACTCCTAAAAAATGCAGAGTCCAATGAAACAGGATGCAATTAGCATATGATATATACATTTACCACCAGCGTGCGTGCAGTCGGTGCGCTTGTCCTTCTCTCTATTTATGCAGACAGGCTCATCCTTCTCTCTATTTAGTTGTTGACGAGGATTGTTTCATCAGTCTCTTTTATGCAGACAGGCTCATCCTTCTCTCTATTTACCAGACCCGATGACCCCACACTTTGAATACTGATATTCTCCATTTTGCTAACTTCCTTGCCACAATCGCAAATCTGTAGCTACTCTTGAAATTGTTAGTGAGCTTGGTTGTGCCATTCGTTAGATACTCAAGGTGGGAAATTAAAATATGGTTATAGCAGCTTCAGTACAAATATAAGGCTATCCCCTTGTAATGTATGTAAAACACTATGAGCACAGCTATCCAATATGATTGTATAATTTGAGAACGCCCACATCCGGATTAACGATATGAATTAGTTTTTTTTTTTGAACATGCATCGAGACGGGAAGCAGTAACCCCCCCAAAAAAATGATAAGGAAAGCTGGAAAGGTCACCACCCATGTCATGGCCAAAGGGCCCAGATCAGCCCAAAGGGCCCAGTCCATAACAACCCATTGCCATCCTACTAAACAACCTGTCATACTTTGTGTAATTCACTAGTTTTGGAGGGCAGTAGATCAGATATATAATTGTATCGAATTTTTGAAATGAAGTGAAAACCATATGAACCCTTTTGCCTGCCAAAGTCAGTAGCAATGTTGTCGTATCCAGATTCTGTTTTTCTCTATATATGTCCTAAAATATGGATAGCACCACAATATCTGCAGTGTTTCCGATACTCTGTCAGTAAATTTATCTGGGCATGACCTTACCGTTATGAATAATTCAAAGGCATTAATGTGATTTCAATCTGAATGGTAAACCATAAATCATACAGGTTGCACTTTATAGGGATCAAATAACATGTCAAATAGCTTCTTGAAGACATGACTATGAATTTAGTGCTACAGATTATATTTAAAGATTACGAAAGAAGATGAAATGATATCTCATCAAGTCATCATAACGATAAGTACAGAACAGAAACTTTGTTGGAGAATAGATTTGCCAAACTTTTCTTAATGTAAAACAAAGTTTCTATAAGATGATAACAAGGAATGATGAATGCCAAGATTATTTGCAAGAAAATAGTAAAAAAAGAGGAGCTTATATTGCACATGATACCAAAATGCAACAACTATACTCAAGATGTTCCAGTTCATGAGATAGTGTTATTGAAGTTTGCTATTTGTTTTAGATTTGCTGGTAGCTCAAAAGAGAGATATTGTATGGTTCACCTAATACTCTGGAGAGACAGCGGCTCCTACTTATTTTGTTATGATTGTTATATGGTCTGCTGTTCATATAGTGCAAATGGGGGAACAAAAGCCTCTTGATTCTAACAAAAACAACTATACTCAGATGCAGAACATATACAAAGGCATTGGGAAGGTACATGGAATATATTCTCAAATAGAGTGTCAGTGTGATTTCAAGACAGCGCAGGAATGACAACATCAGTCGATACAATATGCTAAAATCAAATGTATATCGATGCTTGAGAGTCAACTTTAGAAAATGCTGAAATGCTAAGCAGTAGGAACAAAGTGCCAATGGAGCTATGATACTATCAGTTGAAGTTTTATTATTCAAGGCCTGGTGAATAACTTGCACAAACAGAAGATGAAACTGCATGAGACTAGCAACATCAGGCATGGCATCCAATTTGCAGCGCCAAACAAAAAGTTGGCAGTGGATTAAAGCAGCTGAGAACACTAGAACAATGGATTAAAGCAGCTCACATAGAAAGATTAGCATAAGATACATACTCACATAAGCATTCCAGATGATGCTGGGACTACAGACTACTATATACACTCACTGATTTCGGCTTACCAAGCTCAGATGTGCAGCAAGAACATTCCTGATTCTCTCCCCTTCCTTGTCCTTGTCACCCTCAAACTCTCCAAAATCATCAGCATCAGCGTGCCCCTGAGTCATCTCAGGCATCGGCTCGCCACATTTGCTGAGAAAATTTTGCAGCAGACAACCAGCAACCACAACATATGGCAGTGCCTCTTGGCACTCGCCCTTCCAGCATTCCTCCAGAAGCCGCCACCGTGCCCGCACATGGCCAAAGGCATTCTTCACCACCCGCAGCCCGTGCGCGTGCACATGGTTGAAGATGCTCTCTTTGGATAAGTCATCAGTGGCATCCACATGATTGTACGGTGTCACAAGCCAGGGGAGCAGCGGGCAGCAAGCAGGTCCCAAGAAGTAGCGCGGCACCGAGCCCCCAATAAGCTCGCCCTGAGGCGCATTGGCTAGCACGATGGACTGGGAGGTGTACAGCTTCGTCCGTGGGAGGATCTCCGCCGGAGCCATTTCCGGGTCCCAGCCGATGGAGACGTCGAGGAAGCGGCCGTCGGCGTCGACCAGCGCCTGCGCGATGGCGGCCTCCCCGAACCGCGCGTACCCGAGAGCGCCGCAGCAGTTGGGCAGCGAGAGTGCGCAGAAGCCCGGGACGGCGCGCGCGATTCGGTCGGGAGCGGCGAGGTCGAGCAGCACGGCGAGGCGGTCAGCGATCGCGCGGCAGACCTCGTAGAACGCGCGCGCGGCAACGGCAGGGGACGGGAGGCCGAAGCGGCGCGCCACGACGCGCGCCGGCGCGGCGTGGGCGAGGCGGAACAGCGCGGCGCCGAGCTTGTGGTCGGGCGGCAGCGCGAGGGACGAGGACGAGGCGGCGGGGGCTGGGAGCGCGAGTGCGTGGAGAAGCTGGAAGAAGGCGGGCTTGGACATGCGGAACGCGTCGCGCCAGGCGGAGTCCGGGAGCGAGGGGGAGGAGAGGAGGCGGAGGAACCAGGAGGAGGGCAGCGGCGGCGACGGCGTGGGCGGGGAGAGCGAGAGGGAGGTGAGCGTGAGCGTCTGGAGGTGGAGCGGGAGCAGTGCGAGGAGACGCGACACGGCGCGCGCCGCGGAGAGGAGGAGCGGGTCCAGCGCCAGCGTCTGGGACGGGAGCAGGAGGAGGTCGCGGTCGGACGCGAACCGCAGCGCCAGGGTGACGGAGGAGGCGAGCAGCGCCAGCAGCGACGTCAGCTGCGGCGGCGACGGGGGAGCCGGAGGCGGCGGCGGCGACGACGGCGACGGCGCGGGAATGGGCGTGCGGGCACGGCGGGAGCGATTGCGGCCGGAGGCGACCATCCTCGGGACTCGGGAGGCGAGCGCGCGCGCCGCGCGTAGTGGGGACTTGGGAGGCGGTGGTTGTTTTTTTTGCGGGTTTCGGGGAGCTGGACGGTAGCGGTGGCGACGGCGACAGGTGGGAGTGGTGGTGCGGGACGCGAGCTCGTTGGGTCAAGCAGCAGAGATGGGCTCCCCATAGCCTCGGGCTTGACGATGACATTTTTTTTTTGAAAAGAGGGCTCGACGATGACATGGGCTTTTGCAGGTTTGCAGTGCCGGCCGCAGTGGTGGGGTGGGGAAACGGCAAACGGGCCGCTTTCTCGGGGGAGACGGATGTGACTGCCACGTCCTCGTGTTGGATGGGGCCTATGGACATGCCATTAATTCGCAGTAATTTCGTGTCAGAGTTAATTTGGGTTGGGTTCCATGCGGGCTGTTGCTAAGGAGGTCCGGCCCAGCTATGCATTGGGCCGGGTCTCTCGCTCGGTCCTCACCAAAATCAACAACAGGCCCGAGCATAGAAATCTTCCTAGGTAAGCAAAGGATATGCTTATGCTAATATGGAATCATGGAGGTGATCCGTGCTCATAGAATGAGCTTGGTAGCTAGTAGTACCAGTAACCCTTATGCTCTTGTAGCTAGGTAAATCTCAAGGTTTGAAGTAAAGCGGCTTATTTATCTCAAGGAACTAATATGATCTTACTGCCAAAACGGTTAAATGACGCATCTCCATTCAAAGTCGATCACTGAAATTGGATACATACCACTAGAGTGAAAATTAGAAGGTACAAGGTTCCATTGCAAATTGTTATAGAAAAGTGTATATACTATACTTTCAAACTAAGGACTAAAAAGAGGAAACATCGGCAACTTTTATTTTTCTGGCACAAGACAATAGTTCTAAGATTGAGATACTAAGGGGGTGTTTAATTCCCCAAAAAAATTTTCACCAAAATTTTTCTCAAGGGAATCTTACATGCATAGAGTAGTAAACGGGTGTTAATGACAAAACCCATTCCATAACCCCCAGGTAACTTTGCGAGACGATCTAATGAGCCTAATTAGGCCATGATTTGCAACAGTGATGCTACAGTAACCATTTGCTAAACATTCACTAATCATGAATTAATTACCATCATTAGATTCGTCTCGCGATTTCCATGCGAGATCTATAATTAGTTTATTATTAGTCAACATTTAGTACTCCTAAATAGTAAGATTCTCTTGCAAAATTTTTCACCAAAATTTTTTCACGGAATTGAACACCCGTAAGATTTCTTCTGATCTTAATCTAAAAAAGGCTATCCCGTTAACCATAAAGGTTATCTTGACTTTCAATCTACGACTAACCATAATTTCACCTGAAATCAATAGATTTCTTACAAAACTATAACTCGTATAAATCAGCAGAGAGTCAGGCGTCACAAGAAAAATAACTGAGTCCTAATGTCGATCTGAAAAATGAATTTACAACACAACTTTTAATAAATCTGAATTCTGAATAGTTCTTGCCAAAGTTTATTTATATCTCAACAATTTGGTGGAGAGTCTCCTAACCGTGTACGTGTTTGCCTGACAAATCAATTTTGGCCCCCTCAAAACATAGTAACATACACACACCTTCGGTTGTTGCTATCCGAGTTGGATAACCCGACGACAGTACCAAAAGACCCTTGGTCGCCGGCGAAACGCCAGTCGTCGGTCGACGCGATCACGCGAGCACATACACGCGGTGGATCTCAGAGACCGTAGCTTGGAGGAGGGGAAAGGAAGGCTCCTCGCTTCCGTGGTCGATTCACACAGAGATGTTTAGATGTTGTTATGTATAGTATTTTTATGTATTGAGTCGCGTGTCATAGAGAGAAAAAATGTATTGAAAACACGTATTATACAAAATGAAGGAGAGAGGGGGGAAACTAAACACCCCCTCAGTTCAAGCATAATCTGTTCTCGATACGACTTGGCCCACACGACAGTCAGTGGAACTTGACGCAACGCCTGGTCACCCTGTGGCCCACACGACAGTCACAGAGGTCCAAACACAAATTACAACTCGTCGAGCACGCAAACTGAACAATATAAACCAGCTCCACCAGTACAAAGGCCACGCCTCAGTCGTAATCGTAATAACAAAGCCACCGCAAAACCATCGACGCACCCAAACACTCGAGCCAAAACTCCCCCCAACTCCGATCGTCCGGATGGCGTCCGACGAGGCCCCCACCCCGGCGGCGGAGCGAATTCGGGTGGTCGGCAAGTGGGTCGGCGCCCTGGAGGTGGACCTGGGCGCCTGGACGGTGCCGATGCTGCGGGCGGAGGTGGCGCGGCGGGTGGGGGACGGCGTGGAGCCCGAGCGCGTCGGCCTCATCTTCGGCGGCCGCGTACTCAAGGATGATCCCCCCGCCTCGCTGCGGGAGGCTGGGCTCAAGGGCAACGCCAAGGTGCTCTCGTCCCTCACTTCCCCCGATCGGGCCAAGGAAATCGCCGACGAAGCGGCCAAGGCGAAGGCCGAGGAGGAGCACGCCGCCAGGCTTGTCAGGCTCTGGTAAAGATCGTCATGATGCTTTTGATCAAACCCTAGGTTTATTTTTTCTTATTTTGGGATAGTCAAATTTCCGCTCTGGAGCCGAAATTGCAGCCCAAAGGGAGGTGATTCCAGTTGGCATTCTGAAATTAGGAACTTACTTGACGCGTTACATATTTTCTAACTGAGAAACCAAAAGAATGCCACATTGTTCCTGGTTATGGGATTGAATACCGTAGCAAGGAATTGTTAATTCCATCGAATTTATACACAACCCATGATTTGTTTGTTTGATTATGTGATATACAGTATAATTAGGAGGATACATAATTTGGTAAAAATCTAATGAAGATCATAATCCTACTCTGTAACTGTAACATGGAAAGTTCAGAACTCCAATCAATGAATTCAGGCAGCCTGAAAGAAGGGAGGTTTGTTTGCCTGTACACTTTGAAATGATGTTTAACCAGGATTGACCTCTAAGTTGCACTGAATCCTGTACTCACATTTTTTGTTCATTCAATGATCACTGAACAGTATGATTGTCTTGTAGGGATGCTGCAAAAGCAATGTCTCAAAGGCACACAGATGGGTCCTTCCTTGCAGATGAAGATTACAACTTAGATCTTGAGGATCAAAGTGGCCAGAAAGTGATGTTTGGATCTGTTGATGATATGAAGTAATGGACTAATTTTCAATTCAGAGTTTTGAGTTTCTTGTATGATGTATACTATTTAACTCCATCACCTGTGCATCTTTAGGGCTTTGAAGATGGCTCTAATGCTTCACCAAAAAGCTAAAACACAGATGAAGAAGAAAATGTACAAGGAAGCACTAGATGTGTTAATAATGGCTGAGGTATACTGCCTTTTACTGTCCTACTATGCTTCCTATAGCTTATGTGATTGTAATGTTTTCTTGCTACTGCAAGAAGTCAGCGGCTTTTGAACTGCTATGCGTTGACATGCTTTGTATTACATTGACCAATTTTTTGTTGTCTTAACAGGAAGCTTTCTCCCTTTGTGACTCAAAACTCATTGAGGTAACTTATATAGTGAAGAATATTCTTCACTTTGTATCAAAGGAGTGCTGAAAAATTTACTTACAATTGGTACGTGTTCTGCAGAAAATTGATAATGTGCCGATGCTTCAACTAGATATAGTATGGTGCTATTTTGTGCTTCGTGATGTATCGTGCTTAGAGGTTGCCGGGACTCGCCTTGAAAAAGCACGTGTAGGATTTGAATGTTCCCATGGAAAAGATTCCTCTCGCTTCAGAGTACTTCAGGCTGGCCGGCAAGCAGATCTTGCTATGTGAGGCTCCTACTGTTTTGTATTACATATTTGTTATTGAGCATGCTTATTTTCATTCAGAAGTCAGAATTGCTACTTAGACACGAATGTGTGGAAACATTTAAGGGAAAAAGTTTCTGCGTGGAGATGAATGGAAGGCCCCAGCTTTTTTTTTTTAAAAAAAAAGGAAAAGGGACTAATATACAGAGGGTGTCATAGAAATTACATTTCAGTTTAAAAAGCACCATGGACTTTATTCAAATAACTGTCCTCTACAATTGACTTGTGTAATAGTTATGTAAGGCTGGAGCTTTTGGAGGGAGTGGTAGCATATCATAATGGTCATACTGAAAAGGCGCGTGAATCTCTCAATTCTGCGCAAGCTAAATACCTGCAGGTACATTCTGTTGATCATCTTTCTTTTCGTTCTGTAGCATATTGTTGTTCTGCTCTTCATTGCTTTAGCACCTTTTCATGTTCGACAAATCAATCTCACCCTTAATTTCATTAAATGGATATGAAATTTAGCTTCAAGTACCAGATGAAGCTATATCAATGTTAATGGATATGGGATATGAAGCACGATCTGCAAAAAGAGCATTGAAGATGACTGGCTATGATATCCAATCCTCTGTTGATCTCTTATGTGAGGAGCGTGAAAAGAAAATTCGTAGAAAAGAGGAGGACCGAGAGAGGCAAAGAGAGATTCTGTGAGCTTCTCATCCAGTCTACCTCCCCCTTTATTTTTTTCTTTATCTTTTTTTTTATCTTTTTTCTTAGTAGTTAACTTTCNAGAAAGTGGTAATTTGTAGTGCTCTGTAGTGAATAATCCAGTGGAATACGATGCGTGTTTGGAACTACGTTACGCCATGATACGGGGTCATGTGGTATGTCGCCCTCGTAAAAAGACGGGCAAATTAAATTAAAAGATGGTGACACGGCCGGAACGGACGATGCATCGCCAATATGATTTTGCCATTCCGGTGGTCCACGTACGGCTAGGAAGGAGCAGACGCAGTGCGCTACGTGAGCGCCGTGTGAGAGAGGCAGCTGAGAGCTGCTCGTCATGTGATCGGGGAGCGGGTGGCTTCATCGATGCAGCGAACCGAGGATAGGGGTGGCGATGGGGAAACGCATATGGCCTGTGCTAGCCTGCGGATGCCGACACAGGAGCCAGCCTAGCTGCCTAGCCACCGTCGCTCTAGACCTATATGGTGGCCCGGCCTCTACATGGAGTCGAGCGAGCACAAGGATCCCTGCTGGCACCTGTGTCGTGGCGATGTGCTCCACACGGACCACTCTTGAGAGGGTGTATGGTATTGGTATGCATGGTATGGATAAGAATCGAAGCAATCTAGGTTTATTTTTTCTTATTTTGGGATAGTCAAATTTCCGCTCTGGAGCCGAAATTGCAGCCCAAAGGGAGGTGATTCCAGTTGGCATTCTGAAATTAGGAACTTACTTGACGCGTTACATATTTTCTAACTGAGAAACCAAAAGAATGCCACATTGTTCCTGGTTATGGGATTGAATACCGTAGCAAGGAATTGTTAATTCCATCGAATTTATACACAACCCATGATTTGTTTGTTTGATTATGTGATATACAGTATAATTAGGAGGATACATAATTTGGTAAAAATCTAATGAAGATCATAATCCTACTCTGTAACTGTAACATGGAAAGTTCAGAACTCCAATCAATGAATTCAGGCAGCCTGAAAGAAGGGAGGTTTGTTTGCCTGTACACTTTGAAATGATGTTTAACCAGGATTGACCTCTAAGTTGCACTGAATCCTGTACTCACATTTTTTGTTCATTCAATGATCACTGAACAGTATGATTGTCTTGTAGGGATGCTGCAAAAGCAATGTCTCAAAGGCACACAGATGGGTCCTTCCTTGCAGATGAAGATTACAACTTAGATCTTGAGGATCAAAGTGGCCAGAAAGTGATGTTTGGATCTGTTGATGATATGAAGTAATGGACTAATTTTCAATTCAGAGTTTTGAGTTTCTTGTATGATGTATACTATTTAACTCCATCACCTGTGCATCTTTAGGGCTTTGAAGATGGCTCTAATGCTTCACCAAAAAGCTAAAACACAGATGAAGAAGAAAATGTACAAGGAAGCACTAGATGTGTTAATAATGGCTGAGGTATACTGCCTTTTACTGTCCTACTATGCTTCCTATAGCTTATGTGATTGTAATGTTTTCTTGCTACTGCAAGAAGTCAGCGGCTTTTGAACTGCTATGCGTTGACATGCTTTGTATTACATTGACCAATTTTTTGTTGTCTTAACAGGAAGCTTTCTCCCTTTGTGACTCAAAACTCATTGAGGTAACTTATATAGTGAAGAATATTCTTCACTTTGTATCAAAGGAGTGCTGAAAAATTTACTTACAATTGGTACGTGTTCTGCAGAAAATTGATAATGTGCCGATGCTTCAACTAGATATAGTATGGTGCTATTTTGTGCTTCGTGATGTATCGTGCTTAGAGGTTGCCGGGACTCGCCTTGAAAAAGCACGTGTAGGATTTGAATGTTCCCATGGAAAAGATTCCTCTCGCTTCAGAGTACTTCAGGCTGGCCGGCAAGCAGATCTTGCTATGTGAGGCTCCTACTGTTTTGTATTACATATTTGTTATTGAGCATGCTTATTTTCATTCAGAAGTCAGAATTGCTACTTAGACACGAATGTGTGGAAACATTTAAGGGAAAAAGTTTCTGCGTGGAGATGAATGGAAGGCCCCAGCTTTTTTTTTAAAAAAAAAGGAAAAGGGACTAATATACAGAGGGTGTCATAGAAATTACATTTCAGTTTAAAAAGCACCATGGACTTTATTCAAATAACTGTCCTCTACAATTGACTTGTGTAATAGTTATGTAAGGCTGGAGCTTTTGGAGGGAGTGGTAGCATATCATAATGGTCATACTGAAAAGGCGCGTGAATCTCTCAATTCTGCGCAAGCTAAATACCTGCAGGTACATTCTGTTGATCATCTTTCTTTTCGTTCTGTAGCATATTGTTGTTCTGCTCTTCATTGCTTTAGCACCTTTTCATGTTCGACAAATCAATCTCACCCTTAATTTCATTAAATGGATATGAAATTTAGCTTCAAGTACCAGATGAAGCTATATCAATGTTAATGGATATGGGATATGAAGCACGATCTGCAAAAAGAGCATTGAAGATGACTGGCTATGATATCCAATCCTCTGTTGATCTCTTATGTGAGGAGCGTGAAAAGAAAATTCGTAGAAAAGAGGAGGACCGAGAGAGGCAAAGAGAGATTCTGTGAGCTTCTCATCCAGTCTACCTCCCCCTTTATTTTTTTCTTTATCTTTTTTTTAATCTTTTTTCTTAGTAGTTAACTTTCCCTTTTGTTTTCATAGGGAACAAATGAGGTATGGTAAAACTCCCATGAACAAGGCAGTTGACCTGCAGAAGCTGAAAGGCTTGACTACCATTGGGTAAGAATGTTGGTCTTCTTACATTTAAATCTTAAGAGTTGTTTTGTTATCTCAAGTGTTGTATTTCTAGTGACATGTCATTGAGATTGGGGTCTAAACCTTGAAAAATAGGATGCGTAATGGCCAAACAATGGGCTTCCCTTGTCAGTTAGTAAATCTGAAATTGAAAAGGCCACCAGGTTGCTTGACACACCTAGACAATCTCGGCTTTTCAATTTTGTTGTGGGCTATATTTTATTCAACGTTAGGTTTGACGTTTGTAAATGTTATCAGTCAAATTCACATACACATTTGTTGTTAGCAACAGAGGAACATTTTGTTTATGATAAAAAGGTAGTGAAATTTCATCTTGTTGGCACATAACTAGTGTTTGCTAAACCTCAATAGCATCTTATGATAGGTATCATTGTTTCCTTTCAGCAAAAGGATTTCTTTTACAACATAACTTCTAGTTACTGCAACATTGCCTTAATTTTCCATTTGCTTCATGTTTCGTTTGATCTAATTTAAGATGTTGTGAACCACGGTAGATGACTAGAAGTGTGTAGATAGTTTAGGACATCTATTCCTCCACGCTTTACCTTCTAGAAATTGAATACTGGTGCCTTATTCAAAGTCAGAATAAATTTCAGTTGCTTGTGCTTGGTGGTGCTAATTTTACATTGCCGTTGATTGTGCTGTTGTGTTTCCTGTTACTGACAAGCCTTCTCAATTTTCTAGATTTGAGAAGTATCTTGCTGCAGAAGCACTGCGCATAAATGAAAATGATGCTGAGAAGGCATTAGATCTTTTGACAAATCCTGAACAAAACTGCATCCTGCAAGTATGCCATCTCTGCACCCCTTTTTTTTGTACTTATAACAAGCTGCTCCACATTTGTTTACACATTCTCTTTGCTCTCAGAGTAAAATTCAGTCTAGGAGGAGTCGGGCATCTCGTGGTATGTATGGGCTAACACATTCATCATTACTCTTGTGAATTGGAGTAATGAAAATTCATTCCCCTTTTTTGTTCTCTTCTTTCTTGCCAGGGTTTGGTGCAGGATCTTCGAGCTCCAGGGCAGCTGCTGCCAGGACTGCTCCTGTAACCAACAATTCTCAGGCTTCTGCTAGCACTCAACCACATGCTCCGGATGGAAATGCTCCTCCACATGCTGCAGATGGAAATGCTCCAGAGGGAGATGATGCGGATGGAAACCCTCCAGAGGGAGATGATGCAGGTCGGATCCTGCCAGAGGGAAATGATGCGGATGGAAACCCTCCAGAGGGAGATGATGCCCAGCTTTTGGACTCTGAAGAGGCTATGAACAATGAAGAAACTGCGAACCAGGATGTAGTTATGACTGATGAAGTAGATGTGGATGCTGAAGACGGAAACTATCATTCAGTTCCAGCCAGGGACGTGTCCATAGAAAGTGAGCTTGCCAATGAACTAACAGGGGATGCTTTGGACGACTACGATATTGATGTCAGCGACGAAGGACAGGCGATAGCAGAGTACTTCAGCTTACTGGAGTCTGCTGCCAGTTCTTAACGTGCAAAGATTTACACTAGTAGCTAGATAGGTATCTCCAGCTTCAGAAGGAGAAATACAGGTAGTTTCATATGGAGAGCTTAGTATGGTGGGCTTGTACATAATGCTACCCTCATGGATTACATGACGCTTTGTGTCGAAGTAGTCTCACATAACGAATAAGTTTCAGAATCACATCGTTTGTATCGGTGTTTTTCTGAAGGGCCTCCTAAATTGTTCTAGTATCCTTGTGATGCGTCTTGCCAGTTCCTAGAGATGAGAATTTGAGAATGTGCCTTACTTTAACGCCATTTTAGAGTTTAAAAAAACCCTGTAGCTTAAGGGATTCCGTTGAGAGTACAGCACATGAACCAGTGCAAACATGAATTGAATTGGGGCGAAAAAATAATTTGATACAAGATACACATAGCACAAATGACATTTGAGGAGACACTAGATGCATATACAAACATTGAACAAGAATAGCAAATGAAATGATATAAGGAATGCACTAGCTGAGCAGCCCGCCGGAAGCGAGTGGCCTTTTCATCACCCAAGTCCGCTGAGGAGCCATTCAAACTTTGTGCCCGAGAGGAAAAAGGAGAGCTTTGCTGTGCACGCATGCATGGAATGGGACCTTCAATTTTTAAGCGCATTTGTAGCCGGGCGGGACGGCGCAGCCGCAGTTGATGAGGACCTCGAGCGCGATGGGCACGTAGACGGAGATGTCCAGCACCTTGGCCTTGATGGCGGTGCACAGGCACGCCGCCGCCGAGAGGCCGGCGACGCCCTTCACGAGCGGGCAGCACTTGACGTTGGCGTCGCCGATGTGCACCTCGTTGCCGAGGACGTCCACGCACGCGCCGAGCTTCAGCGCGTCGATGGGGCACTTGTCCGAGGACGGCGGCGCGGGTGTCGGGGGAGTGGGCGTCGTCTTTGGCGGCGGGCACGCCTTCCTGCCGCCGGGCGTCTTCGGGGGGCTTCCGCCGATGATCGGTGGCACGCTGACGGGCGGGAGGGTGACCGGCGGCAGTCCGGTGATCGGGGGCACGGTGACCGGCGGGACGGGGACCTTCGGCAAGGGGGGCAGGCCGGTGATCGGGGGCAGGACGGGGACTTTCGGCACGGGGGGCACCGTGACCGGCGGGATGGGCACGGGGACCTTCGGCAGGGGGGGCAGTGTGACCGGCGGCACGGTGACTGGCGGTAGTGGCACGCCGCCCGCAGGCGGCGTCTCGGTCGCGGGTGGTGGCGAGCCTTTCTCGCACGAGCCGCACTCCGGTTCCGCTTTCTCCCACGCGAGGGCGAGCGGCGAGGAGGAGAGCGCGAGCATGGCGAGGAGCAGCAGCGCGGAGAGCTTGGTGGACTCCATTGCTGCTACCGCTAGGGAGGGAGCTGCGTGAGCTTAGAGTCCTTGTACGAACTGCCGGTGGCGTCGTCGGAGCTCGCCGTTTTTATAGGCGGCCGCCGGGCGGCATGGGGCCGGGCATTATTGCGCGCGGCCGGGCATTGGTGCGGTGGCATGCAGCGCAGCAACAGCTCACGTGGAGCCAGTGGGATTGGCAGTGCTGGACGCCTTGGCCCGTTGCCATGGCGCCAAAGGCAGGCGCAGCGGCGTGTGACACTCGCTTGGTCGCGTCCGCGGCCATGATTGAAACGCACTGCTGACTGCATCGTCCCTTCCGTTGCACTGCTTTGGCGTAGCCCTACTGGTGGCGCATCATTTGCGTATATCGGTGCTCGTCGTTTGCCTACGCACAGCTGCATGATGTTCCCCCGAAGGGCAAGCTGGCAACGTAGATGGATGCCCCGAAAGGTTGGTTCAGAGAACACACAAGAGGACGGTACGGTGAAAACATGCGTTTGGTCATCGTCCTCTTCGATGTATATAGTCCTTTCTTTCTGTTGTACATGGGTCTGAGGTCTCTGTGGCTATCTGCACTCTACTGGAGGTTCATGCACGTCTGTAGAGCCATACCACGTTCTGAACTGTCTATGCAATCAACTCGTTGGCTAATGTCCAATACCGGGATTGAATTTGGATGGGCACAAGAAGCTGTTTTTTTTAGCAGAGAATTAATAACAAAGAGATGGATGGGATATATTTACTGCCTTTTGTCACAGTTATAATTAAGTACTCTCCTCTCTTCATGAATACTTATGCTTTTGTCAAAATTTACAAACCTTGAGTGCCAATAGCTCTTAAAAATATTTATTTGAAAACACAAGGCTTCTGTGCCATGCATACATTCTCCATGAAATTACTTTCATGTTATCATATACCTATTGGATTTAAACTGTACATTCATATAAAAAACAGTGGTTAAAATTTCACATAAAAAACGAAAAAGGCAAAAATGTAAAAATTCTTTTACTGGAGTGAGTCATGGGTGAATTGTGCATGCCTACAAGTCCACAAAGGTAGCTAGCCATTGTAGTCGATCTCGATCTCCATGCTCGATCAGGCAGCCTAGTCCTAGCTTCGTAGCAGCTGCATGCGAGTGACTGACAAAACTAGATCTGGCTGGGGTCTGTCAGCCTAGAGCAATCACGAACACTCTCATGCATGCATAGATCTGGGTCGGATGACTGTGCCCTGCTGATGTCTCATCATACGTTCATCATAGCGTGCGAAACCAGCATGGAGTAGCCCCTCCTGACAAATTATACGCGAGCCGTCTGCTGGTCGTCATGTGACGATGGTATGGCGTTACTGATCAATGCAAAAAATCAGTCGTCATGGCCTGTCGAGAGCGATGGGACATTTTGCCTGCTTTCTGCTGATCAGATGCTCTCTAAACCGATTCGACTCTTCATGTGTGATGCAGAACAAAAGATTTTACGGCGGTTACACATTCGACAAAACTTGCAGATGGCAAAGGACAATGATGCAAATGCAATGTTACTACAGACAGCAGAGCGAATAAAGTTTCACATCGACAGCAAGTGCCACTTCAGAGAGCATGCATGCAGACAGCCATATGCACTCGTACGTATGTATCAGACACACTTGAAGCCGTCGGGCAGCTCCGTCTTGCAGGCGCTGGCCAGGACCCCGACGCCGACGGTCCACTCCGTCGGGATGCCGAGCACGGTCTCCTTGATGGTGGTGCAGAAGCACGCCGCCGCTTCGGCCGCGGCGAGCCCTTGCACGATGTCGCAGCAATTGCTCCCGAGCTGCGCGCCGGCCTGCAGGTCCGCGGCGCCGAGCACGGCGGCGCAGGCCCCGAACTTGACGGCGTCCCACGGGCAGAACGGGCTGGCGGGGTAATGCAGCACCTTGCGCGACGCCGCGGCGGAGACGGTGGCCGCGGCGAGGAGGAACACGAGGGTGGCGGCCGCGGTGGCTTGTTGCAGGGTGGCCATTCTTTGCTCAGAATTCAAATGGTACGTGCGGTGCTCAAGATGACCCTGACGGGTGACGCGCGTTTCGTACTCTTTTATACTTGCTCCTTTGGGGGGGTTGGGGACTTGGGGCCTTGCACTACGGGAAACCCCCCCTTTGCCGAGTGTCAAGTACACTCGGCAAAGGGACTTATACACTCGGCAAACAGTTTTGCCGAGTGTAGCCCACGGCAATGGCACACTCGGCAAAGATGTGACGGCAAAGGGCTGTTTGCCGAGTGCCAAACATCGGGCACTCGGCAAACCTTTTGCCGAGTGTCTCCTGGCACACGGCAAAGACATGGTCCCCCTCGGCAAATGGGACTAACGGCCGTAAGGCCAGAGACGGCGTCAGGCGCCCTTTGCCGAGTGTCCGATGGTTGACACTCGGCAAATATTACACCCTTTGCCGAGTGTCCCGCCCTGACACTCGGCAAATATTACACCCTTTGCCGAGTGTCCCACCCTGACACTCGGCAAACACATGGCCCCTTTGCCGAGTGCTATGGTAAATGCACTCGGCAAAGGGCCTTCACAGCAACTCCCAGTATGGTCACTTTGCCGAGTGCTATGGTAAAAGCACTCGGCAAAGTGACCAGAACAGCTAGTTTTTTCTGTTTTCTCTCGTTAAAAGTACCCCAACTCACAAATATCACATTGCACAGGAATATATCACAATATCCATCACAAACGCAAATATATCTCACAATATCCATCAGAAAAACAAATCCATCACAATATCCATCACAAACACAAATCCATCACAATATCCATCACAATCTAGAAATAAGTATCACATCCATCACCTAAGTTGACATGAACATAACAAACTCTAAGAAGGAGGCCACTGTGACCACGGCTGCGACGGATTTGACAAATCTTGGTCCTCATTTGGCGCATTGGATCCCGCCGACTGGTTCTGCACATAGGACAAGATTATGCATTTGTTAGACAAGTTATACATCAGAAGTCATGAGATGAACATATAAGTTTTATAAATGGACTAAATTCTCTAAGTTATCTAATTTGTGAATGTTTTCTGAATTCTCTAAATGTACTTTGCTATATGAATTCTCACAAGTCTCTAAATCTTCTAGGTTCTCTAATTCTCTAAAGTCTTCTAAGTTCTCTAATTATCTAAATTTTCTAGGTTCTGTAAGAAATTGAACTTGAAGGTTGTCCGAAGTGACTCACAGGTGTATGTGATCCAGGATATGCCGGCGTTGGAGAAAATTGGATGTTTGGCCCCGGCACACCTTGCTTTGCGGCCATGCTCTGCATCCACATGTACATCTGCTGCATCTTCTGCTACTCGGCCGTCCACCGCATCTGGAAATCGGCCTCTAACTGCTGCCGCTGGGCCGCCAACCTCTCTTCTAACATCTGCTGCATCTGGGTCTACAATATAATATCCAAATGTTAGAATGAAAATCAAACGTATTTAAATATCAATGAACGATCAATAGAACAGAAACAACCTGGAGCTCCTGTATCTAGTGCTGGGCTACGGTCGGCCTTGGTCGTATGGCGGGGCTGGAGTCCGTACTCCTAGCTTTAATCTGGTTAAGCGTAGGAGTACTGGCCGTGTCGATGCAACCGTCACCCATATAGAAGCGTCCATGCTTCTTTCCTCCTCCCATCGTCATGACAACTTCTCCATCGAGGTTCTCGTTGACAACATCGAACTCTGGCCCGTGGATCTCTCTTGCCATCGATGTGTAGTCATTGAGGCGGCTGTGGATGCTTGCATTACTGTACGCCGAGGGCGGGTCGTCCGGGTTGTAGTTGACGTCGGACGTCGCCTTGCCCTTGTGGGACAAAGCATACACCTTGAACGTCGAGCAAGACTCACCACCATGGGCCCCCGACTGCAAAAAAAATGATCGACGTAATTAGAAATTATGGACAACTGAGTATATTAATGAAGATATGGAATCTCTTACCCATCTAGACGCGTACAGAGGCAGGCTAAGGTTGCCCTGATGGTGTGGTATACCCGGCATCAGCAAACGCCGCTCCCGGCAAGCTTCGTGCTGTTGGACCCACTCCTCCGACAACCACTTGTCGACAATGATCTCCCAGCACTGCCGATGTTGTGCACACCACCATACAGGAGCCTACACATCATCAAGGTTAGGATATGAGAATAACAAATTAAATGTTTTGTATTGAATTTCTATATGTACCTGCAAGTATTGTTCCCGGGTGAGCCTAATGTTTCGAGCTTCAGCTTTAGAGCACTTCTGTTGGAGAAATGTAGCGTAGTACACGATGACGGACTGGACGCGTGCCTCGTAGTGCATGTCCTTCACAAGCTTGAAACATGCTCTGTGAGCCGTCTCATTTGCTGCTTGCTCGTAGCCCGGTTCGCATCTGTAGAAATCCTGCATACAGACGCGATGTAGACATTCAATATTTTAAGAAAATATCCAATGAATGTGCAACGAATTAAGCAATGTAGTGCGAGGAAGACTTACCCACAGCTCGCCCGTGACACGAGCCGCCTTGTTCTGGAATATCCTGTTGTCCCGATCCATCGAGTCGGGGAAGGCCATGTAGTGGTCAAACGTGTAGGCTGGCTCTTGTCTTCCGCCTCTGTCAACGAAGCCTGGGAAGTGCAACCTGCACAAACCACCCAGGATCCCGTTGACATGGCGGTCGTGAACCCCAGGAGCGACCATAATCCAACTCCTGCATAAGTGATTAAGAGAAATTTTAAGTTTGCAATCAAGTTATAACAATATGAAATGAAAATGTTACGATCAAATATAAACCATATTACCTAGGAGCGATGGGCCGAATCATCGGCCGCCTCTCAAACGGTATGGGTCGCTGGGGAAGCTGCGAGGGACCTCTTAACCAAATGGCTGCGACTCCTCCTCCTCCTCCTCCTCCGCCCGCAGCCTCCTCCTCCTCCTCCTCCGCAGAATCCTCCCCCTGCTGCCACTCCTGGTCCGGGCCATCCTGTGCCACGACGTGGTCGGGAGAGGCCGCCTCCGGTGTAGGTAAAACCTCGTCCTCAGACTCAGACTCCGAGTCTGCCTCAGGAGACGGTGCTGGAGCCTGCCTCCCTCGCCCCCTGCCTCCACCCTGTCTCCCCCGACCCCTGCCTCCACCCTTCCCCCGACCCCTACCTCCACCCGTCCCCCTGCTGGACCCCTCACCGGCAGAGGACCCTCCACCTGCACCGGGAAGCCGTCTCAAAATCCCCGCTAACGACTTGGTGACACCGCCCACCATCTGCAATTACAAAGAGAAAATCAATCAGTACAGATAAACAAAATGTACTTAGAAATAAATGCAATTGAACAAATCATAAATTAGAAATAATATGGTATTGCAAATAATAAATGCGGAACATACATGTATTAGAAATAATCATCGTGGTTGGGATTCACTGGATCATAAGTCTCATCATCACTATCACGGTTGTCAAAATTTTCATACTCATTCTCCAACGGAGGAATGTCCTCATCACTGTCACGAGAGCATCTAGCTGAGCACGAACATCCACACCTGTCAACATTGCTGGTGGAGGGTCTTTAACAACAACGCCTTTCGTAAAGTTCTTGGTGTCTCATCTGAATGGATGGTCAAGAGGGAGAAACTGTCGATGTTTGTCAAAACACGAATACTTGCCACCTTTCACCAACCAAATGAACTTCAGAGCTGCCTTGCATATTGGACATGAGAACTTGCCATGAACACACCACCCACAGAACAACGCATACGCCGGCAGGTCATGCAGAGAGTAGTGGAACCAAACATACATTTTGAAGTTTGTCTTTGTAGCTCGGTCGTATGTCCATACCCCTTCCTCCCAAGCACGGAACAAATCATCAATCAGAGGCTCCATGTACACACTCATATTTTTTCCCGGGTACCCCGGAATTATCAACGACAAGAATATGTTCTGTCGTTGAAAGAGCACACCGGGGGGGGGGAGATTGAGGGGGATAACGAACATGGGCCAACAAGTGTACGGTGCAGCCGTCATTCCGTAAGGATTGAACCCATCTGTTGCCAGCGCAACACGGACATTACGAGCCTCTATAGCTTTGTCACTATGAATTGAATCGAAGTTAGTCCATGAGTCACCATCGGATGGATGTACCAGCTTCTCAGGATTGTATCGACGGCCTTGCTTGTGCCATGTCATCTGTTTCGCGGATTCCTCTGTCATGAAGAGTCGTTGGATTCTCGGTATGAAGGGAAGGTACCGTAGGATTTTCACGGGGATTGTGAGCTGCCTCTTAGTACCATCACCTGACTCTACCTCCAAATACCTAGAGGAACCACACTTTGAACAGTACTTTGCTTCCGCATTTTCTTTTCTAAATAACAAGCATCCATTCGGACAAGTGTGTATCTGCTCATATGGCATCTTAAGTGCACGAAGGAGCTTCTGTGCCTTGTACATGCTCTTTGGCAGAATGTGACCCACCGGAAGCAGGCTGCCAACAACAGTCACCATTGAATCGAAAGCGTCTCGACTCAGGCCAAACTGAGATTTTACGGCCATGAGGCGCGCAACGGCATCCAGTTGAGAAACTTTGGTATGCCCGTGAAGGGGTTGCTGTGCTGCATCCATCATCTGGTAATACGCCTTGGCGGTGGGCTCTGGCTCCTCCTCCCTAGGTGCATCATCGAAGTGTGCTTCATGATAGTCATCCAACATGTCCGCTACCCCGGCATCAGCATCATAATTCTCGATGCGTTGTCTCACGACCTCGCCTCGCACACGATCGTTTTCACCATGGTAGATTCACCTGGTATAGTTTGCCGTGAATCCAAACTTGCAAAGATGTTTGCCCATGGTATCCTTTGTTTGTCGGCGTGTGTTTCCACATTTGTTGCACGGACACCACGTGCTGTCCCCACCTTTAACCTTGGCAAATGCTACATTCAAAAAGGCCTCAGTCTTCTCAATCCATTCATCGGTCAACGAATTCAGATTTGTGTGGCCCGTGTACATCCACTCACGGTCATCATCCATCCTTTAACATCAGCGGGGGTGATATTAAAAACAAATATATCTAAACGATGTCTATCATTGTCTAATAGGTAAAGATAGGTCCTAATCCCACCCGAGAATGCGTAGATGGGTACAGTTTCCATGGTCTACTCCTATCCGAGACAGAATTTCGGCAGCATCTCCCCACTGTTCTCCAAATACACGTCCGGCCAAGGAGATTGTGTATCCGGAGAACAACAGGAAGATGATGCCGAAATTCTGCCTCGGATCGAAGTAGACCATGGAAACTATACCCATCTACGCATCCTCGGGCTGTCCAAATAACGTGGACAATTCGAAACAGATACGGGTATCCATATGCAGAGATCTGCATACTTCCAACCGTGTCTCTTTCGAACGGGAGACGCCTAACTAGGTTACGTGATCTACGAACATGATATGAAATGAGACGGGTAATTGATGCCTCACCTTGCTATCCAACAAAGTGACGCGGCGAGGACGGTGAAGTAGCCGACTCTGAAATTTAAAGCAAAACAATGACGTCAGATACAAATTTCGGCAGATTAAATTCATAGGCAAGGATTCGAGCATTGATAACCGGTACCAATGAAAAACATGGACAACATTTGATGATCAAAGAGTAGCTGTAATAAAGCAGATCCACGGTACTATAATTGACAAGATTTGGGATGACAGCTCAATTTGGCAAGATCCACGGTACTATAATTGGCAAGATTTGGGATGACAGCTCAATTTGGCAAGATTGACACCAATGGCCTGAGAAATGCAGTCCAACAAATTGAATTATTACGATCAATATCTTTTTATGTATTAAGAGTGAAGATCATTTTAAAATGGTAGAAATAGGTTTAGGTCCAATATAGTTTCGTAATACTGTGGGTTTGTTGTAGATTAACAATGATATTATAAGAGAAATTAGTAATCAAAAGTGTGTTTTAGAGACTGTGTGACGTCTAAAACGTCAGTTATTGGTGACAAGTGGGAGTATTGTATTTTTATTGCATTGATTTGAAAAAATAAGCAAAAATCTTGTAATACCACAGATATTTGACCACCATTTATTTGAATCTAAAATACTGTAAAGTTAATATGATAAACTTTTGAGATCAACCATCTATAGTAAATATAGTAAATTGGCAAGGCATAAATTCAAAAATTGGCAAGGCTACACTCTGAATTCAATCCTCCCTGATGCCAAATTGAGTACTTTTCCTCTGAGGTCAACCCATACAAATCATTCATTTACCGAGACAGTGGTATTCATATGAAATTTTTAGTCATGCAAGTTTGAACCTCTGAACGCCGGGGAGGGGCGGCGTGGGGAGGGCCGCCGGGGAGGGGCGGCGCCGGCCGAGCGGGGGTNGCGGCGGGGCGAGTGAGGAAGAACAGAGTGGGGCGAGTGAGGAAGAACAAAGTGAAAACGGTCGGTTAAGTTGTCCGGACGCCGCATTTGCCGAGTGCCCTGGATCGGGCACTCGGCAAACATCGAATTTGCCGAGTGCCCTGGATCTGGCACTCGGCAAACTCTATATTTGCCGAGTGTCGGACTTCGTGCACTCGGCAAACTCTCCTTTTGCCGAGTGTCCCATCTGCGGCACTCGGCAAAGCTGTAACAAAAATTGTATAACTTCTTTTTTTTGAAATTTGGTGCAACGAAATTTGAAAAAACATGTTAACTGCACTGTACAATGCAGATCTCGTCATTCTTCAATGATTGTTACATTATTTTATGTGGTTATTCATCAACATCCATTTATATCATTTGATTTTGAATATATGTAGTAAAAAAATTATAAAATAAAAAATGGATCCAAAAAATTACCAAAAGTTTACAAAAAAATATTTTAAGTAGTATGTTGCCATTGGAAAATGTGTTGAAGTGAAAATCGAACTGTCATGTCACTCTGTCTCCAAATTATGAACTATCTTTAGAACTCAACGATACTTCGGTGGAGATGTTCTGGTTTACAAGCGTCGTATGTGAAAACTTTTTCAGAATGTCCTATATTTTTTACCACAGCCTCCTCATATGATATTATGATCGCCTGACAATTTTCATGAATTACAGAGTTCATTTGATTTTTCTATAATTAAAAAACAAACTGGACACACGTAGTTTCAGTTTGTTTCATGAAAATCAAGTTGCAAATTTACTTCTATTACATGGAAAATGTCACACAATGGAGTTATTAACATGAATATCAATTTTCCAATAACTCTGTACCCTTATTTGACACACTTGTAGTTCAAATTTTGACTTCAACCAACAAATTCATTCTAATGAGAAAAATGTATTGAATATAGCAAACGGGCCGACAAAAATCTGAAATAGTAATATGGAGTGCAATGTATCATATGTGAAACAACAAGCAAAGTTTGGAATGATTTACATGAAATATAGAGGTCCCCTTTGCCGAGTGCCAGAAAAAACACTCGGCAAAGGGGAAGTTTGCCGAGTGCCAGGTGTTGGGCACTCGGCAAAAGGACAGTTTGCCGAGTGCCAGGTGTTGGGCACTCGGCAAAAGGACAGTTTGCCGAGTGCCAGGGGTTGGGCACTCGGCAAACTATAACGGCACTCGACGGCCGTTAGGGCAGCTGGCCGTCTGAGGCAACCCCGTGGGCCCGTGGGAGATTTGCCGAGTGTCCCAGCACCTGACACTCGGCAAACCTCGCCTTTGCCGAGTGTCCCTGGCAAAGCACTCGGCAAAGCACACCTATGCCGAGTGCCGTGGCTATGCCGAGTGTTTTGCTCCGGGCACACGGCATACGAAGCTTTTGCCGAGTGCCCGAGGTTTTGCACTCGGCAAACGTCATGACACTCGGCATTTTTCGGTTTTCCGGTAGTGAAACTTAATTAGCTTACAGCTGGTTAGATAGCCTGGCCGTTTTTTGAAGTTATGAAGTATGACAAATTAACACGGAGTGATGGTGACGAAAGGCTGCAAACGAACAATGCTAGGGACAGGAATCACGTTACAGAAAAAGGTAATATATGGTCGCTAACACGCTGAGGACTTGGAATATTAGCACTGACACGCAAAGGGCTACGAGTGAAAACTAAACATGCAGTATATGTTTGTTGTATAGTACTTATATTGCAACACGGCATTCCTTTCTTCCTCGTTCTGATACAGTAGGTAGGACGCAAGAATGTCCGGCCGCTTGGATGAAAATGAAATGTTTCCGTTGAACATCGTTTTGATTTCCTATAGCTAAAGTATATGGGCTCAAGGCGACAGATATAGTGATTAGTGATACACAACACGGCAACACCCATATATAGTAGTACTACCTTGAGATATATAGGTCTAGGCAGAGAAGAGATAGAGGAGCTAGGTAGAGAGAGAACATCTATCCATGGCGAAAATCTGGGGTGCTGTGCATTGGTGGGAAGACTGGCAGCTGCGCATCCTGGTGCTCAGTAGCCTGGGCGTGCAGTGGTTCCTCCTTCTGGCCGCCCCCTTGCGCAAGTACACCATCCCTCGCTGGTTCAGGACCTGCATCTGGCTCGCCTACATCGGCAGCGACGCGCTCGCCATCTACGCCCTCGCCACCCTCTTCAACCGCCACGCCGCCTGGGGGAGCGGCAGCTGCGGCGCCAATGGGGACTGGCCGTCGCGGGCCCTGGAGGTGCTGTGGGCGCCCATCCTCCTCATCCACCTCGGCGGCCAGGAGGAGATCACCGCCTACAACATCGAGGACAACGAGCTGTGGACGCGCCACACCGTCACCCTGGTCTCCCAGGTCGCCGTCGCCGTCTACGCCTTCTGCAAGTCGTGGCGGCCCGGCTCCGGCGACCGGAGGCTGCTGGCGTCGGCGGTCCTGCTCTTCGTCGTCGGCATCCTCAGCTTCAGCGAGAAGCCCTGGGCTCTCAGGAGAGCCAGCATCAACAGGCTGGCCGCCGTGTCGTCCAGGGTACATGGACGGAAAAAGAAGAGCAGAACAAGGGGGCTCTTCAGAGTCTTCACCAAGCTGGAAGACAAGTACATATGCTGGAAAAGAATGGCGCCAAGTCATCATCATAGCTACGACCAAGACCCGGAGGCGCCGCTGTCGGACGGAGACAAAGTCCACATGATACTCTCCGACATGTCCCTGTTCGCTGCTTACTCCGATCTGATGAAACGAGAACTCATGAAGCCAGACAGCCTCCGAGCCAGTGAGATGAAGCAGCTGCACGAGCAAGGGGGACGGCCGATACAGGTTGAAGGTAGCACCAGCACCATTGACGCCGAAGAGGAGCAGCGCCAAGTTGTTCTGGGGCCTCTGAGCCCCAGCGCAGAGATGGGCTCCAAGCGCTGGCTGCGCAGCGCCTTCGGCCTCATCTACACCAGGGTCAAC
>CM014276.1:61857572-61885239 GCA_004135705.1 Alloteropsis semialata
CACGAGAGAAAGTGGTAATTTGTAGTGCTCTGTAGTGAATAATCCAGTGGAATACGATGCGTGTTTGGAACTACGTTACGCCATGATACGGGGTCATGTGGTATGTCGCCCTCGTAAAAAGACGGGCAAATTAAATTAAAAGATGGTGACACGGCCGGAACGGACGATGCATCGCCAATATGATTTTGCCATTCCGGTGGTCCACGTACGGCTAGGAAGGAGCAGACGCAGTGCGCTACGTGAGCGCCGTGTGAGAGAGGCAGCTGAGAGCTGCTCGTCATGTGATCGGGGAGCGGGTGGCTTCATCGATGCAGCGAACCGAGGATAGGGGTGGCGATGGGGAAACGCATATGGCCTGTGCTAGCCTGCGGATGCCGACACAGGAGCCAGCCTAGCTGCCTAGCCACCGTCGCTCTAGACCTATATGGTGGCCCGGCCTCTACATGGAGTCGAGCGAGCACAAGGATCCCTGCTGGCACCTGTGTCGTGGCGATGTGCTCCACACGGACCACTCTTGAGAGGGTGTATGGTATTGGTATGCATGGTATGGATAAGAATCGAAGCAATCGATCGATCGGGACCAGGATGATAGCTGCCAGTCTCTACACAAACACAAGTTACCTCGCAACGCCCCGCCCGCCCGTGAAGGCCGGGCCGGCGTGGCGTGGGAGCGAGCACCTAGCAGGCTTGGGCCTGGATGGCCGAATGGCTGCTGCACCGGGCCTTGTCAGCGGATCGCATGGGTCGTGCCGTGGTACCGCTACGGTGTGTGATGCTAGCTTGGGCCGGAGCGGGCGAGCTTGCCGCTGCTCAGGCTAGCTTGGGTGCTTACCCTCGTTTTTTTTTAATTGTTTTTTACGATTTTGCAAAAACAACGTTTGCCATATGAAACGGCACAAGATTGGCTACCGCCAAACGATATGGCGGTTACAACCAACCGCCGTACAAACCGGTGGTTTATCGCCAAATGAACAGGCGGATTATCGCGGGGAAAAAACTGCCGCTCGGCCGCAGTGGCGGTTTTTAAAACCGCTATTTGGTGGTTACTTTTTTTTTAATTTTCATATCATTTTTTCATTTAAAATGTTGTAATTTGTTATAGGTTATATATTTTTTATAATTGGGATTATGACTATTAATGAAGGGAAATTATAAGAACATGAAACGGCAAAATATCACAGAAAACAAAGAATTAAACATGACGTACTGTTGCGTCGATCTCCACGAGCACGTCGTACTGTTGAACTTTGTTAATTAATTTGTGTATCGTACGAATGTGTGATAGTATTAAGAAGCAAGTACTTACCGCAATCCCCTAGTTCTGATCACGTCGTAGTGGGTACGTGCTCGTCACCTCCGCCGGGGGGAAAGTAGGCTGCGGCGGAATTCGGAGAACCCGAACGCGGGTCTGCGCTTAGTACCACTGCAGGTACGCTGCGAAGGCCTCGTCCAAGTGCGGTCGGTGCTCGTCCACAACGTCGTCCAACGCCTGCGCCCAACTCGCCACGTAGGGCACTACCGAGGCCTGCCACAGTGTGCCAGCTGTGTGTCCCTTCCTCGTCCACCTATTCAATGATTGACCACATAGTTAAGAATTATACATTACTTGCGGCACAGAAAAATGACACACGTACCTGTGGTAGATCGCCGGGACAGTGTGGACGACCGGCAAGGGTGACTCTTGGTACAGGTGGAACTGTCTCATCACCCGGTTCACCGCGTACTCCTCCACGTGGATGTCGTACACCACGGGCTTCTTCGTCATCCAGTACTCCTGGTCGCGCTGGCACAAGGAGGACAGGCCCTGCGGTGCCCGAGCGTGGACCACGTCAGGCGAGTAAGGGGTCCAACGCACGTCCGCGTCCACGAGCCCGTCGAACTGGCCGACGAAGTCTGTGTACGACTTTCTCGTCTGCTGGCCGACCCAGCTAGGCTGCACAAGTTATACAAATAATATAGCAAGTCTCAACAACAAAAGAATGTTACAAATAAAATATGTTTGAGCACATACTTCTGGAGGCACCACAAAGACCCTATGGTGGGAAAGTCGCGCGGGTCCATGCCAGCTGGCATCCGGTCGTACGGCTCGGTGCTCATCGCTGGCCTGCCGACTGGGAAGCGCTCGTACGACCACAGCTGCAGAAGCAAAGGGCAGCCGACGAAGATAGGCTCTCCCTTCCTAACCTTCTGCATGCCCGAGCAGAGGCCCCTGTATGTGGCGGCCAACACCGCTGAGCCCCAGGAGACGTCCTGCAGATTGGGCGCCATCTCCCCCACGGTCAAGTGGAAGGTGTGCGTCTCTGGCCGCCACTTGTCGAGGAGAGCCGCCAACAAGGAGTAGTCGAACTGGAAGCGCGTCATGCGGTCCGCTACTGGAACCTGCGACCGGTCCATGTCTCCCTCCACCAAACGCGCGAGAGGCAGAAGGCCTGCTGCACGTAACCTGCACCGCAAAGTAGTGCTCTCATTAAATATAAATTTACAAGATATGATATATGTTGACAATTTAAAGTGACGGCTTACCTCGGAACAAAGCGCGGGTGTAGCGGCATGTAGTTCATGCCGACACGAGACCGAAAGGTGCCCCCGACGTCGACCCCCAGCACGGCGGAGTAGGAACGGTGCTGCTGGTCGACTCGACTGTCGAGCAACTCTGGAGTCACGTACTCGACTATCGATTCATCTGGCGGTTAGGTGGGTCGGGCCCAGGTGCCGACACCTACCGCCAGACCAAACGGCGGTTAGGTTGCCCAGCCTACGGAAAATTCTTTTTTTTAATTGAATAGCTAATTCAAATAACGGTTTTTGTAACCGCCGCTTCATTTGGCGGTTAAATACCCTTGCCGCTGTTTGATATGGCGACAACCATTCCAAACGGCGGTTGGGTGACAGAATTGCAAAA
This sequence comes from Alloteropsis semialata, assembly GCA_004135705.1. Taxonomy (NCBI): domain Eukaryota; kingdom Viridiplantae; phylum Streptophyta; class Magnoliopsida; order Poales; family Poaceae; genus Alloteropsis; species Alloteropsis semialata. The sequence continues at coordinate 61,860,475 of CM014276.1, forward strand.
TCTGTCACCCAAACATTGTTTTTGCAAAATCGTAAAAAAATTTTAAAAAAATTCCTTACCCTCGAGCAGTCGAGCGTCAGTTGTATCACTGCTTGCTCCTTCGAATCCAAATTATGCAATCAGAACAATATAAACAATACATAAAATTCTAAAAGTCTTAAGAAAATAAATAGATTTTATAAATCAATAGTGACTCATTTTGCTTAGATCTGATCATGGCTATGGTAGATTTTAAATAAAAACTCATACCGCAAAGCTATATTTGAATTGTCACGTCAGCGGTTTACACGCACGACAGTCATTTTGATTTGACCCGACATCATAGCAAACTTACAGTTTAAATAATTAATTTTCTTGAAAACTATATTTAATTGTTAAGTGAACTATTTTGATCTGAGATTTTTTTCAAAAATCTAAAAAATATGTAAATAGATGCTATAAATCAATAGAGACCTATTTTAATTTGATTTAACATTACCTATTATAGTTTTTGAACAAAATTATATTTGAAAGCTATATTTGAATTGTCAAGTGAGTTGTTTATGATAACAATGGTTGTAAAAAATTCTGAAACTTTGTAAATAGATGCTATAAATCAATAGTGACCTGTTTTGTTTTGTTTTGATCGTCATAGTTATTGCAAAAGTTTTAATAAAAGGTTATATTTGAATTGTCACGTGAGTTGTTTTACACTCACGATGGTTTAAGAAATCTCAAAACTTTGTAAATAGGTGCTATAAATCAATAGAGACCCATTTTCCTTTGATTTGACATCATAGCTATTGTACATCTTAAATAAAATCTTCTTCCCAAAAAGTTATACTAGAATCCTCACGTGAGCTGTTTACATCTAAGATGGTTTTCAACAAACTTTAGTATTTTTCATTGGATGGTATAAATGAATAGTGATAAAAATTTAGCTCATGACAAAAATAATGCTAACACATCCGTAGAGGAATCTCTACTCCTGTAATAAAGAACCAAATGTCGCGTTTTGGTGTCCGTGGTAGGTGCTTTCGATGTCCCGTTTTCGTCCGCCCGGCCCCTTCGTCCCTCGGTTTGTTTGCGCTGACATGTGGGGCCAGAGCATCCGTCATTCCTCGCCAAACCCTCAGCTCTCCTATTCCCCTGTCCCGTCCACTCTCCGCCGCCGCCACCGCCATCGTCTCCGCGCGCCGCACCGCTCCCTGCATCGCTCCCCTCCCCCCGGTTCCTGCGTTGGCCTTGCTCCCCCCTTTGTTCGGTGGCGCCGCCTCCACTCCGTCCACCATCCCTACGACGACAATGCCACAAGGCCACCCCTCCATGCCGCCGCCTCCTCCCCCGACCTCTCCGACGCTGTCGCCTCCTCCCCCGCCATCCCCGTACGCCGGACTCCGCGCGCACCCCATCCTCTTCCATCACCGTTGCTCACACGATCCTCCTCCCCCCAAATCCTACGCCCCCGCAAACCCTAGCCGCCGCCGCCAGCAATGGCTGGCCTCCTGCGGCTCGCCGCCCAATCCCTCTCCTGCCGCGTGCCCGCCCCCACCGGGGTCTTGCGACGGTGGCCCCCTGACGGAGGACTACTGGTCCGAGTGGGAGGACGATGAGGAGGAGTCCGCGCGCTGCGCATGGGCCTCGGCGCCGGCCGCGGAGGCGGACCCTGCCGGCGGGGGGCCCAGGGGTGTGCAGTGGGTGGTGATGGCCTGATGGGCCGCTCGGGCCCACAGAAGCACGCCCACGCCGCGCGCCTCGCGGATGTCCTCGACGTGCCCTACATCTCTCCATGGGGACGCTCGTCAAGCAACAGCTCAACTCCACCTTGCAGCTATACAAGAAGGTTCGTTGGATTGGATCTCCGTTGTTTCTCGAGAACTCGTCTGGCATTTCCATCATCTTCGTCACTGCAGTTATGAAATGATTATCTTCGTCACTGCAGTTATGAAATGATTACTCTGCTATTGGCATCATATGGTTACCTGTGTGCATTTGTTTGTGAATCATGAGGAAATCCTTTTAATTTCTATGCATAATTTAATTTGGATCTCAGTTTAGTCCTTGAGCACAAAAGAGAACAAATATCATGCATTCCAATTTGTTTGCCTATCCTAGAGGAATTGTATTCTTCGGAAGCTATCATTGAGTGCTCTGAGCCTATGACATATATTTTTGTTCCTAAATCATGTTTTCAGATCTCGTTAAATAATACTAATCAATTCTTTGGACTTTAAGTAAGGAAAAGAAGTGGTTTCTGTAAGTTCTGATTATCTCTAGCTAATCTTACTAACTGAAATAAGGGTGAAGGCATGCTTGATTTGATTGTCACTAGATCCCTTTTGGAGGGTATTTTCTATGATTGTATTGAGTGAAATCTGTTGCTTTTGAGCAGTGTCCAAAGAATCTAGGAGAGTTGTGCATCCAGCAGGTTCCACTTACCGACCAAGCCAATTAGCCATGCGACATATGCCAGACACCCGGCAAAGTACTATGGCGAGCGGCGAGCACATTCTCTTCCCACTCTCCAGTTCTCTGCCTCTAATTCCTTCTATACCACGTCATTATTTTTGTGTGCAGGTGCATAGAGATGAAACTTCCAAGAATATATTGAACTTGGTAATGCTGCAGGAAGACGAGGGAACACTGCTGAAGGTGAATTTGCCTGTTGAGTTCAAGGGGGAGGACGCTTGCCCTGGGTTGAAGAAAGGTATCGCTTCTTTCTTTTCATCTGTCGGCAACATTTCTTTGGTATGCTCAGCATAGAAATGTAGATGGCATGCCAATCTAGAAATGTTGTTTTTCCAATACTGAAACACATACTTAGAATTGCTGTCTTGCATTGCCTAAGTACATGGACATGGTCACATCAGGTACTACTAGATTGGTGATTGCAGGCTCATTTGTAACCTTATGTTTCAGTAGGATCTCAGACTTTGAGATTATGGTTTAGTAGAATTATGTTCCTGAGTTACCAACCTAAATGGATGTGTGCAGGTAGAGACTCAGAGATTAAAAGAGGGACATCACATCCACAATCCAGAATCATATATTTTCCTTTTTTATGCATGCGCCAACATATGTAAGTATTTCTCCAACTTGAAAAGAGTAACTTTTATTACATTTGTATTTATTTTTTAAACAACTGAAATGTTTGATGTATAGATGGTCACATCAGGTACTACTACTACACAGTTTTAATCTTGTAATTATGTGCTTGTGTAATTTGCACTGGCTTCAGTTTGTGGTCTAAGAGAGCAGGTAGGGCTTGGCTGTTTGCTTTGCGTGGTTATGTCACTTTTAATCAATACAATGTCACTTAAAGGATTTCAGCACAGAAGCTCTCTCCTATTCGCCAACCAGCTGTCACTTAAAGGATTTCAGCAGTTAACATTAGAAATTATGAGGCCTTTTTTTACAGATTGTGGTTCTTAGATTTGTCGTGCATAAAAGGAGCTGATGGAAATGCCTAATAGGCGGCAGTCATGCATATGGTTTACATGGCATTATCGGTTGGAGTTTAGCAATACATAGAAGGATGGCCATATGTTGACCCTGCTGTTTGTATAAGAATTGATGCAGCTTCCTGTCTCTCAAAAGGCAGGTTGATATATCTTAGCCGCGTAAGTAACTATGATATAAAATAGAGTTGTTAGGAATTTGGAATCATGTTGTTACACTTCTGTTTTGAATAGAACTAGCGATTTGATTGAATTGTTGATATTTTGTTTGAATTATATATCTATCATATTCATATTATTTTGTATTTGTTTGAATTGTATAAATATGTGGCTCTATGCATGTCTTGTCACACATATTTGGTGATCTCAATAAACGTGTTTTTTTTAAAAAAAAATTATCGTGTTTATAATTTGTTTTTGCTTCCGTAGCAACGCACGGGCACGAACGAAGTATGCATGATGTGTTCTTTTTATCTCGATAACCCCCACGATCTGGATGCTAACAAGTGGGTATTATTTTAACTTTTTAAGGACCAAGTGCACTGGTTTTGAAGTGCATGTATAATTCCTGCCATGGGATCAATTAGCAAATAGCATTGTTTAATCACTTTTTGATATCGGATATGATTACTGAACAATTCTTTTATATATTGTCTTATTGACTCAAGAGAACTGCGGGGACATGATGTTGATGATGCAGCCCTATGTGATCAGTCAAAGGCACTCAGTGTTCTAGAGCAGCGTGGAATCGCAAAGAACAAGAAGCGCCGCGAGGCGTATGGAATAAAAAAAAGGAAACCTACTGAGGAGCCTGATGATGATGGTAGCGCCCCTATGTGATCTGTCAATCAACCTAAATGTTGTGGAGCAAAAGAGATTATATACGAATAAGAAACGTCGTGATGCGTATGCAATGAAGAAGGATCTGTCTATGCCCTGCTTGGGTGAAATTCAGGGATTCCTCACCTGGGTGAGGAAAGGGCCTATTTCACCCAAATATCAAACAATTTCAGATTTGGGTGAAATTTACAGGATCCATACCCAGGTGACAGAAACCTAACAAATCACCCAGAAACCAAATTAATCTTATTCAAGTGAAATGTAAGGAACTTTCACCTAAATTGGAAAACCCAACATAATTGCAAATAAAACAAAGCAAAGCAAATTAAAACAGAACATTCATATCATACATTCATCACAGGTTCTAGCAGATGCAACTAAAAGTATGAACACAGCCAATTAAGGCTGAGAACTAATTGTTCAGAAAGATCACAACTCCAAACTCAAGTACTTCATGTACATAGACAAATTAGAACTAAAACAGTACACAGCTACAGGTCTGAAAAGAAGATAGAAAATCTGGACATAGTAAACCCCCACAGAAGCAAATTCATAGTAACATATGCAGATTCATAGTCCCAGAGGCAAAATAATATGCATATGGACAGATTGATTCATAAAGGTTCTATGGATTACAAATATTCACAAAGACACACTAAATATTCAAAAGTCAAATCTGTACAGACAAAAATAAAACAAGTCAAATTTACAAAGGACAGATCATCAAAATAATGTTACAGATTACAAATATTCAAAATTTTAGGTAATCAAGAGGAACCCCGCAGAGGCAAAATCAAAAGGCAGACATTAAGTACAGAGAAAACCAGCAGATGCATAATTTATCAAAAAATACAAAAAAAAAACATCGGTTCAACAGTACAGATGACCTAGGAATTCAATACATGGCAATTATACTACACTTAAAGAATGAACTGCATTGGAAGATCATTAAGCTGATTCTGTAATTTTTATTATGGTTTCATACTGGAAAATAATAACATTTTTTGACCTACAGCCATACCAGAAGAATCCAAATTAAATGCAAATTTAGTAGATGAATCCAAATTAGTAGATAGGCTTCGTGAAATTTCTAATGATTATTTATTCAATTCCAGTTTCATGACACAAAAGTGACAGTCATACGAACATTGTAAAATCAATACATGAGCACTGTAAGTGAACCTAGGACAGCATGCTTGAAGCACATGCAAATAAGAGGTGCTTTATCAACTACTAATAAACCAACATGTTCCAGGGTGAGTTCATTTTGGGGTCAAGAGTACAAACCCAATCCTACCAATAATAGTTACCCAGAACAAAAAAAAATGATCATGAACCAACCAACAAGAGTGGCTCGGCACCCCAAATAGTTTAACCATGTCAAATAATTCTTTTCTAACAAAGCATGTAAACTAAAATACAATGTAAAAATTATACTCCTGAAACCTACAATAAGTCCTTGCGGCTATAGAGCTTTTCAAATGACTAATTACTTCTGCAGACAACACAATGAAACAGTGATGCAGTATATAGTCTTGCAATTCCAAAGCTCATGTCAAGCCAGTGTTGCACAGGTGGTCACAAAAGAAGGACATAATTATTTAATAATCAGTTAAACAGCTCTAATTTGTTGCAGCCTTTTTATAACTAACACTCAATCCTTCATAGTTGGCATTCATATTTCATTATGGCAGGGACGATTTGAATACCTAGATTTCTCTATCTATTGGAATCCAACAATGTGACAACACTTTAATAAACACAGACCAATCAGATTTATCAATTCTCAAATGGGCACAAGCTGGTAATTTTCTATCAAACTTGCAAATAAGATAGAAGCTAACTAAAGTTAGCAGGCACAAATGACAAATCATAACTATTTCTCCACTATTGGGTCGATGTTCCCAACAAAGATTACAGGGAAATTAGCACATATCTACCTCTATTCGCTGCAACAACTAGCCAGATTGCACCAAAAAAATTAGAATTTTTGAACAAATATTTGATTCAATGCTAATTCGTGGGACAACGATGAGCATGGCCACCGGCAAAGACAAAGTACCTGCACACAGTGTGCATGAATGGCAAATGAATCAAAACACGTCAATCAGAATGGCAACATATTTGCATCAGCACAAGACTTGTACATGTGGATGAGAAATAAATGCATCCTGATGCACCTCACGCCTTCCAATCATAGAACAAAAAATAACCATATCACAATAGGGGTAGAGGGAAGAAAATGGTTATAGGGGTAGTTTACATGGGGTAGTGTGCTGGGGACTGGTTTTCAAGTGCACTGGATTGACAAGTTCGATGAGCAGCACGGGTTGGAGAAGCCGCTACAAGCACCTAAGTGAATAGAGATATAAATAGCAAACAAAAGCATCCGAAATTGGGGATTGAAACAAATTGACAGAACTGCAGAACCCAAATACACAGATTATTTCAAAAATTTGCTATGGATTACAAATATTCAAAAGTTTGGGTTACCGAGAAAAACCCCACAGAAGCAAAGTCATAATGGCATATGCAGAGTCATAGTGCCAGATGCAAACTCAGATGCATATGGACAGCTTATTGCAAAATTATTCTATGGATTGCAAGTATTCAAAATTTTGGGTTCCTAAGATGAAATCCACAAAGGCAAACTAAAAAAGCAAAAGGCAAATCTGTACATATCAAACAAATGCAAGTGAAACAAACAGAAATAATAGACCGAGTTACTCCCATCGCAGAGTAACATAACGGCATAAGAAGATTGCCAGCTTAAAGAAAAAAATGTTAGCAACTACTTTTTATTGCTACTAATCACTGTTCAGAAATACTAGATTGACAGTGATAATTTCACTGTAAAAGCAGACCAAGTTAACTGTTAATAAGATTGGCAATGACAAGGTATATATAGGTCACAATTTGAATGGGTTCATGATTACAAATATTAGAAATTTTGGGGTGATGTGTGCAACCCCAAAAATAAAATTGCAGAAATGAAAAATGAGAACAACATACACATAGGCACAAGCAAAATTCAAAGAACAATAATCAAATAAATGAAACCTAAATTCAGAACAACAGGAAGAACAACAAGCATCAGAAATTAGAGACAAAGAAAGGCTAAGTCCAAACCAGGCCCATTGTTCAATTTAGAGTCACACACGAAAGATACTACCAAATTGATTAAAGTTAGATGCCCTTTGAATATCAATAACACCATTTTCCTACATACTGAACATCCCCCTAGATACTCCCATCATTATGTAAGAATTACAATCCTCTTGTCACTGTAAGTTCTATTTGATCCACCTGTAGGTACTAAAATAGTCAGTATACATCAGTATAGCAAGTATTATCTAAGATGAATTAGTACAAGTCAATAGACTAATCCAAGGCAATGATTTGCCAGCAGCAGTTGCATATTCGATCTTGAATTCAGAGCAAAAATAAAAATGAGACATTATGAAAAAAGTGAGCTGCTGCTCCTGTCGAACATGCATATAACAAGATAACAATTCAAGCTGAAACACAGAGCTGCTGATTTTTAACTGAAGCGAACTGAAATAATAGACCAAGCTACCCCCATCCTCCATCACTAGTAGACCAAGCTAAAAGATTAAAAGATCAGAGAAAGAATTACTTCACTGTTGCATTCAAATAATTCTATGGAAGGCAAAACTTCAGAATAGGATGAAACTAGTACAACCATGCAGATAAAACTTAGTTCAGATGAGCAAATGATTTCAAAACTTATCTATGGAATCCAAATATTCAGAATAGGGGGAAGCTAGAGAATCCAGCAGATGCAAACCATAGAACAAACAAGCAAATGGATTCAAATATTTTTGATAGCTAATAAAAAAATTTAAAAAGGAGAAAAAATTAGAGCCCAGTATAGCAATATACTAAAACAAGGAAGTTACTGCCTAGTACAATTAATGCAAGACTAATTAAACCAAAGTAACTAAGGATAATATATTAAATAAAATAATAAATTTTAAGGTTATTGTTTTCAAAAGAAGGAAGATACAACATCGATATTGAATGCAAATAAAACAACAGATGGTTCTATGGTCATTAGTATTACACATAAGTAGGGCTCCTCATTGAAACCTGGCAAATGCAAAATAGAAAAGGATGTAAATTGACAGTTTGAAATCCAGGAAATGACAGTGACATTTTAACTGTAAACTCAAGTAATTTTAACCGGCAAGGATTTGGTATGTACATGGATATCATAATTTGTAATAAAATACATGCATACAAAACTGAATTGGTGAAACTAAATGATTAGTCAGTTACTCATGAAATGGATCAAATGGCTACTAACATGGAGGAAATATGAATTGTTGAAGTTACAAATAGGCTGAAACCATCATAGGGGAAGAGACCACTAGGAACTAATAAACTGCAGATCATACAGGATCAAAGACAAATATCATAATTCACAATAGGGAGGAGATAATAAGAAACACATAGATGCAGAATAAAGTTCAGATAAGCAAGGGTCAAATAGAACAGAGGAGACAACCAGAGTCCAGGACAGATCGGTAAAAAACCATTCGGCTTTGCTTGTATTAATTTCCCATCTATAGATAGAAGGCAGAAATGGAGTAGACTAACTGCAACGAAATCAATCGATTCGAATGGAACTGATCGGTACCCAAATCAGTTGGAACTTATCCATCAACAGAAACAAAAGTGAATCACACAAACACATATAGATCAATCAGGGGATCGAGTAAATTTCAGATTGATTAGACAAAACCTAGACAAATCGCACGGAGGAACTCGCACAACTATAAGGACCTAAACGCGAACAAATCAATCGATTCAGAAGGACATGACGGGATAGGAGTTCGCCAAACTAACCAGGACGGAGCGGAGATGCAGATTAGACGAGGGGACGGGCGAAATCGAGTACGAACGAAATCCGGCACGGCAGAACCCTAGAATCGCCCGAGCGTCGCCGGCGGAAAAGAGAGAGAGAGGCGGAGAAGCTAGGAAAAGAAGCGGAAAGGTCTGGCTGTCTGGAGACGAAGCGAATGAAGAGGCGCGGCTCCCTAAATTCAAACAGTAAACTAGACCCACCTATCAGCGACACAACAAAAAAAACAGTGCTGGGAGATAGGGGACTTGATCGGAGGGCAAAGAAAACTGGGCAAATAGGTCGGATGGTGGAGAATTTGGGTGAGGAGAGCCTTTGTTTCACCCAAGTGACACATAGCTTTTCCTATGAAGAAAGGGAAAGCAGGTCAGAAACTGACCACAAGCACTCGATCCAAACCTGATACTGATGACCAAGTACAAACCATCCATAAAGGTTCTTTCAAATATATCTTCATTGCATAGCTTAATTTTTTGCTTGGCCGCTATTGTGTTTGACTTTGTTTGAGTCATTATCCAACCCATTCATATTATTGTGTATTCAATTGAATTATAGAATTCTATCATGCATATTTGGTAATCTAAATAAGCATGGTTTTTGTCGCGCCAATTTTATCGATTTCTATAATTTTGTTTCCTTCCCGTAGCGACGCACGGGCACGAACCTAGTAAAGAATAATGGAATAGCAAATTGAAAGAAGATGTGCAAAAAATAGGGCACGATTTCACAGCGAAGTAGAGGCAATCGTCAAAAAAGCTTAATACAAAGCCCGAACAGAACCATGCAAAAAAGGACCAGTACAAAGCATATCAGAATTAAGCCACAACGCTGTGCATAAAGAGTCTTTACCAACTCCTCCTCCCCGGGCGCATCCCCGTCCGGTGCAGCCGGCTCCGGCGGCACCACGTCTTCCGCCCCGGCTGAATCACCCGCGGGTGGGCAATACAACCCGATGAGGGCCTCCGGAACCGCCTCGGCCGAATGCGCGGACTCGGCACCCGACACCGCGGCGAGCTGCTGCTGGGGAAGGAGCGGATCGAGCACCCTCTCCACCTGGGGATCGCCCAGGTTGATCCCCCGACTCGTCGCCACCGCGGAGATCTGGCGTGCCAGCCTCTTGATCGGCGCCAGTCCCAAAGGAGCCGCCTGACTTCCCCTCCTGCGAACAAAGGGAAACCTCACACACGCGCCTCGACAGAGGCAAGAAGGACGAACGACGGAGGGGAAAGAGACTTACTGGTCCGACACGGGAAAGCCTCGGGACGGCCGCTTGGCCGGGGGAGCCACCCCCGACCCCGATCCCTCCGCTCGCGCTCGCTTTCCCAAGTCGCCCCTCGACGAAGCCCGCCCCCGGGCCGGCGAGCCCGCGCCGCGAAGAACCTCGCGCGTCGGCCGGGTCGGCGGTTGCGCAGGCGAGGGGCCGCGGCCGCCCGACGGTCCCGCAACCTCCGGCGTGTCCCGATCGGCCGAGGATTCGCGCCGGGGGGAACTCCACCCCGATCCGGTGGAAGACTCCGAAGCGTACTCAAAACCCCCCTCGAAGGGGCCCTGATCCTCTCTCCACAGCCCGTCCTGCCGGGCGCGCCGACGTCGCTCGCGGTACTCCGCCTCGGCTTTCTCGCGGGCCAGCCGCTTCTTCTCCTTCTTCGCCTCGGCCTCCGCCTTCTTCAGACGGGCGGCCTCTGCTCGCGCGCGGTTCGCGGCCCGAACGGCCGCGTCCTCGGGGAGCGGGGGCCGAGAGGGCTTGTAGACCAGGGGGTGCTGAAGAAGAAAAAACTCAGGTGGCTCGCCGGATTCAGACATAAACGACAAAGGAAAAACCCCAACGTCTTACCGGGATGAGGGATTCGCCCATGGGGAGCATGACGGGGTGATCCGGCATCGGATACGCCGCGGACCCGCTCTGCACTGCCTCGCGAAGGCGGGCGCTCACCTCCTCGTCTGAGAGCTCCCCGACCGCCATCACCGACCCGGTCCAGTCCGCCGCCAGGGTCATCTCGTCCAATCGCAGCCGGCGGGCCATCAGAGGGAGTACGCGACGCGAGTGGTATGCCGCGACGACCCCGGGGCCGGTGACCCCCAGCTCGCGAAGGCGGGCGACCGCGGCACGAAGTCCGGTCAGGTGTGGACGGTCCGTCTTGGGCGGGCCCCAATGCCAGCAGTCCGGCCGCCCCTCGATGAGCCTCCCTGTAAAGGCCGGGAAGGGAGCGACCGGGTCGCTCCGAAGATAAAACCACCGGTGTTGCCACCCCTTGTTGGTGGTGATCCAAGGAAGCTGGAGGTAGCGTTCGCCCTGGCCTGTGCGTAATCTGATCCCGGCGCAGCCATGGGGCCTCGGCCGCCCATCCTTCTTCACCTCCTCGACATGGAAGTAAGACCTCCAGAGGTCGAAATGGGGCTCGATTCCGAGATACCCCTCGCACAGGGTGACGAACACCGCCACGTGAAGCAGTCCGTTGGGATTGAGGTGTTGAAGCTCAATCCCGTAATAGTGGAGGAGGCCGCGGAGAAAGAAATGAGGAGGAAGCCCCAGACCCCGCTCATGGAAGGGGACGAAGGACACCACGTACCCGTCGGACGGGGCGGGGACTTCCTCGTTGCCTGGCGCCATCCACTCCACGAGGTCGGTCCGCGGGCACAGGAGCCCGCGCCCCACCAAGCGCTCAAGCTCTCCCTCTGTGACGGAGGAACGAGACCAGGCCATGGCGTGAAAGCGGGGAAAGCGATGGGAAAGAGGGAGAAAGGCACCAGCTCTTTTGCAGGCGGCGGCGGCAATCCAAGGGGCAGGCAGGCGAAGGAAGAAGAAGGTCCGGCCCTCCCTCCTCTCCGCCTTAAATAGGCAGGTAAGGGAGCAGGCGGGACGCCTCGGGTCTCCCACCTGCGCCGCGGCTCGTGGGGCCCACACGACCCACGACGCGCGCCCCCGATCGCCCACGTCTCCCACGTCCCGGGACTCGCGCCCGGGCTCTCTCTCTCTAAACCCTTTGCATTCCATACCCCGTCTCCCCTTTTATTTATTCCGCGTACGCTCCTGTTTCCCTTTTCTCGCGCGTTTATTTTTCAGGGAAAATAAAACAAACTTGGGCCGTTCTTGGGCCGGGAAGACACAACGCGGAATCGAGAAAAACAGCCCAAGAGTTCGAAGGCCGGCCTTAGGGTCCGACGGCCGCTCTGAAGCGACCGAGCGAAGGGGCAGAGACGGGCGGGCCCACTAAGAGGCCGTAGCCTCGGCACACGAGTGCTGAGGACGCCCCGACCTGCGTTCGAGCCTAAGAACTCCTGACCCCATGTATCTCCTCGAAGAGAGGCAACGAGCCCCTGTGGTCGGTCGGACGATCACGGGAACTAAGGGGGTCGGGAGCTCCGGGGACTTTCCGGGGTCGGTCACCAGTTGATCCGACGGTCCTCTCTCGGAGGAGGACCGAGGCCTCGCTCGATCTAGCCCGTTAGTAGCTCACCGGGAGCCATGTTTCGGCCTAAGTGGCAAAACACGAGGCGTGCCCTAACCTTCCGTCCCGCGGAGGGATTGCGTGAGAGGAAAATGATGAAAAGACGAAACGGCCTCCCTCCCGGCCACGGCCGGGGATACATAGGGAAGCTGGAATCGCGAAAAGAGACCGACCGCGTGGTCGCAGAAAGGATCCAGAACCAACCAAACTCCTCTGTTCTTGGATAAGGGCGAAAAGTATACTCGGTCAAGGACCGTGGAATAGTACAAACGGATTTCGCCACCCTTGGCGGCGAGGTCGGACGGCGAAAGGCGCGGGGGCTTCGGTGCCACGAGGAGGGCCGAGCTGCTGAACGTCGCAGTCCTTCTTGTAGCATCTCCCCGCCCGCCAACACCATGGGGGGAGCTCGGCAGAGGCTCGCGCTACGGCGGCGCGACGACGGAGAATCACCACAGACTCTCTCCATCGCCTCGGGACCGACCGGCGCCGGCGACGGCATCACATCGGCGCCCAAGGAAGGATGAGGAGCGCGCCGGTGGCTGTATACGACTCCCGCAACTGCCCTGGCGAGGCAAATGGAGGAGACGGCGACAGTTCCACCGGCGCACTCCCCCTCAAACCCAGTCCACCGCCGCCGAGGCGGAGAGGACCGACGGAAAGAGCCGCCGGGGGTGGAACCGCCCTTCACTTGTGACACCGAACGGCGTCCCTCCACGCCGAAACTCCCTAAGGTCACAGTCATTCTTGTGGCATCAGCAAGCTACTCTCCCGTCCCCTCGGGCCGGGAGGACGCCCCCGAGGCGGTTCCCACGCCGGGAATCTCATGCTAACAAGAGAAAGAGGAGGCGGGATGACCGGATGCCCCGAGAGGAAGGGCCGGAGGATCCTATTTATAGCACAGAAATGCCCGAGCCAACCCCCCGATAGGGCGTGGGGACGCGCCACGCGGCCCATCATTCAGGACGCCTGAGCCTCACGAGCGAACAGTGAGCTCGAAAAGGACGACGTGACGGCTCGAAAGGGAGGCAGAGCAAGCATGACGGAAGCACTGTCCAAACGCAGCGGAAGCGTGTGCACTCAGATCGAGAAAGACGGTACCCCTGAAAAAAGCGGATCATGTCCTGGTCCGTTGGACAGAACGCGGCGTCGTCCTGCTGGGACTAACCCGAGGTGACAGAAAGCTTTCGGGCGACCTGACAGCTCATCCGTCGGCTCGGGGGCTGCAACCGCCGGGAACAAGAAAAGACAAATTTCACTTTAGCATATAGGCGAACCAACTGTTCCCCTACAGGCTCGGGGGCTACACCCACCGGGTGCGCTCACGCGCACCGGTAAAGAAAAAACAAATCTCACTTCAGCCTGTAGGCGAACCAACCGTTCCCCTACAGGCTCGGGGGCTACACCCGGTGGGTGCGCTCGCGCGCACCCCTGAGTGACATCCGAGCGGGCGTCCAAGGGGAGCCTGCTCGGAGAACCACCTGTCCTCCGAGCAGGCTCGGGGGCTACTGTCGGATATCAATATCCGACCCTCTCACCGACGGGTGGGACCTCGCTGTTTCGGGAAGAGGACGGGCGTAATCAGACCCATAAACAAGGAGGACATCGGATAGGGGGAGGGCCGACCTGGCTCCGCCTCGGCCGACCCAGTTCCGCCTCGCCCGACCTGGCTCCGCCTCGGCCGACCCAGTTCCGTCTCGCCCGACCTGGCTCCGCCTCGGCCGACCCAGTTCCGTCTCGCCCGACCTGGCTCCGCCTCGGCCGACCCAGTTCCGCCTCGCCCGACCCCACCCAGGACATGTGTCGTGGGTCAACAAGGGGGACCCGGAACGATAGGGAGTCGGGAGCACGCGCCGCACATCTACCGCGCCGCACATCTACCGCGCTATCTACTAGCATTAACGGGCTGCGCCGCGCCGCCCGCCGTGACAGAAGGAGGCAACTGTTCCAGCAGCCCCGCATGCGCCGCAGAGCGACGTGCACGACCTTAATAAGCTCGGGATTAGGACCTACTCCAACAGCGTTCACAGTGTCCTACAGGCGGCAAGGCTTCTCCAGCAAGCTTCTTACTACCCATCATTTTTGTTAAACACGTCTTGTACAGGTCTCCTGGCCCCAGAGGTATAAAAGGAAAAATAGGGCCTCAGGGGAGGGGGACGACCGATAGAGAACACTCGCTCTCCCACACTTAGAAACTCACAGAGACTTGAGGCTTCTCCTCTCTCTCTCGACCGCTTGTAACCCCTACTACGAGCAACGCGAGTAACACGAGCTGTCTCACACTGGACGTAGGGCGTTCGTGCCTGAACCAGTATAATCCCTTGTGTCCTCTCGCGAACCATCCGGAGCCCAAACGCGCAATCCACTAAATTTACTAGTTGGTCATTTCGCACACTGACAGTATGGATCTAGTATACTCTAACATGCTTTCTTAAGGTTAAAAAAACATATGAGCAGGTCGCAAACTATTTTTTG
Organism: Alloteropsis semialata; assembly: GCA_004135705.1. Lineage (NCBI taxonomy): Eukaryota > Viridiplantae > Streptophyta > Magnoliopsida > Poales > Poaceae > Alloteropsis > Alloteropsis semialata. Next base: position 61,875,558 of record CM014276.1, read on the forward strand.
TCCAGCCATCAACCGCCAAACTACCAGCCAATGCAACTTCACCAACCACGTAGGATGGTTAGACAGTGTTCTTTGTAGAAAGGTTTATACTTTGGATTCATGAACCAGTTCCGACTCCTAAACTCGACCGACTATGTAATTTCGTTCAATTGCTTTCACACGAGTAATGAAATCAGGGTTACAATATAATTGCCTTCTCCTAGTAGCTGTTTAAAGTGCTGTGTTTCCAAGATGCTGGCCTGCAGCAGTTCTGCTCATCTCCGTCTCCTCTAGCCGGTGGTCTCTCTCCGTGGTTCACCTGCATAGCTAACAACAAATAAAGCACATGTTTATTTCCAAGAAACCAATGAACGCACAACTTTTTTAATGCAATAGACATATTTTCACGGACTATAGTCTGTCTCCGGAATTTCTCTGGTCTGTGTGAAAACTCAAATGGAAATGGAGTATCCTCGTCTAACAAAATGAAAATCTCCAATTTCAGTAATCAACTGCCAGCCGGATCAGCGAAAAACAATCATCCTCATCGGCGGACCAGCGAAAAACAACCATCCTCAACGGCAGGAATCTCCAACACCAGAAGCTATNGGGGTGTACCAGAAGCTACATAGGATTTCCGGGCTTGCGGCTAGGAGGACGCAAGCCTTGGGGGTGTGCTTGCTCCTGAGCACAAGCTATAGATGAGCCACATGTATTGGGTTTCGAAAGGACGTATAGCTAGGCCAGCGTATGAGCCACATGAACTGAATGGTTTCGTTGCTTTTAAGTAATGAAATTACGGGTTCGCCCCGTTCTGGAAAAAGCTAGGCCAGCGTATTGGAGAGGCGTCTCATGCAGTATCGATGGCGTATCGTGAATTCTCTACAACTAAAATCTCTATCTCTACAACTAAAAAGAACGAAGTGTGATGTTTTTTTCATGCGTCTTTCCTTCGTCCGGCGTTTCCTACCGCTTCGTTCGCGCCGGCCGCTCGGCATCTAACGTTCGGCGCGTGCGAGCGTGAATCCACCCTCGATCCAAAATTCCACTGTGAGCGGGTGATCCAAAAATCACGGAGTCTCCTGCCCCAATCGTCCGACACCGCCGCCGTGCCGCGACCTCCCTCCCCACGCGCACCTGCCTCGACCTCCCTCACTACGCCGCCGCCTCCTGCATCGACCCTCCAACTCCATCGTCTTCCCCGTCCAAAAACGATGGTTACGATGCCCCACATCCCCACGCTGCACCGAGCGTGCATGAAGCCTCCGCAATCGCGGCGGCGGCGACAGCGCCAAAAACGTTGCTTCCTCCCACGTCCAGGGAAGCCGCCGGGGCAGCGTCGTCCAGAACGTTGCACCAGTACTCTCCAAGTCGGCGGCGCCTCTCCAGGTCGGCGACGGAGCCTCTTTAGGGTAGGGCCTCGCCAGGTCGATGCCGGCACATCCCCAGGTCACCCTCCTCGCCTTCTTCCTTTCTTCCACTTCGCTTCTTGATCTGAACCGCACTGGATTCAGCAGTATAGGTGTCAGATCTTGCTCGCCCGGCGAGGAACTCGTCCGGTGCGGAGGCCAGCCGGCGTGGGGCCAGGGAGCTTGGTCGGCGCTTATGGACTCGGTGCAGCTCGATCTGAGATGCCAGCCCCGCGACGGGCTCATGGAATATCGATCGGTCGTTGAGCCTGCGAGCTGGTGTCTTCTCTGCTGTGGAGGAACAGACGAAGCACATTGGCGTAACAAACAACGAAGCAGGTAATATGTCCAGCCATCCTTAACGAGAGATGAAAAATCCATTTCTCTGCAGGTTCCCAATGGCTTATGTTTATAGATTGTTTTCTGGCTTGCTTGATACTGAGGACAGATGCTATTCTGATTTTGGCATGGGTGCTAGGCTTGCTATACTGGACAAGCACAAGGGTTTCTTATTTCATAGTCTTTCAATCTGTTCAACCCGATGCCCGATTTATTGTGTTTGTGTTTGTGGTGGATGCGATTTGGAGAGTATATCTAATTACCACTGTCCAATGATGACAGATGAATCAATTTGATGCACAAGGGGTGTTTACTATTGATACACACTGTATATATCTGTCCACTTAAAATACAAATTTGGCGTTTAAAAATACAAATTTGGTGTTTGGTAGTATGTAACTGGTGTCATGTTTTGGTTGCAGCAAATAACATTGGCTTATCTGTTGACTGCCCTCTGAGACATTTGGATATACAATATGGATTCGATAGGAACTTTTGTATCCAAAGGTAATTATTTTCCCTTGCCTATGAGGACTGTACCCAACATACCTATTAAGCATGGTAATATCTATTTGGTATTGTTCCTTTCAAAAGAATGTTTTGCTCAGAGAAAGGTTGACTTGCATATTGCTCAGTGAAGGTTAACTTGTGTAACTTTCTGAACATCCCACACCTGCAGTTAATTTCATCAATGTGAGAAGTGAGTTTTTTTTGGTGCAGTCATCAGATCAACTAGAAAAGCTCGCGGCGTTGCCGTGGGTGGCCGGTTTTGCCTGTTATTGTAGATTTTTTTCCTGTCATCGTAGAATTTTTTTTATAAATGAATTGCAAAAGCACGTTGAATTTAAAAGTTTGCACTGTGAAAAGGTTTTAGATTTTAGAATGTAGAGTAATTTTCTTTTGAAGTGTATCTGCTTTTGAAATGTCAAAATTTGTGCAAGAGAATTAGAAAGGATCTTTGAATTTTAAAATTAGCTATTTATGAAAGTTGTAGGTTTTCAAATTTGTAGGAATTTTTATGTTGAAAAGTTTTTAATTTGAAGGCATTTCAGTGTTCAAGTGTTAGGTGTAACGGGTGAACTGCAAAAGAGTGAACTTGTTGCTTTTGTAATTTTAACAACTTTTATTCAACACTTTTTAATTTGAAGATGTTTTGGTGTCCGAACTGTAGGTGTATGAAAGTTGTAGGTTTTGAAATTGGAGCAACTTTTATGTTGAAAAGTTTTTAATTTGAAGCCGTTTCGGTGTTCGGATATTAGGTTGAACAGGTAAACTGCAAAAGAACAAACTTGTTGCTTTTGTAACTTTGAGCAGCTTTTATATTCAACACTTTTTAATTTGAAGATGTTTCGGTATCAGAATCGTAGGTGCAGCGGATCACATATAAATATCAATGCGAACAAATTACAGAAAATATTTGAATTTAAAATTTTGTTTCACAGCAAAGCTTTAGAATTTGAATATTTGAGCAATTTTTGTATTTGATACTTCTTAAATTGAAAATGTTTTGATGTCCGAATCGTAGGTACAACAGATCACATGGAAATATTTGTGCAAATGAATTGTGAAAGCGTTTTGAATTTCAAAATATTCTCTATAATAAAGATTTTAAAATCTTGAGCAAATTTTATATTGAACACCGTTTGATTTGTGCGCTTTTTGGTTGTCAAATTGTACGTATAATTTTGCTCATGTAGAAGTAATGAATGGAACATGTTGTGGCATGATTTATGTAAAATCCGAGGGTTTTTCAAAAACAATCTTGAGAGAGGACGAGGACGGCAGGTTGATTTCAGGAAAAATTAAGGGTTTTCGTGCAAATGTGCCTAGGCTGGGCCGTGGGTTAATTTTGGTAAAATTGTGAGCTTTTTTGGCAAAAAAGTCTAAGAGAGGTGACCGGACGGCGGGTTGATTCCTGCAAAGTTGGAGGGTGTTTTTGCAAAATGATCGAGAAACGCCCGGTGACCGTCCGCACGGCCGATCCGACGGGCGAGAACGGCCGCGCGACGTGGCCCAGTGAGAGGCCAGCTTTTGGTGCGTGAATCGTAGATTGAGATGTGAGAAGTGAAATTTTTGCCACAAATTCCAAGTATGGCTTATCGTAATACATTTTACTTTTGATATGTAGGAATTAAATATATGACCTGAACACAATGCATTTGATTCAAGATTCTCGGAAAGTATTTGTGAACCCTTCTTCCAGCTATTCTGTATTCAATGTAGCCATTTCCATTAAACAAACTGCAGTCATATACTGAAAGTATATTAAGACTTACAGATGAACCCTTTATTTGAGGCACCATTAGCTGATGAGCCTCATGGAGCAAGGTGTTTCTACCAGTGTTGTAATAATAACAATGAGTATTATTTGGAGTTTTTGTGTTGTCTGCCTTCAACAATTTCTGTTCTGGAATTATTATGTAGCATTGCTGATTTATAGCCTGACACAATGTATTCTTCTCTGGCAGGACCCATCCTCCTTGAATTCCTACTGCTTATCCGATCCATGTAAGTACCATTCTATCATTGTATACCTGCTACATGTTTGCTAAAAAGACTGAGCATTGTATGGAGCTCTCAACTATGTTTTCCCCTTCTCTATATTATGATATTTTCTCCTTCCCCAGTGTCAGTTTTTTGTAGACAAATAACAGCATCGACTTTGGACGATAGTGATGTGTAGCCCTTTAATACTTCAAAAAGACGATTGCTTATGCCAATATGTGTTCTATAGATCTCAGGTAGCGCCAATGTGATCTTGCACTTTGGCACATATTTTTTGGTGCTTCCATGTTAGGGCAATATTACACTGGGTAATCATGCAAAATTCCTATTTACCTGAAACCAATCTTATGAATTCATCACGCAGGCTGCCTGCCCTTCAAATTTAATTTTGCAGGTACGTATCTATAGGTCTTAGGTAGCGACGATGTGATCTTGCAATCAGACTCACGCATAGAGTGGTCAGGTATGGATGAAAATGTTGACTTACATCTGAAGAGAACATATGAACTACCTGGATTTTAGAATTTACATTTGAACAATGACTAATGCTGAAGAGAACTTAGGAAAGTTTCATATTGCTGCATTCCACACTTGTTAAGCCACTCATTTGATCGTGCTAAGGCAAAGCCACATTCGCTGAACTTCTGTGCTGTATTTATCTTCTCCTGTTCGACAAAATGCCTACACCTTCTCATTTATAGCACTTGTCCTTTGGGGCAGAAGTTAGAACACTTGTGCTTGTCCAGTGTGTTTCAGTGATTGAAATAGCTCATAGGTTCAATGATCTCCAAATGGATTTTGGTTCTTTTTTTTGTGATAGATCGATTGGACCTTGCTGCACCGCACAGTGCAGATGGCCACAAAAGTCTGGCCGTAGAGTACATGTCTGCACTGACGACCATGAACTGTTAAGCTGAAGAGGCACATGACTGCTTCCAGTTTCATTTCAGTAATCTCCCTCTTGCTTATAAATATCTCTGCATATACGTTAAGATGCTTCCCTAATGGAGCTTGATTCTTTCTTTTTGAATAGATCAATTAAACCATGCTGCATGTGTGCACCACACAACTTCGATAACCATGAACTTTCGAGAGCTGATTGAAGGTATGTATCCTCACTGAACTGGAGTGGTGTAGACGTGGAATCAATGAAGAAGCTTTCTTTCATAGGACAGTAGGACCATTTTCATGAGATTCAACTATAGTATATTCAGTTTTTTGGTTGAGTGAAACACCTTGTGTACCTTCTTGGGTGTTTTGATGATTTTCTTTTGTTGTAACTAGAAAATAAATTATTGATGTTCTTTTATCAGTGAATTAATTCAAAATAATCATATTACAGGTTGAATGAGACCCATCCGAACATATCTGATGCCTACAGAAGTTTTGTATTACATTCTCCCAAGATAACAATATCACCTGGCAAAGATTTCTTTAACAACTCTGACTATCATAAGGTACACTTGCAGTGCCCACACACTTGTTTGCGTTTTCCATTTAGCACTAAGCAGAAGGCAACATATCATCCATTATTAGCTTACAATTAATAATCAACAGTTTCTGCTTCAGTTAAATGTGTGAGAGCCTGTGAGCATCTGAAAGTTTCACTTTTCCACGATTTTACCTAGATGTGTTAGTAACATACTGGTGCAGAACTATATGACGTTGGTTTACTGTAACAATACTTTTGACTTAGAATATGTTTATAAATATTTTTTCTTATACACTTCTTTGCTTGCCGTGATAATTTTTTAGTGTAGGTGCTTGGGTTTTAGAGGAATCTACAATCCAACCCAAAGTTATCAGTGACAAACTTCCAATGAGACATTGAGGTTAACATTGTTGCCATTCAAATGATAGACATCCTTATTATGTGTGGTTATAGGGTTCATTTTCTCTATGCTTGTATCCATGATGTGAATTAATCAATAATATCTTCAATTTTAGTGTCCTAGGTTTGTGCCCTATGAGTGCTAGAATCTTAAATACATTAATTGCACTGTTCCCATTCCAAGGTGCTTACATTTCTGAAAGTTTGAGTATTTATCTAGCTTGGTAAGTATTCTAAAATAATTTGTATTGTATTCAAAAATTATACTACATGACTTGGTGTTGTTTCAATTCCAGGATGTCATAATAATCCCAGACCCATGACAATTTTGATTTTATGGTTAGAGGATGTCAAATTGGTTTGATCAGAGATAGTGTTGTCTGGTCGCAAATTTAAACCACAGATGGATTCATAATCTCTATTTGCAAATTTGATCCACCATGACTTCGATTTGCCTTTGGCGTATGCTCTTCTCCAATGTTGATTTCTGTATCCAAGCACAATCAGATTACTTAGTTATTAGACAAAATATTCTTATATATCCTATCATTATTCTATATTCACTTTAATTATATAAATATTCATGGTTGTGCACAGTCACTTTTATTTAGTGATATCAATACACGCGTGTATTTTTGCCAAATTTTATCGCATTTACTATTTGTTTTGCTCCCGTAGCGACGCACGGGCACGAACCTAGTAAATCTTTTATTTTCAAATTTTATTTCTCTAATATGAGTATCATGACTTATCACGTATCCCACCGTATTAGGTGCAGGTACGACTGCCTTCCTCACGTATCGGTGATTCATAGAACCCTAGAGCACATTGCATCATCGATGAACTGGATGTGTGTCCTTCAACTGGCAGCGTGCACCGGTTGATGCCGCTCTTTGGCCCTTGCTCCCGCGGTGCTTGTGGTGATGGGAAGAAGAGGGAGGACCTAGCCACAGTCATCAATGGTGGCGGAGGTGATTGCGATGAACGAAGGGGCTGCATCCTCTGCACGCATGAGGACTCAAGATCCATGATGAGGAAGACCCAGGATTGTAGATCCATTGCCAGGGAGTGCACATCAAATGAGTAGTGGCTAGGCCCAATGGTTTCATTGCCACAATGGTGCGTGATGAAGTGGTTATGGCGGGGAACGGAGAGGCGATGGTTTTGGGGAAAAAATCTAGCATGCCTTAATCTTTTCTCTCATGGCTTTCTTGGTTTCATTATTTATTTTCTGGTGAGTCCCACCTTAACACCGATTGCGGCATCATACCTATGAGAGGAGACCATAGTCTCCTGTCGGACCCATGTTAATGATCTATTTAGCAAAATGCATTCGAGATGCCTTCAGTCTTAGAGCATCTCCGGTGGTTGCAGAGACTCAGAGAGTGCTAGCTAAGGCACTATTTGGATCCACCCAGCTAAACTTCAGCTGACTAAATTTTAGCTAGGAGGGATCTAGCACCCAGCTAAAATTTAGCTGATTAGCTGGGAGCTCCTAGCTAATCAGCTAAACTTTAGCTGGATGAATCTAAATAGGGCGTAAGAGAGTTTCATTCTACATTGAAGTTAGCTTCTTCAATGGTTTATCTATAGAATTGTCTATTATTACTACTAATGCTAGCATATGTATGGACGGCGAAGTGATAATTGCTGCATTTTCTGCTACAGCGTATCCCTCTCTCTCTCCCTCTCTACCTCTCTCTATCTCCATATAACTCGTATCTATGTATATGGATGATGACATACACTAACCTATAGCTAGCTGATGTGTCTGCTTTGGAGATGCTTAGTAGCGCCCATTTGTGTACAATGCTAGATTGCTATACCTTGCTTTGTTATTTGCCATCACTCATAATTCTATGGCCTTCATTCCACAACCACCCATTTGAAACCCCTAACTGTGTCAAGTGTTACTTGAAAAACATCTTCTCTTCCAAACTATGTGGAAATGCTGTGAGCGGGTGAAAATTGTAAATTTGGATAATCAATAGTGTTGTTTCCTTTTCTCTATATGTCTATATAAATCATGCTCTATCTTTAATGAAATTCAACTTCAACCCAACTTCAGCCCAACATAGAAAATCATGCTCTATCTTCATATTTTTTAATGATATGGGCCAAAGTTTAATTTCATTAAAGATAGAGCATGATTTTAAAAAAATATGAAACTAGTTTCATATTTTTTTGAGTTAAAATAAATTTTCTATGAATTTTTAAGAGTAAGCAAGATTTTAGAATTTTAGTAGCACGTATTTTCTAAAAAATTATTTTAATTTTTTTGTAAAGTCTATTTGATACCCCAAACTATCAATGTGGTCCAATTCACCCCACTCCTGCTGATGTGGCACCACGTAGGATACATGGACCCATGCCACATCACCAAAACCACCTAAGAAACCACTTTGACTCAATCAAGGGGGATATTTTGTCTGGTTTTGAGAGTTGGGGTGTGTTTAATTTTTGGTTTTTGATTTGGGGGTGTGTTTTAGACTCAGCGATAAAGTCAGGGGGGCAAAATGGACTTATCTCTTTTTTTTTGTGACCAAACAAGAGACCAACTTTTCAGTGCATCTTATCTCCCAATGAAAAATAAGGAATCTTCTAAGTGGTCTCTCTCATATATTGTAGCTATCTGCAAAATGTCATGGCTCACATGGATATGCTAAAATTCTAGCATGTTTGTCAAAATTTCAGATAACATTGTTTGTACTGATATATTTACTGAATTGGATCTTTATACCGGTGCGCACCTTTTTTTAAGACTTTGACGTTAATACAAATCCAATCCACAACATTCTATTAGGGCCTTCAAAATTGTTCTGGATATGATATCTACCTAGCCTCGGGAGATCAAAATTGCAATGTTCTATGGTTTAAACAATTTAGAGTTGGGAAAGTCCTTGAATTTTAAGGGATTTCGTCAAGAGTTGAACAAATGATTCGATATAAAAAAGAAAATTACTTTGGTACAAGATACACAAACACAAATTACAATCGACTTGTTTATGTCGTACAAAATTACATTTGATTAGACACAGGAGCTTATACAAACATACAACGAGAAAAGCAAACCACATGAGAAATTTACCTATTAAACAACCCAGCAATGAATGGCTTCATCACCAAGATCTAGTCCAAGAACCTTAATAGTAGGCTTGACACAGAAATGGATGCCTTCCTTTTCATACTTGACCTAAAAGCCGACGCGGTCCGGGGCGTTGAATCTGGGATGTCGGAGGGGCGAGCGACGAAGGTGGGGGTGTCGGTGATGGTGGCGGTGGCGGGGGCGACGATGGCGGTGGTGGAGGTGTCGGAGGTGGTGGTGACGAAAGAGGGGGCGTTGGTGGTGGTGGAGTCGGAGGAGGCGGCGACGAAGGCGGTGGCGGTGAAGAAGCTGGAGGCGTCGGTGGTGGTGGTGATGAGGGAGGAGGTGTCGGTGATGGTGGTGGTGGAGATTCAGGCGGAGGTGGTGATGAAGGAGGGGGTGTCGGCGGCGGCGGCGATGATGGCGGGGGTGTCGGTGGAGGGGGCGAGGAAGGTGGTGGCGTCGGAGTTGGAGATGGGGGTGAGGGCGTTGGAGGTGGTGGGGATGCTGGCGGTGGAGTTGGTGGTGGCGGTG
>CM014276.1:61889656-61903917 GCA_004135705.1 Alloteropsis semialata
GTGGGCACAATTTTGGTGGTGGTGGAGGCGGGGGCGGTGGATTCGGCGGGCATGCCTTTCGTCCGCCATGGTGCTTCTTCGAGCTCCCACCAATGACCGGTGGCACGCTTATGGGCGGAAGATTGATCGGAGGCAGCTCAACGAGCGGTGTCAAGGTGATGGGCGGGAGGGTGACAGGAGGCAGATCAATTGCCACCGCATTCTCCAACGCGAGGCAGAGAGAGGATGACGAGGAGAGCAGGAGTATGGCAAGAACCAGCAGCGCCGAGAGCTTGGCGGACTCCATTGCTGCTGCCTGAGCAGCAGCTCCACTATGTGGCAGAAGGCGTCTTTGAGCTCTCCCTGGTTTTGTAGACGGGCATGGATGGCGCCGTAGCGCGCGGTATAGCCGTATTGGGCCATTATCGCGCGCGACAGGCATTGGTGCAGTGGCATGCAGCGCAGCAGGAACAACAGGTCACGTGGATTATGTGGGATGGCGACGCCTTTGCCTCGTTGCCATGGTGCCGAAACAGACGCGCCGGCGTGCGACAGAAATGTGCTGCTGACTGCAGCGTCCCTTGCGTTGCACCGCTTTGGCGTGGTGCTAGCGCTGCATGATTTGCAAATATCGAAGCTCGTCGTTTGCCTACTGCAATGCAACGACATATTTGCAGATATCGAGCGCGGCCTCTGGTTAACGCTAGCCGGCCACATGCTGCCGATGGAAATGCGCCTCCACATGCTGCCGATGGAAATGCGGATGGGAAACCCTCCGGATTGAAATGATGCTGATGGCATTGGAACCTTTTTCCTAATATAACTTCCAAGTTAAGAGGGCAATGAATGAACCAAGATCCAGTTTTTTTATTCTGACGGATGAAGGAGCTTACATGTTGTGGAGAGATGAATGTCGATGGAAAGTGAGATTTCCTTGCCCATGAACTGACGAGGGGGTACCAAAGAATTTGCTGGGTACCCAGCAAGCTTTGGTCCACGTCTCATTTTCTTTCGTTCCCGTGATCTCGTTGTCTATTCAGACCCGGAATTTGCTGGGTGCGCTGCTAATACGCGCGATGTGCTTGACATCAGGTCACTATCATGGAAATCATTTGTGCTGATGAATGGAGTACGATAGATAGATGGGTATCTTTTCTGCTGTAAGTTTTGTTCGGTTGTAAACCGCGTGTGTGTACATGTACACAATCTGTCAACGAGAAAATCATCGTGGATTCAGTCCAAACGCACATCATGCATGCATATCGCTCTCTTTCTTGGGCGTTTTGCCGTGGAGGGCATCAACCGGCGTCGGGGGCGACGAAGGCGCCTTCCGGCCCCCGACCGACGGCGGCAGTTTAGCTAGGCACGGTGGAGGGGGCAGGGTGAGAGCCTCCGGTTCTGCTTTCTCGAGAGCGAGCGAGGACAAGTGCTAGAGCGCGCGCGACGGCGCGAGAGCGTGGCGAGAACTAGAAGTGCGCGGGGATTAGACTCCGCTGCAGCTGCTAGCTTGCGAACCGCCGGCCTGAGCTGAGGCTTGGACGTACTTCAGTTCATGGTGTGGAGCCGTTGTCGTCGGAGCTCGCCGTTCTTTTTCGTATTAGGCGGGCTAGCTCGGATGGCGCCATGGCCTGGCAATATTGTGCATTTCGCGCGCCGGGCATGGCGGTGCGCAGTGGCACGCATGCAGACGCAGCGCAGCAACAGGGAGCCAGTGAGGTTGCCAGTGACGATGGTGACACCTTGGCCCGTTGCCATGGCTCCAAAACAAGCGTAGCGGCGTGTCCAGATACATGCATGCTTAATTGAAACGTAACGCTGACTGCATCGTCTCTTCCGTTGCACTGCCTGGCGGCGTAGTGGTTAAATATTACTAGGGTTAATACTCTTATATCGGTGCTAGCTCTTGCCTACAGCTACATGTTTCCCCAAGGACAAGTGGGCAACGCAGAAATGGTTTCGGAACACATGCAAAGGTCTGTGAAAGAAAATTTTCAGTTTCATTTCGATGAAATTATACGTATGTTCACCCTTTTGAACCCATTATTCTTTTGCTGTAGATGAGCCAGTGCACTCCCAGTGCAACCCTGCTAACTTTTCTCAACCGTTCCTTTACAAGTGGCCAATAGTTTTTAGTAGTATATTTTGATGAGTACCCTACCATAGCCGTGGGAAAAGTCTTTTGGAAATTACTATTGCTAGTTTCATAAAACTATCAGGAAAGAAAAGATGTAAACTACGCTAGAAAACTGTTAAACTATTGGCTGCTCATAAAAAAAACTATCAGAGATTATTGTACATCTTCTACTCTACTCGCAGAGGCGCATGCCCGTCTGTTGAGTTCAGCCATACTCCCTCCGGTTTAGTAATTCTAGTCGTTCTGCGCGTGAGATGGAAACTGGCAAAGCAAGTCGTTGCGCGTTTTCGAGGCTAATTTGGAAGTCTATACCCTCGGTTAATTGCGCGTCGTTTCGTGCGTCGCCCGTTGCGGTCGCCCGTAGTAATGACGCCGGTTCCGTTCCGCACGCATCGCCCGTAGTAATTGGCTTCATAACCATATCTCCTCTAACACGGCCGGTTATAGCATTCCCTCTAATTGCCGGTTCATAAGTGACTAGAGGAAAACATCCAATTTTACCATCAAAAATGCATTCCCCATTTCTAAACCTTGGTCGTGCGCAAACAGTGAGGAACATGAGCCTAGGGATGTAGTTTTTGTTCTTACAAGTCCTATTAGGATCATCTTCCTCGGGCAGCAAATAATACTTTTCAGATTTTTGGCATAGATAGAACCATTTTTCATCAATGAAAACGAAGTCAAAAAAGTCCCTAAACCTTGGATCTCCATTCAACCCCCTCTGAATCATGTCAACACAAAATTTTAACCTACTCTTCTTGTTTTCTCCGGTGAGAAAGGGCTTGACACTACTAGAATGTCTCCTAATCAAACCTTTTTTCAAATATTTTAACACTTTCCATTTGCTCATGTTTAACTTGGCACAAACATCCTCTAATGTCATCCTTTCTTTTAGAGGAATGTTACGCAAAACTTCCAAATCAACAGGTACAGCTTTACGACCACTTCTTCCCTTTTTGAGACTAGCAACTACAACCGGCACCGAGTTTGCAAGCTGATGTTTACCTCTTTCCCAAACGCGCTGCACGGAACGAATGTGGAGACCAAATTGCTCGGCAACCCAATGGGTATCTTTCTTCCTTAGTGTCCCGTTATTGCTCCTAGCCAACAATGCTTGGTATACTTGCTTCCTCAAATCTTCTGTCATATCTTTTCTTCTCGGCATTGGAGCATTTTCTACAAAAGAACAATGATTAGAACAGCATGTAAACAAGAGTTCACACAAAATAGTTTAGAGTTCTGTTCAAATACCAGTCATGTTCTCAATGAACTCCATGTCAACAGCGCCAAATTCATCAAGAGGCAAGTTCAAGTCCAAATCTGTGCAAAGTAAGCAAGAAACGAGCTTAAACATGTGAGAACCATGACATTTGAAACAAAAACGAGCACAAAAACGAGGAGTACTTACCAGGACCATGACCTTCTTCTTCTTCGCTAAGACCGGCGACATCCTCTTCTTCTTGACCGCTCTGGCCACCATGAGCTTCTCCTTCCTCGCCAAGACCGGCTACTTCTTCTAGCTCGACGGGAGCGTTCAAATCTAGCAACCCATCGTCTTCGTGCTGGTGGAAGTCTTCGTCGAGCTCGTCGGCGTTGAGCTCGTCGGCATCGTGCAGCTGCTGCAAGTCGGCGTCGAGCTCGTCGGCGCCCATCTCTACATCGGAGGCTACTGGGATGTTCAAGTCCAAACCGGCGAGATCCTCATCCATCGGAGGCTCCACGTTTAAATCAAGGACTATGCAAAGTGAGCAAATAAAACAATGAGAGATGAAATGATTGACGAGCAACAAAAACGTGAAAAGGGGAATGCTACTTTACCGTGGTCCATGGTGTTCTGGCCTCTTGGGTTGACAGCGGTAGTCCCGTTCCATTTATAACGACCCAGGCGAAACGATAACAGGGAGGCAAATGACCGCGCGTATGGAAAATTTCGGGCGCCAACAACATGCAAATGACCGCAGGGGCAAAAAAAGAGCGCGTCAGGGGAAAAAAAAGAGCGCGTCTGGGGCAAACTGAGCGCGCATGCATCGCGCGCGCACCAGCTACAGCGCCATGCAAAAAAAGCAAAAAAAAACATCCGCAGCAACGGCGAATCGAACCCGCGACCACGCGCGTGGAGACGGTCTTCGCTAACCATTACGCCAGAGAGAGAGTGCTGTTTGGGTTGGACTCCCCGCCCTATTTAATAAGGGCAAATCTGGAAGATTAGTCCCAAATTAATGACTCCTTGGTACGCGCAATCATGTCCTAAACGACCTGTTTTATTGAACCGGAGGGAGTATATGTGTTCGATCAACTCGCTGGCCAATGCGACAGGATGAGCAAGAATCTTTGTCCGTAGTCTATTGCAACTCGCGCAACGCGCCACCCGGTCATCACTGCCATGGCCGAGCACCGCAGCCGGTTTAGTGTTCGGAGTTATTGTGGGAAGGATTTGCCCTGGCGGCCTTAGAAGGGGTGGATTGGGCAGCGGGCGACCCGGCGGTGGTGATGGTCGCCAGGAGGGCATGTGGAAGCGGCGGGGTGCCGTCGTATCTGGGTAATATATATAGGAGACGGTCGGTGAACAACGAGAGAGCCCTCAACAAATTAGCATGGTGGCGGCGGAGGCCGCTGGAGCCGGGTTGTGGGAGACGGCCGGCGGGCGGAGAGAGAGTTGAGGGCCGACGGATTAGCATGGTGGTAGCAGAGGCTGTCAGAGCCGGGTGGTGGGAGGCGTTCGACAGGCGGAGAGGGAGTTGAGGGCCAACGAATTAGCCTAGGGTAGACAGTTGGGGCGGGGTGTGAGGAGTAACAGAGGACGACGTCGACGATGCGGCGGGTCGTGCGCTCCACTTCCGCACAACCTCGTATTAACCGGACCCATCTTTGTTCTATTCGATACACTTTTTCATAGAAAGTTAACTCTATCAAATTGCCTTCATTTTCACTTGTACTAGTAGTTACTAGTCAGTAGTCCCTCTCGTAATCTCTCTTGGTCATAAATACTTCACGTATTACATAAGATTCAATTAAAATTTGATAACATAAAATCACATGCATAAATGTGTATTGAAAAGTATATTTACAATATATATAAATTTTAAAATAAGTATATATGTTGAAAAGTACGGAGGTGTGCTAGCCTACGACGATTGATGAGGATGGTAGCGGCGTGGTGGCTCTGAGAAGGAAGAGTGGTACGGTGCAACATAGGCTATGATCCAGCGGTCCAGCCGTCCGTTATTCACCGTACAACATCATGCATGGATGTGAAAGCGTGAGTTTGGCAGTACGTTTCGCAGGGAAAGATGGATAGGAAATCTGCGCTGGTGCTGTGGCCACGTGTCGAAACAATGCTCGCGGCGATTGGGCCGGGGCACTAGCTTCTTTTTTACATGGTGGGTGGCACGTGTCGTATAGAAACGTTTACTGATTGTAATCGGTTGAAAATGATGTGTGCTTGGCAGCACGCACGTTATGATCTCGTGTGTGTGTGGCCATGTCGTGCTCATGACATGATGGGCAAAGACGGCGACGCGGCCGGAACGAACGATCGACCGCGAGAATTTGCACAATTCCGTGTGATCCACGGACGCAGCATACGGCCACGTGAGGCAGCTGGCTAGCGCCCGGCGAGAGAGGTCGTGTGTGAGTGAGGGGAGTGGCTCCATCGATGCAGACGAGCAAGGCCAGCGGGGAGGCGATGGGGAGATGTTGCGCCAAGGGCGACACAGGTGGCGACCTGCTGTGGCTCTAGACCTCCACACACGTGTGATCTGTTTATCCTCTGGGGTAGAGCAGGGGAACGCCTTTTGGGATTTCGGGCGGCTCTGTACGTGCTCCACAGACCCTGCACGAGGGACGATAAGAATCGATCTCGATGGACGATCGATCGAACTGCATGCCGAAAATACTGCGAGCCGTCACCAACTCACCAACTTGGGCGCTGGGACGTTGACAACCTGCATGCATCAAGTTTACCTCACGTTTACCCGGAGCCGAGGGGAGGCTGCACCGCCGTCTCCGAGGCGCCCGGCCGGGCAGCCTCCCACACACAAACGAAGGTTACCTAGCAGAGCACGCGCCCGTCCTCGTGTTCACAAACGCGGCTCCAAGGCCGGAACCTTCCTGCGCCTCGCCCACCGACCCAACACGGCAACAGGCGACGTCGAGCAATAATCGAGCAGCGCGGCGGCGGCGCTGGTGGTGGATTCTTGGCACCCTGAGGATTTGGGGGCCGGCCGGCGGCGGCCACAAAGCAGAGTGGTGCATCCGTGCGCGGTATGGTGTTTGGGTTGAGTAGGTCGCGGACGAATCCAGTTTCCTGGTGACAGGCGACAGGCGACTGGCAGCAATGCATGCCAGCGTTCCGTGGTGGACGTGCTCGATGAGGCAGGAACACTCGGTCTAGAGTGCCACCCAGGGCTGTCTAGGAAAGAGCGGGTCGCGTGCTAGTGTGCTGAAAGACAACGTGTGCTAGTGTGCTGAAAGACAAATTAGACCCTAGGCTTGAAGATACCGAAGACAAAATATCTTTATTTATCATGTGACTGTGACATAGATCTTTTTTTGCGATCAAAATCATTATAGAGGAATAGTGACAAGAATTAAATAATCAAGAATTCGGTGAAACGCGATAGTATTGGCAATAGAATGGATCTTTTAGGAATCAATTGGTCACACATAGTATTTGTGCTCAAATTTCACCTTCCACAAATAATTTGGAGGTAATAATCCCTCCGTCCTAAATGGTGAACGATGATTTTTTCCGGCAAATATTGAATCACATAATGATTTTTTTATGGAGGGAGTAACTTTTAACAAAAATCTTTTCGATCGAGTCTAAGCTAGGGTTCAGATCTTTATTATGCTTGTTTTTGCCGGCCGATAAGATCCAAAAATGACTGTGAATTCAAAACACCTAGCATCTCATAATAAAACAGTTGATTGCTGGGTCTTAGGTCCCTTTAGGACCAGCTTGAGCTTACAGCCCAACTTACTTCGTATATCTAGCTTATATAATCTAATTTTCAGCTATCTAACCACACAGCTTATAAAAAATATAATTGTTGTAGTTTTATTGTAACAAGCTTGGATTATGCAAACAGGGCCTTACTAAACAACAAACTAACTATATATGAAGAGCTGTCATAATGTGATGACGACTAGGATTGTTTATATAGCATTGATTAGGACACCAACATAGTTAGGGAGAAAGAGAGAGAATAAAACCATTGCTCCGGCAAGAAACCATGGAGGATATAGGAAGAGGAAAGAAGAGAGAGAATTAGACGAACATTTACTTTGATAAAAAAAACATCCATTGTAAGTGTCCAGAGAAGAGAGTACACGGATAGTGTGTGACAACAAGTATGAAAACTACTCCATCGTTAGTGTCTCGACACTGACTCTTATGTGCTCATGTGTATGGTCATGTGTCGCTGTGGCTGTTGTGCAGCGAAGTACACGAACCATCGGCATTGGCAACCTCAGGGGGTGTTTAGTTCCCAATGGAATGCAAAATGAGCTGCATTGGGCCGCGTGCACAGAGAGAAAAAAGTACATTGTAAAACGCGTATTTTGCAAAACGTGGACATTCTGCAGAATGGATGGAGAAGTAAACACCCCGTCAGCTACATTCATCGAGAAAATCTTTGTAGCGCGTAGGGTAACAGGAATGATGCCACCATCGGGACACAGACAGTAGGGGCCAGAGGGGACCAAGGCCCCACTATGCTCTAGGTACATAAAATGTAGACGCAAATATATATGGAGACACAATTTTCTATTTTTTTTATTTTATACAACTATATTATATATTTTCTATTTTTTGTTTTATACAACTATATTATATATATTTAGGTGGTATAATTTTCATCATTCATTCATCTTTAAAACTATAAATCTTTTATCCTCCATCTGTTCAAACCATTTAGAGTATCTCCACCTTTCCTCTTTTCCTAAAAACTGCCCGTGTGGGAGATGAACTTGTTCCAGACAATCTTTCAGTATGTCTCTCCGTTATGGCACTTGTCCCTCGTGCCAAAAATACTTTTCCCCGTCCATCCTCCCCGTGCCCGATCTTCTCCGCCACATGTGCTCCCGCCACCTCTAGGCTTACCGCCATATGGAGTTGTTCTTTTACGGCTGATGAGACCGCTTTTAGCGTAAATAAAGGTATGGTCGCCTATCCTGCTCAAGGAGGTGGCCCTCATCAACGCCAGTCGCACCTCCCCCCAAGCTGTGCGCCTCCTCAACTTGAAGGCAAGGTTGGAGCTGAGCCGCCGCGGCCGCCTCCTGGCCTTCTGTCATGGGCAATGCCCAGTATCGACCTGGAAGAAGCGCACGTGAGAGAGAAAGAACAAGGGAGCCCGAGCCATGACTGATGGGCCCACCAGCAGCTTCGCAGGCGAGATGCACAGTTCCTGCCCGCCCGCAGAAGTCGATGGAGAGGAGGGAGAGGTGCAGAGATCCAGCACCATTTGGGCCGGTGTTAAACAGAGCAGAGGAAGAAAGAGAGGGGGGAAAAAGGGGGACGAGAGACCCACTAAGGGCAGGCCCAACGCGGAAGGTAAAAAACCGTGGCCTCATCAAAAAGCGATTGGTCACGTAGACAGAGATTTCTGAGACCATTGCCCTCCAAACCCGCCCGTGCTTCGGCCTTTGTCAGATGCATTTGCTGCCCTCCTGCTTTTGTCAATGAAGCAACAGTGCAAGCTGCTCTGTGCCTCTGCAAGGCTTGAAGGCTACCACTGCCTATTATGTTGTAGTGAGCGTATTGGTGAACTGCGATAACACCTCCTCAAATAATCTAAAAATTAATGAGAAAGGTTTATTGAATGATTGTTGGAATGTCCGCAACACGTCCCTCCTTGATACATCCCAATAACCAGTTATTGAGAAAGGTTTATCAGAATACTAGCTGTGTGATGTCTAATAACACATCCCTCGGCTTATACCGAGGGTCCTAGACAACCACTCGAGGCAACGGGTACGCCTCACAATCAGACAAAAACAAAAAAGTAAACCTCAGAGCTACGCGCACAGAAATTAATTAAGCATTCCTTTTACCAGAAAATTCATAGACTTCACTAAATTCTAGGAAGTTCTTATACCCTAATCATGTGTTCCTCACGCCCTTTCTAGTGTAACCAAAAAAAATCCAAATATTAGTAAAAACCCTAAAGGCAAAAATTATATTTGGCTCTTATTTCAAAATCCTATCGATTGGCCACCCAATGTTCTATTCTGGCTCCGTCACTACTCACTACCATCGAGTAAAGCACACAATGAACAACTTGCGAAAATGAAGATCATTTGTATTTACTCTTGCTGCCAATATATACCACATGTTACATATACGCCCGAAGTTACATACAAGCTGTACAGGTGTGACCACTGACCAAATGCTGTGGTTAACTCCTGAATGCGCGAAAAGTATGTCTTAGTTCTTATAAGTACGAGAAACTCTAATATGATCACATATAACCTTACTGAGCTTAAGTCTTATCAAGTTATCATGATCTGCGCATGTTATGCTTTTGCAACGTGCCGTAGTGGAGCTCTGTAACAATGTTTTCACGACATCAATTATAAGCAACAGCACAATGAAATCAGACAGTTGGATGTAGTGAAGAACTGAAGACATGGCAGTCAGCAAGCATCTTTACCTGTACCCTTGCAGATGGCCTTATGATCTTTGTACAAGTTTACAGGAAGGATATCAAGGCCTTCACGACCTTCTCTGGCCTGCAGAACATGCGAAATATGTCAAGGGTCAGCATCATGGCATACAAGGTACACATAGTATCATGAACATTAAAGTCGTCTATGAATTGTTCAGAACTGTATGTAAAAACGAATTGACTGAGCCCATCATGCTCCTGAACTCAGGTACCAGTCCTCTTGCGGCATATGACCAGCCCCTTCTATTGCCTCCAGTTTTACAATATTGGGATTAGCTTTCTTGAATTCCTCAGCTATTGACAGCGGTAGGTACTTGTCAGATATTCCCCATGCGAGCAGTATTGGTTTTTCCCAACTGCAACAAGATGCATTTTTTTCAGAACTAGAATACATACCTAGCCGTAGATTTACATGTCTATTACTGACTTCTTGTATTCTGAATGAACTTTCTGATGCTGCTGAGTGCTACTACAAACTCCAAGATCGCATTTATAAATTATAGTCTGCCTGTCTTAATTAGATCAAAGACTAGAGTGTGCAATGAACATGGATGCTTGGTTCTTGGATAAATCTACCTGTTGGACGAAAATCCAGCCGAAATTCTACTTAGTACATCTTGGAAGTTGACCTTCCTGGCAGCTTCAAGCAAAGCTAAAAGAAAAGGCATACAGATAAGAAGTCAAAATTACCAGACACTTGTAGCAACTAAAAATTTTATAACCTCACAGAAACCTAGAAAATCTGCAATTAGATTAATGCAAGTATTCTAAAGTTCCTTCCATGATTGGGAAAATACATCAAATTGAATGGCAAAGCAATATGTATCAAGTGTTGGAAACATATGGCTTAGGAGTAAGAACTCACCAAATCCAGGTGCACCACTGGATAGATATGGTAATCTGTATACATCAGCCTTTTCCAATTTCAGCACATAGCTGCCAAATAAATGGAGGACAAGATGGAACATTCTAAGCACTGTGCATAATGAATAGTATAAAATGCATTTATTTGACAGGACTAATATAAAATTGCTTCATATGGACAATAACCAAAACTTTTTTCTTCTTTCAAGCAACACGCGCTACATCAAGAAGCAAAGAGGCACAGTGAACAGTTTTTTGTGCGACAAGGATACATACGCGCTACCTGCTTCAATGAAACGCTCAGCCAAAACAGCATTTTGACAATTAAATTCACCAACGAGTGGCCACCTGCATTGAAAGATTCCCTCTGTTTAGTTATATAAATAGAATATTGAGTCTGAAAATGAAAGAAGAACATCAACCACAACATAAGTGAGAAATCATGACTAGAAACAGAGGATTATACAGCGAAAGACGAACACATTACAACAGTGAACTAAATAAAATAGACAACTTTGTCAGTGTTGACCTCAAGAAATTTTACATAGTGTAGTATGCTGCCACCACAAACATCCAAAAATAACAACTAAATAGAAGAGTGCAAATGAATATTTTAGTCAAACTTACACGCAAAAAAGGATTATATGCCTATTCATATCACAAATCCACAAGTGAACTCATGTGTTTCAAATCACCAAAGCATACGTAGAGGTTGAATCTATACGGGAGAAGAACGGGACGGGAGAGCTACTAAGAGTGAGAAACCAAGCTGAATAGAAATAACTGACCTTAGCTGCTGAAACAATCCAGGGACTGGAGAAGAAACAGTAAGTGGACTGTTAAGGATTGCTAACTTAATGATTTTGCTTGAGTTGTTCAGCGCCCATGTCAGCCCATAAGAACCTACAAGAAATCCCTGCAATGAAATAAAAAGAAAAAAATCGATATGAGAAACAAGAATTTCTCTAGACCATGTTTTTCCTGGAAGTTTCACGTTCGTACCTGGACAACTAAGAAGAAGGGCTCAGTGATATTTAGAGTACCAAAAAGATCATCAAGTGCCTTGTGGAACTCCTCCTCTGCAAATGATACAATATACATAAGTCCTTAGCAAATTCCTCTAATTTAATACACATTTTTCCTGACCTTTAAAGTCAAATCCGTATCCAGGTTGTGGCATCTCACTGAACCCAAATCCAATCCAGTCAGGTGCAAAACAGTGGTAGCCAGCATCTGCCATCTTTTAAATTCATCAACTAATTAGGGGATGGAATATTGACGAAACAAAAGCAGCAGTGTAATTATTAACGATAATATAAACATGAGGGTTCTTAGGCTTTTATGGAAGTCGACAGCTACAATACTTAAAAGCAAACAACATATTTTGTTGCTGTTATTTTTGGTTTCAATAGCATAAGAAAGTGCAGCCATCTGGTTTGCGAAATCAACTTTTCTAATAAACATCTGTATATGACAATGGAAAGTTACTCTTCTAATGAACTTTTGCATATATCTTCCTAAGTAAGAAAACTACAAATAGACTGCCAGAATTAGCACCCTATTTATTGCTGATATTGCACAGTGCCAACAACTGATCATTTCATAAGTTGTATTTATTCCAATGGCGTACTGCGTACAGGTTCAATGAGGCTAACCTGAGCCATAACCACGCGGTAGCTAAATGATTGAGTAGGAGCTCCATGAAGGAACACAATAGTCCCGCGTCGTGCACCAGGTGTACCTAAAAGTATCAACGAGTACATGTGACCAACGATTGCAGGAATCTGAGGTTTACTTTATCATCCAGGGCTAATTATACATGAGAGTTGTGGTTGTAGTCCTTTGGTTCATTCAATTCAGTAGCAAAACTAGTGGATTTTCAACTACTCTGTTTCTCTTACCACGAACAAAAAGATGAGCAAATAGTACCTGTTTCCCTCACAAACCATCGAAACTCTCCTGCTCTGACATACGAACCGTACTCCCTCCCCTTGTCTTCGATCCTCTGGACGCAACAAGGCGAATCACTACTCATTGGTTCAATACATGCTGCTCACTGGTCTGTAATTAGAAGGATAAAGCACAAGGAGACGAAGCGGGTTGTGAGGCATTACGTAGAGCATCTGCCCGACATTGCCGTCTTCAGCTGGAACCGCGGGCAGCTGGATGGCGCTGCGGCTGGAGGGATTGTCCGTGACGAACCCGAACGGATTGAACGCCGGCTCGTATTCTTCCTTCTCCCCCTCCGCCGCACCACTCCCATCCTTGCTGGTCGCCGCGACTGTAACGTGCGCGCGTCTCGGCGCGCCTCCCCACCACAGCCTCCTCCGAGTCCCAGTCGCAGCAGAGCTGAAGCCGCAGCTGCTTCTGGGAGCCGCGGGGGTGGAAGGGAGGAGGAAGGGTGGAGTGGTGGAAGAGGAACTCGCGCAGGGGCAGCAGCGAGACATGGCGGGGCGGCGGCGGCGGCCGGCGTGTCCCTCCGCTTGCGGTGGTGCTCGGATGGCTCGCAGGGTTGATCCCGTCGGTCGAAGTGTGGCCGCGAAGGAAGCGAGGCGCCGAGCCACGCGACCGAAGATTCTGCGGATTGGTGTGGGACCCGCCAGTCTTTTGGTTGTGGCTGTCACGCCGTCACGGACTCACGGTGTCAGCGGTCGCTACGCCCGAGCGCGACCGCCCGCGGTTGGGGCCTGCCGTTCTGGCGCACGGCCGCCGCGGCGCGTTAGGAAAAAAAACAACTGAACCACCGAGAGAGAAAAAATACTCCCTCAGTTCATTCCAATTATTTTGAGAGTTTGATTAAAATTATAAATAAATTATAAAGATTAATGGCACCGAGTAGAAAATTACACATACATACTGTTTGTATTCTAGGTTTGTTTTTTCGAAAGAAATTGTGCTCGAGGTGGGGAACGGAAAGCTATCCGGCCGTCCGAGCGACACAGCTAGCCATGGACGTGGTGGGCGTGACGAGAAGCCCGGCAATGGCGGCGGTGAAGACGGACGCCGACAGGGCGAGAAAGGCCGAGGCCTTTGTACCAGCTGCAGGCCCCGGGTGCTAGGAACGCGCACGCGAGGACGTCCCTCTCGAAGTACACCTGCACCGCCAGCGCGCACGCGCCGGCCGCGTACGTTAGGCACGACAACACCTGCAGATCGAACGAGTTGGTCAATCGCCAAGTCATATTGCATTTGCGTGGAGGCGGCATGGAAATGGAACATTGGGCAAGCTGTTGCTCACGCATTCGCCGCCGACGATCGCCCAGGAGGCGCGACGCCCGGGCAGTGGAGCCTGGAAGAGGATCACCGCGGCATCGTACACCAGCCTCGGCACGCTCCAGGGCAGCTGCAAGGACAACGCGACCTCGAGGAACCTGAAAATTTAAACAGATCAAGCACAAGATGAAACCAGTTAATTGACTCGATGAAAGGAATTATAGTAGAAAAGACATGACTTGGTTAATTACTTGAATGGGGTGTAGTCATCCGCATCCCTCGCTGCACACACGCAGGCAAGAGACGCGCTGCAAAGCGCGATCACAGCGACCCTGCAAACCAGAAGCGAAGTAGCCACCAAGATCCTTTTGCCATGAACAAAGTTGCGTTAGAAAAATTATTTG
>CM014276.1:61904917-61967549 GCA_004135705.1 Alloteropsis semialata
GCGGCATGCAGCACGAACTTAAAAAAGTACCGGAAGAGGTCCCAATGGGCCTCCATCCCCAGGTACCCTTCGCAGAGCGCGACGAACACCGCCATCTGCTGCACCCCGTTGGGGTTGATGTGCTGGAGCTCCAGTTCGTACTCGTTGAGTACGGCCCGGATGAATCTCCCCGCGGGGACGGCGAACCCGTGCTCGTGGAAGGCGGTGAAGGAGACCACGTACCCGCGCGGCGGTCGGGGGTAGTCCTCCGTCCCCGGAACCTTCCACTCTACGGCCTCCGTCAGCGGCGGCAGCGAGCCGTCCCGCGCGAGCCCCTCAAGCTGCCTCTGCGTCACCCTGGAGCGCTCCCAGACCGACATGGTGAGGTCGCCGGGCGAAGGTGACGTGGGCTGTGCGGGGATGTGGTCTCTCCTCCCTCGGAAGATCGCAAGCGCGGCGATGGCGGAGGACGCGAGGAAGACGAAGCGCGGCGGCAAGGAAGACGATGCGCGCGGCAGGAGACGAAAAGATTGTAGCGGATTAAAACCTAGGCGGCCGCGGCTCAGGGCTATAAAAGGGGGAAGCGGAACGGCTGCGGCATTAAATGCGCGGGCCCACCTCCGGCGCCTCGCGACGTGCGCACGTCGCCTCACCTGACACCCTCAAAAGGCCGCGCCCTCCCTCCAGTGCTCGGCCCATCGACGGTTGGGCAGCGGCCCGGCCCACCAACGAAGCGTCCCCGACAAGCTTCCCAACCCCGACGACCTCCAAGGCAAACCACCCGGGCTCAAAGCCTTAACAAGAGCACCAGCTCTTCTTAAGCCTCGGGGGCTACACCCGGCGGGTGCGCTCGCGCGCCCCCACCGGAAGGATCGTGACTTACCATATCTACGCTGCCTCTCAGCCTGGGCGCGAGTCTCCATCTCCCCCCCAGGCTCGGGGGCTACTGACGAGGGTCTGGACTAGGGGTACCCAATCAAGCCCTTAACCCGAGTCCTCACGATAATCCACCCCTCAAAAACAGAAGCCGAAGACCCAAATCGAGTGGATTCTCCATGCCCCGACGGCTCGGAGGTCGCCCGACAAGCCTCCGATTCGCCCGAGGAGTTCTCCGCCTCCGAGTGGTTCCCCGATTCGCCCGAGGAGTTCTCCGCCTCCGAGTGGCTCTCCGATTCGCCCGGGGAGTTCTCCGCCTCCGAGGAGTCTCCGGCTCGCCTAGCCAAACTACTCGGCTGCGTCTCGTCCCGGCCCATCCGGTGCCGTACCCACTTGGTACCCGCCGTGCCAGAGCATGATGGGCGTCCGTCCTTCGCCACGGCAGCCACAGCGGCGCCCGTCTCATCCGAACAGGAACGCTACAGTCCTGGGAGAAACGCATGAGCAACACCAGGCGCCCAAGGACGACCCCAGGCGCCCAAGGACGACACCTGGAGCCTGAGGAGGACACCTGGAGTTCCCAAAGGCCTCGAGCGAGTCAACCACGACCCAAGAACTACCCAGAGGCTTGCCCGAGAAGTCTCCTACATCAACCACCCGGGGTGTACGATCCCGGGTCTGGCGGAGCGCCCTGCTTCGTCAACACCTGCTCCCCGTACGGCTTGGCGCACGGCACAAGTTAAAGGCCTCGGGGGCAGTAACTCCCCTTGTAATTTTCTTCTTTCTTACCTCCCGCTCCCTTCTCCCCTTGAGACTATAAAAGGGGACAAGGGGACACCGGTGAGGGGGAAGACGGACAACAGACGAACATTCGAACACAGCACGAACAGCACACTCACTCACACAGCACAGGGACTTGGGACCCTCTCCCTCTCCCGACTAGTTTGTACCCCCTACTACAGACTTGGACTTGAGAACATCGGCACACACTGGATGTAGGGTGTTACTCTCCGGAGGCCCGAACCAGTCTAAACCCCCTGTCTCTTGAGTCACCATCCGGACCCTGACACGCGATCGTAGAAATTTACTTGCCGGCGGTAGAGAACGCCGACACGTGCTATACAAGCTCTCTCCCCAGCCCCCACACGCTTGTTGCTGCAGAAATCACAGGAGGAGAGAGCGAGAGCGAGAGAGACTGCCACGGAGGAGAGACCTCATAGTCATTTTAATCAGAAGAATTATTCTTTGGTCCTTTGAACTCGGAAGATTCTTGCAAGCCATGCTTAGCGAAGAAGCGTGCGCCGTTCGACCGACACGAACGCCACCCACGAGCACAAAAGAAACCACTGCACCGAAACCAATTTCAAGCTGGCCAAGTAACACCCAGCAGTCCAGGGTGAGTCTCCCTCGCACCCAAACAGCTAGCATGCCGAAAATGGCAGAGTGCAGTCACTGGATTCTACACCGCTTTAGCCTTTTACACACCCATATATGGCCTGGAAATAAAGATCAACAGAATAGATGCTCTTCAAAGCAACACAGGAGCTGTTCAAAACAAACACGCACTGTAATAATGTCCGGCCAATAAGTCTTTCGGTTTCGATGCATTGTAATCCATGAGTTCTTTTCTGATAGTCTAGATTGGATCGAACTAGCTTACACTTTTGTTGTTGCTGAAACATAGTATGTCTGGTTTAAACTTTTTACACGAAATGAGGACGAAGCTGTAAGAGGTGCTATATATGCATATACAGACTCGTTCTATGTACTCGTTCTATATAGGAGCTATTTATGCCGTAATCAGATTTTAGACCGTGGTGTTACACGGCCACACTGTATGCTATGCACCAACCTTACAATTCAATTGGATGTCCCTGACAAATGATGACAGCTTTGTCAATCATGGCTAATGTCTGTGGATGCCACGACCCCCATCTAAAGACTACCGCCGGTAGCATGGTTTGAGTTGAAGAGGATCAATTCGATCTGCCCATGCAAAAAGAGATCAAATCTACACTCAAATTTGAGTTAAATCTTAATAGTGGAGGTGTTAGCGATCAAAATTGGCAAGGAATAGTTTCTGCAGGGAAACCGGTGGAACCGGATTTGCTAACCGGTGTAACCGGTTTGTTACACTGTGCTGCGTCTGATAACACAAACCGGTGGAACCGGATTTAGAAACCGGTAGAACCGGTTTTCCCCGAGTTGTGATAGGTTTGGACTCTTTTTGTAGATCCGACTTGTATTTGAACTTTCCTTGTGGGGCAAGACCTCCCCACCCTATAAATATAAAGGGTTGCGGCCGATTGAGTATCATCCAATCGATCAAAGACAATTTATCTTTATTCGTCTTTACTTTTTTGCCTTTACTTTATGTTCTTCAAACCCTAGCTTCTCCAAACCCTAATTGCTGTTCTTCCTTCGTCTCCACGGCGATTGAGGGCGTTCTAGGTGGCCTGACCGATCCTAGAACAACCCAAGGTGCGCACACCCTGACGGGGTCCCTCCTGGGCGTGCGTTCGTTGGTCTTCGCAGGAAACCCTAGCAAACCGGTTTCACCGGTTTCCCAAACCGGTTTCACCGGTTTCTGCGCAGTCAGATCTGCATCTTGCGATTTCGCGCGTGTTAGTGTTTGTCGCGGCGCGTTTTAGCGTCAACACACTTTTTGGCGACTCCGCTGGGGACAAGAAAAAAGGGATCTACTATCATGTCGAGTCTACCGAAGCCAGGCGAGGTGGATCCTGATAATATTCAAAGGCCGACTGCCAATGAGCTTTCGGCTGAGGATCGTCATCTTTTCGAGCAACTCCTGTTGCAAGAAAAGGAAGAGATGGAACGGGCCAAGAAGAAACTTGAAGATAAGGCGCAATGGTTCCTCTCGCACTTCTCCAAGGATCGAAAATGTGCTATCTCCAAGGACAAGGAGGTGGTCATTCTTTCAGAAGGAGAAGAAGAAAAAGATGAGGTAACACCCACTGTAAGTGCTGCATCCGCGCCTGTTACCCTTGAGCAAATTAATGGCTTATTACTTTCTGGTCAAAAGAATCTTCTTGCGATTGTTCAAGGCATGATTGATAAATCCGTAGGAAAACAACCCTTGACCGTAATTAGTAATGCTATTAATTCTGATCTAGTGGGTACTTCACAGCACGCAATTGTACCTCAGAATTTATCGGCAGCAGTAATACCCAGAAATCCACAATATGGGATGCCGTTAAATCATTTGACAGGACAGAATTTTCAGGGATTTGGCCAGGCAAATCCGGTAAAACCGGTTTCTGTAACCGGTCCTACCGGTTTTAGTCCTAATATTCAATACGGCCAAAATCCGGTTCAACCGGTTCTAGGAACCGGTCCTACCGGTTCTTACCTTGTTGCTACATATCAGACAACATCTGAGCTTATAACTAGTACATCAATTGCTCAGGCTAATCCTGGCCGAGTTAATGGTGTTTCTGGTAATGTACCTACATGTATTCCAATGATAAATACTTCAAATCCTATGTCTTCCCAAAGTTCGGGTTATTTGCAACAACCATTACATGCATCACCGAACCAAAATGTGCCAAATGTCAATGATCAGCAAAGCTCAAATGATCTTTATATTCAGAGTCTGATGGAAGAATATAAAAAAGATTTGGCTATTTTGATTAAGGATACTTTTGGCGTAGAGGTTAAGAATAAAACTTTAGTATATCAGAAACCTTATCCTCCAGCTTTTGATACTATGCCTTATCCTCAAGGTTTTAAAGTGCCAGAATTTGTCAAATTTACTGGGAAAGACAATAGGACTACATGGGAGCATATTAGTCAGTTTAATGCACAAATGGGTATTCATGGTAGTGTTGATCATTTGAAAGTTAGATTATTCCCTTTGTCATTATCTGGTGTTGCTTTCTCATGGTTTTCGGCATTATCTCCCAATTCTATTCATTCATGGTCTCAATTAGAACATAAATTCCATGAGCACTTTTATAGTGGTGATAATGAATTGAGGCTATCTCATTTAACATCGGTTATCCAAAAGAATGATGAATCTGTTGCTGATTACATTAGAAGATTTAGAGATACAAAAAACCGATGTTATAGTTTGATTATTTCTGAAAAAGATCTTGCCGAATTAGCTTTTAAAGGTTTGAAATCTCATATCAAAGATAAATTAGAAGGCTATGAGTTTCTTACCCTTAATCAAGTATTACAAAAAGCTTTGGTTCAAGAAAGCCGAAGTAAAGATGCTAGGCCAAAATCTGATCGTCCTAACATGCATATGTTAAATAATGATTTAGTGGACGATGAGAATGGAGAAGTATGTGCTGCTGAATTTACATGGCCAAGCAAATCTCAATCATATAGTTGCCCTTCACTTAAGCCGATCCACAAAAATCGGCAAGAAGAAATAAAATTTACTTTTGATGTGTCCAAATGTGATAGGATATTTGATGAGTTACATAAGAATGGATACATCAAGTGTGCATATACTTTACCATCTCTTGATGAGTTGAAGCGACGTGCATATTGTAAATTTCATAATTCTTTTTCACATGCAACTAATGATTGTAATGTATTTCGTAGGCGAATTCAATCGGCCCTTAATGAAGGCCATTTGACTTTGCATGAAATGAAGGTTGATTCTGATCCTTTTCCTAAACATTTCTCTGTCAATACCATTGAATTACAGAATCCTAAAGTGTTGATCCGGCCAAATCAAGCCGATACAACAAAAGGAAAAAATGTAATCATTGGTGAAGCACGACCAGAACAGAAAAGGAGCAAGAAGGTATGGCAGAAAAAAGACCCTCAAGTTGCAAAAAGGAATTCAACACTCGGGGGGCAAGCCAAGAGCAAACATACTGGTTCTGGTAGAACCGGTGGAACCGGTTATTCAAACCGGTATAACCGGTTTGCGCCTGGTAGTTCTGGTGGATCAAAGGAAAAGGCGAAGCTGACATTTGAAGATCTTCTGGAAAAATATAAGAAGAAGGGAGCTGTCCAGAAGCAGAAAAATCAATCACATAGCACTGGAGATGCAAATTCACCACCAAGACATCAAGGTAGTCGAAAATCTCACCAATACCAAGGTAATTATGCTGCTGCGCCATATTATTTTGGTGGATCATATATGCCGTTGTCTTGGCCATGTCCTTGTTATTATGCTCCTAGTGACTATGGTAGTATGTACATGCCACCACATATTATTTCCTATCCAAATTATGGTGTCTTCCAACAACCGATTGCTTACAATGGTAATCCGGTTAGAAAAGATGCATGTACTGATCCTAAGCAGTGCGAGAACAATAGCAAATCAGATTCTAAATATATGAAGCCGAGGTGGTGTCCCTCAGGCTTAACTCGCACTCAAAAGAGAAAATTACAAAGAATGCGCAGGCAATCAATGGAGCCAGAAGTTGAACAAAGATCAGCGGCACCTACAAGGATGGTGTGGAGACCAAAACAAGTTGCTTCAACTTCAACATAGGCGAGACGCATGACATGGCCGATGCTTTATATGTTTAGTATCGTCCAGAAGAACAATTTTGATCTTAGAAGTGTTTTCTAGTGCACAAGTTTACTAGAAAACAGGGGGCATATGTTAGCGATCAAAATTGGCAAGGAATAGTTTCTGCAGGGAAACCGGTGGAACCGGATTTGCTAACCGGTGTAACCGGTTTGTTACATTGTGCTGCGTCTGATAACGCAAACCGGTGGAACCGGATTTAGAAACCGGTAGAACCGGTTTTCCCCGAGTTGTGATAGGTTTGGACTCTTTTTGTAGATCCGACTTGTATTTGAACTTTCCTTGCGGGGCAAGACCTCCCCACCCTATAAATATAAAGGGTTGCGGCCGATTGAGTATCATCCAATCGATCAAAGACAATTTATCTTTATTCGTCTTTACTTTTTGCCTTTACTTTATGTTCTTCAAACCCTAGCTTCTCCAAACCCTAATTGCTGTTCTTCCTTCGTCTCCACGGCGATTGAGGGCGTTCTAGGTGGCCTGACCGATCCTAGAACAACCCAAGGTGCGCACACCCTGACGGGGTCCCTCCCGGGCGTGCGTTCGTTGGTTTTCGCAGGAAACCCTAGCAAACCGGTTTCACCGGTTTCCCAAACCGGTTTCACCGGTTTCTGCGCAGTCAGATCTGCATCTTGCGATTCCGCGCGTGTTAGTGTTTGGCGCGGCGCGTTTTAGCGTCAACAGGAGGTTGATCTCGTCTATGGTTTCTTTCAACCAAGCTAGACTTGGTGTTCCCAGAAGTAATTATTGAGAAATGGAAGCACGACCGGGGCAATGATAATAATTGAAAATAAAGTGGAGCTGTGTTGTTCTTAGCATAGTCTATGGTGCACATGCATCATCTTGACTCATCAACTTCAAGAACAACATGAAACAACATTATTGCTAGTGAGATAGTCTGAATCTAGCTAAACCATATTGCCGATCGATGACGGGCATTTGGGGGCACATGTCCGGCGCGGCAGTTCTGCCTGCAGGTAGCCCAAGAGTCAAAGCATGGCTTGGGCTGATTAGTATTACAGCAGTAGCACGTGCCTTGTGTGCATTTCTCCTTCACTCAAAATACAGTAACAATATTACTATTGCTACCACTTCTCCCTTTTGGGTCGTCCGCCAAAGTATGATTGGTTGGCACATTATAGCTGCTTCTTGTATTGTCCAACTTCCTCAGCATTGGACGATCTCCCTCGCCTACAAGTATCATGTTATGATATTTTCATCAAAATAAAAGAGCACAATAAGCTATGTACATATAACTTTGAAATAAAACATGTGAATTAGCATAGTCCCTATGTTTTATGTTTTATAAGGTCTTGTTTGGCTTCATATATATATGGAACCTAAAATCAGATTTTTACTGATAGTTTTTATTGCATATTGTTTAAAATAAAAAATCATGATAACACGGAAAAGTACTTTGAAATAGGAATGTGAAATGTATCCTTTTTATTTCATGGTTGTGTATCATTATACTAATTGTTTGTAGAAAGAAAAAATATTTAAATATTGACATGTGCAGGCATCTTGGAAACAAAAGGAATGTAATAACATATAGTACATACAATGGGCTGAGGCTAGGAAGCACCCAAAGAGAACCACCACCAACATCACCATTACATCCATTCGGCTAGTGGCCCCCATTGATGTTTGTAGATTGAAATGATCTGAAAAGAGGGAGACGAGAGGTCAAGGACAAGTTCGAACGTCCTTGGCTCATATGGTATATATAGATCAGTATGATATATATGCATCCATTCATGTCCATTTTACACATCAAAACTGAATTACAGACCAATTTAGTGCATATTATCTACTACCAATATCATAGTATTCTTCATTTGGAAACTAACTTAGAAAGTTTTCATTTTGGTCACTAGTTAAAACATTCCTATATAAAGTATACAATTAATTAACTATTGCCTGCAATGCAAATATCAATCAGAGCTTCCATATCAGAATGCATATTTCTAAGTTGACATTAAAGTAGACTCATGAGTAGTTGTTGAATTGTTATGCATGTACTTTTTTTTGCGAAAGACCAGTACAGACGCAGACGCTCACACACGCACGCACACTCACCCCTATGAATACACGCACGCAAACCCTACCCCTATGAGCACCTCCGAGAGACTGGGCCGGCTGTTCCGATCTTGAGATTGACGAAGTCACCACAGGCGCCTCGCTATCGACGGGCACGTCGCCTACCACTGAAAGAAAAGCGCCGGTTAATTCCTGGAATAAATCCAGGAAAATGTGACACCCGTGCCGAGTCGGAGACTCGAACCCGGGTGGGCAGGTTCCACCACAAGGAACCTAACCAACTAAGCTATGCTTGTTCCACATGCATGTACTTGTAATTCATAGCTTAACACCTTATTACCTTGACACAATAAAGATATGTCAAGACATATGTTTGAACTAATTGCAATTGTCGATGTGGGATTAATTGATTTCTTGTGCTACATTGAAAGACAAATTCCAGCTATAGCAATTCTTATTTAGCAAGAGGCGCTGCTGGCAAGGGCGGATCCAGAATTTTGGTTTTTCTCTTTGTTGAGAGTGGGGATGTACCAGTTTTTTCTCGAAAGTTGTTTCTTTTTAAAAATAAAAACTTTTGGTGGTAATATGTATTGATATTTGGCATGACGTGACATTTCAAAACTGCACAAGAAATATTTTTGTAAAGTACGGGTATTGCAAATGGAACCAGTGAAAATGATCTTTGTAAGCGGATAATGGAGTAGTGAGGACCATCTAATGGTGTGTATTTCATAGGTACAACGAGTAAAATGAATGGGAAAGAATCATGGAAGTTCATGTAAAACAACACCTCGACCTCATATTGACCCAAAAAATTCCAACTAGATTTGATTCTCTTCGGGTGATGTACATCGGCCAATAGTACAAATATTTTTCGAAGTTTGCTTGTATTTGAACCCTGCTCGGCCCCTGGCTCCTGGAAGAGCTGTCCCATCGCCATTGCTTTCAGCATTTGAGTTGT
The DNA here is from genome assembly GCA_004135705.1 of Alloteropsis semialata. NCBI lineage: Eukaryota > Viridiplantae > Streptophyta > Magnoliopsida > Poales > Poaceae > Alloteropsis > Alloteropsis semialata. The sequence continues at coordinate 61,914,289 of CM014276.1, forward strand.
TTCTTTTTAGAAATAAAATTTAACATTTTCAAAATCAATTATTTGCAACCAGTGTTCTGTGTACCCATGAGGTGAGCATATGTGCATATGTGACTGAGCATAGGTACTAGTTCTTTGAGACTCTCCAGCGAACAATGACCTGTAGATTCGCTTCAAGTATGTGCGTAATATATAAAAACAGTCCATGCAGATAGTGGTTTCTTGCCCATAGCCTCTGCGGTTCTGAAGATGAGCTTGGCAGTAGATTCAGCTCATGCATGTGGCCTGATGTACCATTGTGGGGCTGTTTGCTATCTTTTTTTTTTCCTTTTTTGAGATTACGTTTGCTATCGTTCTCCTCTTCCTATTCCTGGTTGGTTCAAGGATGCACATGCTCAATGCGTTACTCTGTGAATAAGCATATATAGCCCTGTTTGAAACAACTTAAATTCTGCTTATGGCCAAAATAAGCTGAAACTAGTAGCCAAACGGCGTGCTTTTTTCCAGTTTTTTTGGCCGCGCTTCTCTCCACCACCCCCATTTGTACTAAAACACAAAAGCTAGTCCAGACTCACTTCTCAAATAAGCGCATTTTCCATAGTTGTGCAGCTTATCTAAGAAATGCTTCTGTAGACCGTTGTTCCAAACAGGGCCATAGGCATATAGCCATATAGGCGCTCACTCTCATGCATATGAAGTTATTTGGCAGTTTCCACTTGCCAGTTTTAGCTCTCTGTTGCTTACAGTAAACAAGATGCATGCAGATTAAGATTTTTTTTTAGAAAATAGAATTACATTCCTGCCTTATTGTAAAATTTCAGCATAATCGATGATAATTCAGCAGAGAAAGAAATGAAGTTCTAAGAAGGATCATACACAGTCTCAACGAACACAATATAGAGTTTCATCCAACTTCCCGCGATTACTACCTTCCACTAGCCGCAAAAGAGCGAAACTACTAGCATCAAACTTCACATATATGGCCATTATAATCCAGTTTCACTTGTGAATGCTATGGCCCTATTGACTTATTCATAGTTGAACTGATCTGCACGTCACTTGACGCCATCCGTTCCGCACATCAAAGATCTCACCGGCGGCTGTCCTAGCAGTCTTGCCGCCCACTCCAGCATCTCCCTGCTTTGTTTTGCTTTCCTATATGCGTTATAGACCAAGATTTAGATAATGACATAATTGAAAGATAACATATGCAGCTAGAGTCATTATGGAACTGAAACATGATGCACTTCTACTTTTTCCATAAAGTTCAAAAGACTGATCTCGATACAATTCCTAGCCTCCCACCTTGTCTAATCCAAGAGTTCGCATAAGTGTGTAACAGACTGAGGTTTCCGTTTCAAGACAAAAACTACAGTGATTACATATATTCCTCCCACACTTAATTTGCCAAAGACATTGGAAGAAGATTGGTGCTCAATCGATCAATTGACTCCTTGTCCCCCAGCTACATAATTGGCATTTCCCATTTCCTACCCAGCCTTCTCACAAACATGTCTCCTTGGACAAAATACTCCTCATCAGTACTAACCCGCAAGTAATTATAAGAGATTTTAATTTTTAAAGGGGTCTTGCATTTCCACATAAATAATATGGGAGAAATGATACTTTGATATTTCAAGGCAAGATAAGAAAGGATATGTGAAAAGTTGGATTGCTAAATGAACAAATTGGAAAATAAGATAACACGAACTTCCTCCAACTTACATGTTACACATCTAACCCTGGCGCCTGGGCATGGCCCTGAGCGGGGCCGGGTGCATGGGCCGGGTTGCCGGGTGTGTGGGCTTGGGCGTGCTCAAAAGACTGGCGCAAAAACTGAAGCAGTGCAACAGCAACACTGAGGGCAAATGCAAACAAACCCATCACGGCAGCCCCCTTGTAGCGGCTGCATGCCATGGGTGCCATGAGAACACAAGCACCGGGGTCTATGTCCATGAACACCTCCACTGCCAACATGCTCGAGCTGGAGGCGAAAAGCATGAGTGAAAGTACCTGCAAAAACGATATCGTTCCAATCATATTTCTGTAGGCGCCTAGTGATCTTACTATTACTAATTGAAGGCTCTTTTTCAAGCCTTCACGTGAAGCCACCTAGGATCTAGGTGGATACTCTAGAAATGAGAGAAATTCTAGAAATTCTCACAAAAAAGCAAAACATCTTGCCATCAATTGGAACACTCAAATCATCATATCCATTAGATCTATTATATTTTCTAAAAAATTACCCACCTATGCCATTATGAAAATAGCTTAAATTAACCCCCTAAATCTATATCTAAATTACCCACCTCTGCCATTATATAAAATAAACCAAAATAACCCTCTAATCTTCATCAAAATTACCGACTTATGTCATTATTAACAATATTTAAAATAACCTTCTAAATTTATAACTAAATTACCCACTACGAATACTTAAAAAATAACTTAAAGTAACCCCTTAAGTTTACATCTATATTACCCATGTCTGTCATTATTAAAAATAACATGAGGTAATCCTATATGTGAATCCAAATCACCTTAACTAAAAATATACACCAATATAAGATTCTAAATCGTGTATTTCACACCATTGCTATATGATATAGTGATTAAGATATATACGCATGATGTGTGTTGTCAATTATAAAGATATAGGGGAAGTGACAAGAATATAGATTTCTACGTCAAAATTATAGTTCAAGTTAGGATTTATTAAATAAATTCAAACACATATATGCAATGCAAAGTGAAATTTAAAGATTATAAATGTGTATGAAAAGGTTACAGAGTAATTACTAACTAAAATCTATCACAATCGGATGAAAATAATAAGTATATATCTATATAAGTATTGTGTTTGAATATTTACCAAATGAGAGATAGCTCAAGGTAATAATTTGGTTGCAATATAGACTTAATTTTTTAATTGGAGACTCTGCATTATTTCTCACAAGACATGCTAGAAAAAAAGACAAATCCTAAAAATGCTCAAAAAAATCAGAAACATCAATCATGTAAACTCTAATACCCAATAGTCATTGGTCTATTATATTTGTTATAAAGTTACCACAACTATCATTATAAAAATCTTTTAAAATGAACCCTAAACCTATATATAAATTATCAAGCTATGCCATTATAAAATTTATATCTAAGTTACCCACGTATGTCGTTATTAAAGATAACCTAAACTAAAAATCTAATTCTTAATCTAATTATCGTCATGTGCATCCTACCGAAAAGTCCAAAAGTAAACTAATATATGAGTCTAAATTTCCTATTCATCATTATTAATATAAAATAATGAGCTAAGATATACACGCATGATGAGTGACATCATGTAGAGCATTTATACATGTATATGTGAGGAAGTGATGGAAAATATTGATTTTTATGCTAAATATAATGTATGGAAGTACGATACAAATTGAAAGAAGTGTGAATGTAGATGAAAAAGTGTATTGAGTAATTACTAATTAAAAGTCAATCACAAATAAAAACAAATAAGTACACATCTATATGAGTATTATGTTGAAATATTAAAAAAATAAAAGAGCAGTATGTAAACAACTTTGATTATTGGATAGGAGTTTAAATTTTGAAATAATTTTTAAATTAAATAACTTTTAAAAATATTAGCCCGTGCGGGGCACGGTTTGATGGACTAGTAAAAAAAAATTAAAGAGCAGAGTTTATTACGCACCATTTCACAAAGAAGAACCGCTGAGGCGACATGGTGTCCTGGCAGTGGTAAATGGAAGATCGCCACCGCAGCATCGTACAACAGCCTAGTGAAGCCCCAAGGCAAGTCTATGCATATAGTGATCTGAAAAAATCTGAAAGGAAAAAAATAAATGTGTTAATAAACCATATAAAATTAATAATATTTGTTTGAGGTCGCTAATAATATTTCTACTATTTATAGCAGAGATCATTATCTGAATGCAGTGTAGTTCATGACATTCGGCGCCTGCAAGCATGTAGATGAGAGAACCGGTGCACAGCAAGACGACAACAAGCCTCAAGGCAAGCAGGACAACTGCTGCCAAGATACTGTACATGCATGAACAAAGTTTATTTTCAGATGAAGCAATCTATAGCTTTTTGCAAGACATAGCACATCATTATCTATAGCTTGCTTGCCTCATTTTGTTGCCTTCCCCGGCGAGGATCGATCAGGAACGCTCCTAAGCAGTTCAGTACCTGGGTGGCGTGGTGTTGCTGCAAACATGATATATCAACGTGGCAATAATTGGAGAGGCTATAAGATAGTAAAAAAAAAGTGTCCATTTATCAATAATAAAAAAGTCCATTTAATAACAATACAGAAATAGATGTACATTAGATTTACATGCGGTCTAGGAGTATGATAATAGCTGTTTGCCACTACGTATGCATCTACATACTTTGACAACTAGGAGTACAGTTAGAAACTAGTACAACTGAAAATGTGACTCAGAAGTCAAACAGACAACAAAACTACACCGTGCACCAAAGTTTAAGCTAATTCATCTGAATCACTTCAGTTTTTTATTATAATCTGGACGTGTGGAACATAACCAGTTTTGGCAATGTGCAAAAGGAATAACTACTTCAGGACAAAATATAATGAAACTAATTAAAAGCAACACATGTGTTTTTCCAGTTTTGAAAAAAGAAGCGAATTGATTTTCATTTACTATAGCCTCAGGAAAATAAGCCTCCTTGGCTTGGACCTAAAGAAAGTGAGTCTTGGATCCAGTTCATTTAAACAGAAGAAAAGGAAGAAGGACATAGACTCTTAAGAGAGTAGAAGAATACAATATGTTATCATACTATATAACAGACTTAAAAATGATAGATATGGAAAAAATGGATCACATGAAAAATGATCGACAAACGTGCAAAACTTTTATTCAAATTCTGCTTTTTGGTATATAGGTCAATATTTTGGAGACGTAATTAACTGATGGGAAAATAGAGAAAAAGGCACAAATCAGTAGTAAATGTGTACCTAGTCTTGAGCTTCGTTGTTCACAACGTGATGAGTGCAATGACAATGAGAATAAATTTGAGTGCAATAACAAAGAACATGACTATCCTTCGTTGGAGAGTGGATATGTAAATATAACACAGTGCGATTGCAATCAGTCACTAGGAAGCCACACGCTTCCGATTGCAGGAGTCAGCAAGTTTTTTGTGGTTTTTGGATAAAACATGAGAAACATTGGAGGCTGGATCGCGGTTGAGTTGAGGAAATCTCGATTCTGAAGTAATAATGAAAGAAAAAGGAAAGGAAAATTCGAGCAGCATCGTACCGTGGCTAATCGGAGCAGTACAGGAAGGCCGCAACCACAAGCTACTCGCCAGAGGACGTTGTCTTGCGAGATCCCTGACCTTGACTTGCCCCGGCAGGAGGACAGACGGGAGCGGATCCGGCGGCGAGCTTGGTGTCTAGATCGATGTGGCGTGGCCACATCTCATGGCCTCGCCTCCAGCTGCCGTCTCGCGCAGGTCGCCGCTTCTTGCAGCTGCCCTCCGCTCACTGCTCGGCCCGTCTTCAAGCGGACTTCGTGCCGCCGTCTCTGAGACTCCGAGTCACGCGCCGCCGCGTCCGTGATCAAGCCCCGCCAGGTGTCCAGGTGGTCGCCGCGGGTGCCAAGAGCTCTAGAAGAGGGAGGTGGCTTAATCGGAAATGCCACGCTAGGAGGGGCGGTGCTGTGCTGCGAAGAGAAGAACTTGGGGGGCGACTGAGGCGTGGTAGCTGTATGCTGCAATGGTGATTGAAGACGACGAAAGTACCTTTACCTTCCAACCAGACGACGAACTGACGGCACGGCTTTAAATAGCTTTCCTAAAATGGAACGTATTGGTTGTAGAGTGGAAAACAACCGGCATGAAAATGAATTGCTCAATTACAATAGACTATGCTGCATCTTCAACCTATATCTCTACCTCCTCCGTCCCCGGTCTTCCTGCGGTCCACTGCGTCCCACACTAAAGTGATCGATAATTCGGTACGGATGGTGTAGAATATATGCTGCATCTTCAACCTGTATCTCTACCATCAATTTATTCTTTAAATGAGTCTGCATTTTATAAACACCGTTACAGGTGCCCAACCAAGTTCTGTTCCGTTGGATGAAAAGCTACAGGCCAATATTTAATCTAAGACTTTAACGGAGGCTAACATCCCAGCACCCCTGACACAACACATCTAAAAGTTGTTTGGATCCTTGTGTGGTGTCTCATAGTGACAAGTATATAACACATCTAAAAGTTGTTTGGATCCTTGTGTGGTGTCTCATAGTGACAAGTATATACTATCCAAAAGTTGTCTATGAGCTTCACCTGTGGCATTTCGGCTGTTGTCCAAAAGTTATTTGGATCCTTGCGTGGTGTCTCGGAGTAACAAGTATATGCTGAGACTCTTTTGCATTGGTTTTACAAAGAGAGGATCTAACTAAAGTCACACGTGCTGCTATGTTCAGGCCTCCCAAATTAGTCAGGTAACATTTATTTTTTTCTGCGTTATTGAAGAGTTCTAAAACTGTAATCAATGTCCATGTATAACACATCAAAGAAAAAACTTTCATCACTCTGGATACACAATGTTTTCATCCTATTTAATTTGTGTTAGAGTCAAGAATTATTTAATTAGTTGCAGAAACAATATTTTCCAATTGTGTCAGAGTAATCACCAGATGGCTGTTGACACCACCAGGCACATGTGGTTAGCAATCTTTCAAACTCAAAAAAAAAGTATGTTTTATTTTCTGACGGGTTTTATGTCAGATTGTTTGTGGACCAAAGAAAAACTTTCATCACTCTGGATACACAATGTTTTCATCCTATTCCAATTTGTGTTAGAGTCAAGAATTATTTAATTAGTTGCAGAAACAATATTTCCAATTGTATCAAAGTAATCACCAGATGGGATTGTTCTTTTTAGGAAAACATGTTGGAGATAGTCACTACCGGAATCGCCCTCTTTATGACCCACGGCAAAGGCTACGGCAAAGCTCGGCCGGCAAAGAGGCCTTTGCCGTGGGCTTTTTCTCGAACACTCGGCAAAGACTTTGCCGAGTGCATCTAAAATGCACTCGGTAAAAGCCCTTTTCCTGCGCACCAAAAAACCGAAAATAATAGCAAAAAAATTTATTTAAATGTGGGAAGGCACCCAACCACCCAGGCCATCAAGCCGCAAGGCACGTCATTTTTCACGGAAAATTCGCGCGCTACGCGGTCGGCGAGATTCGAACCCGCGACCTCTCTCTCGCGTGACCTCCTCTACCACTGCACCACACTCTCACCCGTGACTAGATACCGTTCTGATTCCTACCATATTATACTAAGGCTCCGTTTGGTTCACACGCTAAAAATTAGCGTTAAAAGGAATCTTGCATGCATGGAGTACTAAATAAAATCTATTTACAAAACCTTTTCACAGATGAGTGTAACTTTACGCGACGAATCTAATGAGCCTAGTTAATCCATGATTAACTACAGTAATGCTACAGTAACCATCCTCTGATCATGTGGTCAAAGGTCTCATTAGATTCGTCTCGCGAATTAGCATAGGGGTTGTGGAGGTAGTTTTGTAAACTGTCTTTATTTACTACCCCTAATTAATGGTCAAAAATATAAACAGTACCGTGCTAAACTTTAGCACAAGGATCCAAACAGCCCCTAAACCGAGTGTAAATCTCCAAGAGATCCCCAATCTCCTTTCCTTTTATTTTACATATAGGGGAATTCCCTTTCACAATTCAAGAATATTGAGGAATGGTGCTGCAGCGGATCTCCTTTCCCCTTTTCCCTTTCTATCTTTTCTACCATGCGGGCCTACATGTCAGTGGATTTTTTTCTTCCTCTTTTCTCCACCACGTTCGACGAGGACCAGACCGGAGCGGCCATGGCCATGGCCGGGTGGAACTGCGGCCTCGGCGAGCGTCAGTGGCACCGCGACTGCGCAGGCCTCGCAGGCGAGTATGTTGACGCCGGGGGAGATGACGTCTGGCTTGAGGATCTCTGGCGCGCGGTAGTTGGGGCCTCTGCTCGAGAACGACGCGACCTGCGGTGCAGACGGCGATTTGCTGATGACCATGCCACGGAACACGATGGTTGCTGTCGGATTGGAGTTCTATGATTTCCATGGCTCACGGGAATGTTGCCATTGAACCCGTTCTTGCACAGGTTGAGAGTCCTGATGAAGGACATGTTGGCGATGGCCGCTGAAAGAACGCTGGTGAGCCTGTGGAAGGCAGGCTCAGCGCCACCACTCTCCCATGCCTGCTCCCGCACGTAAGACGACGATTTGCAGTGGCCGAAGCTCGCGCAAGCTCGTGCCGTAGCCCGGGCGACGGCGTAGCTCGCCAGCTGACCGGCGTGGTGGTGGCGGCGACGCGTCTAGCCCGCGGCCGGGCCGGCGGCGTAGTGAGCCCCGGTGAGCCAGGTAGGTAGCACGAGCGTCGGCTGCCAGTGAACTCTGCCCAGCTAGCGAACCAAGCAGCTTGGCGGCGGCGGTGCTGCTCGCACCTACTGCTGGGGCGGCGGCCCGCGCATCTTCGCGGTCGTGGCCGGCGTGGCGGCCTGCTCGCGACCGGGGCGAAGGCTCGCACATCCTGCTCGCCGCCGTGGCCGGCGCGGCGGCTTGCTCACGACAGGGGCGGCGACGCTCATCCGAGGGCCAAGAACACACCGTGGCAGCAGATCCTGTGGACGAGGAGAAAAAGAGGAAAGGGGAAAAGAAAGGGGAGAAGGGCAAATCCCCTTTGAAAAGGGAAGAGGAGAGAAGTTTAAGGGGATTGAGAAAAAATTAAAGGGAAAGGAGAATAGATAGGGGATCTGTTGAAGAGGGTTTTTTCATCTCAATTCCCTTTAACCAAAAATAAAGGGAAAGAGGATTGATTTTCTCAATCTGTTGGAGATGCTCTTACTTATTTGAGGCCCTAAACGATTTCAAATTAAAAAGTTGTCAACTACAAAGTTTTATAACTTTTTGAAATCTACAAGTCTTATTTTGGTAGTTTCTCCATCCGAGGTCGTTTATAAAATTTGAATTTCAAATTTGAGAATATTCAAACTTAGTTTTTGTTGACTAGATGATTTCAAATGAAAAAGTTGTCAACTACAAAGTTTCATAACTTATTGTGATCTACAACTCTTATTTTGACTGTTTCTTCATCCGAGGTTGTTTGAAAAAACTCAAATTTCAAATTTTGAGAACTACAAACGTACTTTTTATTAGCAAAACAAATTTGAATTAAAAAGTTTTAAACTACAAAGTTGTATAACTTCTGAAGATCTACAACTTTGATATATGTCATTTCTTCATCCGATGTAGTGACATTGTTCACAAATCTTATATATCTCTCTTATAGTTTCAGGAAACTCTACGAGAGATATAGATTTTGTGAACAATATTCATATGAATTTGTCGAATGAAGAAATGACCAAACTAAAAGTTCTACATCTTGAGAAGTTATACAACTTTGTAGTTCAAAATTTTTTGATTTGAATTGATTTACTACTTCAAAATATGGTTTTAATTATGACTTTGCCGAGTGTCAAAAAAAAGCACTCGGCAAACATTTTCTTTGCCGAGTGCAAAAAAAAATACACTCGGCAAAGAAAAGATTTGCCGAGTGTCAAAAGAAATCTTTGCCGAGTGTTTTTTGAAATGCACTTTGCCGAGTGTTTTAAACTTTGCCGAGTGTTTTAAAATCTTTGCCGAGTGTTTTTTGAAATGCACTCGGCAAAGATTTCTTTGCCGAGTGTTTTATCTTTGCCGAGTGTTTTTTGAAATGCACTCGGCAAAAAAATCTTTGCCGAGTGTCCGAAAAATTACACTCGGCAAAGGCCGGATTTCCCGCAGTGAGTTAGGACATAGAGGGAGAGAACAGTAGGCACAGAGATAACCGAGCAGCAGCATGGGAAGATTTTCAACAGCCCTTTGGACCCACACATACTCATTCCATTTTTTATTAGCCATGGGACGCACTCTCTCCATTAACGGATGCTCACGGCAGCGAGGGGTGGGCACCTGGCACGGTGTTCACAAGATGTTTTCCGTATTTAAAGGTTCTTGTTTTCTTTTCATCAGTGTTCGTTCTTGTTACGAATTCCTCCACTATGGAAATTAGTGGGCTCATACCTCAATATCCTGTAGTGCCTTGTAGGTTACTAGATGAGCCTTGAAGGCTACATCTATATATAGGAGCTATATGTGTATACCAAAAGGCTAATGAGAATATGGATGGTTCCTCACATATTTGTCCCTTGTGTTTCTTATGTGATGTTCTTGTGAATTTGGGAGAGAGAAACGAGATCTATTTACAACTTCTTCACGTCTTGTTCTTGGATGGGAATTGGATCGGGATCCGATTTATAACACGTTATCAGCAGCTCTGCCACTGGGACCGGCCGACCGAGCAGACATCCGACATCAACCTGGCCGGCGACATCGACACGTCGGACTCCGGTCGTCGTCACGCAGGCAGGCCATCGGCCATAGCCTATATGCCCTACGCGGCATGAAATCCACGACGACTAGCCATGGTTTGTCAACGATTATTCCTACTAATCTTCGTCTACTAGATTATTAAATCTTGTAGTTTTAAAACAGTGCTAGCAGATGTATCCCGTAGCATACAAGGCTAGCAATGCAAGGCAGTAGAAGCGTTTCGCATGCCAGTACAAGTGCATGAACGTGTTCTAGCACTATTCATTTATGGTAATGATGTGAGAATTGCCGGTCTCTGGGATCGGCCAAATTACTGCGGCTGACCATGATCTGCTCACACATAACGTGAGTGCTTGCGGCACTTGCTTCAGTCAACACGGTGTGGTTTGTCTATATCACTATACGTTGTTTCAATCTACTAGATGATGTTTCCTGAAGCTAAATATTTCTAGTAGATCGATCCTCAAAACTAGAACTCGCACTCTCATGTGACCATGCACAATTGGTTTATTGTTTTCTTTGATATACGATTCAGTTCTAGATGAGGACGTATAGGTTTGGTTCTGGTCTTTCTCACCAGAGTAGCAGGTCAATAACGCGCTCTGAAGGCGCATGTTCCATGGTCGTGGCAGGGGCCTATTTATTTTCTTGCTCATTGGCTAGACTGAAATACTACAATCATAGGAGTATGTTCTCGGCCAAAGCTTTAATGGGTTGTTCAATCAAAAGATTGAGAACAGGACATGTGACGTCGCCTGTACACAAATGCAATCAGAAAGTGCACAAGTGCACACTGCCCCGTCCCTATGTCACCTGAAGATGACCGAGCCAAGCAGTAAAATCATTTTACACGAAGAGATAGCAGCTGTCGTTTCCACGGCTTGAAGCCGAGCCCTTGAATAATGCTCATCGATCTTGTCTGTGCCGTGCTATCATCTCCTTTGCGTGGCCCGGCCTTGCAATATGTTGTGGAAAATGGCCACACAAAATATATACGCCGTGGCCCTGGCACATACACAGGCCGTCGACTGTCATGCTGTTGGCATATGTGGCGTATCGCTGCCCAAGAACTGTTTGGCGCACCAAACTAGGGACCACGCGTGCATGGCATCAGTGCTAGTGCGGTGAGCAGTGAGCCCCTTGCGCTGCCACCATGGGTTCGCCACGCGTGACTTCCTAGCGCTTCACTTTGCACCACTTGCGCTTGACGTGAATGCATCGTCTCGATACGGCTACATCCTGCCTGCACAGGTTTACAACTCTGTTATGAGTCATCCATGCTACTTGATAGTTGACACCACGACCTGTTCCTCTGTTCACGCAGATCACGTTGTAATAAGCATGTAACCAGGCATGCACACACGGCCTGTTGCCTATCGTGACCCATGGTATAACCCCACATGCTGTTGCAGACCACAATTTTGTGCGCTGCTCGAAGCCTATCATTGGGCACCACTCACGGCTAGAAGCTGATGCGGTCGTATGCCTACGAATGAAGAAACTGCCCATGCGCACCCATCTCCAGAAGTCGAATCGGCACAATTTTCCTCTAGAGGCCGTCTCTGCCACACTGTTGTAAATCCGCAGCTGCTCCATGGGAGAAACTAAAAAGAGCAAAGTCAGCCTGAAGCTTTGTTCTACAAGATCAAATCATTTGAGTTTAAGCTTTAAAGGTTTTTCTTACAATACCGTGTTGCAATATCTCGTGTACACAACCTCCTGAAGTGTAGGTTTTTATGTACCAACTTTTTCATGTTTGGAAGTTCTGCAATTTATCCTCTGTCATTTGGAAACTTGCAAAGTGGATTAAGTGGAACTTGAAGCAACTTCCACTAATGTCTAGAAACTGAATTTCTAGGCTTGTGCGCTTCCATAAATTTGTTCACAAAACCTTCTTGGAAACTCCATATGTGTTTTGAGTTTTCCTTATATTACTTGTGTATGATTTTGATAATCTATCTCGATAGGTTATATAATCCTGAAGTATTGAGCAGCCTATATAAATATCAAAAAAATCATATGGTGCTCAGAAAAATTCTGAAAAACTAATGAAATATCTATTTTATGCACTCTTCTTCATGCAACAACTTATTTACCTAAAGTAATCTGAAGAAACATGAATGCATGAAATTTATTGGCCTATTTGATATCATAACATGGGATTCGTTTGTAATTCCCTTTAGTGGTAACTAATACCTTATCTCAGCATAAAGGTCAGATATTCCTAAGCTGGAGTATGATAATCTAGGCTTACATCATTAAATCGGTTAACATAAGACCTGGAGTCGATATTTTTTGTCTCTTTGCTGCTGAACAAGCATGAGGCATCATCCGAACCAAGGTATTCTTCAAACCAGTGTTTCTTTGACAAGATAACACATCCCTTTTATTAATAGCAAAATGAAATTTGCTATTATGAGATATTCTTTTACCATGATAGTACCAAAAATGCAATAAACCTTCCCGATGAGGAAATATTGCTTGTTCTTTTTGGACTACCATTGCACTGCGGTGCGTATCAACATAGAGGTAGCCGCATGTCGCTGAAAAGACATTGGACGTCATGGAAAGAAGCCTTGATTATTTCATACAAAAGTAAGCCAAGTCATGAAGGTCCACGAAGGACGTTGTAGATTAAAGTGGGGCTCTGTGTTGCATAGCTACTTTTGAGCAATGATATATCGACTAGTAGTCCTATATCGCACTACATCTACTTGATCAAGATCTACCTACTATCTGCCAGAAGATGGAAGTAGGATATAATGTTATGTTCACATTTCTTGGTTATATAGTTGTTCACCTAAGGCTCTGAAGGCCATATGGATCTTGACCATGGCACTACTAATAATGATATTTCTTATATATCAATTGGGGATATAATTTGAAAAAAGATCTTGAAGATCCTCTTGTGACAATTTATGATGTTATTTATGGTTAGATTGACCATTGATTTTATGGCAATAGGTGGACATTAGTCTTTGAAGAATTATCATTGCGAATATATGTGCATAAGATGTGAAGTCCAGAAGGCTACGTATACATTGGATAGCAATAACAAATTTACATATTTGTAAATGTGAATCTATTGAATTTATGGATCTTACCAGAAGTTGAGTATATCTCCTCCAGTAGAAGGAACCACATGCAGTTTTATGCAATTAAATTAACCTAAAGTCCAAGCTTGCTGCATTTAAAATGGTAACAAAACCCCTATAGTGAAAGTGCATAATATTTCCCATGCAAGTCACCACTATAGCATAACATGTACACCACTCGAAGCTGGTGATTGGGGATTATTTTTTATGCTATTAAATATCTCGGCATTAGGGGGAGAGAAATGCACATTCTTATAAATGCCTTGATATTTATGAATTATAATGCACTAAAACAAACTAAACTAGTAGTTTAGTTTACAGTCCCACTATGCTAGAAGCATTGGGTCATGCCAAAAAATTATTTGAATTATTGAGGAGCAACCTGATTGGTTGAAGTTGGAATGGATGTTTCTACTTGAAGTAGATGTGGATGTACCCGGGATTAAATTCATATCCACATACGACTCATTGGCATTTGATCAAATTCTACAGGGACGCCTGCGAATAAGATCTAAGGGCCTTAGTCGAAACATATGCTCATGAAGCAAACTCATATTATTTATGATGGAACTCCTCATACTCCTGTCGAGAGATCACCTTGTTGGTGATTTTACCATATGATGAGGTTCATCTTGGAGATGAAAATTCTAGCAATGCGCGCATGATATAATGCTAGGAGTGTGGAACAAAAACTGATCTATCGCTTTGGGAAATAACGAAGATCTCAATGAAAACATTAAGTGGGACATAAATGTGTCGACACTACTTGCCTCAATAATTGTGAAACGATTCTCCTTAGGAGAACCTGGATCCGGAATAAAGTCCATGGCATAAGTGCTTGAAGCACTCATATTGGGTCAAATGAAAAACACAATTGAGGATAAACCAAAGTCGCTAAGTCTTGAGCTCATTGTTCAAGAATTATCAATAAAATATTGAGTGGTGAAAAGCGATGGTTTAAAAGGTCTTGAAAGAGACTAGTCCCCACATGAGTTAAGAAAAACAATGTTCCGCTAGAAATATTTTTGGCAAATGGCATGAATTAGAATATGCAGTTAATGGAGTCTGAAGATCCAGAAAAAGATCCTTGGCGGTCTTGAAATATAATTAGCAACTATGTAATTCTCATACCAATATGGTCTTCTAGGATGAAAGACTAACATCTCTTTATACAGAGAATACTTCCCTAAAGGAATTTCCCAGAAGGAATGTATCATTATATGTGGATACACCAACATTGAATAATGAGAGGGAACATTCCCATATAACACCCGAGAAGTAAGATTTGAATGAGGAATCAAAAGGACTAGAAGTGCATGTGCATTGCATGACTTTTACTTTGAGTGTATATACACTTGTGAATGTCCTTATGGCATAATACTCTAAAATCTGTAAGATATATTCGGTGTTATTGACAACATGATCCCCTGTATGTCAAAAAAAAAATCTAGAGACCAGTGTTTCTTACTCCACAATGATACAATCTGTGATTACAAATTATTGAGTGATGGCTAGTCAATCCCCGAAGGACTCTATGCTATAGTCAAATTCTTGGAGAAATTTGCAATAATGTAAAAGCATGGTGCTTTACTAATCACCTGTAGATGATGCGTGTTGTTACAATTTGTGTAACGATTAAAAGTTCTTAAAAGGATGAGTTATTTGCATTGCACAAACCATATATAAAATATGGGTATGTATGATACAATAAACCAAATTGCTCCCAATATTCTCTACTGACATGTTCTAGAAGAATGATGAGACAAATGTCATTAAGACTATATGTTGTGAAAATTCTTTAGCCTCACATTGTCTATCCTTCCCTATATTTATTGGAAGTTATCATCAAGGGGAGTATACATTGATCAACATTACACCCAGAAGGTATTAACTTGATGGTCTGACTCTAATTTTTATTTGAAGGTTTTATCATTACAAATGAATATGAGCTTCCAGAAGAAAGATGTGGTCCGGATCACGAAATGATCCTTGCAATGATATATAATTTGTTTGTTGTGTCTCTATACATATATACTTCCTGCATAAAGTATTACATGGATTAAGGGACGTTCTTTCCAAATGTTAGACCTTGTTCATGATTTTAGAGAATGTTGTCTTGAAGGCAAATGTTGTGCTCTTTTTTCCTTAGTGAGTTTTCCTGAAGTTTCTCATATAAGGTTTTTAATGAGGCAACAGTGTGTAATGCACAAAGGCGACAACAATGTACTCTTTCTCCATATTTTTTCCCCACTGGGTTTTTGGAGTTTTAATGAGGCATGTATTAGTCGCGGTATTCGCCCAAGGGGGAGTGTTACGAATTCCTCCACTATGGAAATTAGTGGGCTCATACCTCAATATCCTGTAGTGCCTTGTGGGTTACTAGATGAGCCTTGAAGGCTACATCTATATATAGGAGCTATATGTGTATACCAAAAGGCTAATGAGAATATGGATGGCTCCTCACATATTTGTCCCTTGTGTTTCTTATGTGACGTTCTTGTGAATTTGGGAGAGAGAAACGAGATCTATCTACAACTTCTTCACGTCTTGTTCTTGGATGGGAATTGGATCGGGATCCGATTTATAACAGTTCTGAGTATGATGTAAAAAACTTGGTTGTGTGCGGTCACAGAGACCACATACAATTCCTGTGTCTAAAAAGTTATTCAGATATATATGCTTTGTTCCCAAAATCAGGGCAATAGATGGTGGCACTGCACGTACACTACTTGTCCGCAATTTTTTCTATTCTAGATTTGTCCAAAGGGACCAAGATTTTCATTCTATTCAAGATACATATTTATTAATTGAGTTTGGTTACAAAAGACTAAATAAACAAATCAAACCACTCTAAAAAATACCTACAAAGTGGAAAGAGAATTATACATTGTAGAATCAGGTAGCATATCAGATTCTACAACTACGTACAAACCAATCCTAAAATGCGTTCTTACCAGAGCATCTCCCTACTACTTTAGTGATCTTGGTAATATTTTTGTGGTGCATATTGGTGCATGCATCCAGAACTTAATTAGCTAGCTATCTGGAGTCGCGGCGTCATCGTAGCCGACTGTTGATGGCGATCGCGGAACCTGAACCTCTGATGGCAGCGGTGGCGCCGGCTGCCTGGGCACATGGCACACTGGGTCGCAGCAGTTTCTAGCGCACTCGCCCAGAGTTGGGTAGCACTGATGGGTCGGCAAGAGCATACAACAGTAGCACGCATCCGACCCCGGCATGCACTCTTTATTCTCACTGCAAAATACCAACTTACTCTCACTGGTATCCCGACCATGCTCATTCAGCCGATCTGACAAAGTATTATTGGTCGGAACGATATAGTTTGGTTCTACCTCCCGTAGAAGCCGCCGCGACGACCTCTCTCACCTGCAATCGTTTCAAAATTTCCGTCGGTAGACCAATACATCAAAATTTACAGTTGCATGAATAAGAGTAAGTGGACTGTGAACATATACGTCCTCACTTGAAAATTTAGCAGAACATTATCAGGGTGTTTGGATTGAGAAAAGTGGGAGATGATCCATCACCTTCTCGCTCCTCACACATGTATTTTATGAGGGATGGAGTATCTCTCTTAAGTTCGTGGGATGAACTTAAGATGCATGGACCACCTTACCCGATTCTAGATCAAACCAAACACCACATATGTAACCACTTAATTACCAGCCGTAGTACTCATACATACCTTGTGCTGAGAATAGGAAGCATCCTAGGACCACAACGAACAGGACTAGCGTCACAATCATCTCACTAATTGCACTCCCCATTCTGTTCACAGAGTGAGCTCAAGTCGATCCAGGGGAGGAAGACAAAGCTCATGTAAGTTCGCCCTGTCCTACGGTATATATTAGACCAGCTTAGTATGATGCATACGTGCCCATCTTATAGACGGAAATCGATTAATTATTAAACACGTATCTGAATTTCATTTATTAGTTAGTATTTGGCGGCACCAATATCATTTATGGAGGATGTATAAATATGTAAATTTGTTATGCATAGTATCTGCTGGCACAAATATCATTTATGGAGATAATATGCTTATTATTTGTCGCCATTTATGCCAATGCTTCTCCCTACCTGCTCTCAAGGCCCCGTTTGGATCCCACAGCTAAACTTTAGCTGCCATAGATCCAAACGGGGCTAGCTAAAAGACAGATAAACTTTAGCTGGAGGTTAAAAGGTGCACTATTCCTTTCGCTGGTTGAACTCAGCTAAAACTAGCTAAAACATGTTTGAAGACAAGATTGTTCCTTCTAAAATTAATGCGGCCACCATCTTTTACTTATTTTTTATTTTTATGAGGGGTAGCATGGTCTATTGTCTTCAATTAGTTGGAGGATCCAAACAGCCCTAGCTAAAGTTTAGCTAGCTTATCTTTAGCTAGCTAAAGTTTAGCTCTTTCAATTAGCTGGCTAAACTTTAGTTAGGGTGGATCCAAACAGGCCCCAAATGTCTAGCAGGGAGCAACCGGAGGAGAAGCCTCTTGTTTGTCGCCATTTTTGCTGTATGCATTGGCATGTTTGGATCCACCCTTTAGGTGTTTGCCAAGTATTTTTTTTTACTTTCCTCGCAAAAAAATATTTTTTTACTTTTTACTTGAAAGTTGAAAGACTACGTGAACCCGGGACACGTAGAACGCACGCGCGGCTAGCTGCCCTTTTCCCACGGTCAACAACGCAACGTAACACCCGCGCCTTGACGTACGAGATCCGATCCTCCCAGCGCACGCGCGCGGCCCCTCTCGATCGATCGTCTCCAGCCAGCCACAGCCAGTGCTGAACCGCCCGCCCCCACCGCCACGGCCGGAGCATGGCGTCGCCGGACCACCTCTTCGGCCTCCGCAACAGTTTCTACATCGGCGCGTACCACGCCGCCATCACCAGCAGCCAGTCCGTCCCGGCGCACGCGCTCTCCCCCGACGAGCTCGTCGAGCGCGACGCCCTCCTCTACCGCTCCTACATCGCCATCGGCTCCCACCAGGTGCACACGCGCGCGCTCACGTCCTCCATCGATCCCCCACGGCCATGGCCACGGCCAGGGGCCACGCTGTCCGTTACCCCCGCGAACGTTTGATTTTGACGACCCGTACCGTACGTTGGCATATGCAGTTGGTGATCGGCGAGATCGGGCCCAGCGCGGCCACGCCGCTCCAGGCCGTCAAGCTGCTCGCCGTGTACCTCTCCGGCGGCGACGCCGGGCACAGGGTCGGTTCCATGTGTCTTGCAATCTTGCGTGTTCTGTTCGTTTTGTTACCACTTGTCTGCAAACTCCGTATGTCCTTTGGTTCCGGAAAACGTGAGACCCACACCGCTTCTTGACTTTGGACGTGCACTCTGTGATCCTTGTGCAAGGAATCGGTGATCTCGAGGCTTCGTGAGCTCCTGTCAGATGCGGCCGTTGGGAGCAATCCGATACTCCGGCTGATGGCCGGCACCATCTTCATGCACGAACGCGACTACGCCGAGGCTCTCAAGCACACCCACTCTGGTGGGAACATGGAACTGTAAGCATCAGTTTCTCCCAGCACCTTTTGCTCCTTTGGTCATCTGATGATGCATTGTTCTCGGCCATGTTTCGCTGAAATCATGCATGCCCGCGACTCGAATGCCTTTTGCCTGTCAACATACAAAGTAGTTAACTACTGAAAAAAAATTCAGCTTTTCAGCAAAAGAACATTAAGAAATCGTCCTTCAATTTGGTGATGCAGGCTTGCGCTGAATGTTCAGATATACCTCCAGATGCACAGGGCAGACCACGCAGAGAAGCAACTCAGGGTCATGCAGCAGCTGGACGAAGACCACACGCTGACGCAGCTCGCGAATGCATGGGTCGACCTTGTCATGGTAGGCGCACGCATTTCCTGTGACTTCTCTTCTCTATTGGAACAAATTGCAGGGGCAGAAGTATCTGCAGTGTTTGGCCATCAGCTTCAGAGTTTCAGTTCAGCCACTTTACTTTTCTGAAGAAACTTTAGGGTTTTTTGGATTTTGTTGGCATAAATACACCATGAACCTTGCCATGTTTTTTCAGGGTGGATCCAGGATCCAAGAAGCGTACCTCATCTTCCAAGACTTGTCGGAGAAGTACCCGGCGACCTGCACGATTCTTAACGGGAAAGCCCTGTGCTCGATGCACATGGGCCACTTCGAGGACGCGGAGGGGTTGCTGCTGGAGTCACTGAACAAGGTCGGCTCCGGTGATCTAAGTCACAGCTTTGCCCAAACGGGCGTTTTTCCTTTGCTGAACACTCAACGGCATCGCAGCACACGCCAATGTTGTGCTTCTGAAACAGAATTCTCGATCTGTTCCTAAATTGTGGATGCTTAAACGAAACTGCTAAAACTGTTCAGGACGCCAAGGATGCTGAAACTCTGGCGAACCTCACGGTGTGCAGCCTGAACCTGGGAAAACCTGCAACACGATACCTCAAGTAAGTGAACGCCTGCCTGTAGAGTTGGAAAAACTGCCTGACGAGACTGAATTTTTATGGCTTAGTCTGAAATTCTCAATTGATGCAAGTAAATCTGGTTGGTTCTGCAGCCAGTTGAAGTTAGCACACCCAGACCATACGCTGGTGAAGCGAATGTCCTTCGCCGAAGACAGCTTCAACAAAGCCTGCCAAGCGATGGCATGAACTCGATCGATGTGCTGTACCCGTTGCGCTTGCTCTGGGATAAATCAGAATAACACCGTGGTCTTTCTCTGAAGCAGAGCCGCTAGTACGTGCTTGGATAAGTTTACTACTCGCCATTGGAGTAACAGACATGCCGTGCCTGTCAATAAGTTCGTGATGGTAGGATCTTCACTTCTTAACTATGATAAGAAAGGTTTTTTGATCGCAAAAAAAAGGTTTTTTTTATCTGATTCGTTGGTGTAATTATGACCTCACGTTTTGCTTTTGAGTGCTCTGATGGAGCATCTGTACTGTTATCGGACACCAAATACTCTGCCGTGTGAATTATGAAGACAATAGCTCAAGCTTTGCGAAAACCTTGCTGTGCTTCTAATTCTAAAGTTCTAAAGAGACAGTATTTTGAATGACAATACGTGGTCTTTTTGTTGCCGAGCCTTTTATGTTGCTTCAGTTTTCCCATCTCGTTTCTCCAAGTCTGTAGTTTGTACTTTGTAGACTGTAGTAGGGTCCAGTTGATGAGGACTGCTGCTTGTTTTTTCCCCTTTTCATTCTAATAATATATCATGGCAGAGCTCTCGCTGTCTTTGGTGGAGACAAAGGCTTTTTTGACAATTGTAGGTTGAGAATTAGTACCTTTAAACCTGCCACAATAATGCTCAGGATATGGCCAATTTGTGCTCTGGATCCCTCATCTGAAAGTGACACTGTACCATGAGACTTCATCGACTATTTTAGCAGATCTTGTTTTCCTCAGAAGAAAAGAGATTCAGAAACCTGTCAGCATATGCAGGGCCCATGCACTCAAAGGTGCTAACTAATGTCAAGAGACAAATACTCACGGGTACCAGATAGAATGAAGGAACAAAGCCGAATAAGACACAAGGTTCCAGCACAAAATTACACCGAACCAGATCCAAGCGCTTGAGACCCTCGGACGGTGAACGCCTCTTACAGTCTTACTCCTGACCAGACTCGAGAAGCGTTCCAGTTCAGTGAGTCCCCACACCTTGCCTCCTCGGCAACGAGCCGCGCACCGCACGCTGCTGCCACAGGCGCGGCTGCCCTCACACCACACGTGTTCCTCAATCCCCATCGGCAACTGTTTCAGACACCATACGATGAGATGATGTCAATTCAGAAGAAGATAGCTCAAAAGATCTGAAACAGCGTTGATGTGCGTCTAACTTCTGGACCAAAATGGAGGTTAAGAATTAGCGCAGTTAAACCTGCCCTGCCCACATGACGTTCTGGGTATGACCAATTAATTTGTGCCCTGATGAATCCAGAAAAGTGACACTATACCAAAAGACCGTGATCAGTTAATCCAGCAGATCTAGTTTCTTCAGCGAAAAAGTTTGACAAATCTGTCAACATGTGCAGAGACCAGGCACTTGCTCGTAATATAGCATTCCCGGCACTTAAAATATAAGGCAGAAAGAATCAGAGAATAAACAAAACCGAATAAGACACAAGGGTCCAGCACAAATTCCACCGCCCGCCAAGGGAATCTGATCAAGACGCACGACGCGGCGCAGGCAACTTTTCGGACGGTAACGCCGCAAGATCTTGTCCAGACCCGAGGAGCGCCGGCGCCGCTGCTCGCCACCGTGCTGCATTGTTGGGTGTTGGCTGTTGCCGTTGGCCTGGCCATCGAATTCAGAGCCGTCAGCCGCGCCCCCAACAGTTTCCAAACAGCCCAGTTTAAATCTGCAAGATAAGTTTAGAAAATTTACTGTAGCAATTCTAATTCAAAGATTAGGACTAATTATAAAACTAATTACACAGATGGACGGGAAATCGTGAGACGAATCTATTAAGTCTAATTAATCTGTTATTAATCCACGTAATTAGTGTTCTAACATTTAATGAATAGTGATGAATAGGAAAAAATTATGAAACAACAGGGCCGAAGACCACACACGAGGGTCTCGTGCCACCGTCACGTCCATGCGGGACCCAGATATCTATGGCTCCACCTGCAGTCTCACACCTATAACTATCTACGTGTCCCGTACTAGTTTGTATTGTACTTCCGCTGTGTCGTTACTAACCAGCGCACCACTTCCCATCTGCTCGTGTCAGTTACCCACCCGGCTGCGAGTGGCGGCAGCGGCGGAGCGCAGCGGAGTGGCCGAGGCGATGGCTCCCAGGGATCCCAAGGACGGAGGAAGCGGGGGCGGAGGAGGCGGCGGCGGCGGCGCGGCTGATCAGGAGGCTGACATCGAGGCCCCGCTGCTCGTCTCCTCCGGCTCGTCCTTCTTCCTGGACCCGGCGTGCGAGGAAGGCGGCGAGGGCGACTGGGAGGAGCGCCGCCGGCGGAGGCGCTTCCTCCTCGGCGGCCACACGCGGTCCAACACCACCTCCCAGGTCGCGCTCGTCGGCGCCGACGTCTGCCCCATCGAGAGCCTCGACTACGAGTACGCTCCCCTGCTCTGCTCTGCTTCCTCCCCCAATTTGATGCGATCCCCTCGCTCTGCTTCCGCTTTTGGACCGACGCGTGCGCTCCCGTGCAGGCTGATCGAGAACGATGTGTTCAAGCAGGACTGGAGGGCGCGGGGCCGGGGCCACATCCTTCGCTACGTGGCGCTCAAGTGGGTCCTCTGCTTCCTCGTCGGGGCGCTCTCCGCCGCCGCCGGCTTCGTCGCCAACCTCGGCGTCGAGAACGTCGCCGGCTCCAAGTTCGTCGTCACCTCCGACCTCATGTTCGACGGCAAGTAAGCACCATCAGCAGCGAGGTTTCTCGCACTGGATCACTTGGAATTTTGGCGTGGAAGTGATGTTGACTGAGTAGTTAATTTGGTCAGGCATGGGTCGGCGTTTGCGGTGTTCCTGGCGTCCAACTTTACGCTCACCATGGTAGCGGCGGTGCTGACGGTGTATGTGGCGCCGGCGGCCGCCGGATCAGGCATCCCGGAGGTCAAGGCCTACCTGAACGGCGTCGACGCCCCTAATATATTCTCTCTGAAAACTCTGATAGTGAAGGTACGTGTTCCTATCTCTTTCATTTGTCCCATTCCATTAAACAAAAATGGCATTGATAGTTTACAGTGACACAATGTAATTATGGCCTGACACCTGGATCTGCGTTTAATGTGCTATGAACTGGTTGATTGAAATAGGTCTTGTCACTTGAGGGTAGTACAGTAACAGAGATATTTCTAGCCTGCTTGTAACAGTTTCATAGGCTCTGCCGTGGTTCTGTTTTTACGGTACTTTGCTGCACTGAAGAAGTGAATTTCAAGATCATGGTAGAGATTATTTACAGTAGCTTGAGTGATGAACATGATCTGATCTCATGCTACAAAACTGCATCATAGTATATTCATAAAAGAGTTGGAAGTATAAACGTATACTATCACACCCTACCCGGCCATCCAGGTCTGTTTATCCTAGACATCATATATGATTACAACTTGGAACCATTCTTTAACATGTCTTGGTATGTAGCTTCAGCATGTACATCTGCCCACATTGTAACTAATAGAATCTGTTAACTAAAGCATCTGGAATTGTGGACTTTGAGACGATGGTTTGATGCATTTAAGTAAGCTTTATTTGGAACATGAGGATTCCTTTAATCTGCTGTGCTCCAGTAGCCATTTTTATGCAAAGTAAACCTGACCGTAGAGAGCATTTTTTGTCTGATAATATATGTTGGATCGTGCAAGGAGTAACTCTCTTTTTTAATGGGAAGTATTAATGAGCAGTGAGAATGCATATGCTAAGATTTATAAGTCGGTCTTTTAAAAAAATATTTATAAGTCCCAACTAGATTATATTATCTAGCTTATAGAGCAAGGATATTATGGTAAAAGGGCACCATGGACAACCAAATAAGCTGAAATAAGCTACCCATGTGTAGCTTATTTGGGATTATTTTAGTGGTCCATGGTGGTCTTTTACCAAGATGCCCTTGATCCATAAGCTAGATTGTATAATTTAGGTGGGAAACAAACACCGCTAGTTTGCAAAAGAAATTATCCTTTTTTTAGTTCAACTTGTTTCTTGGCACTTGATAACATAGTGCTCTTATGTTTTATCTAATACATATCAGCTGGTTTTGAGCAGATTGTGGGATGCATTGCTGCAGTATCATCATCACTGCATGTGGGAAAAGCTGGTCCACTTGTACACACAGGTGCATGCATTGCATCAATACTTGGACAAGGCGGGTCACGGAAATATCACATGACATGTAAATGGCTAAGGTACTTCAAGAATGATAGGGATCGGAGGGACCTTGTTACTTGTGGTTCTGCTGCTGGTATTGCAGCTGCTTTCCGAGCACCAGTTGGCGGAGTCCTTTTTGCCCTTGAAACAGTATCTTCATGGTAAGTTCTTTAAAATGCATTTCATGATGTATTTATGTAATCCCTTGTTTATTAGATTTATTAGTATCGAGGAACAAAAAAAGAAAGTGAGAGTGAAGGCTTCAATTCAATCAAACTTGATCCATGATTTGAATTATTGGAATTACCTCCATAAACCACCTTACTTGTTGATCAAGAATGATGCCCCCGCCATCTGAAAAGATGCAGAACCATGTACTTAAAAAGAAAAAGAAAAACAAAGGTTTATCAAACAATAGATTATTCTATACTTTGTGGGCACGGCTAACAATTCAGCATCACTACCATTCTCAGTTTGAATTCGCTGAAAAGGTTAATGATTTTGAAGTTATTTTTACATACATATAAGATGGGTGAATTAAGGAACATTTGCTGCATCTTCCATCACACAGAAAGTGTTCCTCCTTTTACGCTACTTCCCTTAATTTGGGACTAATGAATTTGAACCATTACTCTACAATTTGATCTGTTCTAATTGAAACTTGTTCAAACATGTGTACTGTTGATGCATTGAAGGGTAGGGTGCATTAGATCTGCTCCTTATGCATGTCCCTAAAAAGGAATGGCATATTTAAAGACTACTGCAAAATGACTTCTACATGAGCAAACTTTTTTGTACAATTTACAAATATTAAGACATGTTTCTTTTACTTGCAGGTGGAGGAGTGCCCTACTATGGCGAGCCTTTTTCACAACAGCAATGGTTGCTGTTGTCCTTAGGGCATTGATAGACTTCTGTAAAAGTGGCAAGTGTGGCTTGTTTGGGAAAGGTGGACTTATAATGTTTGATGTGACAGCAGATTATGTCACCTACCATCTGGTCGATTTACCTCCAGTAATCACTCTAGGGATTTTTGGAGGAATACTGGGGAGTATGTACAACTTTTTCCTGGACAAGGTTCTTCGTCTCTACAACCTTATCAACGAGTATGTATTGATGTTTCCTTAATCTTAATTAATCCCCACTTATGCAGTTTAAACTGCATGCACACTATTTTATTGAAGTTTTCATACGCAAAATATGTCACTTGTACTATTGTCTTCTAACACTTTCAGAAACTAATAACTATGAATGTTCATAAAAACTTCAACGTGCAAATATTTGAGATTCGTATACCCATTTGAAAATACTCAAGTATTTGCGATATCTTCTTGCCTAAAATTGTGTTTACTTTCAGGAAAGGAAAAATGTACAAATTACTCCTGGCTGCTACAGTCACTGTTTGTACATCCTGCTGTCTGTTTGGCTTGCCATGGATTGCATCTTGCAAACCTTGTCCAACTGATACAGAAGAAGCTTGCCCATCAATAGGGCGATCTGGTAATTTCAAGAAGTTCCAGTGTGGAATGAATGAGTATAATGACCTGGCTAGCCTGTTCTTCAACACCAATGATGACACTATTAGAAACCTTTACAGTGCCGGCACTGATGATGAATTTCACATCTCTTCGATACTTGTGTTCTTTGCTGCATCATATTTTCTTGGCATTTTCAGCTATGGCCTTGCTCTACCATCTGGTCTTTTTGTGCCTGTTATTTTAACTGGTGCAGCTTATGGCCGTCTGGTAGGCATGGTGATTGGGTCACAGTCAACTTTGGATCATGGCCTTTTTGCGGTTCTTGGCTCTGCTGCTCTTCTAGGTGGTTCTATGAGAATGACTGTCTCAGTTTGCGTTATTCTCCTAGAACTAACTAATAATCTGCTTATGCTTCCTCTGGTTATGCTTGTCCTTCTGATATCAAAGGTGGTAGCAGATGCTTTCAATGCAAACGTCTACGATTTGCTTGTTAGATTGAAAGGGTTTCCTCATCTTGAAGGATATGCTGAACCCTACATGAGGCAATTGTCAGTCAGCGATGTTGTGACTGGTCCCCTACAGACATTCAGTGGCATAGAGAAGGTTGGCCACATAGTGCATGTCTTGAAGACAACTGATCATAATGGTTTCCCTGTAGTTGATGAGCCGCCATTTTCAGATAGTCCTACGTTATATGGTCTAATTCTTCGGGACCACTTGCTTGTTCTATTGAGAAGGAAGGATTTTATCCGTAGTTGCACGGCTTCTACACTGATTGCTTCAAAACATTTCACACCTGATGAGTTCGCTAAACGCGGATCAGGAAAACAAGACAGGATTGAGGACATTGAATTTAGCGCAGAAGAATTGGAAATGTTTGTGGACTTGCATCCGTTCACAAACACATCTCCTTACACTGTTCTAGAGACTATGTCTTTGGCTAAGGCTCTTATACTTTTCCGTGAAGTTGGATTGAGACATCTTTTGGTTCTGCCAAAATCCTCTAAGGTTAGCGGTGCTGTTTGCACTTCAGTTACTTTATTTTTATGGTGTATATTTCAGAATTCTAGTTTGTTTCTCCTTTTCATGCTTGTCTGGATAAGTCTTAGCTCCATTGCAATTCTGTGCCCCTTGTTAGCAATAATTTTTGTCTCTAACCATAATGACAACCATAAGATTAGCTGTGATGTATAACTGCATGAATCACACAATTTGCATAATTCCCTGCTATTAGCATTGTCCTTTATCACACAAATCAATATTACAGACACTCGTCATAATTATCACTTACAAGTATGGGCTGCGTAATTATGTCAATGCAGAGGGAACCTGTTGTTGGCATACTGACAAGGCACGATTTCATGCCTGAACATGTATTGGGTCTCCATCCTTTCCTCTTCAAGAGCAGATGGAAGAAGGTGCGACTTGGCAAGTTGAAAGTCACGAGCATATTATGATGTTTCCAAGCAAACTGATGATTCCATCGCTGCTGTTTATACTCCAAAAGTCATCCTTGGGGATCATGGATTTTCAGAGAATAATTCACCTTGGATAGTAGCAGATTTTTTTTGACACGTTAGTACAGGAAATAATGTTGTAAGTGGGTGCTAACAAGAGGATGGAACATGGCTGCCAACAAGTTCTTTTCGCATGAACAAGAGGATAGAACAGTATGTTGATGTAAATTCGTTCATGCACAGCAGCTGAACTGAACTGATTAGTTATCGGGTCGATCGGTGGTGTTGTGCCCAATCTCATGTGACTACGTTTATTCCTCACAATACACTCGGATGGGGAAAAACACAGTGCCCCCAGGCGATCGTGCAGATAGGGGTGGGCACTTTTTCCCCGAAAACCGATCACCGAGCCGAACCGAACCGAAATGTCGGTGTTTCGGTGTGTTCGGTTCGGTGTCGGTTTTTGTTCTGGCGAACCTCGGTGTTTGGCTTCGGGAACGGTTTTAGGACTGCACCGAACCGATCAACCGAACCATCGATATATTCCCTACATCGTACATCATCAGGGCAGACTGATTAATTTGGCCCAACTCGGCCCAAGTCACAGCAACAAAAGCTTGCGCCCCACCCGAGTCTGCTTTGTAGTTCTAGACCTTTCCCCACTCGCACTCGCAGGCGGCGTGGCGGTGGCTCCGCATCGGCGGCGGCGGCTCCGCGGCGGCATCGGCATCGACTCTGCTCTGCGCCGACTGCGCGCGCCCTCGGTCCCCCAGCCGGTCAGCCCCAGGACAAGACAAGCGCGGCGGAGCTCGGCCCCTTTGCCCCCTCCCCCATGTGGGCGCGCGGAACTAGGAGGGCAGCGGTGCAGGTACGTAGTGGCGACCGGCGGGCGGGATCAGGCAGCGGCCCGGCCGTATGAGGGCAGGACTGAGCGACGGCTTCGAATTCGTGTCCTGATATGTCTAAATGCTTTAACTGATCTGCAGAGTAGTACTACATGCTTGCTTGCTGATGCATGAATCCCCATGTCCATTAGTCAGTCTTGGTTGGTGGCTTGATGTCCAGATCCGTGAATTGCATTCATTCTTCTCGCGTTTGTCCTGTCTATCTCTTGTATTCTTGACCTGCTGAAGTGTTCGGTGCCACTGAAAAACCGAACCGAGAAAACCGACACCGAAAGGCTCGGTTTTTGATTTTCTGGAGCACCGATCGGTTATTATTTTTGGAACACCGAAGTTTTTTTTCCACCGTAAAACCGAACCGAATTGTCAGTGCACACCGAATGCCCACCCCTACGTGCAGATCCACCGACGTCGCACTCGCACGCTCTGGCCGCATCCAACTCGTCCTGGGCCAACCATGGGCCGCATCCAACTCGTCCTGGGCCAACCGTGGACGGAACAAGTAGTGACTGTATCATCTGTAATTCTGTATCACGGCCGCCGCCGCCGACTCCGACTGGGGCAGCACAACCGCACACAGCCGCCGCCGCCGCCGCCGCCCGACGAGTTGTCAATCGGTACGCTGCGACCGACGAGGACGAGACACGATGGTCACCGACCGGACCGCCCGCTCGCTCAGCGCCGGGAAACCTGCTCCGCCGGGCGTCGGATCGAGGTCCACCAAGCCCTCACAGTCCTCGTCGTACCTGGCGGGGATCGATCTACCCCCTTCCGACGACGAGGAGGATGAGGTGGAGGAGCGTGCTGCCAAGCCAAGGGCGTCACCCAACCCGGTCCATGTCGACGCCGCCGCGCCGCCGCGCAGGGAGGTGAAGAAGGAGGCGAGGCGGGAGCTCGAAGCGGCGGCGCGAGCCGAGGCCGCGGCGCGGGACGCGGCGGCCGCGCTCTGGGACGACCCCGACGCCTACGCAGTCACCATCGGCGGGCGTGTCCTCGCAGCCGACGACGCCACCGACAACGCGAGGGACGTCGTGATCGAGGACTTCGACGTGTCCGTGGTCGGGGGCGTGACGTTGTTCGAGGGAGCCTCGCTGCGGGTCTCGCACGGGCGGCGCTACGGCCTCGTCGGGCCCAACGGCAAGGGCAAGTCCACCCTCCTCAAGCTCCTCAACTGGAGGAAGCTCCCGGTGCCGCGCAACACCAGCGTGATGCTCGTGGTGCAGGAGGACAACTGCAAGGAATCGCTCCCGGTGATCGAGGTCGTGCTCGCGGCCGACGAGGAGCTCGCCAAGCTCTGCGCCGAGCGGGACGAGCTCGAGGCCTCCGGCGATGCCGCCGGCAATGTCCGGCTCTCCGAGGTGTACAACGAGCTCACCCTCCGGGGCTGGGCGTCCGCCCGGGCGCGCGCGTCCAAGATCCTTGCGGGGCTTGGCTTCAGCCATGCGAAGCAGGCCAGGCCCGCCTGCACCTTCAGCGGCGGCTGGATCAAGCGCATGGCGCTCGCCGGCGCTCTCTTCGTGCAGCCGTCGCTTCTGCTGCTTGACGAGCCCACCAACCACCTTGATCTCCAGGCCGTGCTGTGGCTGGAGGAGTACCTCACCGCGCAGTGCAAGAGCACCCTCATCGTCGTCTCTCATGAGGAGGGCTTCCTCAACACTGTGTGCGACGAGATCCTGCATCTTCAGGACAAGAAGCTGCACGCCTACCGCGGCAACTTCGACGCCTTCGTGCGCAGCTACGATCAGAAGAGGGCCACGGCCATGAAGGAACACGAGAAGCTGGCCAAGGCAGCTCGGAAGGGTGGGAAGAAGGCACCAAAGAAGTGGCACGACTACAGCGTCGAGTTCCACTTCCCGGTGCCCACCGAGCTCCCTGGAGGACGGCACCTCCTCCAGCTCACTGGCGCGGGGTTCAGCTACGACGACTTCGGGCTGTCGGGCGTCGACGCCGGCATCGCCATGGGGCAGCGCGTCGCCGTTGTTGGCCCCAACGGGTCGGGCAAGTCCACACTTCTCAGTCTTCTTGCCGGTGAGCTTGCACCGACGCAAGGCGAGGCGAGGAGGAGCCACAAGCTGAGGATCGGGCTCTACTCGCAGCATTTCTGCGACTCGCTGCCAAAGGACAAGAGCGCCGTGCAGTATCTCCTTGAGAAACACCCTCACCTCGAGAGCAAGCCGGCGGAGGCCCGTGCCACGCTCGGCAAGTTCGGGCTGCCCAAGGAGAACCACCTCTCTCTGATCGAGAAGCTGTCCGGTGGCCAGAAGGCCCGCGTCGTCCTCGCCTGCATCGCGCTGGGGGAGCCTCATGTCCTGCTGCTCGACGAGCCGACCAACAACCTTGACATGCAGAGCATCGATGCGTTGGCGGATGCGCTGGACGAGTTCGCCGGGGGCGTGGTGATTGTCAGCCATGACTCGAGGTTGATTACTCGCGTCTGTGCTGATGTACACAGGAGCGAGGTGTGGGTGGTGCAGGATGGCATGGTGAAGCCATATGGAGGCTCGTTTGCTGAATACAGGGATGATCTCCTGGAGGACATCAGGAAGGAGATGGCGATGGACTGATTTCCCATGCCCCAGACATATTTGGAACTGATAGTGATAGCTGTGTTTCGTTGACGGTATCTCTGCTTTCAGGTTTCTTGCTTTCCTGTTGCAGAAAGGAGAGGACTGGAGGAAATCTAGACTTTGTTTTACCTTTCTTATTAGTATTGGGTGTGATCTGTGCTGTTGCCAATGCCATCATGTGGAACATGCTTCCGTTGTCAGATTAAGCTATGGTTGTGCAAGGGTGCTGTGCATTGCCCTAATGTTGTTTACTTGGTTAGTTATATGAACTCTTGTTTCACCTTGTCTCTTGAAGTAGTAATGTTGAGTCCAGCATTTATGCTTACAATTGTACGTCTGATTTACTTATACTGTGAGGCAGCGGGTCAGCGGAAGAGCGTAGTTTTTTTTTTTAAAGATAGCAGGAGCACTGCTCTGTCATTTAACAAGAAGAAGCAATTGTATATCACACGCCGAAGCGAACAACACCACCACACCAACAACGCACGCGAACAACGCACACGACAAAACACTACACCACCACAACCTGGGAGATGAGTCGAAAGTAAGCCACCGCGAACTGCGCCGTCGTCACCAACGTTGTGCCACGCCAAAAGCCTCGGCCCGCTGCAAGTCTGAGCGACAACTCGAACACCTCCACCATGGGGTTGTCATCCCCAAGCCGCACACACACGACCGTCGTTCTCCCAGCTCCAGCCTTGCTCCAGTAGAATACTCCCGCCGCAGCAACAGTGCAGACGCCATAAACGCTTAGTGCGTGGGGGCCTCTCCTCATCCACCGCCTCATACTCCTCAGAAAACAACCACCTTAAAGTGTACGGGGACCTCGCCGCCCGCCACACTGGACACTGCTCCAAGGATCCTTGCCACCGAAACCACAATAAGAGCATCCCCTAAGCCATGCCGTCACCGGGGTCACCACCGCACCATGCGCGCCAACCCGAGGTTACACACCCATGGGCCCTCTGCACCTCCCCGCCAACACGGACCATGCGCACCACCACCGCCGCAGCGCACAAGGCAACACCACCAGCCGACCACCACCACTACCACAAGCCGAGACGGGTCTCCATATGCGGCGCCTCCAAGGAGGGCACGACGCCAATGGCGCCGTCGTCGCACGTCCATAGAAGGATAGGGTTTTCACCCTGAAGAGCCCCGTGCTGCAGGGACATGGTAATCCACAATGGTGCCCCCAGCGGGGAGAACGACGCCACAAGGGCGCCGCCACCATCACCACCGACAAAAGCGCCGGTGAAGGCTTTCGCCCGTCACAGCACCATGCCTGCCGCACGCCCTCGGCCAAGCCAGTAGCCCGCTCCCCTTCGCCTCCGCAACACCTCTACCGGAAGAAGCCCGGCACAGCCCGAAGCACCACCTCGGCACCACCAGCATGCACCAGCCAGCCCCCAGCCCCACCACCAAGGCGGCGCCGGACCAGTATCGCCATCGAGGAGAAGAAGGGGAGCACCAGCCACCACACCTCCGCACCCGTCGCCCGTGCGCATAACGCTCCCGGCCCCACCATTTCCAGGCCGCCATGGCCCATAGTAGGCAGAGCCGGCGGGCCCGGCCTCAGTCACCGCCGACGCCACCACGCCGGCCGTAGCCACCTTCCTTGCGTCATCCTGCACCGGCCGCCGCTGCCGCCGCAGCCGCCTCCCCTGTGCCCTCCCTCACCGGCCGCCGCCGCTGCCGTCGACCCGCGTCGGCCACCGCCCCTCACGCACAACCATGCGCCTCTGCCGCGCAGCCACCAGATCCGGCCGGGGCGACGCCGGATCTGGGGGCCTCTACCTCCGCCACCGCGTCTAGTAGCCCGCGCCGATGAGGAAGCTCCGGGAGACCGGGCGGCCGCGCCCACCCTGTGTCGCCGCCTTCACCACGGGCCGCACGAGCCTCCGGCGACCCGCTTGGGCGGCGGCGCGGCAGGAAGGGGCGAGGATGGGGTGGCGGCGGCTAGGGTTTGGGAGCCGCTCGGGGGCGACGCGAGCGGACGCGAGGCTCCACCCTCACAGAGACTCCCTTGGGGGTGGGTCCAAGAGCGTAGGTTTAGTGGCACCCTGAATTTTGAGGTGTGACTGAATATATATCTGCAAGCGGATGGTTCAAACAAAAGGGTTTTCCGTCCAGTAAGCATCTTGGTGTAACAGTATTGTTACTTATCTGTTATGGATGAATAAGATGGCTCAGTTCTTCGCTGTGACAGAGAGCCATGTAAGGTGTAAAGGCACTGCAATCGTAGGCTTTCCCATGTTGTTTATCATACATCATAGGATTTGTCATGTTGAGAGCTGGAGCTTCTTTCAAGCAAAACCTTTTAAATCCGATGTCATTGATCCTTCGGCTACTTCAGTCTGATCAAATATGACATTTTGCCATCATAGAACAATAACAGAGCACGGCATTACCTCTCAACATTTTCATTTAAAAAAAACTATGAAAAACACATGTTTGGGGGGAAAAAAAGAATCTGAGCATAGTGGTCTTGTTTGTCTTATTTCCATCATGTCAATCATCATGCAGCTAAAGCAACAGTCCTTTCCTAGACCCGCACTTGAGCAACGGGCAGACAGACCATATAACTTTACACACTACTTGCAGAGGAAAAATATTCAAAGACCCAACATCACAACAATCTACACGTGAGTACGTGAACTTCCGAAGGGGCACGCCACACTTTTGATGTATATTACAAAAAAAGTAGCTCAAATCTCGACAAACATAATTAGAGTTCTGTCCATACGTATTGCAAATTAGGTTTAATTCTTACAGAATTTGACCATCATCTGGCAAGACTCTCTCTCTCTCTCTCTCTCTCCAGCCATAAAACTGGAAGAACAAACTGCATTATGTGTTGACTTGTGCATGCTGATCGGAGTGGAAGCTACATGTAGCAGGGCACCAATTGATATCCCCATCTGTTTAATTTCTGATATATGAATTTCCTACAAAATGATCAAAACAGACCATAATATGGTTGACTGAAGCAATTAAACAGCTACTGATTTTCTTGTTGCTCATACAGAATTTGTTGCACCAGCCGAAGGAGCCAGAGAGAAACAAGCAAGCAATACGATGATCGCCCATCGGGTGCGTCCATTTAAAAAGTATTTGTGGGCCTATCATCCATAACGGCCTGATCAGCCGCACGGTCCATCGTTTTTCTTTGAGCCACTCAAAACAGAATCATCTTTTTGTCATCGGTCGAAAGTCGAAACAACTTCAATCGTCTTTTTGACGTCGGTCGAAACAGCGTCAATATTCAGGGGTGAATTTTCTCACAAAGTATCCCAATATAAGGCGGCAATAGCTTGCTTGCACATTTAGCTCGCCAAGCTACTTGCATACTGCAGATTAGGAGACACTCTTGTGTGTTCCACTCTCATGAAATTACAAGGCACTATGCTAATTGCAGCAGTACTAGAGGAGTCACTTTGCGGAATAATTTTCTCTCCCGAAAACACACATTGCGGTGACGCTGCATGATAAAAAAAAAATGCCATGAAATTTGTCGAGCTACTGCACGCAAAAAAAGATGGGATTTTTGGATTGAGGCCATTACAATTTTGCGAACTTGGAGAAACGCCATTACAAGTCGTCTTATTGGAAACTTGCCACTACAATTCGCCAGCTCCCACATCTTTGCCCTATTCTACGTCTCCCGCGGACACGGGCCCATTGTCAGGCGTATACGGCCTGTGTATTCTCCGTATGGACGATTTTGCCCCCCGTCCCAATCGGATAGAACGCCCCATCCACCAAGCAGACGACCCCTCCCGTCTCACTCGACTCGTCTCTCTCGTCTCCTCTCCCCGCCGCTCGCCATCTCCGACGGAGTCACGGAGAGGAACCCTAGCCGGCAGTGCGCATCCAATGGAGGGGATGGAGGAGGCCTAATGACGACGTCGGCATCTTCCCCGCCTCGTTGTCGCACTGGTGCGGCGGCGATGGAGGACGGCGCATCCAGGTACGGAAACCCGTAGCCCTTGTCTTCGCGATTTGTCGCTCTGTGTTCATCAGCCTTGTGGATTAGAGTTGATTTGTGCATGTACACTTTGATTTCTGGTTCCCTTCGATTTACTGCATTTCGTAGGGATGGGATGTTTGCGCTAGAGATTAAAGTCGAAGCTTTTGCTTCCAAAGACTCGTCTGGTAGGAAAATGTACACAAAAGGCCGAAATTTTAAATGGGATGTGGAGTATGGGTCTCTGACATTGCAGTTGTTGTTGAACTCTTTGACAACCGAGTTGAACCTATGCACTAACCAGACACCCACTGTTTGGTTCTATGACAAAAGGCTGAATGAGGATACCAGATTAGTTGATGAGATACAGATGGTCGATTTGTTTGAAATGTATAAGGAGGAGATGAGCTGTGATGTTATAGTAGGTGTATTCGATAGAGCCACTTGTGAGGAAGCTGAATTTGATGCACTTGAGCCTATTTGTGTGATTCCTCCAGATGAAACACATGTAGAGGCAGAGGCAGAGGCAGAGGCAGATGCAGCTGCAGCTGCCAGCATGCCAAATGACCCCACTAGTGTTGCTGATGAGATAGAGCCTATTTGTGTGATTCCTCCAGATGAAACACAGGCACAGGCAGAGGCAGAGGCAGAGGCAGATGCAGCTGCAGCTGCCAGCATGCCAAATGACCCCACTAGTGTTGCTGATGAGATAGAGCCTGATAGGGAGCCTGACATATTTGACAACCCTGAAGAATATGTTGGAGTCAACGATGAGGGCATGTATGGTTCAGTGCCACCTGCTCCTCAATTTGCACAGCCACCTGACAATGCTAACAGTAATGCAAATGTTGACGAAAATGCTGAATTTTTCAATGTTGAGGCAGAGGTGGATGATGACGATCCCTTGGAGGTGCATGTAGTGCATGACCCTGAGAACCCAAAGATAGTAGAGGGGGAGTTGTTTCCTGATATCAACTCATTCAGGAAAGCCATAAGGCATTATGCTGTGAAGACTGGCTTTGCTTTTGCTGCTGGGGGGAAGTCAGACAAGACTAGGTTCATAGCAAAGTGTGCTGCTGAGGGATGCCCTTGGAGAATTCATGCCTCCACCATTTGGGACAAGAAAACTGTACAGGTACCATACTTGACATGTGTGTATTTTCTATTAACAATAATTGATGAGCAATAGTTGACATGTGTGTTTGTATCATTTGTGCAGATCAAAAAGCTACCTTCAGCTCACAACTGTCCAACCACCAAACTGCAAGAAGGCAAAATGGCTAGTCAGGGGTGGTGTGCAGACAGACTTGGGGACTGGGTGAAGAAGAACCCAAGAAAGGGAGCAAAGGATGCCAAAGAGAAGCTGGAGAGTGACTTTGGGATAAAACTGAAATATTCCAAAGCTTGGTCTGGTTTGAAGGTTGCCCTGGAACAAATTCATGGTAAGTATGAAGAAAGCTTTCAGCTTCTTTTCAATTGGGCTGCTCACCTAGAAGAGAAATCACCTGGTAGTCATGTAGAAATAGAGGTAGAGAAGGTTGGTAAGAAGAAAAGGTTCAAGAGGGTGTTTGTAGCTTTGAAGCCATGCATTGATGGATTCCTAGCTGGTTGTAGACCCTTTGTAGGTGTAGATGCATCTTTCCTGCATGGAAAGTATACTGGACAGTTGGCTTCAGCTACAGGTGTTGATGGCCATAATTGGCTATATCATATTGCTTATGCTGTTTTTGACTCTGAAACTGAAGATAATTGGACATGGTTTCTAGAGAATTTGCACAAAGTCATAGGAGACCCACCTGGACTTGTATTATGTTCAGATGCTTGTAAAGGATTAGAGAAGGCTGTAGTCAAAGTTTTTCCACAGGCTGAAAACAGAGAGTGCATGAGGCACATGTATAGCAACTTCATGAAACACTACTCAGGGGAAGTTTTCACTGACCACCTGTATCCTGCTGCCAAAAGCTATACAGAGTACATGTTCAAGTGGCACATGAAGAAAATTTTTGAGTTTGCTCCAGGTACAATTGACTACCTAGAGGAGAATCATCCAAGGATCTGGTACAGATGTGGATTCTCTGAGCTTAGCAAGTGTGATTATTTGACTAATAATGTGTCTGAGAGTTTCAATGCTCAGATCAAGCACTTGAAAGGACTTCATCTCCATGAGCTTGTTGACAGGATTAGAGAGCTGATTATGGAGAAAAGGTACATCAGAAAGCAGGTGGCACAACAATGGGAAGATGGAGTCCTACCTCAAGTTAAGAAGGATCTAAATCTTATAAGCAACAACCTAAAGGTAGTCAAGATTACCATCAGTGATGAGCATTTTGCAGAGGTGACACTGCTGGATGACTGGAATAACCATAGGAGGCACACAGTTGATCTTAACAATAAGTCTTGCTCATGTAGAGAATGGCAAGTAACTGGCAAGCCATGCAAGCATGCCTTAGCATGGATACTCTCCAACAGAGGCTTGAAGATAGATGACTTTGTGCATGAGTACTACTCAGTTGCAAGGTTCAGAGCTGCCTATGAAGGAAGAGTACAGCCAATGCAAGACAGGTCACAATGGCCAGAAGTGGATCTTGGTTACAAGGTCTACCCACCTTTGCTGGGTAGAGCACCAGGCAGGCCAAAGGTGCAAAGGATGAGGGGCTCTATTGAGAAAAACAGTACCAAAAAGAAAGTGAGATGCAGTAGGTGTAAAGGGTTTGGGCACTTTGCCAAGACTTGCAAACTGGGGATGGTAGGAGAAGATGGTGAGACCAGCAAGAAGCCAAGCAAGAAGAGGTAAGCACAATTATTCTAGGTATTTCTTTACTTTCATGCAGCTTAATTATTCTAATCCACAC
This sequence comes from Alloteropsis semialata, assembly GCA_004135705.1. Taxonomy (NCBI): domain Eukaryota; kingdom Viridiplantae; phylum Streptophyta; class Magnoliopsida; order Poales; family Poaceae; genus Alloteropsis; species Alloteropsis semialata. Next base: position 61,951,861 of record CM014276.1, read on the forward strand.
ACATGTCATATGTAGGAAGAGTTCAGCAGAGGACCAGGCAGGACCATCCAAGGGGAAGAAAAAGGGGAAAGCACCAAAGAAGAACCTGTGATGGCACATGAACCTTTAAGGTTGTGCTGTTGAACCTGTATGGTTGGGCTGTTGAACCTGTGATGACAGTCATCTTTTGTAAATGAATTGCTAGTGCTAGTGCTTATCAATTGTCAATTTCTGATATGGTTGTGCTAGTGAACCTGTGAAGTTCACTCATATGGTTGTGCTAGTGAACCTGATTCCATTGTCAATTTCTGATGAATTATCAGGCAACTTGTCATTTTGAAGTGAACTGAAATTTAATCCATTGCATTGACACAAACAAGATTACACAAAGTTCACTGATTGCTGACACAAGCACTAGTACACAAGACCCTTTTACAAAGTTCACTGATTTGGACACTACCACATTCTGCTCATAGCAAAACCAATAGCTACACCACAAATTGCTGTTGTAACACAGCCAAAACCTACACCAACACAGATTGCTGTCATCTTCAGCTTATGCACTTGCACTCTTAGTTCACACAGCTCATGCACAACGCTATCCACCCTCTGCTTCAGTTCATCCAGCTCTTGGCTCCGTCCAAAGCTTGGTCGACAGCCCCATCACCACCATCACCGGAGCCACAATCAGGCAACACGGCCGCCGTCTTCAACCGACCGTATGATGATCCTTCGTACTGCTCCTCTGACATGATGAAGCGGCACGTTCTTGGGTCGCCCTGCATGAAACCCTAGCCTCATCAAAACCATACGGGCACTTGGGCACACTCAAAATTGAGCACAAATTCACTTACTTTGACGGAGTACGGGCACTTGACGAACATTTGGCCAAAAGTCTGTTGCTGCTTGCTTCTGATTCGCACCAATGGCACGCGGCAAAACGGGCAGACACCTTGGTTCAGCCCCCATCCCGTCGGGCTGCTTGAAGCCGCGCCAGCCGTCGGGCTGCTTGAAGAGCCTGCCGCAGCCGCTCGCCTGAACTGCATCTCGTCGAACTGCAGTGGCCGCCGGCGAAGCACGGCGAGGAGCGGCGGCGAAAATGGCAGCCGGGAGGTGACCTGGTGGAGGGGAAAAGAGAGGAGATGGGGACGACAGACCGGCCGGGGGTGCGTTCTATCCGATTGGGACGGGGCAAAATCGTCCATACGGAGAATACACAGGCCGTATACGCCTGACAATGGGCCCGTGTCCGCGGGAGACGTAGAATAGGGCAAAGATGTGGGAGCTGGCGAATTGTAGTGGCAAGTTTCCAATAAGACGAATTGTAATGGCGTTTCTCCAAGTTCGCAAAATTGTAATGGCCTCAATCCAAAAATCCCAAAAAAGATCGGAAAGCTTGGCCAAATGGACCATTTGCACCTATCACTTTCCAAATAAATGCTAAGCTCACAAGCAAACACGTTTTCCGATAGCCTCATAGCTAAGCTAACATCGCACCATGACACAAACCCACAAAGCCGACGGGAAAGAAAACTATGGCCCTGTTTAGTTCGCGCATTATGCATAACGTGTTGCATAACGCACGTTTTTTAATGCATTTTTTCTCTCTATAAACACTATGTATAACACAAAAACACTATGTATAACACTGCATCTAAACACCCCTGCACTGATCCGTCCAATGTAATACAGCACAGGCGCCCGAGCACAGAACAAGCTCCTCTATTTTAATCGTATTATTTTTTAAATGATTCGATCTTATTTTTTTGACATAGGAAGCCTCGAATACGAATCGATCCGTTTCCCCTTTCCAACCCGTCACACGTCCCCACAATAAAAACTTCCCCGCCAGACCACCATCCCTCTGCCCTGCATCCTCCGGCACCAAACAACCCACTCTCATGCGGACCCCACGTCGCCACCGTCCCCACCTGTCAGTGACGTTACCCCAACCCTCGCCTGCTCCACCGCCAGAGGCGCCGGCCTCCCACCGCCCCCACCTGTCACCTGACCAAAGCAAAAGAAACAAAACGAAACGGGCGCCTGTTTCTCTCTCTCTCTCTCTCTCTCTCCTCGCGAGATCTTCCAGTTCCGTTCCACCCCCGGTCCGGCTGGCTTTCGCCCTCACGATTTCCGTTCCCTTGTCTGTCTGTTCTCCGCATCTCCGCTCCCCTGTTTTTTCAAACTCGTACTAGACCAGCGAGCCTCCATTTGTAGCAATCCAGCCGGCCGTGTCCGTGCTGCTCCCGTCGCGCGCCGGCATTGCGTACCTGCCCGAGAGCGGGCGCCGCCTCCAGTTCGATATCTCTGCTGCTGCTTCATCGCTGTCTTCGCGGCGAGCCGGCCCCCCGGATGCGCGTCTGTTGGCTAGCGGAGGCCGGTGAAGTGAAGTCTCGGGTGGCGGCGGAGGAGGAGGGACAACGGAATGGGGTTCCTGGTGGGGATGGTGCTCGGGATCGCGGTGGGCGTCGCCATCATCGTCGCCTTCGCCCGCGCCGAGAACTCACGCGCCGCCTGCCGCCGACAGCTGGTAAGCACTACGCTCCCCCACCCTCGGCCGGCCCGTCCTCGAATATTCTTCTCGATGCGTGATGCTTGAGTAGGAATAGAGGATTAGTAGTAGCTCCGAAGAAATCACGTTGCGTATGAATCGAGGCGAAGATGAATCGCTTGCTTTCCCTTCGCGATTGTGGCCACCCCTTTGGTTAGGTGGGGGCGCTGGGCTCCCCCTGTCGGCAGGACTTTCCACTGGCTTGGGAGAGTAGATTTGGCTTCCTGATGCGCCGTAAAGTCTCGGGTGTTGCCTTTTTGGGCTTATTATTATTTAGTATTTATTACAGATGTGCTTCTACGGCTTGTTGGAATGGGAGCTTCAAGTACTTGAAGGGAAGCAATCCTAAGCAGGAGAAACAGAGAAAGTAGTAGGCATGATATTTGGTTCGGGCAGTGCAATGATGGAACGAAAACCAAATGGACATCCAGTCCCTGTTTGGGTGCTTGCTGCCATGGCTGACAGCACGCACAAGTTCTTTGTTGTCATCTCACTGTGCAAGAGCCACATACAAGTATACAACATTTAGGCTGCTGGTTGCCATGGATTTTGATTTGTCCTGAAGTTCCAGCGCTTTCCATTCCACTAATTTCCAGCCATGGGATTACTAACGTATAACTGTATAACACTAGATCTTCGAATGGTCTCCACATTGTCGGTGTTTTGTTCGGATTGCTGCCATGCATGATACTAAGAAGGACTTCCCCTGTTATGATGCAGGCTGCTACTGTTGCTAGTTTTTCAAAAATGACGGTCGAGGATTCGCGAAGGTTACTCCCAGGTGACCTGTACCCTTCCTGGGTTGTTTTCTCATCGCAACAAAAGGTATTTGGCTATCTTTAGCTAGCTCCCATTCTTCTGCACTGTATGGGAATGCATGTATGTTGACACGGGAATATTGCAGTTAAAATGGCTTAATCAAGAGTTGACAAAGATTTGGCCGTTTGTAAATCAGGTTCGCACTTCTTCCAGTGGAACTCCAAAACTTGGACTTGTCTTTATCTCCTTTTGACTTGACTTTTTTCATGTACACATTCTTTTGTTTGGTCATTGGCCATTGCAGGCGGCATCAGAACTGATCAAAACCTCTGTAGAACCTGTTCTTGAACAATATAGGCCAATAATCTTGGCCTCTCTGAAGTTCTCAAAACTCACTCTTGGTACTGTTGCACCACAGTTTACTGGTAGGTCTCTTCAAATTACTCCTTTAATTGATTATCATAAGGTAGCCTAAGCATTTCAATTCAAATTACATGACCGTGGTTTCCAGAGTATTGACATGCTTGTGTTTGAAATTACTTTCATAGTATCACGGTTTGCTAGTTATGTATAATACTTTGTAAAATGAATCGAAGTGTGAGGTTTTGATTTGAGACCATGCCAGATTGAACTGCACAGCATGTTATAAAAATCCAGAGAGCAGTACTGTATACCTCTATCTGATTATATTCCCCACGACACTGAACTTAACTGTTTATATTTATTACAAAACTGTTTTCTGGATAGGAGTTCATGGATTCGATTTTATTTGCTTTATTAAATAAGAGTTCTTCCAAACAAGACAATAACAGATCAAGCTAGTGTAGCTATACTCCAGTCAGTGATTGCTAAAATATTTGAAATGAAACAAGAGAATCAGAGGGGTTTGAGGGTCCAATACCCATCTGATTCTTTTAGATGCATAATACTCCATCAATAAAGTGAACTGCATACTATGAGAAAGGGGCTGTTGACTGTGCTCCATATAGTCCATACTGCATGTTCACTTCTGCAACCCATTCATTTATAATGCAAAGTCCACAGAGATAATGTCATTATGATAAAGTGAGTTTGAAGCGCCCTTCAAGTTTGTGGTCTGTGTTAATTGATCTTCATTTTCTATATAACCTCATCAAAATATGTGGTGTAAGTCCCTCATTACCTGGTGGATGCTAAACTTTAAGTTCTGCTGATTTTGGTGCAGGTATTTCCATCATTGAGAATAATAAGGAATCGGGTATTGTCATGGAGTTAGAGATGAATTGGGACGCCAACCCAAGTATCATACTTGATGTAAAAACTAGACTTGGTGTGGCACTTCCAATACAGGTGACATACTTAATGGCTATGCCTTGGTTCTTTAGTATGACTGTCACAATATGAGGATGTATTGCATGCATGAATTATGCCTAGCTCACACAATTGACAAGTATAGGTATTCTGTTGGAAGAATGAGTTGGTCTTCTTGTGCTCGATGACCTTTTCTTGTGCATTTTGTGTATCACATCATGATAGTGATTTCTGTCAAAATTTTAAAATGTAACCTATTATCTGTTTCATGCACCATAATCTTGTGAGTGCTCTGCCCATACAGGTGAAGGACATTGGCTTTACAGGAATTTTCCGCTTGATTTTCAAACCTCTTGTTGAAGAGCTACCTTGCTTTGGAGCTGTTTGCTTTTCTCTACGGAAGAAGGTTCTTCCTTTTATCATGTTTTCCTATGATTATTCGAGACGCTTTGTTCCCTTAAGCTCATGTATTTTTCTCGAATCATGTCAGAAAAAGCTGGATTTCAGACTGAAGGTCATTGGTGGTGAAATTTCTGCTATACCTGGAATTTCAGATGCTCTCGAGGTTTGGCAATACATTAATTTTTGTAGCAGAAAGTTGGGGCGTTAAGTTTCCTATACTTGAGATGGTGAGTGCAATTATTCTTTTGTACAGGACACTATAAAAAATGCTATCGAAGATTCAATAACATGGCCAGTAAGGAAAGTCATTCCTATTATACCCGGGGACTACAGGTAACTATTGGTTGATTTGTAGGAACATGGCTACATGCTAGTGTCATTTTTGCTGATTTTGGCGGAAAGACCATAACTGATTATATATTGCAGTGATCTGGAACTGAAGCCTGTTGGTACATTGGAAGTCAAACTTGTGCAAGCAAGAGATTTGACAAACAAAGATCTGATAGGAAAATCAGATCCTTTTGCCATTGTGTATGTCCGCCCTTTGCCAGATAAAATGAAGAGAAGTAAAACAATTGTAAGCACAGTTTCTTTGTTATGAGCTCTGTCTTTTGGAGTTTTTTCTGACAGTTTTAATCAACTACTTTACAGAACAACGATCTCAACCCTATCTGGAATGAACACTTCGAGTTTATTATTGAAGATGCTGATACTCAAACTGTAACAGTGAAGATTTATGATGATGACGGCATTCAGGAATCTGAATTGATTGGCTGTGCTCAAGTTAGGCTAAAGGATCTACAACCAGGGAAAGTGAAGGATGTCTGGTTGAAGCTTGTAAAAGATCTGGAGATTCAAAGGGACAGGAAAGACAGGGGCCAGGTGAGCCTGATTTCCCAGAAAATTTCTCCATTTCCTTTCCTTTGGGGGAACAAGCTTTAGCATGCCTTATCATCATTCACAGCAGGTGTTATCATATGGTTACGTAATATTTTTCTCATGACATGCATGGCCTCAACAGGTGCATCTTGAGCTGTTGTACTATCCATTTGATATGAAGGATGAGACTCCGAATCCTTTCACACAACAGTTCTCTATGACTTCCCTTGAGAGGACAATGACGAGCATGGAAAATGGATCAGGAGGATCAAGTTTTGACAGGATGTCTTCATCAAGGAAGAGGAAGGAAATTATCATGCGGGGGGTTCTGTCAGTAACTGTGATATCCGGCGAGGATTTGCCGGCAATGGATATGAATGGAAAGTCTGACCCATATGTCGTACTTTCTCTCAAGAAGACAAAAACAAAGTACAAGACAAGGGTAATTTCTTCATCAACTACCAATTAGTGCTGTGTGTTGTATTTTAGTCAGTTTATCAAACTACTAAATTTAAGCATCATTGTGTCTGATTCATTGGGAACAATAATGCTTGATATACTTCAACAATCACAACCTACTTGGTGTAAGCATGCCTTTTTTACTGTTTGGATCATGTGACTGATTTCAGGTTGTGAATGAAAGCTTGAACCCAGTCTGGAATCAGACCTTCGACTTTGTTGTTGAAGATGGCCTACATGATATGCTTATATTGGAAGTATATGATCATGACACATTCCGTAGAGTAAGTTCTACAGAAGTTGTCATCTTATTACTAACCTCAGCAGTTTGCCACATGCAGATGTATTTATTGTAACCGTTTAATATGTTTTCTGTAGGATTACATGGGGAGGGTCATCCTGACCTTGACGAAAGTTTTGCTGGAAGAAGACTGCAAGGAAAGCTTCAACCTGGAGGGGGCAAAAAGTGGGAAGCTGAACTTGCATCTGAAGTGGTCGCCACAACCAATCATGCGTGATTCACGAGAAGAGGACAGCTTAAGGTTCAGATAATCCCAGTAGGGCAGTAGGTGTGCACTCATGGGTGCACTTCTGGTTTTTGAGGTTGCGGCCAGGGTGGTTGCTGTTCATGGTTCTGGCTCGGTTCTTCTGAGACTTGCGTGGTTCAGCGCTTGTCGATTTTTCAGGTGCAAATTGGTCTGTTGCACATATACATGCGATTGTTATGTTGCGGTCAGTTAGCTCGAGGTCTGCCAATGTAAACGGCTAATCGCAATAGTTTATGCGAATCTTCTTTGTAACACCATGATCCAAGTAGAAATGTGTAAATCAGGAGCCCAGTGGAAATAAATTGAGCTGCTGAAGCAACGAGGAACGGTTACCATCAAGGCCATCGTGGTTAATCGTTGTTAACGCACGCAGATGATTGCCGCATTTGGTCCAAAGATACGCTTGAAGTCATGTTGCTTTCCACAACTGTGTGTTTGGGAATTGGGATGCAGCGTGCGAATGCTACTGTCAGATTGTGACGTCGGGTGCACGAGGAAATAACATACACACTTGCGTTTCACGTGCAGCGTGTCAATGCTGCCGTTAGAAAGGTGAGGGACCAAAGGACGCTGTTGCCCGTGAATTCTGTTGTACCCCCATCTGACAGGTTGGTGAGATGAGATCATCCTGGTACCATAATTCTGATGTATTCCCATCCTTGGCTCCCAATTTCTCTGCTGCAAGCTGCAACAATTACAGATGGACCAACTGCATGAACACACCAACAGGTTCATCACAAAATCACACGCAATTTACAATGGTAGTAGGCACCCAGTTTGTCCCATCTTTTAGCACAGCATACATGCCTAGTCCCACCAAACAAAACGCCCAAATCTCCGTGTCGTGTTTCCATCAGTTCCTGACATATGGCGGCTGCAACATGCAATAGACTAATGTCTCCGAGGGACTCCGGTCAATGGACGGATACGGACTCACTATGCCAATATCAAAGCCAAAGCCATTTCTTAAATCTTAACCACCATCTGAAAGCATTGCGGCCAAAGCACACAAGAGATTCTGATGCTGGACGGAGCCTTTCAGACCCGGACAGGGGGGCCACGCGAGCATCACAGGGTTTCCTTCTTCGGCGGATTCGTTTGGAGCTTTTGACGCTATCGCCGGAGACGACCGGCCAGGCTCCGCGCGAGGCATCGGCATCTTCGCTTGCTCCATCCGCCCGCGCCAATGGGACGAGCTCCCGGCATGGGCGGGCACGCGTCTCCCGACTAAAAAAAATTGCGGCCGCTCCTGTCGCTGCTCGCACGTAACAGTAGCTCCATCGCTTTGACAGACACGACGCTTTGGGAGTGTACGGCGACCTCTGCTTAATCTGGAGAGGAGACCGACAAGCTCCTTTGGGGAATGAGTGAACAGCCTCTCCTTTGGGGAAAGTACACAGCTGCAGGCTCTCTTGCTTTACCTGGCCAGGCTATCTGCTAGCTGCTATTTCTAGCATGACACAAAGTTGATGCTGATGTGGAACATTAGGCATCTGAAAATATAACGGAATGCAAGTAAATAATATTTTGTTGTAAATAAAGAACCTTTTTTTTCACCTCCACATGCAGCCGTGCAAATTGCACACAGTGACAACATTCACTTGCTGTCATGCGTCCATGTCCGCATGGCTGTAGATGAATAGACTGTGGCCGTCGGCTGGACTCTACCTCGTTGTCATCTACACTCCAATTGGAGTGCCAGATTCACGGTGTACAATGCGTACTGGCAACAACAGTAACTTGGGTTGCAAACAAACAGGTTCGTGCGTCATACGTTTCCCTTTGGAATCTACTACTTTGAGCTGGTAAGTCTTTTTTAACAAAACCTCCGGTCTTTACTGGAACTTGGGAGGATCCAATGCATTGTTCTCTTGTGAAACAACACCTGGTATTATGTCTCCTATGACCAACAGAACAAAAATTACTCATTTGTAATCAGCTAGGCTACAAATAATAACAAAGCAGCACCAAGGCCCATGTCTTCATGCTTGACGCACGCATTTCACACAAGAGAGAGCCAAAATATCTCCCTCTCCAAAAACAAAGTGCAAATATCTCGGTCTTTGGCAAAGCAAAAGTAAAAATAAATATATCGCTAGCTAGTGGCTTAAAAACCATTGACGATGTACTATAAGTACCATGCGTCTTTTGATGTTCCGAGAGACTTGGAAATTGCTAGAGCCAACTTGGCCTTGAAAAACAATGTAGGAAAAAATCTGAATACAGATGATCAATCTGATAAAGAAAATGAACTCCCCTCGGAGGAGTTCAAGTATATTGAGTGGCAATCTGATGAGACTGAGGAGATAGAATTTACACTTGTCTCAAACAGGAAAGGGAAGTATAAAAGAAAAAAAGAGAATCAGAGTAAATCGGCCAAGAAGTATAAAAGAAAAAAAGAGAATCAGAGTAAATCGGCCAAGAAGAAGTCTCCTTGTCCTCTTGAGAAGGAGATCCTTCTTGAAGGAGAGGTATCTAAGATTCGCTCTGGATATAATCTCAGGAAAGCAGGTAAAAAAATAAAGTATAAAAAATAAAAGGAATCTTCTGAAATTGTAGGGGAGTTGCAAAAAAGGGTATGAGTACTGGTTTGAAAGATATGATACATGATCATGAGTTAGACTTTATTGGTTTGCAAGAAACTATCAAAAAGAAATACGATGACAAGTTTTATAGAGGAATTGACCCTAGGAGTTCCTATGTTTGGCATGGACTCCCCTCAAAGGGCAGATCTGGGGGTATATTATGTGGTATAAAGAAAGAGGTCTTTGAAGTGTTGTCTTTTGTTGAAAAATAATTTTACATTCTAGCTCATTTAATTGAAAAGAAGACAAAAAAACATATCAATATTGCTATGGTATATGGACCGGCTCAAAGTGATAGAAAAGAGGAGTTCCTCACTGAACTCGCTCAGATTTGTGCAAACAAGAAGGACCCCCTTATTGTAGGGGGGACTTCAATATTATCAGATTTAGTTCAGATAAGAACAAAACCTTTCAGAGCAACAAAGTTACTGACATCTTCAACTTTATCATCAACTCTTATGAAATGAGAGATTTAAATCTGAATAGTGGGAATTTTACTTGGACTAACAACCAAGTAAATCCCACCCTGGAAAGACTAGATAGAGTCCTAATGAATGAGGAATGGGAATCTCTATATCCCATGACTAGTTTAAGGAAAATTCAAAGGGAGCTCTCTGATCACAACCCTCTGCTGTTGTGCACAAGGCAGGAGGAAAAGAAAAAACCTAGACAGTTCAGCTTTGAAACTTCCTGGATCCAACACCCGGAGTTTCTTACAAAAGTAAAATCAATTTGGTGTGAAAAAATTGAGGCTAAGAACAGTATGGAGGTGTGGCATATCAAAATCAAAAGAGTTAAGAATTTCCTGAAAGGTTGGGGAATGAACTTGAAAGGTCATACTAAAAAATACAAGAGAATTCTGCAGGAAGAACTTTTAAAATTGGAGCTTTGGGAGGAAGAGGCTTGTCTCTCCCAGCAGATGTTAGAGAGGAAGACGTTTATTCAATCTGAAATCCTCAAGTTACTAGCAGAGGAAGAGCTATACTGGTACAAGAGATCCAACTCGAGGTGGCTCCTAAAAGGTGATAATAATACCAAATTCTTCCACCGGGTAGCAAATGGAAAGAAGAGGAAAAATACTATTTTCACCCTACAGAAAGGAGAGGAGATGGTAGAAGGAGAAGCTCAACTTCTTGAGCATGCTACTGATTACTACAAAAATCTTTTTGGGCCCTCGGATTGCCCGGCAATAGGATTAGATCCAAATTGTTGGAAGGCAGAGGAGAAAATTTCAATGGATGACAATGTAACTCTTTCAAAACAGTTTACAGAGGAAGAGGTTAAAGAGGCAATTTTCACTATGGAGAAAAATACGGCCCCTGGCCCTGACCATATTCCAATTGAATTTTTTCAAGCATGCTGGAGTTTTATTAAAGAAGACATCATGAGAATGTTTGAAGAGTTTTATGATCAAAAGCTATGCATTGACAGGATAAATTATGGTACTATTATCCTGATCCCAAAAATCAAAGAGGCTAATAAGATTCAACAATATAGACCCATTTGCCTCCTAAATGTGATCTACAAAATCATAACGAGAACTCTGATGTTGAGATTGGAAAAGATCATGCACAAAATTATCAATCCTGCTCAAAATGCTTTCATCAAAGGGAGAAACATCATGGATGGCATAATGAGTCTTCATGAAATACTCCATGATACGAAACAAAGGAAAAAGGATGGTCTGATTCTTAAATTGGACTTTGAAAAAGCTTATGACAAGATTAACTGGAACTTCTTGCTGGAGTGTTTAAAACAAAGAGGTTTTCAAGAAAAGTGGTGTTACTGGATTCAGTCAGTCCTTTCGAGTGGAACTCTAAGTGTCAAAGTGAATGATGAGTTGGGTCACTATTTCAAAAGTGGAAAAGGGGTGCGGCAAGGCGACCCCCTCTCCCCCCTTCTGTTCAATATTGCAGTTGACTCATTGGCTAAGATGATTATGACAGCTCAAGAAAATAAGATTTTAACTGGTCTGGTACCTGAATACATTGAGCACGGTGTTGCTATTTTACAGTATGCTGATGATACAATTCTATGCTTACAAGATGACATGGAGGGTGCTAAGAACATGAAGTTTCTGTTATACATGTTTGAGAGTATGTCTGGACTCAAAATAAATTTTGAGAAAAGTGAAGTTATTATGATAAAGGAAGACAATGAGAAATCCAAAGCATATTCTGATTTGTTTAACTGTGCAATTGGAACTTGGCCAATTAAATACCTGGGTGTCCCAGTATCTGGCTTCAGATTACATGTAAAGGACTGGCTTACACTTGACGAAAAAATGATCAAGAGACTTGAAGGATGGAAAGGCTGTGTGTTATCAATTGGCGGTAGACTTATCCTCCTCCAATCCTGCTTGAGTAGTGTTCCTATATACTGCATGTCTATGTACTTGCTCCCTAAAACAGTGATAAAGAGACTAGACAGGACTAGAAAAAGGTTTTTCTGGCAAGGTGGGGGTACCAAGAAAAGATATTTTCTGGTCAAATGGTGCAAGATTTGTTTACCAAAGAAAAAGGGGGGCTTAGGGGTTCATGATATCAGAAAAATGAATCTCAGCCTTCTTTCCAAATGGTGGTAGAAGCTCGAAAAAGGGGAGGGGCTGTGGCAAGAGATTGTGAAGAAAAAGTATGTGAAGGGATCTTGTGTTCACCAACTTAAACAAAAACCATCCAATTCCCCTCTGTGGAATGATCTATTAAAGGTCAAATATATATATTTGAGTGGAAGAGCAATGATAGTAGGTAATGGGAAAAAACTGATTTTTGGAATGATATCTGGTGTGGTGCTGTGTCTCTTAAGGACAAGTTCCCTAACCTGTTTCTAATATCCAATGATCAAGTGTGCACAGTAGCAGCAGCAGCCCAAAAGAAATGGCATCTCTCTTTTAGAAGATGGCTAAATGAGGAGAACCAGATCAGTCTGAGGAGGTTATATGACATTCTTAACTCGTTTGCGATGGCGGAGTGTGAAGATACTCCTAAATGGCTCTGGGAGAGCAAAAGGTGTTCTCTGTTAAATCAGTTTACTCCCATCTGTGCAGTTCTGAAATTGAGCATTCTAACAAACTGTTATGGCAAGCAAAATTACCTTTGAAAATAAAAATCTTCATGTGGCTGGTGTTTCAAAATGCCATTCTAACCAGAGACAATCTGTTGAAGAGAAAATGGGTGGGTCCTGGCAACTGCAATTTTTGCCCTGGCAGGAAACAGTTGACCACTTATTCTTTTCCTGTCCATCTGCTAAATACATTTGGAGCCTTCTTGCGTTAATGATAGGAGCAAACTGTAGACCTAGTTCCCTAAGCCAATTCTGGTTCTGGGCTTCAAATTTCATTCCAAATGGGGGATCTTTAATAATGGTTGGTCTGGCAGCTGTATGCTGGGCCATTTGGAGAAAAAGAAATGATGCATGCTTTGAAAATAAGAATATCAGATCTCCTACTGAGATCATTTGCTTTGCTTCATCTTTTATCTCTTTCTGGGCAGACCTGCAAAAGGAGGAAAACAAGAAGACCATGGTGGCAGCGGCTGAGGCGATGATGCAGACAGCCAAGATGTTCCATCCACAGGAGCCGCAAGATGAAGGATCAGGAACGGTTTTGTTGCAGTAAGCTAGATGGGCTTGAAGGAAGGGCGTGTGCTGTTGAACGTCAGAATCTCCATAGTCTGTCAATGCTGGCAGTTTTAGACTTGCTAAAGTTTGGCTTTTATGTGTGGGCCTACCCCTTGGTGGTAGTTTTATGCGCTGAATCTATACCCGAGTGGCTTGGCACTCGCTATCTCCAAAACCTGAATGTTTGTAATTTCGTTGCGTTTAGTAATGAAATGTGGGCTGTGGCCCCTGTGGAAAAAAGTACCATGCGTCTTGAATTAACAAAAAAATACATCTATGTATTTTAAGTTATCGCATAATAAATATATAATCCCTTGATATATGCTTGTAAAAGATGTTGAGTTGCATGTTCATGATAATTCTCACAATAGTGGAGAAATGATTTCATAGTCCTAAAATTTAGATTAGGTGGTGATTGCTTTCCTAAATATTGAAATTTTCTTTAAACTCTCTATCATTGGCACCGTAAAAAATCATAGATGATATTATATGGGACAACTTAGGATATCGCTTATGCAAATCAATGTACCTGTTCAAAGACTATATTATAGTAGACCAAGACTAGTGACTTCACTAGAAAACTCAAGATTCGGTGTTGCCGCACCACCCTTTTGAGGTAACCAGTGTTGATTCTGTGCCAGATCCATGAGGTATATAAGTTGTTGAACTATGTAAAACTATATGTTCACACATATATTGTCTAGGAGCTCAACCATGTAATAACTTTGATCAAAAGAGATTCAATGTAAACAATTGTACTAAGATTTAATAATGATTATATCAATAATGTATTATCTTTTTCTTTAACCGAAACCTACAAAAATCAAGTAATGTACATCCTAGTAAATACTTACACAAACATATATGATAGTTATTAGTTAGATCTATAAAGAGTTCATGACTTTTATAAGCCATATCATGCATATAAAAACTCTAGTTTCAGAATTTATTGTACATTATGTAGTTGAGATAATAATCATAGGAGAAAAATACTCATTTTCAGAGGCAATCATCTCATAAATGTAAAAACACTAGTTTTAGAACCTATTACTGTAGCTTAGATAGTAACCATGAGAGTATAAGCACATAAGGTGATTAAACAATTGTAACCATTAGAGTATAACTAGATAAGGTCACTAAACATTTGGAGTTACAGTTAGTTAGGACTTAATTTTAAATTTTAGAAAACACTAAATAATTGGAGTATTACAGTTAGTTAACTTCATCTTAAATTTTAGAAAGCACTGGTGAAATATAACTGGACAAATAAATAAAAAACAAGATGTAGAATGAAGAAAAGTTCTCCCCTAGGCCCCAGCAATGTCAGCACAAACTTAAAAAACTTAGTCGTTCGACAAAACTATTCACCATCCATATTCTGTGTAATTATATAATACTAATTTTAGTTGTCGGTTCCCAACCGTTCATTTGTATTCTGAGTAGAAATTACGAATTATCTTTTTTTTGGCTAAAATTAGGAATGACCTTAATCAAGATATTGAGTATAAAAATATAAAAATGAAAACGACCAAATTACTCTAATCAAGATTGGTACTGAGTCTGTTTCCATTTTCTTCATTCTTTACACCAGAGCTTTAGTTACAAAAATCCAATTGTTTTGGCTGGATAAAAATGCAGACAATAGCCACTGGTCGCGATAAAAGGGCAGAAAATCAAAGGCAGTACCTGAGTTCTTGACGGCGACCGAGTTCACAGCAGAGGGAAGAAGCCGGCCGCCATGCACTTGCCTGCGAGCCGCCTTGCGGGATTTTGCAGCAGTGCGCTCATGCTGGCCCGTTCGGCGACGAAATCCACGGAGCCCATGCGATGATAGCCAGGAGGAGCTGGGGTGCTTTTGCCTCGCATGAGGACGAGGAAAGAGATGCGGGCATCAAGCCAGGTGGCCCGGACAACGTAGGAGAAGTAGATTTCTCTTTGGAGTCGATCGGTCGGATTAGACGGGGGCGATAGCGGCGGAGGGGATAAGGTGCCTGACGAATTGGAGACCGTGCGAGGTGGGGGAATAGGCGGTGGTCGCGGCAAGCGAAAGTAAGTTGTGTGGGACGAACGATATTGGTGATCCATGTGGCAGGGGGACAGTGGAGAGGAAGGAACGACGATGCGAGGGTGAGGCAGGCATTGAGACTCGATGGGAGGAGTAGATTCGCCAATCCTCCGAGCGTCCGGTTTCATGCCTTAGCGGGTGTTGGATTTCGGGAGAGATCCGACAGGTTAGGGATGAGAGAGCAGAGCGAGAGAGACACGAGAGGAGGAAAAGGACCTTTATAATATCGGAAAAAGGTTACAAAGGGATGGATGCCCCTTGGGAGAGGGGTGCCCCGCCATTTATAGACCCACGTCGGGCTCATTTTATATCAATTACCCATTCAACGACTATATTCCATGCGTATTCGAGTGTACAGTGCTACACTCCCGAGCCTGCACATGGCTCGGCTCTCGCAGTCACAGCTGGTCCAACCGGAGCAAGACACGTGGTCCGCCTCCTCCTGTCGGCTGGGCCCGGAGACTCCACGATCCCCCTAGCTCTCCTTGATCGTGCGAAGGCCATCGCGTCGGCTCGTCCACTCCAGCCTTCGCCTGCCTGGTTGGAGCCGAGGG
>CM014276.1:61968561-61995901 GCA_004135705.1 Alloteropsis semialata
CTTCCTCGTTCCTCCTCGGTCTGCTCCTCTCTGCTTCCTCCTCTGCTGTGCTGCTGCTGCTGCGGCGGCGGCTTAAACCCTTCCGCTTCCGGTCATCGGCTGCCACCGCTCCATTTGCGCTTGAGGCAGGGTCGCCGCCGGGCCGGAGGGAGCGAGCGGGCGAGGCTGCCAATGGCCCCCAAGGCCGGCCGTGGCAAGGGCAGGGGCGGCGGCGGCGGCAAAGGCGACAAGAGGAAGAAGGAAGAGAAAGGTATAACCATCGCATGCCCTGCCTCATGAAGCCTCTGTTTCACTGCATACGCGCATGCATGGTATGGTGCAGCCAAGCGTTGCGAGTTGCGAGACCTCCTTGCCATCAGCAAATAAAGCCTGTTCTTGTTGAGACCATCGAGTTGCATGATTCTTGTCTCGCTTCTCTGCATGTGGAACAGAAGGCAAAAGAGAAGGATTGTTGTTTGAAGTGTTGGTGTTTAATCCTTTTTTTCTCCCTTTGTTCTTTATTCTCTTGCTTTCTCCGCACTGAAACCGGAGGATTTCGTCTCCGCTGCGCCGATGCTCTGAACCCTTTTTCTCGCTGCAGCTTCTCCTCTGCGCTTCTTCTATGCCATGATTACTCTCCTTGTTCCATCAGCTCCTCTTTGCTTTTTCGTTTTCAGTTGGTGATCTCAACCAGCAGGTCAGGTAGCAGCTGCTAGCAGGCAGCTCCTTTGCAATTTTCCATTTGTTGGTGTAACGCTCCCCGTGCGGTTGGGTCATGCGGTTCGCAAGAGCGGAGTGAATTGCGGCCTGCCTTGCTGTGCAGGCTCTGCATGCCCCCTCATTTCACGCGCCGTTGCGAGCACATACACTTCTGCTGCTCACTCTCGTGTGCTGGTACTGCTGCTGCAACACAACACTTATGAAACGGGGTTCTATTTCTTGCAGTTGTGCCCAGCGTGGTGGACGTCACGGTTGTCACACCCTACGAATCCCAGGTGACACTCAAGGTATGTGCTGCCGGCAGGCCGGCTCCATTTTAGCTGCCTTCTCCCACACACACATAGACACATAATAATCACTTAAAAAGAGCAAGAACAGAACATGGGGAGACCAAAAAGATGAACAGTGCCTTGACGACATCTTTGAGAAAGTGCAGGTGCCAGTGGAAACTGAATACTAGCTTCTAGTACCAGCTTCCACGTATGCCCATTTGTTTCCACTGGAAAACCAAGAGTGTTGCCATGGAACAAACTGTGAGTTTTGTGTGTGGTTTTGCTAATGCCGTCGTCTCTGTGTTGTAGGGGATATCGACGGACCGTGTGCTGGACGTGCGGAAGCTGCTGGGGTCGAATGTGGAGACGTGTCACCTGACAAACTATTCACTCTCCCATGTGGTAATGTTCGCCCTCCCTTTAACTGCCAAGCAAGTACCTTCTCCAAAATTCAATTGCAGTACAACAAGTAGGCACGGCACACACACCCTGGCATGAAAAAAAAATCCATCCGTTCGTTTACCAGGGGGTTGGTAAATTTGGTGTGGTATTGTTACTTGTAACCATCAACTTTTTAAAGCCTGTCATGAAAAAGAATAGTCTGAATAGAATAGAATTTGTTTACATGCACAGACGCACATACGATCCCTGAATCGAGCAGAAAAATGTAAGCATCACTGACTGACTGACTGAACGCATGGTGGTCGCATGTGTTGCATGACAGGCGCGGGGGCAGCGGCTGGAGGACGGCGTGGAAATCGTGGCGCTCAAGCCCTGCACGCTCCGGATCCTGGAAGGTAGGTGGCGACACAACCCCGCACGCTAAACACCCACCGTACCGGTGCTTCCTTCTTGTTCCTTTCGGTCTCTCTTTGCTTTGCTACTACTACTTGGCATCGCTGGAGGTTGTTCACATTGACATGCAATCCAGCTTCGATATATTCCTGGTCCAAACTTGGGTGTGGGCTGGTAGCTGACGGGCTTGTCATCGTAGAGCTCGGAGGAATTAGTGAGTGCTTCAGTACAAGGGGCCACTTTGACACAGGACGAAATGGACGTACTTGGTTGTGCAGGCAAGTACATGCGCTTGTGCTGTCTGTTACAGGCCGGTCCAAGCGTGCATCAATTATCGACCAAACGGACCACAAGTGCCAGCGCCAAACGGTTAGGCCAGCACAACACATACAGGAAGCTAGCATCGCACGAGATCGATCCCTCGTGCTAACACGTTTGATCGCGTAGCAGAACGTGGTTTGTACGTACTCGATCAGAATTCTTCTTACCACCGGTCATTCACTCATTCTCATTCAGAGACCAGCTAGGTGAAAGAAGAATTGAACAAGGCCACGGCATTGAATCCCGAGGGCATGGACAACGGCTGAATCCAGCATCGTCTTGGCCACATATACAACGCGCCCATGCCGCGTTTTAAATGGATCGGAGCCAGTGCCAGTCGTGCGCGTCCATCGCGTTCCAAACCCAACAGTCGCAGCGCTAACCACCAGCCGCCTCCGGGTCGAGATCGATCCGTCGTCCATGGTCAATGCTAGACAGCGAGACAACTGCTAGCCCAGCTAGCTAGTAGGTAGCTAGCCGCTTAGTGCGTCCGGTCTCGGGCTCTTTCTGATCCCAGTGCCTCCTGCACTCGGAGACCAGCCGCGCATCGTGCCCCTGACGTCTGCCCCTCTCCGATCCGGACTCGCAGCTCCGGACGGCAGGGAGAGTCTGCTCGTCTTGTCGAGTGTCGACCGGTGGTTGGGACGGGCGGCCGCGCCGGTGGTGGCGGCCAGCCTTTCCGCGCACAGCCAGTTTCTTGCGTCCGCCCAATGCGCGGCAGTCTCTTTCCGTGGCGCGTCACCGCACGCTTTGTTTCTGTGGCCGGTAAGGACGGCGGCGGCGGCGGGGTGCGATACTTTCCACGGAGCGTACGTGGCCGGCGGCCGGCGCGGCCGCTCCATGTGTGCGGGACGCGAGACTTGCAGCTGCCGGCCCCGGTTCGTCGATAGGGCTCGATCCTCCCTGCTAATTCCTAGTCCTAGACGGATTTCCTTTTCATTCCTAGCCCATATGATTCTGGCCCGACGGATTTCCATCTCATTTTGGTGAGAATTAATGACGCACCAAGGATTCTGACCTGACGGTCGATAGTTATTAACGTGTGATTAGTCCAGCGCGGGGGAAGGTGATTGCTCTTTCTTTCTTTATTTTTTTTGGCGGAATTCTGACTGAGACGTTGTCGTCACGCTCGGAAAGATCAGCAGCACACAGTGCTAGTGTTCATGCTTTAGTTTAACCAAGAGAGCAGACCGGAGTGTGGTGTCGGCAAGTGGCAAGTAACATTTTCTTCCTTTTTAAACAAAAAACTTGAATAGAGGCAAGTAACATTTGGACGTGATGGAAGGACGCCTCACTAGCCTGACCTGACAGAGGATGAAGCCAACTTCAGCTTTGCTACTTTGGACCTTGACCTAGGATTTGTGAACTGACTGAACATCGTATTTCTTGTCCAAGAGTTGCAACAATGAAGGCGAAATGCTAGTAGAACTTTGGTTAGTGGTTTTAGGCTACCAACTAGCAATATTCTACGAATGCGCGAGGGACGACGTACACGGATAGAAACGGGACCCCTGTCTCAGTCCACGGTACTGTCCACCGTGACGATATCAACGAAACAGTGGCGTTATTACGCAAGGACACAGTGCAACTTGCAGTTGTTTGCTCCCAATCTCTGAACCTCCTAGTTATTGTCCCATGCTGGCTGCTACGGGACAAAGCGACGCCTCTTGGAATCTGCGGTGGGTGCTTGGTGAACTCCACAGGCATTTCTAGGTGTTCAGCCTTCAGTGGCCAGTGGCACTGGCATTACTATACCCCACCTGGCCTGCTGGTGCGTCACTTTGTGTGTGTCACGCTCTAGTGATGATTCGCCTGGGATGGGAATGTCGTTAGCGTGATGAGTAGTTGTTTTTTTTTATATGGGAACTGAAATAACTTTGTATGAATTTTTTTTCTAGAGAGAGAATTTGTATGGGTTGTGTCAAAGTCAAACCATCTCCTCCTTCCAATAAAAGAAAAGAATTGCTATTCATTGGGCTCCAAATGTAGTGTTGGGTCGCATGCAAAGGCCCAGCAGCTCGCCACGGCACAATGATTCAATTGGGCCTTTCGATTCTAATTGAGCCCAACGGCTTGTTTTGCAGAGGAGTACGCGACGGAGGAGCAGGCGGTGGCGCACGTCCGCCGGCTGCTGGACATCGTCGCCTGCACCACCGCGTTCGCCAAGCCCCGGGACGGCGCCGCCAAGCACAAGTCGTCCAAGCACGGCCGCCCCGCGACACCGCCCTCCCCGCCCGCGACCGCCTCGACCGGGGCCCATGGAGGCGGCGGCAGCGGCGAGGGCGCGCCGCCGATATCGGAGGCGCACGACATGGCGGCCATCCGCCCGCCGCCGAAGCTGGGGGAGTTCTACGACTTCTTCTCCTTCGCCCACCTCACCCCGCCCGTCCACTGTAAGGCTCCTCACTGCCCCGATGAAGCATGCCCTTCGCATTTAGCGTGCGCTCTTAATCTGACGCGAGGCGTGTGCTTCGTTTCTGCAGTTATCAGGAGGAAGGAGGCGAGTGGCGCTTCTCAGGAAGGTGATTACTTCGAAATCGAGGTACTAGCAAAAATTGGAATTCGTTTACATCGATGTGTGGAGCTAAGCAATTTGATTGGGGTTTTAGAGTTAACCCTGCAATAACTAACTTAAGCATGTGGGTATGAGCATATGCCTTATGAAGGGAGTTCATCTGTGCACAGGTGAAGGTTTGCAACGGGAAGCTTCTGCATGTAGTTGCTTCAGTAAAGGGTTTCTACTTGGTGGGGAAGCCGCACAACGTAAGCCGCTCCCTGGTGGACCTACTGCAGCAGCTCAGCAATGCGTTTGCTAATGTTAGTAACCTTGAATCCTACATCTTCATCATCTTCTGTAGTTAACTCGATTTGCTTCCTGTTCTTATCTGTTTTTACAAAACATTGACTGCGCTAAGTGGCGGGTGTTATTCATATTCAACAGGCATATGAGGCGTTGATGAAAGCTTTTGTGGATCACAACAAGGTAGTAATACCGAATTTGCTTTCCTGCTTTTATTTTCTTGTACCGAGGATTGAATAAAATAATGTGGTTCAAGAACTTTTGATGAGAATAACCTTTTCTGCATCTGCAGTTTGGGAATTTGCCATATGGATTCCGTGCAAACACATGGCTTATTCCTCCGATATATGTTGACCCTGCTACAAAGTGCCCAGCATTGCCAGTCGAGGATGAGAATTGGGGTGGAGACGGGGGTGGCAGTGGACGCGACGGAAAATATGACCGCAGACGGTGGTCAAAAGACTTTTCTGTTTTGGCTAGAATGCCATGCAAAACTGAGGAAGAGCGGGTGATCAGAGACCGGAAAGCTTTTCTTTTACACAATTTGTTTGTAGATACAGCAATTTTTAGAGCTGCGTCAACAATACGGCGACTTATTAATCAGAACTCAACTAGTGCACATAGCGGTGCGCATGGTTCAAACATATTTGAGGAACGTATTGGGGACATGAATGTGACTGTGAAGAAGGATGAGGCTGATGCTAGTTTGAAGTTGGAGGACAAGGTTGATGGCATTGCCTTCTGTCAAATGGGTGCTATGGATATCGCACAAAGGAATCTTCTGAAAGGTTTAACTTCTGACGAAAGTGTTGTTGTTAAGGTGATGCCTCGCACTTTCCTCTTTTATCCTATACCGTTATGGCATTATATGGGTTCATTCAAAAGCTAATTTCAATTAACATGTGATTCCTATCCAGGATTCTTCAACTCTAGGAGTGGTGATTGTCAAGCATTGTGGATACACAGCAATTGTGAAAGTTTCTGGACGTGCAAAGGACAGTGATGATGTTAAACAAAACTATGATATCTCAGATAAGTTAGATGGAATGCTGAACATTGATGTACATGACCAATCGGATGGAGGTTCTAATGCCTTGAATGTTAACAGGTTTGATACTCATGTAATTTTACTTGCTTAGTAATAGCTTCAATATGTTATCATGGTGTGTTTTCTCATTACTAGAGAAAATACTGTGTTAATACTTTTTTCTCACAGAAAAGGTTCTATTAACACCACCTTTTCTCTTCTTTTCTTTTCAGTCTGAGAATACCACTCCCAAGAATTATCTGTCCAGAAACAGTTGTTGGCAACCAGTACCCTAGCTCAAAGTCTCATGCTAGTAATCCAGCACGGAAACTGGCACGTACAGTACTTGAGGATAGCTTGAGAAAGCTGGATAGCATGCCTAGCAAAAAGCCTAGAATTATCAGATGGGAGCTTGGGTCCGCCTGGCTGCAGCACTTGCAGAAAAAGGATTCTCCAACGTCTGAGAATGCTAAGGGGAACGCAACAAAGGCTAACAAAGAACCAGCTGTCAAAGGTCTTGGAAAGCATTTTGAACAGTTAAAGAAAATAAAAAAGAAAGAATGCAACGTTGAAGGTTACAGTTCTGAGAAGGAAGAATCTAACAGTAACTGCTTGCCGATGAATGGTATGCAAGAATCAGATAAGATAGCTGCTGATGAAACAATAAGAAAGCTAATGTCAGAGGATGCTTTCTTTCGGTTGAAGAATTTGGAAGCTGGCCTTCATGAAAAGGTGATTTAATTATGCAAGTTCGTTCTCTTAACATTCTGTTTTAAGATGGCTTCAAGTACACTTCTGACTGTCTTCTAAATTCTTTCTAAAATGCTTGTACTACTAATTAATATCTAGAACAATAGGGACCTCCCATACTGTGGTTCTTAAAAAGTAGCCAAGTTCACAGTCACAGAGGTATGTTTGAATTTTCGAACAGGATCAATTGATATCTTCTGATACAAAAAGTTTTCTTATGTTTTGATGAGCCTTGTAATGCTATTTCACTTTGGATTGACTAGCAAGCAATTAGTTCTAGAACTGTTGCTTTTTAATCAGAAGCCTGTGTTGAAGTCTGTGATGTAGGCATAGAAGAGCTCACCAAGGACATATCGGTGAACTTAAGTTATTGTGTTTTCTAACTTTATTATGTCTTGATCCAGTCCCTTGAGGAGCTCACAAAGATGGCACATAATTTCTATGATGATACTGCACTCCCAAAGCTGGTAAGTTTTGCATCAATATTCACTACAATTATTTTGTGCTTATTTGTGCTTTAATTACCTCGTAAATAACTCTTGTTATGGCACTGGAGGTTGAGTTAGTTTACTGATACTTCAGTTTAAGGTAGTCAGGCATATAGGTCTTGAGACTTAAGTGTTTTCTAATTCCTGTAATGCTTAATTCATTCTCTTGGATTGCATTTTGTACAGGTAGCTGATTTTGCGTCCCTTGAACTTTCTCCAGTGGATGGAAGAACCATGACCGATTTCATGCATACAAGGGGACTTAATATGTCCTCTTTAGGTCGCGTGGTGGGTGTGAATTTTATGTGACTGCTTTTCCTACTATTTCTGGGCAAAGTTGGATAATAATCTGACATTGTTTCTTTAAATTAATCAGGTAGAGTTAGCAGAGAAGCTCCCACATATCCAGTCTATATGCATTCATGAAATGGTTATTAGATCCTTTAAGCACATTATCAGAGCTGTTATTGCTGCTGTTGATGACATGAAAAATATGTCTGCAGCTATAGCTGAGACTCTGAACATATTGCTAGGATCTCCCAGAGAAAATAGTGCTGACACAGATGCACATATTGAGCATAATTTGCGATTGAAATGGGTAGAGAGCTTCCTTTCAAAAAGATTCTGCTGGACACTGAAGGATGAGTTTGCACACCTGAGGAAATTTATCATTCTGAGAGGGCTTTGCAGCAAGGTATGGGTAATGAAGTTGATTATGGGAACATTTATAGTTCTGTATCTAAACAGGTATACTGATGTGGTCTGTTGTTCAGGTTGGACTGGAGTTGGTCGCAAGAGATTATGATATGAATAGCCCTAACCCATTCGACAAGTCTGACATTGTCAGCATTGTTCCTGTATGCAAGGTAGTATATTACTCGAAACTTAGGAAACTGTTAGTTTGGCTCTTGGATAATTTTTTGATTAGTTGCTTTTTTGTTTGTGTTCTGTTTTAGCATGTGGTCTACTCATCTATTGATGGCCGAAACTTGCTGGAATCATCGAAGATGGCATTGGATAAAGGAAAGCTAGATGATGCTGTCAGCTATGGAACAAAGGTACATGCGGTCTACCTCTATGCATTTTTTATTATTAAATTCTGTACTAAAATTCTGTCTGCACTTTATCTGGCAAAACTATTTTCCTTCTCCTTTATTTACTAAATACTGTGTTTTTCCTTTGTTGAAGGCCTTGTCCAAAATTATAGCTGTTTGTGGTCCATACCATAGACTGACTGCTAATGCATACAGCCTTCTTGCTGTAGTGCTATATCATACTGGAGATTTTAATCAGGTACTTTGATGAATTTGTGTGGATGATTCACTGTATTATATCTGTTGGATGTTCAAGTTTACTTAAACGAGTTTTTCTTATACAAAAGAACAACAGTACTATCAGTACAGCAAGATGTAAAGTTTGTTCCTGGATAGCAGTTCCAGCAACCAAACTAGCAATTATTTTTTTCAATCAACCTTGGATTTTCATTACGTTTTATTTCTTGGTAGGCAACTGTATATCAGCAAAAGGCACTTGATATCAATGAAAGGGAACTTGGTCTTGATCATCCAGAAACTATGAAGAGTTATGGGGATTTATCTGTCTTCTACTACCGCCTGCAACACATTGAAATGGCTCTAAAGTAAGTGTGGTTATAGGTGGACAGTGTGCCTACAAATGTAAATAAATAAATACTGTGGACAGTGGACAGTGTTTGCTAGATAACTATCAATTGTCACACTTGTAATCCAACTTCTATCATTTATGTTCTATATAGATTGCTTATATTATGTACTTAATTGTACCTTCCTCTTGAAGGTATGTCAACCGTGCACTATATCTGCTTCAGTTTTCATGTGGGCTTTCACACCCAAATTCAGCTGCCACCTACATAAATGTGGCTATGATGGAAGAAGGCATGGGAAATGTTCATGTTGCCCTTCGGTATTTGCATGAAGCCCTGAAGTGCAACAAGAGATTGCTGGGAGCTGATCACATCCAGGTAAAGGAACCCAGATTTTGTTCGGTATTATCTTTGTACATAACATGATGTAAATTCTGGCATTCCATGCTCACCATATTATCATGAGTTTATCAAAAGGATTTTGCATACGCAATAATTAGGATTTTATGGAAATGGTTGATGTACATCAAATTCCAATCTTCACGCAAACAATTCAACTATTGGATTTATGTAGTAATGTGTCTTCACTACACTACTAAAAGAAATCTGTCACATCATATTCCTCCAGAATTGCATACAAGTGCTGGAGTGTCTTATTACAATACATATGTAAGACACCTCTGGCATATAGTGGATGTGTCCCATCTAACTTTGATATAGATCTCATCTCTCAGCAATTGACATACAAGATGTTCTTTATTCCTCTCCCTCAAGGATGCTTCAATAAAAAAATGTTCAGTATAAAACCAGTATTCTGTGCTCCAAGTTTCAAATTTACTTTTCTTTTATAAAGGTGTTGTATTGCTGTATTATGTGAGATATTAGTGTTAATGTATGCTTCAGTGAAATGTATGATAAGCATAAGATCCAGTGATTAAATTACTTACTATGAGGTATGAACTAACGGGCACTTCTATAATCAATCAGACCGCTGCAAGCTACCATGCCATAGCCATAGCCCTTTCAATGATGGACGCTTACTCCCTAAGCGTGCAACATGAACAAACCACCTTGCAGATCCTTCAGGAGAAACTAGGGCAAGATGACCTCCGAACTCAGGTTCCTTTTTCTCAGAAATGTACAGAAATACGGGCCATATGTTTTGATGTTCTCTTAAATTAACTCATTATTTGTTGCTGCAGGATGCTGCTGCATGGCTAGAGTATTTCGAGTCAAAAGCATTAGAACAACAAGAGGCCGCTAGAAGAGGAATGCCAAAACCTGATTCATCTATTGCGAGCAAAGGACATCTTAGGTATGGAACTAAGAATAAAATGTCAATTGTAAAATATTTTTGATTTAGATTGAAACATCTATTTTTCCAGCGTATCAGATCTTCTTGACTTCATAAGCCCAGACCAGGAAAGAAAAGAGAGGGATATGCAAAGGAAGTGCAGGCGCGCAAAGGTGATTATGATGCATTTTATTTTTCAAAATCTGTCGGTTTTAGAAGATAGTTGGAATAGATATGTTTACTTTTCAAAACTTTCATTCTTAAAGAATGCTTGTTTGATAGTGACAAGAGATAGGTGCACACCTGATATATGCAATAATGATCCGTGAAAAGTATATATGACAACATTGACAAAAATTTTCGTACTGGGCGCTATATATGGAATAGTGGTTTTTTTCAGGCAGTAAAGCTTAGCCAGTTTATGCAATCAGTATAATGTTATGAGTTAAGCATGATAACTATGGTAGTGGTACCAGATGGTTTCAGAAAGGTTGGTCTTGAGTTAGATGGCCATTTTATAATGTTCAGATGACATTTTTGGAACATGAACTCTGAAAGGTCATTATATAATCATTTAGATGTTTAAACAGTTTTCATGGATATGATTTGTTTACGGGAATTGTTTTGGTATCCTGTGTGAACTCTTTACTTGAAGGTACTAGTGTTGTGCAAAGCATTATGTGGGCCTCTTTCTTTTCCCTTGTTACCTCTTCGTTTCCTTTTCATGACATATTGTATTGAATGCAGAATAATATCAGAGCCCATCATGGTGAATCAGTTGAAGAAAAGGAAAACTTCCAGCATGATTCAGGATCTCCTCTTGAAACAAGCAAAGATGGATTTCAAGAAGAAAAACTGGATGTGCAACCTCCTGTGGTTTTAGAAGAAAATTACACTGCCCATAATGAGCAGAAGCAATCTGATGTTTTATCACCTGAAGAATATTCTGATGAAGGGTGGCAAGCAGCCAGTTTGAGAGGCCGGTCTGCAAATGTAAGGAAGAAAACCAGTCACAGGAAACCAGCTCTCACGAAATTAATGGTTGACCGCTTCGGAGATGGTCATACAGTTTCTGTTTATAGGACTGGTTTACAGCCGCAAAACAAAGGAGACAAAGAAGATGCTGTAAGTGCTCCTAGCCAACTCTCCTTTGGTAGCTTTTTAAAAACAGACAAGTTGAACGGGGATCCCAGCATTGTTGAAGATAAGTATTGCAAGACTGCGGATAAACCAGAACGGCGTGCAAAGCCTGCAGGAATTAATAGGCCAGCTAGCATTGCTTCCAAGTTTGTATCATACAAAGACGTGGCAGTTTCGCGCCCTGGCACAGTGTTGAAACCAATTTTGGAGAAGAAGGAAGCAAAGGAAAAGGAAAACGGACATGATACTGATCTAACACTGTCGTCTGAGGAACAAGATAGAAAATTTACAGAAAAGGAGAAGGAAAAGCCAAGTGACGACAGCAGCAAAGATGTTTGTTCAAGTCAGCCAGACGGAATCAGTCACCTAGAAGCACCTCCTGACAGCAACAGCGATGATAGCCCATCAGCACCTAAGAAACCATCTGGAAGCAAACTGTCTGCTTCAGCACCTCCATTCAATCCGGGATCACTCTTATCAGTGTCACACCCGTACAGCACAGTGGCAATATATGATGCTAATGCTGTTCTTCAGGCAATACCAAGCCAAGCAATGGAGATTCTCCCTCCTGCCATTGATACTAGAGTGCCTTGTGGTCCACGGTCGACCTTTTACCTTCGTACTGGGCATTCCTTCCAAAGGAAACAAGGTTACACACACAGCCAGAGCGCTATTGTAAGGGGTAGCTACTCTCCCACTACCATGAATCCCCATGCTGCTGAGTTTGTGCCCGGAAAAACTTCACAACAATCTGATGTGGCTGACAGAGAACCCAGTCCTGCTAATCTGGTGATCGATTCTGATCAGGATGTGGTTTCGCAGACCACAGATGAGGTAAAGGCTGAAGCACCCGCGGCAGAAAAGGCAGGTCAAGTTGAGAAAGCCGTTTCAGGTAAAGGAAAGGAAAACAGAGGGAAAGACGTCGTGAGAAATTCCTACAAAACAGAACTTGCAAGGCAAATTTTGTTCAGTTTCATTGTGAAGTCAGTGCATGATAGTTTAGGTTCCACCAGTGCTGAACCAGACAGAAAGCCAAGTGGATCAGATGAAGCTAGTAATGAAGAGGGCAGCAACGTAAGCAATAATGCATCTGGTCGGCAAGATTTTGATAAACAACAGAAAGCCATGGAGGTGCCTAAAGGTCTGAAGGATACAGAGGGGTTTACAGTTGTTTCAAAACGGCGAAGGAGGCCACAGCCATTCATGAACCCCATTAATGGTCTCTATTCTCAGCAGTCTATTTGCACTTCTGTCAGTTAAGGTGCCTTTGCCTTGGCCTTCGCCTAGACTGTTGGTAGCAGAATTTTGGCCTATCCAAGTGAGCGAGCATGTAGTCAAACTGTACAAAAATTTCCGGAATACCCTTGATAATAATTCCATTGTAATTTGGGGTAGATGTAGCATTGAATAAAACGTTGCCTCTGTATGTTATATATGACAGACAGAATGATAGGATATAGCAGATGTTAAGTTCATCCAATATTCCAGTGAAGCTTCTCTTATGTCCAGTAGTGTTTATGCACTTTCTCAAGTTATCATGAGGAATTATGATGATGGCAAGTGCTGTCATAGCAGAGCAAACTGAAATTTACTAGGCGCCAAGAGCTTCAAACTTTCAAAGTTTAGGCTTATATTTTATCACTCGTTTTTGCTCTGCTGAAACTAAAATCTGCAGTGTGGTCAGGCATTGGATGCCTTGTCAGAATATGAGCAACACTCGACAGTGAAGCCATTGCTGCTGCGATCACCCGACCACTGAGTCCAGGAGTGAACTGGTTGACAGTTAAGCTGTTGCAGCTAGCGGTAGAGTTGTAGCCGGTAAGAGGAGCCAGCGGCGTAGAGCCGCTGAGAGCACACCAAAACTGGATCTGTTGGAGCAACTGTTATTGGTGGGAACTATAAGAACTGATTGGAATTCAAGGAAAAACCTTTAAGGCCATCCCCAGGCCCCAGCCCTCCAACTATGATGGTTTCTATAGCATTAATTACATTGCCACCTAGGATTATTAGCTTACATGGCACTATATTAAATAAGAGAGAGAGTGGAGAGAGGAAGAAACCGGGTCTCATGCAAAACCCAGTTTCTTCACGAGAACCTATGCACTGAACACCACCAAGTTATGCAGTCTTTTTTTTTGACTTGTTTCCCGTTTGAATTTGAAACCGGCTCAGGCCTTGTTTAGTTGGCCTCAACTTTTCAAACTTGGAGCATTGGGAAGCGTGTGCCAAAGTTTGTAAAGTAAGTTGAAGGCGGTGTTTAGTTGAAAGTTGCATTGGGAAGCGTAAAAGTAGAGAGGGGCACGTTTTCCAATGCGTTACTTTTGTAACTTTTTAAACTAGTTGAAGGAGGTGTTTAGTTGAAAAATTGTAACTTTTTAAACTAGTTGGAGAAGTTTGGAGAACTAATAGGCCATGTTTAGTTCCTCCCCAAAATCCAAACTTCACTATTCATCAAAGGGAATTTTACATGCATGGAGTAGTAAACGTATGTTAATGACAAAACCCATTCCATAACCCCGGGTAACTTCGCGAGACGAACCTAATGAGCCTAATTAGGCCATGATTAGACAACGTCGTGCTACAGTAAACAATCTCTAATGATGGATTAATTAGGCTTAATAGATTCGTCTCGTGATTTCCCGTCCATTCGTGTCATTAGTATTATAATTAGATCATGTTTAGTTCTCCTAATCTTGGGTTTAAAATTGCGAATTCAAAAAAGTTTGAATTCGTCAGTGAACTAAACATGGCCTTAACAAGGCCTCAGTGTGGACATTGGATGCAGAGAATTCACAGTAAAATAAGCTAGTGCTTGAGAGTGCAGAGCAGACCAGTGAGAGCAGGCGTGAACTTGTTTACAGTTAAGCTGTCGCAGCAGTATAGAGCCAGTATAGCCCGGTAGCCGCTGCAGTAGCCTAGCCAGCTACAGCCCCCAGGCCACCAGAGAGGCAGAGACCACGCCATGCCATTGCTCCGTTACGAGGTCAACTCGGCCCAACCCACACCTGCCGCTGCCGGGTGCCGGCCAATAGCCCATATGCCCATGCATTTTTTTTTTTGAGAAGCCATATGCCCATGCATTGATAAAGATGCCCTGCGCCGATGCCGAACTGCCAGTGCCAATGCCATCCATCCTCGCAGTCGCAGGCAGCATGTATCTCGCTCGCTCTGCCTGTGCCTCCTGGTGCCTGCGTCTCTGGGCTCTGGTCCTGGTGGTCGGCGCCCGCCCCTCTCCCCTCGATCCCTCCTCTCCCTGTCCCTGGCTTTGTTGCTGTGCCTGTACATGCTTACGCATGGCACGCAGTGCTGAGTTGATGCAGCGTTTGCTTTTCTTCCCATTGATGGCGCCTCCATTTAGGGGGTGTTTAGTTCACCCCCTCACTAACCCATTTTGCAAAATACATGTTTTCTAATACACTTTTTCTCTCTGTACACGCGGCTCAATACGAGCTCATTTTGCAAAATGAAGGAACTAAACACCCCCCCTTACTCGGAGCCTCTGCCTGCCAGGTCGACCAGGGGTCAGCCAGCAGAGACCGGCACGGCATCGGCATGGCATGCATGAGCTGATGAGCAATCGAGCTTCGAGCATATGCACACACACACCTGAGCTCTGAGTTAATACCAATAGCGTTCTGGGTCAGTAATTGGGCTAGAAAGCTAGTCACGAGAATCCGGTTGAGACTTGAGAAAGAGGAGGCGTCCATGCATCGTCCCTCCCAAACTCCAGTCCCAGCGAGCTAGCTCTGCTCTGCTCTCCATTTCCACTGGCCTGTCCACGGAACTGTAGCAAGAAATGCAAGCCCATTCGTCACTGGCTCATTGCAGGTTTCGACCCGCTTCGAATTCGTTTTGTCCAGCGCGCGTCCCTGCTTGCTGGTAGAGCCAAGTGCTGGGCATCGGTGATCTCGTGCGCAAATTCTGAAGGGAATTCGACGTGATCATGGTGTCTCCTAATCCTACACACAATTAAGAATCATGTGAACCATGGGGGCAGATGACTAGTTCTCGTCTGCGCTCTGCTGCCGCGGCACGGCGGCATGGCGGCATGGCGCCCGTGATCCGTCCGTAATTGCTCATCTGTGGCTGTGGGGTTCCCATTCCCACGGGCACGCATATATTCCTCTCGATGAGTCGGTGGGCCCCACGTGCTAGTGACAAATGCTACGTTCGTGCAGATGTCGCTTCTTTCATTCGCTCCCTCCTCGATCCCATGCCAAAATTAAAAAAAAAGAAAATGAAAATAAATAGATGCTGCCTCGTCCGGTCCTTCAGCGTTCAGCCCCACAGGGGGAATAAACTTGACTTACGTTGGCATCCGATTCCTGCGACCCTCTATCTAACTCTACTGTGCCCAGACATGATCACACGAGATCGATCAGATAAGTGACTACGTGAGATGCGTTAGAAACTTCAATGAACTTTGCTTCGCAACTTGCAAAGCACATGCGCCTTTTGGGCAAATGGCGGTACTACTTGGATAGGGGTTACAGAACAAGAAGTTGACTTTCTAATAGCATGTCAAGACTCAAGAATTCAAGATCGATGATGCATCACAAGATCACTGCTGCTTATAATTAAGATTGCATGGTTAATTTGACAGAGAATATATATGAGATGATTAGACCCTAAAACCTAGCTAATGACAAGCAAGAGGTGCATAAATGGATCGTCATCTAGTTCTAATGCAAATATGCGGTACAGACTACAGACTAGAGAGACATTGATGAGCACAGCAGCTAGCATGTCGCCGGAGTTCCTTGATCCGGCGACACACCGGCCGCACGTGGCGACGACTAACAACTAGGAGGTGTAGTAGGAGCTTCTGGGGGAATGGACGGGGAAGAGCGGCAGCAGCTTGGGCCGGTCGCCGTCGGCGGCGCTCCTCGGCGAGGCGTGCAGGTAGAACCCCTTGGAGGCGATGGCCTTCTCCTCCCGCTCCTCCTCCTCCTTGCTTATGACCACCCCGCACGACGGCGACGAGTGCGGCGACGGCGTCATGGACGAGGACGATGACAGGGACGGCGACGAGGAGGAGCAGGCCATGACGTAGGCGTCCATGGGCGAGACCGGCGAGTGCATGAGCCCGTGGAGGTGGTGGTAGTAGAACGAGGCCGCCGCCGGCTGCGGCCGCGCCAGCTCCAGCCTGGCCGGCGCCGCGCGCCGCCTCTCCTGCAGCTTAGGCCGCCTCGGCGGCGGCGGCGGTGGCGCGTGCTGCTGCTGCGCGACGGTTACGGCCGCCTCCGCCTCCTGCTGCTTTCGCTGCTTCTCCGCCGGCGCAGCCGTCCCGCCTGGCGCGCCCGTGAGCTTCTGCACGAGCGCGCGGAACGTGGCTGGGTCGGCCTGCACGAACGTGGTGTTGGCGTCCACGCAGGTCGCGGCGGCCGCCTCCCTCACGACCCTGGGCGAGCGGGACGCCGCCATTAGCGAGCCGGCGAGCTAGCTGACCAAGCAAGCAAGCAGCAAAGCAAGAAGAAGAGGTGCGGCGGATGCGAAGGAAGGCGGGATCGGGGCTGGTCGTGGTGGTAGCTTTTTAAGGGACAGAAAGGCTGCATTAAAGGCAAAGGGATCGGCCGGGCGCAGGGGAGATGGGCG
Organism: Alloteropsis semialata; assembly: GCA_004135705.1. Classification (NCBI taxonomy): domain Eukaryota; kingdom Viridiplantae; phylum Streptophyta; class Magnoliopsida; order Poales; family Poaceae; genus Alloteropsis; species Alloteropsis semialata. The sequence continues at coordinate 61,985,364 of CM014276.1, forward strand.
ATGGATCGGGTGGACGGCGGGCTGGAGATGGAGCTGGACGGATCGTCGCAGTCGCAGGCAGGGGGACAGGAGTCTTTTCTGCCTCGCAAAACCTTTGCCCCGCTTTACTGCCGCGTACAAGCTATGCTATGCTACTTGCTTTGCTACGACGACGACGACCCCGGCCCGGCCGGCCGCAGCAGCGAGCGAGCGTACATGCCTGATGTGCTGCATCATGCATCTTTTCCGGCCCTAGCTAGAGAGCCTCTGCTGCGGCTGTCCCCATGGCCCATGGCGTAGCCACGTACGAACACGATACGAGGCTATGGTGGTGTGGTGTCTCCTCTCCTCTCAGACTTCACTCCTCAGGTACAGTACAGCATGCAGGTAGGTACATAGCTAGACGATGCCGTCATGCCGACTGACCTAGAGAGAGACTAAGAGAGGGTACCATACAGTACTGGTGATGAGCGAGATGCTTAGCTTAAATGACGTGCTCAGAAGGAAGGGTACTGTACGAAGAAGTGGCTTCCGTGGACGGCTAGCCACCGACTCCGATCCGGCCGGGGACGTCAACGGACGAGCAAGCGTAGCGTAATCACCTTCACTTCAAGCCCCGGACGTACGCGACGGATGTTGACGCCGGTCCGGCCGGGCGCATGCTCGGCGGCCGCAGAAGATCCCTCGGGTGAGTGGAGAGAGCAGGCTCGTGTTTGCGTGAGGGAAAGAAGAACGTGTTTGCTTCCGGGGCGGGGCAAATCGGCTGCGCCGCGTCGAACGCCACACGGGCGCCTCCTCGCCGTCCAGACCCGCCCGGTGGCCGGCGCCGCTGTCCCGTGTTCCGCGGCGGCGACGATGGTGCCGCTGCATGGCATGGGACGAGTAGGAGCTGACCTGTCAGGTACGATGCCCGGCCGGCTGCTTGCCTGCTCCACGCCTCCACGTCGAGGTGTGGGCCCCTCCCCGACCCAGTTGTCACGCAACGTCGCCGGCACGTTCACGGGAGGCGCTTCCCCATCTCTTTTTACGGGGCTCGGCTCGACTCGATCATGTGTCGGGGCAGCCGGAGCACGCAGGCGCCGCGCCCCTAGCAGCGAAGAGATGCATGGATCGTGTCGATCAGGTTGTGCCTCTTGGTCGTCCATGGATGTCGACCGTGCGTGCAGCCAAACCGAGCTGAGCTAGGCGCCAGTGTCTTGGTCTTCAGCCAAAGTACGTGGCGTACTGGACCCATGACGTCTTTGGCCTGCCTTGTCGACTCGTTTGGTTGCTACTTGCTAGGGGTGCGCTTGCTGGTCCGGTACTGTGGACTGGTCAACGAGCTGCATCTGCATGCCTGCTGGCTAATACGACCTCATTTCACGACATTTATGCTTCGCATGTGAACTGCCGTGTTCAGGCACGCGCGCAATATATATATATATGTTTTCACACTATTTGTTATGATGGGAGGGAGTAATTTCTTTTTAAATCATACTAGTTAGCAATACACTAAAAATTGATTTCTTAGGACAAATTATGAGCATATATTCAGACACGGGATTGTCTGTCTGTTGATTGGATAGAACCAGCTGGGGAGTCATGCATGATGCATCCACTAATCTTACCAGTATGTAGTAACGTCAGAGAATTGGACAGACGCAGCTGATGGGGCCGGTCTTCCAAATTGCAACGGGGCGGCGGGCCCTGTTGGTTGTGTGCCCGAATCAGCTGCACCTGCACACGAGCTGCCTCACTCATACGCATTATATAGACTCCATAACTAATAAGCGCAGCAGCAAGCTGACACAACAACAGAGAAGAGAAGTGAGCCACAGTGTGGCCCTCCTGCATGCAACGCCACATGCAGCTAAGTTGCAAAAGATGGTGGGGTTGTGCGTGTGCAATTGTGCATCGTCGATAAGCTAGAACTGACCCACTTGATATCCTCTGAATACGGTGACCTCATCTCAACTGCAAAATTGTATAGCCAGTGCCCAGTAGCGTACTAGTAGCATGTAGAACAACAAAGACAGGTGGATGAGGAGGTCTCACGGGTCACTAGAACAAAACAGAAAAAAATGCGCGCATTTTCACTTGGTATTTTAGGCCTTTGTGTTAATGGGCTGAGCAGGGACACGTGATCCGCTTTTACGGCCTTCTTGGCCATGGATCGGTCAAGCCCATATACCCGGCCTCTCTCACGAACAGAAGGAATAGTTGTGGGCTGCCCACCCAGCCTGCCACCCACCACCATCATCAATCTGCCGCGCCTGTGCGGGCAGATAACGCCACGGATCAAACGGTTTTGTTCACATGAGAATAAAACTAGAAAAAGAAAAAGAAAAAATAAAGGGAACGAGAAGAGGGTGAGAGAAACAGCCACAATGAAAGAATTTGCAGTTTTTTATAATAGCGTATATCAAATTAACCCTTCTTCAAAGGGCTCTATGAATTGAGTAATAATAAATCCCATAAGATGCCCACTTGTGTTTGAGTCTTCGACTCGCCACATGTGCTGTATTTTGCTAGATTATTTCAGGATTTAACCAGCACTTTCACTTTCCTATCAGTGGTAGGCGACGCGCCCATCGATAGCGAGACGTCCGTGATGACTTATCAATCTCAAGACTGGAATACCTGGCCCATATCTCTTGAAGGTGCTCATATTAGAGCTTAGGTTCCAAAATGGCCCAAAGTTTACTCTGCTTCTGATTTGACATGGACCGAAATAATCCGCTCCTACCTCAGTTTTTGCTTTACGTCGCTTAGGAACCATCTACAAAATAAGTATAGCGTAGAAACGACCTAATGGCTAGCCCTGGCTTGCCCATGAGTATAAGGAGATCAGTTTGTACTTATGGTTAGTTTGAAAGTGCGACATGAAGGGAGATAATTCTATATCTGGTTTTGAACATAAATAATCAATCTACTTAACCGCTCTGTCCCACATTTTCCACTAACACCTCAAGTTCCTCCGAGAGCTTTTTGGATTTTTTTTCCGAAACATGCGCACTCAACTTATGAATACATACACATAGACCCTAAGGTGGCGTTTGGATAGTGTTGGCGATCAAAAATAGCACAGGACAGTTCTGTCAGCAAAACCGGTGGGACCGGATTCTAGAACCGGTGGCACCGGATTCGGTCGCTGTTGCCTGTCTGGCAACCAAATTCGGTGACACCGGAATTAGAAACCGGTGGCACCGGTTTTCTCCGAGTCCTAGTATAATAGGACTCTTTTTGTAGATCCGAGTTGTTTTAGGACTTTCCTTGCGGGGCAAGACCTCCCCACCCTATAAATATAAAGGGCCACGGCCGATTGAGGGTTTATCCAATCGATCAAATACAAAATATCTTTACTTTTTTGTCATCTCCAAACCCTAACTTTTCCAACCCTAATTTCTGTTCGTGCTTCGTCTGTTGACGGCGTTCTGAGTGGCCTGCCGACCTCAGAGCAACCCTAGGCTCGCCTGCCCTGACGGGGTCCCCCCCCCCGGGCCGGCGATTTTAGGCTCACGCTGCAAGCCCTAGGAAACCGATACCACCGGAATCCCAAATCCGGTTCCACCGGTTTTGTTCGGCCTGCTGCAGTTGATCGATCCGTTGCGGATCCGCGCGAGCTAGCGCAACTCAGTGTGTTGACCGTAAAAGGCGTCAACATATTTTTGGCGACTCCGCTGGGGAATTTGGAGATCTTGGTTTCCATAACCGATCTATCAAACCCTAGCCAGATGGGCTCTATTTCAGATCTCGACAAGGAGAACATCGTTGTGCCCTCCATGGAGAAAATCAGCGAGGAGGAACGCTAGAAGTTCGAAGCAGCCCAAGAGTACTTCAAGACTCAATTCTTGATGCGGCTGAAGAAGGATCGCCACGGCAAGGTGACAAGAACTCATGAGTTTATGATGCCGGCGTTCGTGATGAAGGACCAGAAGATGGAAGAACTACCTGCGGTAACTGTACACCCACCTGAACCTTCTGCTTCTAATCCTGATGATAAGCTTGGTGCTGCGCTTTTACATACCGATGAAGTAGTAAGCACTCTTATGGACAGGATAGATAAAATTGAAAGATAGGTTGGTAGAATCGTCTTACTATTCACAAAACATACAACTTATGCAACATGAGAATATGCATGCTAGTGTGTCGGCTACACCAGGAAAAACACTTGAAAATCCATTGTATGGTATGCCGACTAATTTTTATTCAGGACAAATAACGCCGCCGCCACACATTTCACTAGCCACGGTGAAACCGGTGACACCGGTTCTAGAAACCGGTGGCACCGGTTTTGTCACCCAGGCTGTGCAGTAGTCAGTGCCGCCCGCTACAGCTCCTCTTTCGGTAGTTCCTAACCGAAATACAGAGATAGCTAATGGATCTGCTTATATTGGGACGCGTGCTTATATATCACCCCCTACACCTCATCAAAACATTAATTCTAGTGAGATTTCTAATGATGTATATGACCAATATTTGCGGCAAGGTCCTATTCACATGCCTCATGTTGTTCAAGCTCAAAGTACAGTCATAGGGCAATCTGATTTAGCTCATCCAAATTTATATGCTGAATTCTATAAGTTGAAGGACGAGTTAGCTAGTATGATGCAGGATAAGCTTGGCATTTATGTGAGTAATTCTAGATTATATCAGAAACCGTATTCTGCTAATTTTGATGTTGTAGCTTATCCTAATAATTGGCGTGTTCCTGATTTTGTGAAATTTAATGGTGATGATAGTAAGGCCACTTGGGAACACATTAGCCAATATATTGCTCAACTAGGAGAGGCTAGTTCTAGTGATGCTTTGAAAGTTCGCTTGTTTTCATTATCTTTGACTGGAACTGCTTTCTCTTGGTTTTCTTCATTAACTCCTGGCTCAATTAATTCATGGAATCAATTAGAGCAGAAATTTCATGATCATTTTTATAGTGGGAGTACTCAATTAAAATTGACAGATTTGACATCGGTTAAGCAACAAAGAGATGAATCTGTTACAGATTATTTTAAACGATTCAAAGAAACTAGAAATCGATGCTTCAATTTGTCATTGTCTGAAAGAGATCTTGCTGATGTTGCTTTTAATAGTTTAAGATCCTTTATTAAAGAGAAGATAGAAGGCTTTGAACATTTTTCGGTTAATCAAGTGCAAATAAGAGCTTTAGCTACTGAAAACCGAATTAAAAATGCCAAAGATACATATAAGACTCATCGTTCTAATGTGCATGTTGTTACTTATGATTCTAGTAGTTCGGACGATGATGAAGATGTGTATGTTGCTGAACTTGTGTGGCCTTCTAAGAATAAATCGTACACATGTCCATCTCTTAAGCCAATTCAAAAGAATAAGCAAGAAGAAGTGTGATTTACTTTTGATGTTTCCAAGTGTGATCGTATCTTTGATGAATTGTTAAAGAATGGAAACATTAAAATGTCTCATACTATTTCTTCACCTGAAGAACTCAAAAGGCGGGCATATTGCAAATTATATAATTCTTTTTCGCACGCTACTAATGATTGCAATGTTTTCCGTCCACAGGTGCAATCGGCCTTGAATGAAGGACGTTTGACACTACATGAGATGCAGGTGGACAAGACACCTTTCCCTGTTAACACTCTTGAGATGCAACCTCCTAAGGTTTTGGTTCGGCTGCATCAAGTCGAATCAACCAAAGAAAAAAATATTGTTGTGGGTGAAGAGAAGCTAAAGCCGGAGAATTTAAAGGGAAAATCAATTGTCAGGGAAGTGGTGTGTGAAAAGACCCCAATGGCAGAGAGACTTTCAAGATCACTGCAAGAATCACGGATCTCGGGGGGCAAAGAACATCGAAGGCACCGTTTGAGCCTGCCGCACAGGACAAACCGATGCCACCGGTTTCTGAAACCGGTACTACTGGTTTTGGTCAAGGACGCCCAAAAATATTAAAACCCAAGCGTCATGAGATTGGAACCTGGAAAATTAATGTGGCCAAAGATCAGGGTAAAGTTGCAAAACCAAAGCCGACCTTTGACCAGTTATTTTCCAAATATGCTAATTAAAGGCCAGTTGATGAGGATTGGCCGGCAAAAAAGAGAAAGAGATCACCTATGCGTCAAGAAAGGCCAATTTCGCCTCCAAGGGCGAATAACAGGCAGAAGGGTGATGGTGCTAGCTTTTATCCTCAACAAAATCAATATCAAACCATGCCATGGATGTCTCCATATTATAATGCTCCATATTCGGCGTGGGATTATAATGGGATGCACATGCCTTATTACCCTATGCAGTATCCTCCTTTTCACCCAGGATGGGGTAATGACAGAGTGCCAGCACGTGAGAGATTGGTGGATAACCATTCGGCTCCTCGTCGATCAGGTTGGGACGTGCCACCCAAAACTGGTGGCACCGGTTCTCAAAACCGGTGAAACCGGTTTCCTCAGGAAAAGCGGGCATCTCCTCCCAATCAAGTTTATCAGCCTAAGAAGGTGGAAGAAGTTGTTCAGAAGATGGATGTCGACCAGAAAAGGACTACTGCTGCTGATGTGATTCAAATTGGTGACTTTGAGGTGAATTTAAAGGACGATGACAAGATGCCAATGATAATTGGTGATGAAGCTAAGCCATCAGTCCAGAAAGATGTTGCTGCAGAGCCTGATGTGGGTAAAAAGGTTGAAATTGATAGAGCTAAATACCTTATGCCTAGATGGTGTCCTCCAGGTTTGACACGAACACAAAAGAGGAAGTTGCAGCGACTTCGCTTTCAAGAACAGAAGGAGAAGCAGAGGGAGGAGCACTTCAATAAGTACAGGCCCATGATTCCTCCAGGCAAGGGGTGGAAGAAAACTGAAGTTCCAGAGCCAAATCCGGTGGCACTGAATTCTAAACCAGTGGAACCGGTTTTAGCCCCCTCGGTGCTAGATGTTGCACCAAAACCGGTGGCACCGGTTTTGGATCCGGTGGTATCGGTTTCTGCTGATCCAGGGCCGTCTCGTGTTGCTTCTGAGATTTCTGTTACTTCTACATTTGATCAGAGATTGTCATCGGGTTTCCAGGATGTGGACGATGAACAGTTTGTTGATTATGATTCATCTCCTGATCGTATGAATGTGGATGCTAATGTGGTGCACTTATCTTCGGATTATTATGTTATTTCGGAGGAAGAGATGGCTCATTTAGACTTCGGCCCAAAAGAAGCTATATTTAAATGGCCAAAGGATTCTGAAAATCATCTAAAGGCATTGTACATGAAGGATCATATCAATGGGAAGCCAGTTTCCAGGATGCTTGTTGATACCAGGGCAATTGTCTATTTGATGCCGTATTCTATGTTCAAGAAGTTTGGTGGATTAGATGATGAGTTGATCAAGACCAACATGACTATCAGTGGTGTGGGAGGAGGCGAGCCTATGAGTGCTAGGGGTGTTGCTTCTATGGAACTCACCATTGGGAGCAAGACGTTGCCTACTGCTTTTTTCGTCGCCGAGACCCAAGGTAACTTTAATTTAATATTTGGTCGTGATTGGATTCATGCAAATAGATGTGTACCTTCTAGTTTGCATCAATTTCTCATTCAATAGGTTGACGAAGATATTGAGGTTGTAAATGGAGACACATTGGCTTGTGTTGCTGTGGCTGATGGTTCTACCATGTCTATACATGATCATGTCAAGTGCTTGACAGATTTAGATATTTCTGACTATGAGATGATCAGCTGTACTAGAGATGGCTTTGTGCCTACTGTTCTAAAGCCGGTTGAGTATCGGCTAAACCATTTGTTGTGAATCAATGAATAATTCAGAATGGTTACAGCAGAGATTTGAGCACTATCGGGCACAAAAGAACGATATGTGTGAGGCCATTGAAGATTTTGATGACATGAGTAAATCAGGACAAGGCTTTACGTCGGCTGATCCTTTAGAGGAAATTGATATTGGTGATGGCACTGTACCTAGGCCGACGTTTGTAAACAAAAATTTGAAAGCTGATTATAAAGCTGAATTAATCGAGCTGTTGAAAGAATATGTTGATTGTTTTGCATGGAATTATCAAGAGATGCCTGGTTTAAGCCGCGAGTTAGTTGAACATCGGCTGCCTATTAAACCTGGTTTTAGGCCTTTTAAACAAACTGCTAGGCGTTTCAATCCTAATATGTATGACCGAATTAAAGAAGAAATTAATCGGTTGTTGGATGCAAATTTTATTAGGCCTTGTCGTTATGCTGAATGGTTATCTAATATTGTGCCTGTTGAGAAAAAGGATTCTGGTAAGCTCAGAGTTTGCATTGATTTTAGAAATCTTAATAGAGCTACTCCTAAAGATGAATATCCTATGCCTATAGCCGACATGCTTATTAATGATGCTTTTGGACATAAAGTTATTAGTTTTCTTGATGGTAATGCTGGTTACAATCAAATATTCATGGCTGAAGAGGATATTTCCAAAACGGCCTTTATATGTCCGGGTTTTGTTGGTTTATTTGAGAGGGTAGTCATGACCTTTGGTTTAAAAAATACTGGTGCTACTTACCAAAGGGCTATGAATTTAATTTTTCATGACTTGCTTGGTTTAATCGTAGAAGTTTATATCGACGATATTGTTGTTAAATTGGCTGGTCTAAAATCTCATTTGGCTGATTTAAGACTTGCTTTTGAAAGAATGCGTCGATATGGATTAAAGATGAACCCACTTAAATGTGCATTTGGTGTGTCGGCTGGAAAGTTTTAGGCTTTATTATTCATGAAAATGGCATAGAGATAGATCCTAAGAAAATTGATATCATCAAAAATATCAAGGCTCCTACATGCAAGAAGGATTTGCAGAAATTCTTGGGCAAGGTGAATTACTTGAGGAGATTTGTTTGTAACTTGTCTGGGAAGGTTAATGCTTTTACTCCTATTCTTCGGTTAAAAGATGAAGCCGAATTTACTTGGGGGGCAAAACAGTAAGAAGCCTTTGGGAAGATTAAATATTACTTGTCTTCGCCGCCGGTCATGAAAGCTCCTAGGAGAGGATTTCCATTCAAATTATATGTGGCTGCTGAGGATCAAGTAATTGGGGCTGTTTTGACTCAGAAAACCGAAGGAAAGGAGCATATCATTACCTATGCAAGTCGTCGATTGTTGGATGCCGAAACAAGGAATATATTTATTGAAAAGCTTTGCTTATCATTATATTATGCTTGTACCAAGATGAGACATTATTTGTTATCCAATACTTGCATAGTGGCTTGTCAAACCGATATCATTAAATATATGTTGCATAGACCAATTTTAAGTGGGAGAATTGGTAAATGGGCATATGCTCTCATTGAATATGATTTGGCTTGTGAACCTTTGAAATCTATGAAAGGCCAAATTGTTGCTGATTTTATTGTTGAGCATAGCATTAATGATAATGATCTAGATATCGGTTATATTACTTTTACCCCATGAAAGTTGCATTTTGATGGATCGGTTTGTAAGAGCGGTTGTGGCATTGGTATTGTTTTTATATCACCAAGTGGTGCTGAATTTGAAGCTCTTAACCGATTAGAAAATGATTGTACAAATAATCAAGCCGAATATGAAGCTTTATTGTTCGGGCTAGAAATTTTGCATGACATGGGAGTAAAACATGTGGAAGCATTTGGTGATTCTCTGCTGGTTGTACAGCAAGTTAATAAGGTATGCACCAATGCTTCGATGGATTTTTAAATGCATATCTTGATAAATGCTTAGACACGATTGCTCAATTTGATGAATTTTCTATATCATGTTTCAAGATATGAGAATCCAAGGGCGAATGCTCTGTCTCAGCAAGTGTCTGGCTATGAAGTTCAGAAAAGAAATGATCTTGATGCTGTTGATTATCATTACTTGATGATGGACAATATTGATGAGGTGACCGACAAGTGATTAAAGGCCTTGAGGAAAATTGAGAAAGACAAGATACAAGTTGCTAAGGCTTATAACAAGAGGGTAAAACAAAAATCTTTTCTAGTTGGTGATCTGGTTTGAAAGACAATTCTACCTATAGGATCGAAGAGCAACAAGTTTGGTAAATGGTCTCCAAGTTGGGAAGGTCCATACAAGATAATCAAGGTGATTTTCAGCAATTCTTATATAGTGGAGACTTTGCAAGGTCAGCGGTTGCCAAGAGCTCTCAATGGAAGATACTTGAATAAATATTATCCCAGTGTTTGGCAGGAAGCTTGATTTGAATGGCCGATACCATTAATATCGTCCTTAGAATAAAAAGGCCGATGGATTTTGTTAAATATCGCCCTCAGGAGTATTTTCTTGTGCTAAAATGTTTTTTGGTATGCAAGCTTTACCAAAAAACAGGGGGGCATATGTTGGCGATCAAAAATGGCACGGGACAGTTCTGTCAGCAAAACCGGTGGGACCGGATTCTAGAACCGGTGGCACCGGATTCGGTCGCTGTTGCCTGTCTGGCAACCAAATCCGGTGACACCGGATTTAGAAACCGGTGGCACCGGTTTTTCCCGAGTCCTAGTAGAATTGGACTCTTTTGTAGATCCGAGTTGTTTTAGGACTTTTCTTGCGGGGCAAGACCTCCCCACCCTATAAATATAAAGGGCCACGGCCGATTGAGGGTTT
>CM014276.1:61996901-62008554 GCA_004135705.1 Alloteropsis semialata
GCTTAAAGGATTGAAATTGTTATTGGAAATCGGAGCTGAAACTGTTGAGATTTTTGGAGACTCCCAGTTGGTGATTTTTCAATTAATCGGTAAATATGAATGTAAGGACGATGTTTTAATTCAATACTTTGATGAATGCCGATTATTGTTGAAGGAATTTGTGATGGTCAATATTGAACATATCCCCAAGGCTCAGAATCAGGAAGCTAACAATTTAGGACAAGCTGCTTCTAGCTGTCGGCGTTTTCATGAGATCATGACGATTGAGCTAGAAATCGGAGATTGGAGATATGGGATTGTAAATTATCTTAAAGATCCGTCACAAAAGGTTTCCAGGAAGTTAAGGTTCATGGCTGTTAAATATGTGTTACTTGATGATCAATTATATTATAAGACGATTGATGGTGTCTTGCTCCGATGTTTGAGTAAATCGGAATCCAAAGATATGATGAATGAAGTGCATGAAAGAGTTTGTGGTGCACATCAATCGGCTTATAAAATGAAATGGATTATTCGAAAGATAGGTTGTTTCTGGCCAACGATTCTGGAGGATTGTTTCGAATATTATAAAGGTTGCCAAGAATGCCAGAAATTTGAAAATGTGCTGAAAGCGCCTGCGTCAGCCATGAATCCGATTATCAAGCCATGGCCTTTTCGAGGATGGGGAATTGATTTGATCGGACAGATTTATCCATCATCGAGCAAGGGTCATAAATTTATATTGGTGGCAACGGATTATTTCACTAAATGGGTTGAGGCGATTCCTTTGAAGGTTGCCGATTCTAAAAACATGGTGGAATTCGTTAAAGAGCAAATTATATATCGGTTTGGTATTCCTCAAACTATCACGACCGATCAGGGAACAATGTTTATGTCTAACGAATTCCAAGATTTCGCTGCCAGTATGGGTATTAAATTATTAAATTCTTCTCCTTATTATGCGCAAGCCAATGGTCAAGCAGAAGCCTCAAATAAGAGTATTATCAAAATTATCAAGCGAAAAATTGATGAGTATCCAAGGCGATGGCATCTCACGTTGACCGAGTCGTTATGGGCATATCGGATGGTGTGTCACGGGTCTACCAAATTGTCTCCATATCATTTGGTTTATGGACATGAGCCTGTTTTGCCTTGGGAAACTAAAATCGGATCGAGACGAATATCGGAACAAGGAAACTTGACTGCCGATGAATATAAAAGTTTGATGAATTTTGAGTTGGATGATTTGGCTGAAACCCGATTGAGAGCATTGGAGAATATTGAGAATAATAAAATGCGTATTGCCAGATATTATGACAAAAAGGTTAAGCCAAAAGCATTCATCGAAGGAGAATTGGTTTGGAAGCTGATTTTGCCGATAGGGACTAAAAGTTCTAAGTTTGGAAAATGGTCGCCTAATTGGGAAGGTCCCTATCGTGTGAATCGGTGTGTTCCAGGGAACGCATATATTTTGGAAACATTAGAAGGAGAAGAATTTTCCAGAGCGCTTAACGGTAAATATTTGAAGAAGTATTATCCAAGTATTTGGATCGATTCTTAAAAGTCGATATTCTAGGTAATATCGTCTAAGATAGCCGATACGATACGTATCGCCTTAAGGGCAAAAAATATTTATACAAAATAAATGTTCATCGAGGATCGACATCGGAGTGATGCAGCTAAAGAGTTTAACGATTACAGGAATTTGCGGATTGCTTCAATCGCGCTCAATCGTATGCTATCGATCTTTCGAATTTCTTCTAAATCTTCCACATCGGAGCCTGGAATGTTCTTGATGTTTTTATGAACTTGGCGGACCTCATCCAGACGCTTCTGCAAGTTCTCGCGCGCCGATGTGATAAGCGCGGGGTCTGGTTGAGCTCGTCTTGGGTCTCCGACATTTCCTTACGGACTTCTTCAGCCGTTTGAGCAGTTCGTCCTTGATGCCTTTGAGATGTTTCATCCGATTTTCCAGCTGTGTTGGTTTAGCTTCCAGGGTCTTGATTTGAGCTTGCATAGCTTTCAATTCATCTCGGCCGTCGTCCCGTTTCTTGATCAAGTCTTGTTGAGCCAATCGCTCTAATATTCTATGATGAGCAGCCAAGACTTGGGGTTGGTGACCCTCGATGAAGGCGGCGGGGATGATCGCATTCTCTAGCTCCGATGGCAACTGCCCTTTCAATTCCTTGAAGATTTGGCGAATTGGTTCCGCGTCTTCTACGAGGATGGCAATGCTCTTGTTCAGATGGTTCAGCATTTCTTGGAGCTTGGCCGTGGTCTCATCGGAGATGATAGAAGACGATTGCACGGAACTGATTTCTTCTTCTCTGATGGCGGCGTCCAGATCAAATGATGCGAAGCTCATTGCCGAAGAATCATGCGCCTGAAACAAAATATTGATGAACAAATGTTATTAAGATAATAAGTATTGACACAAGAGGATTAAATCGGTACCGGCTTGAATTGCCCTTCCCGGACATAATCGGGGGTTACTTGAGGTTGAGCAGCACCAATGCTAGGAACTTCTATTTGAAGTGTTTGAATCGGAACAATCGGAGATGGCATCGGCGATGTTGATGTTAGCTGCTCAGGAATTGCCACCGATTGCACACTTGCAGATGGTTCTTCCATGGTTGGTTGCTCAGGAATAGCCTCCGATTGAACGGTCGCACCTGGGTCCTCTCCGATTGGTTGCTGAGGGGTTGCCTCCGATTGGATATTCGCGATTGGGTCCTCGACAATGGGTTGCAGAGTGGCGGTCTATAAACGAATCGGTTAAGATCAAGTACGTATTTTTGTATGAGATATAAATTGGATTAAGATTACCTGGGGAGCCGATTCTGTTTGGATGTCTTAAGCTGGAGCTGGTTGAAGATCGGGCAGTATGATGTTTGTTTGCTGAAAAGAAGAATTATCATCACCAATTTAATCTAAGGAAAATTGAAAATAGAGAAAATCGGATTGTTACCGATACTGCATCAAGTAACATCTTTGCACCCTCAGCAGCTTTCTGTGCGGTTTCTTCGGCAGCTCGGGAAGTTGATTGACCAAGGATGTTTACAGGAGGCTATACGAAGGGAGGTTATTAACTTAAATTATAAATCGGAAAGAGGAATCGGAGGTATAAAGTGTACCACGTGGCTTTTCTTTGGTTTCTTTGGTGCGATGACTTTGCTTGTAGTGGCCTTCCTTTTGAATTTTCCATCCATAATATTGGCCAAAGATGGAGCAGAGGAGCCGATTCTTGGATTTGGGGTCTTCACTGCATACCGGATAGGTCTCCCACTATTGCTTACAGCCGGTGCATTTTCCTCAGTTGGCTGTAAGATAATCAGGGGTGTAAATTTGGAAATTAATTCAAATGAGGTCGAATAAAGAAAATATTTTTGGAACACTTACTGGATTTTCTGACACATCATAATCAGAATCAATCAAGGTGCAGTAAGTGATGGCCGGAATTCTGAATATGTGAGTCGATAGCTCTCTCCACCAAAGTTTGAACAATCTTGATTGAAAGCTGGTGCAAAACCATTCGGGTATGACAAAATCGGTGGCTGGAGCTAATGCCATGACTCTATCCATCTCCAAATCGGATGAAACTGGCTCTCTGTGTTGAATTTTGTTAGAGAAGTATAAGCCGATTGGGAGTTGGCCAAAACCCAACTGACGAGCTGCCACCGATGGGTTATAAAATTCATAAGATGTGACCTTGCGCCCGTGTATTATATTGCTACCAAGGATTGCCGGCGTGATGAAGGATTTGAGGGCCGGCATGATTGAGTCAAGATCACTGTTGATATTGAATAATGGCAGATCATATTCTAACTCAGCATCGGCGTAAGCAAAGAAGAGAAGGTGCTCCGATGCGACTCCACGATAAAAACTCTCAAAGAAGGTTGCCATATCATGAGCATTGAGCCTAGATCCAGGGCAAACTGCTGCTGCTTCACCGTAAGACATGCATCGGCGCACTGTGGCTTCTTCTTGTTCAGTGTAGAATGAGGGGAATCGGTGGTCTTTGAACTTGTAGTGCAACGCCAATCGGAACTGGTTATTTAACCAGAGTTGGATGAACCACCAAGGTCCTCCGATGTGGCCGATAGCTTGACCTGCCAAGAGTCTGGTTGATGCTTGGTGCAATAAATGATATACTGCTCCAAGGAGAAGGCGGCCAAGCGGTACCGATGCACCACGGGCTAGTGATTCTGCGATCGGCTGCATGTTTGAAGTTGCTCCGAGGGTCGATCCGCAGAATACAAATTCTTCTAACCACATGTTGAGGAAGGCTGCATGCTCTCTGTCTCCAACTGTGCCGGTTTTGCAATGTTCAGCAACATAATTCTTCCAGCCTTTGGAGCCAGGGTTGACTAGTCTGTGCCCAAGATCGATGAGTACTTTCCTTGGATTTATGGCGTTTATGGTGTCTAGGCCAGTTAACATATGCACGTCCATCAAAGTGGGGGTCATCGGTGCATTTTTGAAGAGATAAGCATTCAGTGCATCGGACCAGAAAAGGGACGATGAGGCCAGCAGGTTTTCGTCTTTGACTATATCGGCGAGGGAAAGAGTGATGCACTGGCCGATATTATTTTCATCCCAAAGAACAGATTTGGCAGCGCGAACTCTAAGCAGCCAATTTCTCCATCCGGGAACGACGCTTGGCCATGAGCGGAAGGAGCCTGACCAATCGGACGTCTGCAGGTCTGATCCCTTAAATGGAATTCTTTCGGATTCCATGTTTATTAAGTCCGTCGGATCGAGGTCGCCCATCGGACCAAGATAGTACCCGGCATTGACGTGGGAGACGGGAATGACCAGATTGTTCTTAAGATGCTATTCAAAAGAAATGAAATGATAAATACGGATACGGAGGTTCACAGGCAGCTCTAGGGTAAGAATGCAAGAATTAAAGGAAGATTTTGGGCATTTTTTTTACCTCGGGAACTTGGTCAGCAGTGGCTTTATCAAGAGGAGCCGCCATTGATGGAGGGAATAGATCTATAATGAACAGTAATGTGGGTAGGCAGATTGAAAAATCACCATGGGAAATGCAGTAAAAACCAGATGCGTGGTGTGAATCATGTGCGGAGGAGTTCCTTACCTGATTTGCGGTGAAAAAATCGAAGATTGGAGATCAAATGTTCGCCGTATAAGAGCTCGCAAAGATGGCAATGGCGGACGTGCGAGCGTAATAGCAGATGCGAGTTGAAGAAGATGGCGGTTCAGTATTTATAAGGCTTATGGGAAAAGGAACCGCCCGAAGGCCACGGCGCCGAATCCGCACGGGATTCGAGGATTACAACAGTGAAGGGGTGCAAGTTTCCATACACTGTTCATTGCCAGAGACATCATTGCTCGAAAGAATTTTGGAACAAAATAATATTTTATCCCAAAATTGGGGGGCATGTGTTGACACCAGATTTTGACTCGGCCAGAGTTGTGCGCGACGGAGCTGATGCAGAGGCTGAGTCCGATTCTGAATGCCGTCCGATTCCGATCGGAGTTCGTCCGATAGGAGTCCCGATCGGACACGAGACAAAGGAGGCCGGAGCATGTACGACTTCTCAGGGAGACGCGTCTGGAAGCTTCTTCAGGGCCTGATTGTGCGTCAAGATTTGTAAAAGTTTTAGTAGTTTAAGATTAGATTGCTTTAATTAAATTAGAGATATTGTCGTAGCCGACAAGTTTTAGCTAGATTTCCAGGGTATAAATATAAACCCTGCGCCATTGTAAAAGATGTTCACACAACCATTCAATCAAACACAACTTTCGGCCTAACGTGCCACCCAAACCCTTTTCGTCGAGTTTTTCAGCAAGCAGGGCTGCATCATCTTGACCTCCGGTTTGTCTGTAAGTCCGACACCCTTATCGAGTTAATCTAAGCCTTAGATTCAGGCGTATCGCCCTTCTTCGTTTAGTTAATTCACCAATTTATCGAGTTATTCTAGGCTTTAGATTGAGGCGTATCGCCCTTCTTCGTTTAGATCGCTCACCCTTCACCGTATCTTGCTGTTTTATCTTATCGGCTTACATCTATCAGAGAAGATCTATTCCGTTTTATCATAATTCAAGCTTCATTATAGATCTGTTCTTATTGTTTATATAGCTGATTTAGATCTAATTCGCAAGTTACAAATAGATTTGATTTAAATAAGTTATTTGATATAAATTGATCTATTGGAATAAATAGGCTAATCGGTGCCCTGCTAGCAACGCTGTCTCGAAATCGATCCGATTGTTAGTGACACGAGAATTAGTTTATTTATCGCCTTTGGAAAGATGCATATTAAAGAACGAGTTTAGATTAGATCTATCTCCGATTCGGTCTACATGGTCGATGGTTTAACTTAATGCTATACCCTCACGATTCGGTTTTTATAGCCGATGGTCTGTTTTAATACATGTTACATCTTCACAAATCGGACTCATAGCCGATGGTTTATGCTATCAAATCGGACTTTCGTTTTACACTGATCCGATCTGTTGGGACAAATCGGGGCCTTGGCCGATGAGTTCCTTGTTGTTTACTGATTAAATTCTACCTTGTCAATTTCAGGTCAAATTGACTGGCACGTCGCGAACCTCGATTTTGGACCTGCACTGAAGTGAAGCAAATCTTCCAGGCCACAGTGTTAATTTTCGAGAGTCAACGCCTGACTTTTTGGACGTCAACACAAACCCTAGCCAGATGGGCTCTATTTTAGATCTCGACAAGGAGAACATCGTTGTGCCCTCTATGGAGGAAATCAGCGAGGAGGAACGCAAGAAGTTCGAAGCAGCCCAAGAGTACTTCAAGACTCAATTCTTGATGCGGCTGAAGAAGGATCGCCACGGCAAGGTGACAAGAACTCACGAGTTTATGATGCCAGCGTTCGTGATGAAGGACCAGAAGGTGGAAGAACTACCTGCGGTAACTGTACACCTACCTGAACCTTCTGCTTCTATTTCTGATGATAAGCTTGGTGCTGCGCTTTTACATACCGATGAAGTAGTAAGCACTCTTATAGACAGGATAGATAAAATTGAGAAAGATAGGTTGGTAGAATCGTCTTATTATGCACATAATATACCAACTATGCCCTGACGGGGTCCCTCCCGGACCGGCGATCTTAGGCTCTCGCTGAAAGCCCTAGGAAACCGGTACCACCGGAATCGCAAAACCGGTTCCACCGGTTTTGTTCGGCCTGCTTCAGTTGATCAATCCGTTGCGAATCCGCGTGAGCTAGCGCAACTCAGTGTGTTGATCGTAAAAGGCGTCAACAGATAGATACTGGGATAGGGAAAGGGAAATATAAGGGATAAGAAGAGGATGGTTTGGGATTGGGATACGAGATGTTAAACCATACCCTTGTTAGGGTTCTCTTGGTTTAGGTTAGGGATATAACATGGGAACCAAAAAAATGCAAAAAAAAATAACTATTTTGCTGCTCCAGCCTCATCTTCCAGGACCATCTATGAACTTCACCTGGCCCAACTCTCCTTCCTCCCTGCTTCCTACTCGTCAGCACCTCCACCGCTCAGCTCAGCAACTACGCACTCGCTCAGCGAGGCAAGCAGCACAGGCTCTAGCGATCCTTAAATCAGAACGAGTAGCTGATTGGGCGGCCCTTGCGGCGTGAGACAAGGAGCGGCATGGTCAACCCAAGCGGCGAGGCGAGGACTGCTCCGGCAGACCACACATCGAGGGGAGCAGTGGCTCTAATCCCATGCGCCTCAAGGTGGACAGTGGCATCACTGGCTGCTCACTTCGTCAAGCCAACTACGGCGTCCGGCGGCTCCCCCGAGCGGCGAGCGGCTGTTGCGGCTAAGGGCACCACGCACCACGGCTGCGGCTTCACTCCCAAGCAGGCGGTGGTGGCGGCTCCGACCACCCCGCGTGATCGTCACCTGCCCCCACGGCAAAGCAATTGTTCTGACTGCAGATATCATCGGGTACACGCTTCATTTCCAGCCATAACCCAATCCCTCCGTCGGGATGAGATCGATGGGAAAAGAGGCTCACATTTCCCAATCCCTCTCCAGCCTCATTTCCTTTTCCCTAAATCCCATCGTGGGATAAAATATCCCTAAGACCTCATTTCCCTTTCCCACCCCACATTTCCAAACATCCAAACGCCACCTAAGAGCTTCAGTAGCGATTTGTCTATTGGAATCAGAATCCCTGCAAATTCTTTCAACACAATCATTTGATCTGAAAAACAGCGTCGGGTAAAAGAGAGGGAAAAAATCCTAACACTATGATCATGTGGCAGTCTTTTTCTTTGTACTCCCTTCGTCCCACAATATAAGTATTTATCGATTTTCGTGGATCACGTTTGATCATTCGTCTTATTAAAAAAATTTATAAAAATATAAAAACAATTATGATATACTTGAAATATATATGATGATAAAACATGTCATAACAAAATAAATAATATTTTTATAATTTTTTGAATAAGGCGAATAGTCAAACGTAAACAGCAGAAGTCAACTATGCTTATATCGTGGGACGGAGGGAGTAGTTGGTTCGGAGTCTTCTCTTGTGTCTACTCGTCTCCGACGGAGCAAAGGGCCAAACCCATAGCGCACCGCTAGCTCCACGGACACGGCGCAGCGCAGGCCACACCGCGTCCCCACGGGAAGGAGCCAGAGAAGCTCCCAGTCTCCGACACGTGCTTTTCGTCCGACCTGGTCCGTGGTGCACCGCGTCCACGGGACCGCACCGTGCCCGCCGAGCTCCTCTCCTCCACTCCTCTCTTCCACGCGGATGGCGTGCACGCATCCAACTCAGGCGACGTCGCTCCGTGGTCTGTGGGGGAGCCTTCGCAGGTTCGCACTCTAGCTTTCGTCTTATAGTCAGACCACACTTCCCGAGTTCCCATTCCTCTCTCTCCCGCTAAGCTCAAAGCCTCAACAACAGGAGTAGGAACAACTGGGGTAGGATTTCTGGGAGCGACTTTGCTTGAAATTAGGTACCAAGCAGCCAGCGGGTGCAGATCTGCAGGTATGCTTCCTCACGAGAGCTGGTAGTTAGTTGTTTCTTGCTCACTTTTTTCCTCGCAAATTATATTGCCACCGGCACCGATTTGGTAGCTTTGGGCCATTTCCTAGTGGAATTGGTGAGAAACAAATCACTCGTAAAAAACGGAGCCCAGTCCTAGAGTACTTGATTGGTTAGAAACAAATCACTCATAAAAAACGGAGCCCGGTCCAGTGTACTTGATGTTGATGTCTAGCATAATTTATAGGCTACCCTAATTTATATTGCACATTTCTATGACTATGAGACGGCAGGATTTAGTTCTTTGGATTAAGTTTCCGTATGAGCAGTCGAATTATTTTTCCAGTTCAGTCCAGTGAAGTTGTTTCACTCCCTTTTTTTTCAAGAACCAGTGCGCGTCGACCATTGTAGCGATCATGGATGTGGTTTCTTGCAGCCACTCCTGCTCGGCATTACACCAAACACCTATAAGTTCCTGGAGGCTTCGGAGTACTGGTCTTGGTCTGGGGCGTGCCAAGCCTCCTCGGTTCAGAAGAAGTACAATTCTTTGCGTCGGAACCACAAGCGGAACTTCAAATCCGGGTGATTCCAGCAAGGTTCATGGCACCCAGGGATTCATAAGTGATGTGGATGCTGCCCTGCAAGGAATTCCTTCCAGAAAAGCCGGAGAAGTTGAGAAAGTGATGATTCAAGGCCTCCCGGAAGGCCCTGATAGCTCTCCAATCAGTACTGGATTCTGGGAGTGGAAACCGAAGCTGACAGTGTACTATGAGAGGTCTGGCACCGAGAACAACAAGGCGCCTGCGGTGCTCTTCCTGCCGGGGTTCGGAGTTGGAACATTCCATTTCGAGAAGCAACTGAGGGATCTTGGTCGCGATCATAAGGTGTGGACGATGGATTTTCTCGGGCAGGGAATGTCGTTGCCGTGTGAAGACCCTGCTCCTAACAGCATAGCAGGGGAACAGAGCGAAGAGGCATTTTGGGGCTTTGGACAAGATTCACAGCCTTGGGCAGAGGAGCTGGTGTATTCTGTAGATTTATGGCAAAACCAAGTCCAGCATTTCATTGAAGAGGTACTCCTTGGATTCTCATTTGTGTCTTACAACATTTGATTTGCTCAAATGCCATTTATGTTTAGTTGGAAAGTATTGGTATGGCTATTGAAAACTCCTCATAGACCTGTTACTACTTTTTTCCTTATTCAAATATGTTGGAATTGGAACATTGCTTGAATTTCATCGTTTTTGTGTTGAGATACTGCTCAAAAGAGTCAAAACTGACAGTGATGAACAAGGTAAGTCATGCATATGTAGCTGGAAATGGAATAATAGTATTGTTTCTTCTGTTCAAAATTTCATATGTAAGGTCTGACCTTCATGTGCTATCGCCATTATAGATGGATGGTATAACTATCTCTGCCTTTGTACTATATATAGGGAAGCTTTTTTTTTTTGAGGGCATATATAGAGAAGCTTTTAAAGGTTTGCTTAAACATAGTATATTTTCACCATGAGATTTATATGACATTATGACATATCTCTTAATCTAAGTTTATAACCCATTTCCAGGTTATCCGTGAACCAGTTTATATTGTGGGGAACTCTCTTGGAGGATTTGTTGCTCTGTATTTTGCTGCGTCCAGTCCACACCTTGTAAAAGGTGTCACATTGCTTAATGCAACACCATTTTGGGGGTTCTTTCCTAACCCTGCTACATCTCCTTGGCTGTCAAAGATTTTTCCATGGGCTGGGACATTTCCTCTTCCATCATTTGTGAGGAAACTTACTGAAGCAGTGTAAGTGTTATTTATTTGTAATGGAGAACATATTCAATTTTGTAACCAGAGATTTCCTGGCGTGGACTAATAACTTCTGATGTTTTAACTTCTCTATATTAAACAATGATCTTTCTGTGAATTTGATTTTGAGAGGCATTATATGTGTAGATTTTATTTGTGAAAATATTATTACCATAGAGATTTAGTTTACTTATTGCTCCTGTATTATTGAAATTTTATAAATAGACTTGTGTGCGAGTAAAATGTCTACTGCATCGTGCCACTTAAATTTGTGAATCATCCACGCATTGGATTCTGCAAATTAATTAGGGTGTAATTTCCTCTGTGATCTAGTTGGCAGAAGATCAGTGACCCAAGGAGTATACATGATATACTCAAACAAGTATACGCTGATCACTCAACAAATGTGGACAAGGTATTCTCTCGCATTGTGGAGATAACACAACACCCAGCTGCTGCTGCATCATTTGCCTCTATTATGTTTGCTCCAAGGGGTCAGATATCCTTCCAAGAGGCAATCTCCAGGTGAGTTAGATAATCCAAATGATCTAGTGAAACATCACGTGAACATGGTTTTCCATTTTAACACTCATCATTTATAGGTGCCAAAACCAAGGCGTTCCCATATCTCTTATGTATGGAAGAGAAGACCCTTGGGTTAGACCTATTTGGGGTATCAAAGTCAAACAACAGGTGCCAGAAGCACCTTATTATGAAATCAGCCCTGCCGGACATTGTCCTCATGATGAGGTCCCCGAGGTAAGGATTGCACTTTATTTCTTTTACTACATGAAATAAAAAATGGAAAATCTCGCGGAATTTTGTACTTTTCCTCCTAAATATAGTGGTTAAAGGCTTTATTTTTGCTCTTCTCAAATAGCTATGCCCCTTAC
>CM014276.1:62009498-62033156 GCA_004135705.1 Alloteropsis semialata
AAACTAACTAGAGGGGTACATAAATGCGTGATAAATTAGTCTCCACTCAGCAATAAGCTAACTATATATTTATGATATTTTCGTTATACCATTTTTTTATGGATGCATTAAACAAGGGTTATGACATTGATACATTGTAATCCTCTGGCATAACAATGCGTTAATTAGAGTATGAGACACTGGTTTATTCTTATTAATCTGTAGTGGACATGCACAATTGCTAGCCTCTAAGAAGCTGCATATCTTGTAGAGACAACATTACATAGCTCTCTGCAGCTCATTGTCTTCAACAATTGAATCCACAGCTTCATCTCAATTTTACAAAACAATTTTCCTTCTTAGACCCTTTTGTCACTGCCAACTGGCTAATGAGTTGATGAAACTGCCGACCTGCTTCAATCTTTCAACATTTCTTCATGCATATATAGATGTTCGAACTTCAAAATGGTCCTATTTTCGAGAGTGCATTTTAATTATTAGTCTCTTGGAAACTTTCTAGGATTATTTACTTGGGTAGTTTTTATATCTACTAGGTCTCTAATAATTTTTTGTCCATCAGGTTATAAACTACTTACTCCGTGGGTGGCTGAAGAACCTCGAGTCTGAGGGTACAATCGACCTGCCTTTTCTTGAAGAACCCAGCTATGCTGAGCATGGTGTGTCGAGGGAGCTGGAGTTTGTCAGAGAAGGATCGAGGAAAGCGGTTAGTGTGCGGCTCTATGGCTCCAAAATTTCTCTCTGGAGCCAACTGAGCTCATTCTTGAACGGTCGTGGCTCCAATTCACGGGTAGTCTCTAGATGATTCATCCTTGCAAGTTGAATAGATATTAGAAATTAAAAGCTTCGATTCAATATTGTATATATTACTTTATTAAGTTAGTCCTGGATAGTTGTAGTAAATAGAAAGTGTTTTCTGAATTTTTAGTAAATGTAAATATGTACAGTTCAGAGACAGCTTCAATCATATTGTCCGTGGCCTGTCAAAAGTATTCTAGCTAGAAGTTCTCCTCTGTGCATTGCTTCAACAACGGACACAAACTGATCCTGTTTTAAATGTGTATCATAGTATCCTACTAGATGACACTACTATTCTATTTGATGTTTTGAATTTAAGGATTCTATGTTTGGATTTTTTTTTGACATTTTCTATGGTCACTTGTTAGCTTCTAGCAGCTCAGAGAGAAGACGTTCACTACTCTTTCATTTGCAAATTACGTTTCTACTCGTTGGAATTTTCTGGCCTTCTCTCCTGGTGTTTGTTGGTTGGGGCAGAAGTTCAGTGTGTACTTTGTTGAAAATCCAATCAAAATATAATTGATAGATCATGCATGCATATATGTCTTTACGAAATTTGAGCTTAAATAAACTTTGTGTAAAGAGAGACATGTTTAGAGAAATCAGCATATTTCAGGCTGAACTGTCTTCTCTCAGTTTCAATCATTGCACAAATATTTTATTCAAACTTAAATTTTGCATGCACATGGATGATTGTATAACCTATTCATCTACATTTTGGTAGTAACTTTTCAAGTAGTTTTAATGGTCTATTTTTTGCGCGCCAAACTGCCAACACAATAGCACGTAATGGTCTAGTTTTAATGGTCTGTTGGGAGAAGTTTTTTGATCCTTAGAATTATTTTTTGATGATCATGAATTAGCATTTGCCGTTAGGTACTGGAAACCTCAGTGCTAGCGCCTAGCGTCAGCTGTTTTTTGAAACTACTAATTCGACATGTTTAGAGAAATCAGCATATTTCAGGCTGAACTGTCTTCTCTCAGTTTCAATCATTGCACAAATATTTTATTCAAACTTAAATTTTGCATGCACATGGATGATTGTATAACCTATTCATCTACATTTTGGTAGTAACTTTTCAAGTAGTTTTAATGGTCTATTTTTTGCGCGCCAAACTGCCAACACAATAGCACGTAATGGTCTAGTTTTAATGGTCTGTTGGGAGAAGTTTTTTGATCCTTAGAATTATTTTTTGATGATCATGAATTAGCATTTGCCGTTAGGTACTGGAAACCTCAGTGCTAGCGCCTAGCGTCAGCTGTTTTTTGAAACTACTGGAAACCTCAGTGCTAGCGCCTAGCGTCAGCTGTTTTTTGCGCGCCAAACTGCCAACACAATAGCACGTAATGGTCTAGTTTTAATGGTCTGTTGGGAGAAGTTTTTTGATCCTTAGAATTATTTTTTGATGATCATGAATTAGCATTTGCCGTTAGGTACTGGAAACCTCAGTGCCAGCGCCTAGCGCCAAACTGCCAACACAATAGCACGTAATGGTCTAGTTTTAATGGTCTGTTGGGAGAAGTTTTTTGATCCTTAGAATTATTTTTTGATGATCATGAATTAGCATTTGCCGTTAGGTACTGGAAACCTCAGTGCTAGCGCCTAGCGTCAGCTGTTTTTTGAAACTACTAATTCGAGAGGAGTCGGCCCGTGGAGTATGGACGAGCAATCTCGCATGTCCTTGAGACGAGATCCTCTGCAACCCCCCATCGTATCTCGGCTACCGACCTTTCCGCCGCTCAGGGGTCAAAGTTTCCCAGATTTTTTAGCATCCTTTTTTCCCGCTTGTCATGGCCTCGTAGGGCCAGAGGTCGATCCGTTCTTTTTTAAATTTTTTTTCCAGATGACACCCATGAGCTGCTTATCCAGAGCTAAAGATTTGATGCTTTTGCATAGTTAATGGATTCTGAAGAATGTAGCAGCCAACCTGCCCAACGGCTGTTCGAAGCAAAGAACCAGCCACCAGCCACCCAAAAGTCGACGAATATGTCCGTTCGGTCGGTCCAGCATGAGATCATCACATTGGCAAATTGCGATGCACGACCAAGCTCTCCAAGCTCAATATAGAAATTCTTTCAGAGGTGTAAAACCAGGACTACCAAAGAGTCCTAACCATCCATAGAAAACAAAGAACTTACTAAACTTATCTCTACTTCGCAAGATATATATACAGGGATTCAGACAAGAAGCATATCTACTATAACGTAGGTGATCTACATCGCAAGGACAGGACCCCCTCGCGAGCTGCCATGGATAGAGACTAGCGACCTGCATGCAAAGGAGCAGAGCGGCAGCAGAAAGAAATCAAAGCAGATAAGACCGGGACGCAGGCAGGCAGCCGCGCGCGCGCGCGGAAATGGACGCGCTGCACGTCGCCGTGGCCGGGCGCGCCCTGGCCGTGGTCGAGCGCGACG
Source organism: Alloteropsis semialata (assembly GCA_004135705.1). NCBI lineage: Eukaryota > Viridiplantae > Streptophyta > Magnoliopsida > Poales > Poaceae > Alloteropsis > Alloteropsis semialata. The sequence goes on from CM014276.1 coordinate 62,012,709, forward strand.
GCACGCACGACCCGGCCACCGGCCGCGTGCTCACCGGCTCCTGGCTCTGGGACTCCTCCCTCGTCCTCGTCACCCACCTCGCGGCCGACGACTCCGCTCGGCTCCAGCTCCGGGGCGCGACCGTCGTCGAGCTCGGCGCCGGCACGGGCCTCCCGGGCATCGCGGCCGTCGCCTGCCTCGGCGCCGCGCGCTGCGTGCTCACGGATGTGCCGGCGCTGCTGCCGGGCCTGGGGGCCAACGCCGAGGCCAACGGGCTCAACGCCGCGCAGGCCGACGTGCGCGAGCTCCGGTGGGGCGACCAGCTCGAGCTCGAGACCGAGGTGCGGGTGGACGTGGTGCTCATGTCGGACGTGTTCTACGACCCGGAGGACATGCTGGCGATGGCGGCCACGCTGCGGAGCCTGTGGAGGGACAGTGCCGGTGCCGACGGCGGCACGGTGGGGTGGGCGGCGAGCGAGGTGCGGGACAGCGTGGAGGAGTGCATGGAAGTGCTACGGGAGCAAGGCTTCGAGGTGGCCGAGGTCGACAGGGTCACCAGGCCGTTGCTGCGCGACCCCGATCAGACCGCCGACTTCGCCGTCTATCGCGTCTCGCTCCGACAATCACAGGGAAGTGGACTTTGATTGTTCGCGAAGTCCACATGTCACATTTGACTTTGACAATAAGTCATTTCTGCTATTTTTCATTTTCTCCCAAATTGGTAATTCAGCCCGTTTGAGCCCAACAATTGTCGCTTTGTCCCAAATTGGTAATTCAGCCCGTTTGAGCCCAACAACTGTTGCTGTACAGAACACCTGGTGATTCCTTTCTGCTAGTTCATTGTTTGCGTCCAACTGTTCAGTTCAGTCTATTTTTTTTTTCCGCACAAGCGCACAACTTGTGCATGATGAAAGCAAATATGCTACGATGAACACAAATTGACAAGGAATCAAGGAACATTGCATTGGCAAGCATGCAAAGTCTGTTGGCATGACAACCACGGTAGTGTACATTGAAAAACATTCCTGTGTAAGAGAATTTACAGTTGGCGAAGGGTTGCTACAACATACTGTTTCTTTCTTGACTGCTGGTTTTCACTATCCATCACGGCAAAAATCCACATCCCCATGTGTAAAGGTGCAAAGGGAAAAGAGGAGCTACCTGTATTTCACAAACTTCATGAAACTAGAGACCAGAGTTTTCTGGAGTCTTTATCTAACCAACCCAAACTTTGAACTTCCAGATGTTCACTCTAATGAGAAGCAGTTTTTATTCCATGAAGCTATAGCCCTAGAGAACGTGTAAAACGGTCTGCAAGGTTTGCAATAACAAAGCCTGAAAATACCTGCAAAAGAACAAACCACATGGTAGATGTTAGATGTTTGACACAAATCCAGATAAAAAAAATACTGCTCGACATCCGTACCTGGACAGAACCAAGAATATAGACTGCTGAATAGTGACGACCGTGAATGATCATATCAGCAACCATTGCTAGTGGTATTGTGAGAGACATGCCTAAAGTGGCCACCAAGGGAGTAGTCCAAACAACAGAAAGAGCCCTGACCACAAATTCCACTGTCACAAATGCCACGAGTATGGAATAAGTAGACTGATAATACAGTAGCCTTCTTTTAACACATACCAGAAGTAGTCTGATAGTACACTTCCGATTAGGCCATTTGCCACCACCACTTCATCCACTTTAGCTGAGTGGGGCATTGAAAACTTTGGTTCAATGCCTAGTGCAGTTAATGGCCATACTGAAACAAAAGCATAATAATGACAAACTTTAGAATAAACCAACCATGAAATACATGCACAATTAAGAAAGTTCATGTGAACATATATTTCGAATTTTATATACTTCAAGTTATATTAGTTTGGAAAAGGAAATATTACCAAGCCACCAGAGAGCAACAAGACTAAAAAGTCCAAGATAACCAAACAGTTTTTGGACATCAACCTTTTCTCCTTCCTCTCCACAAAATTTTTTGAGAAGCACTGGAATAATATTGAAACAATTAGGTGTTAAATTCACAAAAATCAAATGCAAATAAAGCAGAGAAGCAAAACAACCTACCAGTGAATAGACCATATGAGATTGCTGACATAAGACCAAACATATCACCTAGAAGAGTCCTCTGTGTAGCCCTGCATTTGTAAAACTCACATATCAGAAGCAAGGAAACACAGTTAAAAGAGCAATGAATTTCCCTCCTCAAAGTTTTCTTAAAAAAACTGTATCATGTTTATCCCTTTCAAGTGATGCACGCATCAAAGAAACGCTCAATGTTTGAGCTGCTTTTAGCACAAAAGGCAAGTCAGTTGCAGTCATCAACTGAACCTACCAATAAGCAAGGCCAATGTCCATCCCTTTAAGTCTAATGTTATACATCATCACGCACTCATGATTTGCCTACTTCTGTTTAACTCTATCATGATTATCAGGTACAAGAGTTGGCCAAGAGAAAATTACTCACCCGGATTTGCCTACTTCTGATTCATCAGATGCCCAAGTCTGGCCCATAGTTGTCATTAGGACACCAGCCATGCTAATGAAAACAGCAATAACTTTTGCAGCATTTATGGAGTCTTGGCCAAGTAAAACACCGATGAAAAGAGTGAAGAGTCCCGAAGTCGAAGATAGTACAGTGGTACTGGCAACACTAGTTCTTGCAAGGGCTGCATTCGATAAATACTGCATTCATGAGCATAAGAAGAATGAGTAATATTTATCAATCAAAGTGCTGCTTGTACGATTGAAATCTAGGCGTCAGAAAAATATGGCTATAGTTATTCACATGAACATTTGAAGACCCCTAGAATTACAAATTAACAAGCAAAGTTATAGGGAAGTTACCTCTGTCACAAACCATAAGGGACAAAGATACATCCCATAAGTCGCAATCTCCTTGGTGGAAAGCTGCTGCTCCTTCAAATTGCCCTCATTAATTTCTGTGATTTCATAAATAAGTGGTTTTGTCTCTTCTACAACAGGAACGTTCACATCACTGTAATCTATCACTATAGTTTTCTGTGACTCCATTTCCAACATCTTTTGAAATTCACCGTTCTTCAAAGGGGCACTTCCACCAAAGGAAGATTTGCTCATGACTTTTGAAGCACCGGTGTTTCCAGAATGCCGTCTCATTGAATTGTATATAAAGTCTTTTAGAAATGACAAAGGGAGATATATGACCATAAGGGAAGATTTGCTCATGACTTTTGAAGCACCGGTGTTTCCAGAATGCCGTCTCATTGAATTGTATATAAAGTCTTTTAGAAATGACAAAGGGAGATAAATGACCATAAGGGAGGCCCCCAAGTACGTAATTGCAAATGGATGTTTGTACTTGGTGAATATCCCCTGCACAAGGAATTTAGTTACAAAATGAAAAATTAATATATTACACAAGATGAACTCTAGAAAGACCAAAAAAAATCCAAGAATTACAAGTTGATTTTTTTTGGGTGCAATCATGAAGGCAACAGAAATTCTACTATCGGTTGCTCCTCGTTATGCCATTGGTTTTCCTTTTTGTAGGTGGAGGTAACAAACATAACAGTAGCTAACATGGTAAAAACAAACAGGTCTATGAGATGTTCTTGATCTAAATACAAGTTATCAATTGTTGCTCTGACAATAAAACTTAAGCAACAGCTGGGAACGAAAATAAAACTAAACTAAGGCCCCTCGTCTAATATTCAATCATGCATTATTGATGATTGAGCCTATCACAACCACCTCCAATCAGCCATAGATTGGTGTCACAAACTGTCACAACCACCACAATTAGATTAGGATTTGACATAATTTACACGCAGAAAACAAACCAAGCACTGACGACTGATCACAGATAGCTACACATCTGCAAAGCATTAAGGGCAACTTTTCTTGGTATCCGTATGAACATATACGCAGTTTTTGGTGAATTGACTCCAAAATTGAGAGAGCAAAAACTAGATTCTTTTTGTTTTATCTTTTGGGAAAATAAAAGACGCTGTCTGAAGAACAAACACACCCAATTTTCTATTGCAGGAATGCCTGCGCGTAACGTTTAAAAATTGAGATGCAAAACAAAACCAGAGCGGGCCAATAAAATTAACCAGATAAGCAGGGGTGCATTTGGCCCAAAAGGAACCGAACCAATCCGATAAGCAAACATGCATCCCAAGCCAAGATCCGAGGACCTTCAATCAAATAAAATGAATTCACACAGCAGAGCGCACTTGAAAAAAAAAATTCTCAAACCTGCGTGACCTCGGCGGAGATGACCCAGATGAGCACGACGGCGACAATCAGGCACAGCCCCGCCCGGTACTTGATACTGGAACCCATGTCCGGAGGCAGCTCTATTCTAGCACTAAACTATGGCGGGAGGGGGGCAATTTAAGCCGCGCGCGGCCTCACCTGCCCGGCGAGCGGCGTCATGCTTGCGGCGCGCGAGCCCCGTGGCCTCGGCATCCGCCTCTCTTCCCTCCTCACAGAAAGAGCGGGGAGGGGGAAGGGCGAGGGCCGGAGGGGGAGGGGAGGGAGGGCGCGGCAGTTTTGCTGTGCCCGGGGGCAGGGAGGGCAGGGGAGGCGTGGGCGTGGGTGGGGTAAAGCGGGGGTGACCTACCAGCGGAAGTTTCTATTTTTGGTCTCCTCGAGGCTGGGCTGGCCGGCTCGCCGCTGGCACGGCCGGAGAAGCGGAGCCGGCGCGGGGGCGACGACGCGCGCGCGAAGACGCGCTGGGCGCTGGTTTGGGACTTGGGTGGTGGTGGATTCGGCGTCACGCGACGGTGGAAACGAAGCGAGCGAGGTGGGTGGTGGTGGATTCGGCGTCACGCGACGGGGGAAACGAAGCGAGCGAGGCTCAAGCTTGGCTGGCGCGGGTGGAACGTTGAAGGCGAGCTTGCGATTGCAGTGTGGCGCGCGCGGCGCGGGGGGTATTTGGCAGTGGCGGGCGCTCGTGCTCGTGGCTGTGGAGCCGTCGGGGCCGTGGTGGTGGCGGAGGATGGCGGTGTCGATCGGGTTGGGACGGGCGTTGCTGTCCCGGCGGATGCGGCGGGGGCTCCCCGTCGCTTTCGGTCACATATTCCTTGCCGTGTGGGGACGCCGGACGGCGAGAGTTTCTCTGGTTTCCGGCTCGGCGATCGGCGTGGGCGTGGCCGATGCGGGTTGGATTGGAACCGATCGGCGCCGGCGCGTGCGTCTGAGAGTGGAAGGCCCGGGTCGGAATAGTCGGTCGCGGCTCATCGCTCGCGCCGCGGAGCACTGCTGTCTATGTAGCTGTATGGCTCGACTGGGACGTACCGGTCACGGCATTGAGCCTGAAAACGGCCGTGTGGTTCAACTCGTAACCAATAACTAGTATAACGGGGTTACTGCCGACTGATCTGTGGTTTGCACGGTACGCTGCAGAGTTTAACTGAACGAGATTCTGTGATCGTTTTTCATGGGTGAAGTACGGCGTACGTCAGAGCATTTTTTTAATTTTTTTATGAGCCGTGACTTAAAAGGCTTGCAAAGATCCTTATCTAAAAAAGAGGCTATGGCCAGATTTGAGGGGGACTGACAGACAATCCCCCCTGCATCCAATGAACTGAACCTGTCGGTTGGAAATTTCATGTTTATCTCGGCATGCATGTCCACAAGTTTGTGATGCAGGAATCGAAGGCAAGCCAGCTGGTTTGGTTTGTATTGTACAGATGTAGATGCTTCAGGAGCTTTTAAGCAGGAGAGACAAGTGTTATCAACTAGCTGTGGAATGCTCCTGTTCGGTTGGCTGGCGGCTGGTGGCTGGTGGCTGGTGCTGATTTGTTGTGAGAGAAAAGTACTGCTGGCTGGCTGGTGGCTGGTGGCTGGTGCTGATTTGTTGTGAGAGAAAAATACTGCTGGCTGGTGGCTGATAAGCCAACCGAACAGGCTGGCCGTCCTTGCCAAGCTTTGCAGCCTGTTTTGGTGCCCAACTTGGTCAATATACATAAGCTACTGCAGAACAAATGGCCTACCTTGCTTTCTGACAAACTGGCAACAACACAAGGCGAAAATAGCAGCTATGAAGTGGCGCACATTGCTGCGGGATAAAACCTTGCCATTGTTTCTATCTCTGGTCTCATGGACCGTAACGTGCCCCCACTACAATGTAGCTTGAATTAGACTGCTTACGAACTATTTTATCACTGTAGCAGCGCGTCGGTCATGATCCGTGATCATGCGGTTGACAGCAACAAGGCCTCTCCAGCGTCTTCCGGAATGGAGACTGCCCATTACCCAACTCGGCAACTCCTGCACAATTTGTTCCGGCACAAGCACAACTGAATAAAGATTCAGGCCGGCACGGTGGAGGCCATGTTTGTTCCATAAGTTTTTTCTATTCATCACTATTCATCAAATATTAGGATACTAATTAAAGGTATTAAACATAGATTAATAACGGATTAATTAGACTTAATAGATTCGTCTCGCGATTTCCCGTCCATCCATGTAATTAGTTTTATAATTAGATCATGTTTAGCCCTCGTAATCTTCAATTTAATTTTACTACAGTAAATTTTCTAAACTTATCTTACTGAATTAAACAGGGCCTTGTCGGTATGTTACATCAAGGTGCGTTTTGCGTGCTGTACCCAATCGAACATGAATGGCAAGATATGCGCATGAATGCAGCAAGTCGTTTTCGGACAATGACGTATGCCGTCTCACTGTTTAATCCACAGGAAGTTCAGTGTGTGTGCGCTGTGATGAGCAGTTGCTTTCACGAATGCTAGATGTAGCTACCGTGCAAATAACAGAAAAAGCTAACGTGCTAAAATTGCTCGTTAGCTCTTAGTGCTGGCGTGCACGGAAGTGTCTGTACCCCCAATTCAGTTAAGAAACGAGGACGACCCTACGCCGTTGTACGCAACGAAACGATCCGAGAAATTGATGGGAGCTTTACTCTGTAGCCGTGTTGGTTGGGTGAGACGCAGGCAACATTTGCGAAGGGCTAGCAAGCAAGCAAGCATGCAGCGCATATTAGGCTTGGCTCAGAACTTGACACGTCGGTGGCTCCCGGTGCGTGCCTGGACGATCGATCGATCCTCAGAGTACGGAGGATGCGACCGTATCGGTGGGCACGGTGGTTGATCCAAGCCGGCCAGCGAAGCTTGGGTGGAAAGCGGCACGCGTAGCGTGCGCTGTGCGTTCCTTGTCGTGCTAGAAAAGGGGCGGCAACGGCTGATATAATAGTTTGCACAACAGGATGCGGGTGCAGCACTGCACTCTGTGGTCCTGTTTAATTCAGCAAGATAAATTTAAGAAATTTACTGTAGCAAATTAAATCAAAAATTACGAGGGCTAAACATGATCTAATTATAAAACTAATTACACGACGGGAAATCGCGAGACGAATCTATTAAACCTAATTAATCTGTCATTAATCTACATTTAATACTTTTAATTAGTGTCCTAATATTTGATGAATAGTGATGAATAGGGAAAACTTATGGAATTAAACATGGCCTGTAATGCGTGTCGCTCAGCGGCAGAGTGCGTGGCTGATTAAGGAAGGTAAACCATCGCGTAACAGGAGCTCAACACCCAATTACCCGTAGCTTCTTACGATTCATTTGATGCGTAGCAAGCTCGTTTTAGGTACTGTCCTCACATTTCGTGGCAACGCTGCTTGCTCCAGCAGCAGTCCGGCCGCATGGTCGGAGTCCAGATCGAACAAATTGTCCAGATCGGTGGTCCGTGAAATAGGTACTGGGCCTGTGAGGATGTTATTCATCGCAATCACAAGAGGCCGAATCTATAAGATTCGGCTCGGGTTCACATCAACTCGCGCCTCTCGAACGAGAAAATGACAAGATACAACTCGCTTGGTAGCTCCATGTACCTACACGTACAATAGACACGTTTACTTATTATCTGGGAAACATACAGTATGAACGTTATCAAACTGGTGTAATTTCATTGCATAAGTAATGAAATTCGGGCTAAGCCCACAGTGCGAAAAAAAAAATACAGTATGGACGCCACATTTACTGACCTAGGACACGTAGAGTGGACAATAAACCAATATCAAAACAGCGAAAGCAAAACTGGTTGAAATCATGACAACTGCACATCAGCTCATCAATTAAGCACAAACCAATATCAAAACAGCGTAAGCAAAACTGGTAGAAATCATGACAACTACACAGCAGCTCATCAGTTAAGCTCGAGAAAAAGTTGTTAAGAAAAAAAGGGGCAACACAGAAAGATGAACATGGAAAACTCTACGTTCAGTAGAGCAAGCATGCAATTAATGACTGAAAGGAACGCATCAAAAATTCGGTTCCCTTTTTTGTTTTGTTTCTACGTTTACCACTCATCTCTTTGCTCAATCCAACATTAAATACCAGCATGACTGGTTAGAGCATCCTCACCATCAATGGTATCAAATAATGGAGTGCTTACAGTTCTGTGGCAAAAACCACAAGAAATCCATCAGTCAGGATAATATGATAATTCAACGCATAAATTATGACCATCTTCACTTTGGGCAACTGGCTGTAAAGAAAATCGCCAAAAAAAAGCTCCCCTCTGACTGAAACTATAGGTCAATGAGTGCAAAACTTTGACCACCATCTATCTCGATGGATGTGCCTATGCTGTGAAAATACCATAGTACATTTTTCCTCTTGACGAACTTAATGTGTATCTGATTTGACGACAACTTTTCCTGGTGATGTGGTGTAGTACCATCAATGTTTGCTACTTTGCTTCAGATCAGACTGCAGCTGCTCTTTCACAAGCTTTGTAATAGAGCGTCTTCTGCACATAGAAGAGCATGTATGCCTGAGAAGTTCTGACAGTATGCTCCTCAACTCTCGTCACCCAGGCATCATCACATTTGTACCAGTGATTGTTTAACCTCAGATATGTCACATAATGGCCAGCTTCTAGTTTACCACTGTGTGTGATCACCGCGAATATCTCGAATTCTGACGACAATTCTGAAACCGCATCTGCATCACTAGCTTCTGCTGGAAATATGCGGTTACCATATCTACTTCTGAGAATAGATGATGATAGGTAAGGTGCCATGTCGAGGGAAAAGGGGAACTGCAAACAGTGATCAACTTTCCTTGATACCTTTTTGACTGCCGAGTGTTCAAATCTCTTTATGTGAAAGCAGGAAACTAATGGAAGCCTGCGAATGGACATTTGCTTCAGGGACTCTTGCCTCTCATCGCAGCGTTCACAGAAAAACTTTTGCTCAGCATCAAGTCTCTCAGCCCTTGTAAACCGCTCCAAACATCTCATTAGAGTTGATACCTTGGAATTCACGCCAGCCAAGCTCCGTTCGCCATTGCGCACATGTGGCTTTGCGTTTGCAACACCAAAAGAAGTGTTATCTCCAACATCCAAGTCCAATGAAATGTCCATACAGGGCTCAAAAGTTGTGGATGTGAACCCGCAGCTTGTGCAGGTGACATCTGACCTCAGGATACCAGAAAACACTCTGTGGGCAATGCAACAGTCCCCATGGCCTATTATGAGAACAAATTACACTGTTAGGATGGGAAATTACATGAGATTATCTTTACTCAAAGACAACACTGCAGCAAATCAAAAGAAAGAAAGCTATTCTACACATTATCCAAAAAAATTAGGACGTTATGTTCACCTAATAATACAAGAAAACTATCATGTTCTTGTTTGCCATTTTTGGTGAAAAGCTGTTGCAGGGCTGTATGCTCCAAAGAGACGTGGGACCAACAGTCAACATTGTAATTAATAACCACCAGTTTATACAAGCTTTCCTATTCTAACACATGGATCTGGCTGCACTCTAAAAATATGGTTTTAACTTGTTTTAGACATTTTTTTGCTCAAACTGCAAATTAGTTTACAACATAGAACAAAAATAGGTTATTTAGCCACTTGATACAGATTTCAGCTAAGTGGCTAAGTGCAACATATGCAATGCAAAGGTCTTTGATCCAGAAAGCAAAAGAGAAGCTAACTACCTTGGGCATGTGACTTTTGCTGATCATCCTTTATGTTTTCATGGATATGGTCAAGGATGGAGATAAAAAATTCATGTGCATCCTGTTGCTCGTAGCTTGCGAGGTTTGATGCATGCTGCCACCAACTAAAAAAAATCACAATGATACTCAATAATCAGAAGAAAATTATATACTTCTATTCAGGAGGTATAATAAATAGATGCCAAATTGCTTTCTATGCTGTCTCCTAGAAGCGTGCCATAATTAACCTAAAAGCATGCAATTCACATGATTCAGAACAAAGAAACAGTGATAATATCCAACCGGCGATACAGCCGTGCCACGAGGCACAGAATACCTTCAAAGTCCCCTGGCAAACCGTTACCTGCATTGAATTTACAGCTGTTCATGCATTTGATCACTTGTGATTTTCAGAGTGTCAGTTTAATGGTTGCTAAATATGCCAGATGACTTAAACAGTTAAGCCCAATATGTTAAGTTGAGAGCTTAAGGTTATATACTCTATATAGGATGCCATGTCATCAAACAATCGGCATGTATTGAAATGTGTTAACTGCTTTCCCTTTCCAGCATTGCAATATAATAATGCTAAATATGTCTCCCTCTCTAGTTACATATTTTCTCTCTGATCATTCCATTTTGTATTAAGTAGCTCCATTTGCAATCCTGCGTGATCATGATCTAATTGCAAACAATACTGAGGCATGGGATTCAAATAACACTGCATCTTTGCAAGTGAGAAATACAATCAACATCTCAGGCAAGATTCCCTCCCCCATGTTACAATACATAAGGCGCCCATTTTAACAAACATAAATATTAACTTTCCTTTCCCAATACGCAATGGATCCAACAGAAAGAAAGACAGCATGCTGCTATAAACCCAAAATGACATGAACCATTGGCGATGGCGCCGAGATCCAGAATCCAGACCTATATAGAAACTTGGCGGGGCTGTATGGCATGCGGTCTCCAGAGAATGCCGCGGAGTAGATCTCGTCGAGATCGCACGCGAGGCACGCGACCTTGGCGGCGTCGGCCTCGGTGGCGCGGTTTCTGACGGGCGTGCGGCGAGGGCAGAGGAATCGGTTGTGCCGATCGCCGAGGAAGTAGTTCCGGAGCGGCGGCGCGTGGAGGAGCGCCTGGAGCACGGAGTTCATGAAGCAGGTGTTGCCGAGGTTGTTGAGGCCGCGCAGGCCCGCCGGCGCGGCGGCGGACGCGGAGGTGGTGGGGTCCGCGGAGCTCATGAGCGCGAATTCGGCCGGATCTGGCGCCCATGCGCGGTAATCGACGCGGCGGCGCTTGCGGGGGGCCGGGGACGCGGAGGCCGAGGAGGAGGTGGAGGGGAGGAGCGAGGAGGATTGGGCGAGGAAGACGGCGTGGTCGAAATCGGGATCGTAGACCTGATCCCCGCAGGCGGCGCAGAAGAGCTCGGCGCGGTCGACGTCGACGGCGATCTGGTGGCCGGGGCCCGCGGAGGCGGAGGCGTGCGAGGCGGCGTGGGAGGGGCAGAAGACGGCGGCGCAGGAGAGGCAGGCGTAGAGGCGCGGGGAGGGGGACGGGGACGCGGCGGCGCAGGGCGAGCAGCGCGGCAGCTCGCGCGGGTCGCGGCGGATCTCGGGGCGGCCGAGCGGGCGCACGCGGAGGCAGCGGCGGAGGAAGCGCAGCGGGCGCGAGGAAAGGCGGTGCGCGGCGAGGTGCGGGCAGGGCGGCGGCGCGGAGGGGGTGGACATCGGGGGAGGGAAGGGGATCGGCGCGGAGTGGGGACAGCGGCGGCGGCGGCGACACGGTGGGGGTGCGGGAGGAGTGTGGCAGCAGGTGGTGCGGGCTGCGGGGGGAGGCCGGGAGGGGTAGGGGGAGGTGGCAGGTGGTGGTCCGATACTCCGATGGCGGTGGCGGTCGTGGCGATGGTCTGACGGATGACGGTACATGGAACATGGGTGATGGCCAGGGGTCATCGACTGACCGGTCGCCAGTGGCGGTTCCCGTGCCTTGCACCAGATGAATGAACGGAGAGTCGGACCATCGCCAGCGGTCCTGTATAATTCAGCTAAGTTTACAAAATTTATTGTAGTAAAACTAAATCGAAAATTAGGAGAGTTAAATATGATCTAATTATAAAACTAATTACACGGATAGACGGAAAATCGCGAGACGAATATATTAAATCTAATTAATCCATCATTAATTCACATTTAATACTTTTAATTAGTGTTTTAATATTTAATGTGACGGGATGAATAGGAAAAACTTATGGAATTAAAGAGATTGATCTTGGGTGGACGATCAGGGCCTCGCCAATGCAGCTAGCAACAGTCGCAGGTCGCGGCACGGCCCACGGGCACGGCACCCCACGAACGACTCGGCCGATTTCTGAAATTCTTCACGCACGAACTAACCCCAAAAAAAAATCAGATCTTCAATTTCGGGATAAGGATAATAAATAAATAAAAGTGCATCGGCTATCAGCTAATAAAGTCCATATGTGATTTTGCACTAAAAGTCAGGAGACGACTTGCACTTATAATCAAACCTTCAATATTATTGTATTATAGTTTGTGACCCAGCTGTGTAGTATTTGCTATGGGCTGTGAGTTTTCAAGTTGCTGTAAATTTGTGACTATCAAGTTATAAAATGGAAAGGATTTGAAAAGACGATGTGTAGATGATTTGAGTGGACAATTAAGACATTGGGAAAATGAGGTCTCTTCAACAAATCTATATAACCTATATAGATGCACCCCACTAAAGGTTATTAACTCTATTTCTCTTAACATGCAAGCTATCCACGTCATTGAGAAACCACTATATTAGATGCCACATCACCATCCACTAGGATCATCTATTTATGGTTTTCACCGATTTTATGTGACTAACTAATAGCATCTATGCATGCAATTGCAAGTACCATGCTACAAAATTCCCATAATAGAAATACATGGAGTTTGCAAAATGAACAAATCATTTAAGAGTTGTTCTCTCTCCACAAAATGAACATGTTTTCATGTATAATGTCGTTTGCAAAAGAATATTTCTATGCCACTAAATTTTATATAAAAAATTCCTTAGTGTTTCTACTTTTAAATTTCACTAAATTTTATATAAAAAATTCCCGCAGCAACGCGCGGGGTATCATCTAGTTTTTGTTTCTTCCAAAGACAGGTTAAGAAGACTGGAGACTACAGTTTCTCAGTTTAACCGTATCTTCTTACTCATAAGCTCACATGGAACCTTGCTGTTTGCCAGAAATTTTGATATTTCTGTGGATAAGATGTGCTATAGAATATTGGATCAAATTGGCCCTTTATCGTTCTTTGCTGGGATATAATGGGAATCGGCTTCAGGCCAAAATTTCTCACTCTAACCATAACAAACTCCTATCTCACACTCACAGCAGAGCCAACCTCTAGCGTAATGGGCTCACATTTCGGCCGCGGGATGTTGAAGTACTGTGTGACGGAGCCGAAGGACCAGCAGATGCTTTGTCACTGGACCTGCCACTGGGCAAATCCAATCTTGTTAATATCTAAATCCAAATATATATTATCCAACCCTCATCCTTTTGATTCTCACTGATATCCAATAGATAATTATTTTTACCTATAATCTACGGGGAGAGAGCTCTCCTTTTAAGCTTATCTCGAGACCTCTCCTCATCTCCGTTCTTTTTCAATCCTACGGCACTCCACCCTCTACCCGTTGTTATCAATCACATGCGTGGCCTGCGACGGGAGTCGCGCTGAGGAGAGAGAGAGAGAGAGTTACGATCCTATCTCCGCCGTGTTGAGGCGATCCGCGTCGAGGAGCTAGCTATGCGCCGATGCGCGCCTGGTACAACCGTATCTGAGGAGGAGGAGACTGCGGCGAGGTGCTCCTGAGGAATCAAGGCGGCACGACGTCTCCGACGGGATGAATCAAGGCGACGCGAGTCTCCGACGAGCCGATCCGGGAGGCCGCTTCGTCAGCGACCCGTCGCGGGAAGTTGCCAGTGAGAATAAGGTATCTGTGTCCAGCCTCCAGGTGCTCTCGTGAAACTAAGGGGACGCCGCCTCTCCGCCGAGATGACTCAGGTGGTGGCTTCTTCAACGACCCCCTCTCAGGAGGCGGCGCCGTCGATGAGCCGCCGCTGCATGATGCCCCTTTGCTGGCGGCTAGCCAATCCTACAAATGCACATGTCGATGCCACTATCAGATCCAACTAGTTGTGTCTAGTCATAGTTAATTGTTCATCTCTCCTGGCTGATGTTAATTGTGTAGTTATACGAATAGTTTGTTTCCATTCATGTACTGCTTTGGGGTAACATAGAGGGAAGTAACTTATCGTTGATTTATATAAAATTCAATGTAACCCAACCCTGTTATCAAACATGTAGGAAGTAACTTGTTTCACTTTCCTATTGTGGGTGTTTAGCAGGAGCATGTAGCATGTATTCAGCAGGAGCAGCAGCTTTGAACCCTGAGTGTTATTTTCAGTTGATATATAGTAAGCTATGATGATATGCTATGAACTTAGTGCTGCAAGTTGGTTTCCAGTAATTTATTTTCCCTGTGACAGCCTTGAACCTTCTGTGATGTCTAGCAAGAATTTGAAACTTTAGTTTCATCTGCTTTAAGTGTGTAATTTATGACACCTTTTCTCTTTGGTTTATTGAATGGTTAGTTATGTATTCCCCAGATACTTGCTAGTAGAAGATGTTTCATTTTTCTATTTACTTCAATAATTATGGTAATCCTGTGGACATGGCATATACTATTGAGCCATCAGCCTATCATGATTTGTATTTGTTGTAGGTATCTTGGTCCTGCTACTCTTTGTTGGACATTAACCTTGCTCTTTGTTTACTCGGGCATGATCAATATTATTATCAAGTACTTGTAGTTGCTGGTCTGGGAATGCTTTCAATTTTGCCAAAGACCTTGCTGATAGAGCTTGCAAATTTTCATTACAGTACTTATAGTTATAGGGTAAGTACCTGCCTATATGAAGAATGAATAATTCATTCATAGTTCACTATACTCTTTTGCACGATGGAATTTTTATAAAATTTTCTTTTGTGTAAAGAAACCAAGAGCATGGAACATGCCACCAATTCAGGCTTGGTTGCACTTAGTACTTGCAACCATTGGTTATGCTAGTGTTTATCAGCACTGGACCAATGGCCACTAAGGCACTAACCAATAGGGAGGATTAACCATGCTGCTTGATAAGCATCGATGCATGTCTTCTTGTCTCTTTTTTCAGTCATCAAAAGCATCAAGTTGCTTCTAATGAAAGAAGGATAAGTGCATAACCGAATATCTAATTGACTTGTATTCGATATGGTGGGTAGGACAGGACAGACTGTAGTGGTGTGAGTCACTGAGTTGCATTGCATGGAACATAAGTCAGCTTATGAATAGTTTGTAACTACTCAACCTTTTACATGTTTTACAATGTAACTTTTAATTGTTTTACATTATATAGAAAGTAAATTCGTGGAATAAGTAGTTTGCTAGAAATTTAGTGATACAACCATATATATAGGAGCATAAAAACTAGCTTATTCTTCCCTTGTTGATTTGGTTAGCATGGGTTAGTATCATTCTGAAGTTTTATAGGGTAACAATGAAGTTTTATCTCAATTTGATTTGTAAAATATAAAGCAGAATCTCATAGAAGAAGTAACTTACTAACTTTGTATATAGTTTGAAACACAGAAGAAGTAACTTACTAACTTCTCTGCGTGCAGTGGTGGAGCTAGGAAAGCTGACCAGGGGTTGCGAGATCAAAGAAGAGGTGCTAAATTTATTGAAAATTGACTGAATTTTGATCTATAGCCTCATTTTGCTCCCTAAGAGTTCATGGGGTTGTACAGTCAAGGCCAGTGCTGAATGCCTGGTAGCACCGGGCTTGGCTCCGCCCCTGCCTCTCTGTATACCCCCCCTATATATCTTATCTTCTTTGTTCCAGTACATTTGTTTTAATTTTTACAAGCATTTTAGCATTGTTATTGTGCTTATGCGTGATCCTTCAGTTTTATCTTTTGAACTTGAAGCCCTTGCTAGGAGCTAGTCGGTACAGCTCACTACCAAAGCAGGTTGTGGCATGCTTCAACTTATCCCCTGTCCGCTAATATGTACAATTGCCCATATTCATCATTCTTTTGTTTCATTTAGGTTTGAAGAAGGAACTCTGTTTGCACGTGCCTTTTTCCCAAGCAGACATCCCATGAACAACATCCAGGTTCATTTCCTATATTCCGTAGCCTTATTATTTATTTTCAGCTTGTCCTTTCTCTTCTAGTATGGCTACATTAAACATTGACAAAAGCTAAATAAAAAGTGTTAGCATTATCTTTTGTTGTGATTTTTTGAAAAAAAAACTGTTGTAGTTCATTTCCTTCTCTATTTTTAATTAGGAAGTAAACATTTCATATTTTAGCTCATTGGGGATGTAACTTATCATTGGTTTACGTAAGACGGAAAATAACTTTGTTGCTGATTTGAAACATAGAAGAAGTAGCTTATTATTGATTTATATGGGATAAAAAGTAAATTGTCAATTATCAGAGTCGTATATGAACTAACTTAGCACACAATTATTGAGATAATTTGAAGAAAAGTTTGGTAGAGGGAAAAATATGCAATGCACTAAAAGTTCCGTCAGGTTTACTGTCCTTGGCTATAGCTTTTCTGACAAGATTCGTAGTCCAAACACTAACCCAACATCATGTTGTTGAAATCCTTCTCAAACCATGCTCCAATGAATATAGGTATAGAATCTGCAAGTTTAAAAATGATAAAGAGTAAGTTAAAACTTTAAAATATATAATCATGACAATGTGAAGCATAATTTGGCCTAGCTATCTTGACGTGTGTCTAAAGTATTATGAAATACAAAGTAACTTATCATTGTTTTGCATCGCATAGAAAAGTAACTTGGTCTTTTCCTTGGAACACAAAAAAGTAACCAAACAATGTTTCATATGAGATATAAAGTAACTGTTGTCACTCGGCATATTATTTAAGATGTAACCTTTCATCGATTTACATGATATATAAAGTAACTTGATAGTGATTTGAAACATAGAAAAAGTAACTTACGAGTACTTTATCGGTGATACTCATCTAAGAACTTTTGTTCCTTACTTCTTGCATTTTTTTGATGACCTCTAAGCCACTAATTACATGTGTATCATATCTGTATATTTGAATATACATGTCTTTACTACTTTCCATGAGGACCATAATCATCCAGTATGCGAGAAGCTTGAGCTGAAAGATTTCTAAAATCTCACAGAGGTATTCCGGAGGAGGAAAAAGGTTTGTGGAGCTGTTGCACGACGCAACTATTTCCACTGGGCGGATGATGCAGATAATGGCAGAGATCTATGGAGGGCATAAATTTGCTCCATACACCGCCAAAGACATCAGCAACCACAAAGCGAAGCTGGGCAAAGGGACAAAGTTCAAAGACATGGAGGAGACGTTGGCATTGTTTGAGGATTTGAAGAAGGGAGATCCAAATTTTTACTACAAGTTCCAGCTGGATGAGAAAAACAGGGTGAGGAATCTTTTCTGGGTGGATGGTGCTGCAAGAGCTGCATACAAGGAGTATGGCGACTGTGTTTCATTCGACACCACTTATATGACAAATAGATACAAGATGCCCTTTGCGCCCTTTGTTGGTATCAACAACCACGGGCAGACAATTCAGTTCGACTGTGGTTTCATGGGGGATGAGACAACTGACAGCTTTGTGTGGCTGTTCACAAAGTTCCTGGACGCTATGGGTGGTGTAGCTCCTGTGACCATTATAACAGATCAGGACGGAGCAATGGGAGCGGCTATAGCAAGAGTCTTCCCAAACACAGTTCATAGAAACTGTAGATGGCACATTGTGAGCAAAGTGCAGGGCCCTCTTGCCACCTACCTGGACAAAAAACCCGGCCTTTCTAAGGAGCTGAACGAATGTATGGACTACAACGTGTGTGAGTCAGAATTTGAAACAAGGTGGACTGCTATCATAATATAATATGAAGCACATGGGAACAGGCATCTGCAACATCTCTATGAGCTGAGGACGAGCTGGGTACCGACGTACTACATGCAGTTCTTCTTCCCTTTCCTGCAGAGCACAGCGCGCAGCGAAGGGTTCAATGCGGTGCTCAAGCGCTATGTGAACCCTCAGATGAGCCTGCTGAACTTTGTGCTTCAGTACATGAAGGTCCAGGAAATGGTGATGAGCGTTGAAAATGAGAACGAGTTTATAACAGAGGAGAAAGTCCCCAGTGCACTGTTCAGTGGCTATCCAATTGAAGAGCAAGCTTGCAAATTCTACACAAGGTCAATATACTACAAATTCCAGCACGAGTTGAAGCTGTCCATAAGCTAATGGATTTTTTTGTCTATTGGACAAGACGTATACACTATCCCCAACAAAAAGGGCTTGTGCTTGGATATGGGCAAAGAGATTACATGGTATATGCAGATGTGGATGAGAAAAGCTATGTGTGTCAGTGCTCAAAGATGAAAAGGGATGGATTGATCTGCTGCCATATATTGAAGATAATGACACATGTCTACATTGATGAGATCCCAGCAAATTACCTGCTGCGCAGGTGGTCTAGTGTGGTAGGGGAAAGTCTAAGAATAGCGGCATGGGAAGAGGCAGGAGAGCATCAAGGGGTGGAAGAAGCAGAACATGGAGATCCACATCCTAATCAGAAAAAGTCGCTAAAAGAAGTAAGATACGCTACACTGTGCAACAACTTTGCAAAGATTGCAAAGGAAGCTAGCACAAATGAGAAGATGTGCGAGTTGGTGAGGAAGAGGATGGGCGAGATGCAATCTGCAATAACAGATTTCAAGGCGAGGAGTTCAAAAAAACCAAAAGGCCTGACAGAAACCAAACAATCCTCAATGGATGTAAATGACCCGCCAGCTTCGAAGCCAAAAGGAAGGCCAGTTTCAACTAGGACAAAGCTTGGCTTTAACCTTCAAGGGAAGCAAACGAAAATCAAGTGTAAAACTTGTGGATCAAATAAGCACACAACTGAAGGCTGTGAAAACAGATTCAGGAAGAAGGAAGGGTGAGAGCAAGATGTGCTGGACCAGGCTAAGTTATAAACAAAAGCATCATGCCAAAATATGTAATATATATCCTATTTAAGTACCAAGCGGTATGTTAATTCTTGTGCCGTCTGCAAGTTACTGTCTATTGGCTGAAGTTATGTCATGTTGAATGCTTGTGCGAGATAGTTACTTCTTGAATAATATAAAACATAATCAATTTTGTGCTCTTGTCAACAGAATATGTTAGCTGTGTATATCTTTCTATTTTAACCATAGTTACTTTTTGTGAAAGCACGATTTCCAGAAATTTTACTTTACATTGATGAAACTTCTTATAACAATTGTACCAATTTTGACCGTCGAAACTCTATATTTGGTTTCTAAGGTTCTAACCATCACCAAAGTTTCCTATCAATGTTATGTATGGTGCAGATTTCCAACCTTTTAACAGTGCATATTACATGAATTTTGTTTCTTTTTTTGTCCTAGATTGAATATTTGGATTCTTTGAAAATGTGGTTTCTAAGGTTCTAACCATCACCAAAGTTTCCTATCAATGTTATGTATGGTGCAGATTTCCAACCTTTTAACAGTGCATATTACATGAATTTTGTTTCTTTTTTTGTCCTAGATTGAATATTTGGATTCTTTGAAAATGTAGCATATACATTATTTGTTACTATACTCAGATGTAACTATATATGTTGGTATGACAAATTAAATCGCCATGATGTTGTGAAGCAAATCTGATGTGTCAAATAATAATCACTTCCTTGTTTAGTGAAAAAAACAAAAGAGTTACTTCTGTTCTGTCCCTTGCAAGTCACCTAGTTACATTTTGCAACCTCAAAATTACTACTTGACTATCAATTAGTTTGTTTTCAATCAGGTACAGTAGCATATTTCAGCTTCTGTGTTGTGGGCCGTTATTTTTATCCATGGGCCTCTTGTGCATCCCACGCGAGCTCGGTCCTTGCCGTTGGTACGCTACGTGCGATTGTCATCAGGACGAGCGCACACGAACGTGGCCTCCTCTTTTCGTTTTTGGAATTAGCAAGTGAGAGGGCTATATCTGGTAACTAACGGAGGGCTCTCCAGCTAGCGCAATCTGGAGAGGCCTCTCCATGTAGTCAGGCCCTTTTGCTTATGTCTAGAATGTACAGTCGATTTAGCAGTTTGGTTGGTTGGTTGGTTGAGAACAGTAACTTCTTGCGTGCTTCTCAAGGGACAAGCATGCAGTAACATGGATATTGAGGAGAATCATGATTGGTTTGTTTGGTTACCACGCTAAAAATTAGCGTTAAAAGGAATCTTGCATGCATGGAGTACTAAATAAAATCTATTTACAAAATATTTTCACAGATGAGTGCAACTTTGCGCGACGAATCTAATGAGCCTAGTTAATCCATGATTTATTACAGTAATGCTACA
>CM014276.1:62034156-62051779 GCA_004135705.1 Alloteropsis semialata
AACTAGAGGGGTACATAAATGCGTGATAAATTAGTCTCCACTCAGCAATAAGCTAACTATATATTTATGATATTTTCGTTATACCATTTTTTTATGGATGCATTAAACAAGGGTTATGACATTGATACATTGTAGTCCTCTGGCATAACAATGCGTTAATTAGAGTATGAGACACTGGTTTATTCTTATTAATCTGTAGTGGACATGCACAATTGCTAGCCTCTAAGAAGCTGCATATCTTGTAGAGACAACATTACATAGCTCTCTGCAGCTCATTGTCTTCAACAATTGAATCCACAGCTTCATCTCAATTTTACAAAACAATTTTCCTTCTTAGACCCTTTTGTCACTGCCAACTGGCTAATGAGTTGATGAAACTGCCGACCTGCTTCAATCTTTCAACATTTCTTCATGCATATATAGATGTTCGAACTTCAAAATGGTCCTATTTTCGAGAGTGCATTTTAATTATTAGTCTCTTGGAAACTTTCTAGGATTATTTACTTGGGTAGTTTTTATATCTACTAGGTCTCTAATATTTTTTTGTCCATCAGGTTATAAACTACTTACTCCGTGGGTGGCTGAAGAACCTCGAGTCTGAGGGTACAATCGACCTGCCTTTTCTTGAAGAACCCAGCTATGCTGAGCATGGTGTGTCGAGGGAGCTGGAGTTTGTCAGAGAAGGATCGAGGAAAGCGGTTAGTGTGCGGCTCTATGGCTCCAAAATTTCTCTCTGGAGCCAACTGAGCTCATTCTTGAACGGTCGTGGCTCCAATTCACGGGTAGTCTCTAGATGATTCATCCTTGCAAGTTGAATAGATATTAGAAATTAAAAGCTTCGATTCAATATTGTATATATTACTTTATTAAGTTAGTCCTGGATAGTTGTAGTAAATAGAAAGTGTTTTCTGAATTTTTAGTAAATGTAAATATGTGCAGTTCAGAGACAGCTTCAATCATATTGTCCGTGGCCTGTCAAAAGTATTCTAGCTAGAAGTTCTCCTCTGTGCATTGCTTCAACAACGGACACAAACTGATCCTGTTTTAAATGTGTATCATAGTATCCTACTAGATGACACTACTATTCTATTTGATGTTTTGAATTTAAGGATTCTATGTTTGGATTTTTTTTTGACATTTTCTATGGTCACTTGTTAGCTTCTAGCAGCTCAGAGAGAAGACGTTCACTACTCTTTCATTTGCAAATTACGTTTCTACTCGTTGGAATTTTCTGGCCTTCTCTCCTGGTGTTTGTTGGTTGGGGCAGAAGTTCAGTGTGTACTTTGTTGAAAATCCAATCAAAATATAATTGATAGATCATGCATGCATATATGTCTTTACGAAATTTGAGCTTAAATAAACTTTGTGTAAAGAGAGACATGTTTAGAGAAATCAGCATATTTCAGGCTGAACTGTCTTCTCTCAGTTTCAATCATTGCACAAATATTTTATTCAAACTTAAATTTTGCATGCACATGGATGATTGTATAACCTATTCATCTACATTTTGGTAGTAACTTTTCAAGTAGTTTTAATGGTCTATTTTTTGCGCGCCAAACTGCCAACACAATAGCACGTAACCTGAACTCCCGGTCTGTTGGGAGAAGTTTTTTGATCCTTAGAATTATTTTTTGATGATCATGAATTAGCATTTGCCGTTAGGTACTGGAAACCTCAGTGCTAGCGCCTAGCGTCAGCTGTTTTTTGAAACTACTAATTCGAGAGGAGTCGGCCCGTGGAGTATGGACGAGCAATCTCGCATGTCCTTGAGACGAGATCCTCTGCAACCCCCCATCGTATCTCGGCTACCGACCTTTCCGCGGCTCAGGGGTCAAAGTTTCCCAGACTTTTTAGCATCCTTTTTTCCCGCTTGTCATGGCCTCGTACTCGTAGGGCCAGAGGTCGATCCGTTCTTTTTAAAATTTTTTTCCCAGATGACACCCATGAGCTGCTTATCCAGAGCTAAAGATTTGATGCTTTTGCATAATTAATGGATTCTGAAGAATGTAGCAGCCAACCTGCCCAACGGCTGTTCGAAGCAAAGAACCAGCCACCAGCCACCCAAAAGTCGACGAATATGTCCGTTCGGTCGGTCCAGCATGAGATCATCACATTGGCAAATTGCGATGCACGACCAAGCTCTCCAAGCTCAATATAGAAATTCTTTCAGAGGTGTAAAACCAGGACTACCAAAGAGTCCTAACCATCCATAGAAAACAAAGAACTTACTAAACTTATCTCTACTTCGCAAGATATATATACAGGGATTCAGACAAGAAGCATATCTACTATAACGTAGGTGATCTACATCGCAAGGACAGGACCCCCTCGCGAGCTGCCATGGATAGAGACTAGCGACCTTCGCGAGCTGCCATGGATAGAGACTAGCGACCTGCATGCAAAGGAGCAGAGCGGCAGCAGAAAGAAATCAAAGCAGATAAGACCGGGACGCAGGCAGGCAGCCGCGCGCGCGCGCGGAAATGGACGCGCTGCACGTCGCCGTGGCCGGGCGCGCCCTGGCCGTGGTCGAGCGCGACGGCACGCACGACCCGGCCACCGGCCGCGTGCTCACCGGCTCCTGGCTCTGGGACTCCTCCCTCGTCCTCGTCACCCACCTCGCGGCCGACGACTCCGCTCGGCTCCAGCTCCGGGGCGCGGCCGTCGTCGAGCTCGGCGCCGGCACGGGCCTCCCGGGCATCGCGGCCGTCGCCTGCCTCGGCGCCGCGCGCTGCGTGCTCACGGATGTGCCGGCGCTGCTGCCGGGCCTCAGGGCCAACGCCGAGGCCAACGGGCTCGCCGCGGCGCAGGCCGACGTGCGCGAGCTCCGGTGGGGCGACCAGCTCGAGCTCGAGACCGAGGTGCGGGTGGACGTGGTGCTCATGTCGGACGTGTTCTACGACCCAGAGGACATGCCGGCGATGGCGGCCACGCTGCAAGGGATGTGGCAGGACGGTGCCGGTGCCGACGGCGGCACGGTGGGGTGGGCGGCGAGCGAGGTGCGGGACAGCGTGGAGGAGTGCATGGAAGTGCTGCGGGAGCAAGGCTTTGAGGTGGCTGAGGTCGACAGGGTCACCAGGCCGTTGCTGCGCGACCCCGATCAGACCGCCGACTTCGCCGTCTTTCGCGTCTCACTCCGACAATAACAGGGTGGCTGACTTTGATTGTTCGCCAAGATCCTAAACTGTCCACATGTCACATTTGACTTTGACAGTAAGTCGTTTCCATTTTTCTCTTTCTTTCAAATTGGTAATTCAGCCCGTTTGAGACAAACAATTGTCGCTTTGTCCCAAATTGGTAATTCAGCCCGTTTGAGCCCAACAACTGTCAACTGTTGCTGTACAGAACACCTTGTTAGTTCAATTTTGACAGCTTGTAATTCCTTTTTGCTAGTTCATTGTTTGCGTCCAACTGTTCAGTCTATTTTTTTTTTCCCGCACAAGCGCACAACTGTGCATGATGAAAGCAAATATGCTATGATGAACACAAAGTGACAAGGAATCAAGGAACATTGCATTGGCAAGCATGCAAAGTCTGTTGACATGACCGAGAACCACGGTAGTGTATACTGACAAACATTCCTGTGTAAAGAGAATACAGTTGGCGAAGGGTTGCTACAACATACTGTTTCTTTCTTGACTGCTGGTTTTCACTATCCATCACGGCAAAAATCCACATCCCCTGTGTAAAGGTGCAAAGGGAAAAGAGGAGCTACCTGTATTTCACAATCTTCATGAAATTAGAGACCAGAGTTTTCTGGAGTCTTTATCTAACCAACCCAAACTTTGAACTTCCAGATGTTCACTCTAATGAGAAGCAGATTTTATTCCATGAAGCTATAGCCCTAGAGAACGTGTAAAACGGTCTGCAAGGTTTGCAATAACAAAGCCTGAAAATACCTGCAAAAGAACAAACCACAGGGTAGATGTTAGATGTTTGACACAAATCCAGATAAAAAAAATACTGCTCGACATCCGTACCTGGACAGAACCAAGAATATAGACTGCTGAATAGTGACGACCGTGAATGATCATATCAGCAACCATTGCTAGTGGTATTGTGAGAGACATGCCTAAGGTGGCCACCAAGGGAGTAGTCCAAACAACAGAAAGAGCCCTGACCACAAATTCCACTGTCACAAACTCACAATTGCCACGGGTATGGAATAAGTAGACTGATAAAGTGATAATACAATAGGCTTCTTTTAACACATACCAGAAGTAGTCTGATAATACACTTCCGATTAGGCCATTTGCCACCACCACTTCATCCACTTTAGCTGAGTGGGGCATTGAAAACTTTGGTTCAATGCCTAGTGCAGTTAATGGCCATACTGAAATAAAAACATAATAATGACAAACTTTAGAATAAACCAACCATGAAATACATGCACAATTGAGAAAGTTCATGTGAACATATATTTCGAATTTTATATACTTCCAAGTTATATTGGTTTGGAAAAGGAAATATTACCAATCCACCAGAGAGCAACAAGACTAAAAAGTCCAAGATAACCAAACAGTTTTTGGACATCAACCTTTTCTCCTTCTTCTCCACAAAATTTTTTGAGAAGCACTGGAATAATATTGAAACAATTAGGTGTTAAATTCACAAAAATCAAATGCAAATAAAGCAGAGAAGCAAAACAACCTACCAGTGAATAGACCATATGAGATTGCTGACATAAGACCAAACATATCACCTAGAAGAGTCCTCTGTGTAGCCCTGCATTTGTAAAACTCACATATCAGAAGCAAGGAAACACAGTTAAAAGAGCAATGAATTTCCCTCCTCAAAGTTTTCTTAAAAAAACTGTATCATGTTTATCCCTTTCAAGTGATGCACACATCAAAATGAAACGCTCAATGTTGAGCTGCTTTTAGCACAGTTGCAGTCATCAACTGAACACCACCAATAAGCAAGGCCAATGTCCATCCCTTTAAGTCTAATGTTATACATCATTACGCACTCATGATTTGCCTACTTCTGTTTAACTCTATCATGATTATCAGGTAAAAGAGTTGGCCAAGAGAAAATTACTTACCCGGATTTGCCTACTTCTGATTCATCAGATGCCCAAGTCTGGCCCATAGTTGTCATTAGGACACCAGCCATGCTAATGAAAACAGCAATAACTTTTGCAGCATTTATGGAGTCTTGGCCAAGTAAAACACCGATGAAAAGAGTGAAGAGTCCCGAAGTCGAAGATAGTACAGTGGTACTGGCAACACTAGTTCTTGCAAGGGCTGCATTCGATAAATACTGCATTCATGAGCATAAGAAGAATGAGTAATATTTATCAATCAAAGTGCTGCTTGTATGATTGAAATCTAGGCGTCAGAAAAATATGGCTATAGTTATTCGCATGAACATTTGTAGACCCCTAGAATTACAAATTAACACGCAAAGTCATAGGGAAGTTACCTCTGTCACAAACCATAAGGGACAAAGATACATCCCATAAGTCGCAATCTCCTTGGTGGAAAGCTGCTGCTCCTTCAAATTGCCATCATTAATTTCTGTGATTTCATAAATAAGTGGTTTTGTCTCTTCTACAACAGGAACGTTCACATCACTGTAATCTATCACTATAGTTTTCTGTGACTCCATTTCCAACATCTTTTGAAATTCGCGTTCTTCAAAGGGGCACTTCCGCCAAAGGAAGATTTGCTCATGACTTTTGAAGCACCGGTGTTTCCAGAATGCCGTCTCATTGAATTGTATATAAAGTCTTTTAGAAATGACAAAGGGAGATATATGACCATAAGGGAGGCCCCCAAGTACGTAATTGCAAATGGATGTTTGTACTTGGTGAATATCCCCTGCACGAGAAGTTTAGTTACAAATGAAAAATTAATATAGTACACGATGAACTCTAGAAAGATAAAAAGGATCCAAGGACTACACGTTGAGGTTTTTTGCAATCATGGAGGCAACAGAAATTCTACTACTGCCTACAGGTTGCTCCTCATTATGTCATTGGTTCTCTTTTTTGTAGGCGGAGGTAACAAACATAACAGTAGTTGTAAAAACAAACAGGTGTATGAGATGTTCTTGATCTAAATGCAAGTAATCAATTGTTACTCTGACAATATAACTTAAGCAACAGTAGGGAACGAAAATAAAACTAAACTGAGGCTCATCACAACCACCTCCAATCAGCCATAGATTGGTATCACAAACTGTCACAACCACTGCAACTAGATTAGGATTTGACATAATTTACACGCTGAAAACAAACCAAGCACTAGCGATTGATCACAGATAGTTACACATCTGCAAAGCATTCATAGCAACTTTTCTTGGTATCCGTATGAACATATATGCAGTTTTTGGTGAATTGCCTCCAAAATCGAGAGAGCAAAAACTAGATTTTTTTTGGTTATCTTTTGGGAAAATAAATGACAGCTGCCTGCAGAACAAACATACCCTAGCAATTTTCTATTGCAGAAATCACTGCGCGTAACGTTTGAGAATTGAGATGCAGAACAATACCCCAGAGCGGGCCAATAAAATTATAACCAGATAAGCAGGGGTGCATTTGGCCCAAAACGAACCGAACCAAAACATGCATCCCAAGCCAAGATCCAAGGACCTTCAATCAAATAAAATAAATACACACACATAACAGAGCGCACTTGAAAAAAAAAATCCCATACCTGCGTGACCTCGGCGGAGATGACCCAGATGAGCACGACGGCGACAATCAGGCACAGCCCCGCCCGGTACTTGATACTGGAACCCATGTCCGGAGGCAGCTCTATTCTAGCACTAAACTATGGCGGGAGGGGGCCAATTTAAGCCGCGCGCGGCCTCACCTGCCCGGCGAGCGGCGTCATGCTTGCGGCGCGCGAGCCCCGTGGCCTCGGCATCCGCCTCTCTTCCCTCCTCACAGAAAGAGCGGGGAGGGGGAAGGGCGAGGGCCGGAGGGGGAGGGGAGGGAGGGCGCGGCAGTTTTGCTGTGCCCGGGGGCAGGGAGGGCAGGGGAGGCGTGGGCGTGGGTGGGGTAAAGCGGGGGTGACCTACCAGCGGAAGTTTCTATTTTTGGTCTCCTCGAGGCTGGGCTGGCCGGCTCGCCGCTGGCACGGCCGGAGAAGCGGAGCCGGCGCGGGGGCGACGACGCGCGCGCGAAGACGCGCTGGGCGCTGGTTTGGGACTTGGGTGGTGGTGGATTCGGCGTCACGCGACGGGGGAAACGAAGCGAGCGAGGCTCAAGCTTGGCTGGCGCGGGTGGAACGTTGAAGGCGAGCTTGCGATTGCAGTGTGGCGCGCGCGGCGCGGGGGGTATTTGGCAGTGGCGGGCGCTCGTCGGGGCCGTGGTGGTGGCGGAGGATGGCGGTGTCGGTCGGGTTGGGACGGGCGTTGCTGTCCCGGCGGATGCGGCGGGGGCTCCCCGTCGCTTTCGGTCACATACTCCTGCCGTGTGGGGACGCCGGACGGCGAGAGTTTCTCTGGTTTCCGGCTCGGCGATCGGCGTGGGCGTGGCTGATGCGGGTTGGATTGGAACCGATCGGCGCCGGCGCGTGCGTCTGAGAGTGGAAGGCCGGGGTCGGAATAGTCGGTCGCGGCTCATCGCTCGCGCGGAGCACTGCTCAGCATGTTCGGTTGGCTGGTGCTGATTTGTTGTGAGACTGAAGTACTGCTGGCTGGCTGGTGGCTGGTGCTGATTTGTTGTGAGACTGAAGTACTGCTGGCTGGTGGCTGATAAGTACTGTATGGCTCGACTGGGACGTACCGGTCACGGCATTGAGCCTGAAAACGGCCGTGTAGGTCAACTCGTAACCAATAACTAGTATAACGGGGTTACTGCCGACTGATCTGTGGTTTGCACGGTACGCTGCAGAGTTTAACTGAACGAGATTCTGTGATCGTTTTTCATGGGTGAAGTACGGCGTACGTCAGAGCATTTTTTTAATTTTTTTATGAGCCGTGACTTAAAAGGCTTGCAAAGATCCTTATCTAAAAAAGAGGCTATGGCCAGATTTGAGGGGGACTGACAGACAATCCCCCCTGCATCCAATGAACTGAACCTCTCGGTTGGAAATTTCATGTTTGTGATGCCTGTCTACAAGTTTGTGATGCCTGTCTACAAGTTTATCTCGGCATGCCTGTCCACAAGTTTGTGATGCAGGAATCGAAGGCAAGCCAGCTGGTTTGGTTTGTATTGTACAGATGTAGATGCTTCAGGAGCTTTTAAGCAGAAGAGACAAGTGTTATCAACTAGCTGTGGAATGCTTTTTATTTGTAGGTAGAAACAGAGTTAAGATGGCCGTCCTTGCCAAGCTTTGCAGCCTGTTTTGGTGCCCAACTTGGGCCCTGTTTAGTTCGCGAAATTGCATCAATTCAATCAAAAGGCAACGCATTGAACTACGTGGCATCTCTCTACTTTTTCAATTCCCAATACATCTCTAGTCATTGAATTCAATCGAATTCTCCCAATCTAAACAAGGCCTTGGTCAATATACATAAGCTAGTGGCCTACTGCAGAACAAACGGATGGCCTACCATTGCTTTCTGACAAACTGGCAACAACACAAGGCGAAAATAGCAGCTATGAAGTGGCGCACATTGCTGCGGGATAAAACCTTGCCATTGTTTCTATCTCTGGTCTCATGGACCGTGACGTGCCCCCACTACAATGTAGCTTGAATTAACTGCTTACGAACTATTTTATCACTGTAGCAGGGTTGACAGCAACAAGGCCTCTCCAGCGTCTTCCGGAATGGAGACTACCCATTACCCAACTCCTACACAATTTGTTCGGGCACAAGCACAACTGAATAAAGATTCAGGCCGGCACGGCGGACTTTGTCAGTATGTTACATCAAGGTGCGTTTTGCGTGCTGTACCCAATCGAACATGAATGGCAAGATATGCGCATGAATGGCGCAAGTCGTTTTCGGACAATGACGCATGGCGTCTCACTGTTTAATCCACAGGAAGTTCAGTGTGTGTGCGCTGTGATGAGCAGTTGCTTTCACGAATGCTAGATGTAGCTACCGTGCAAATAACAGAAAAAGCTAATGTGCTAAAATTGCTCGTTAGCTCTTAGTGCTGGCGTGCACGGAAGTGTCTGTACCCCCAATTCAGTTAAGAAACGAGGACGACCCTACGCCGTTGTACGCAACGAAACGATCCGAGAAATTGATGGGAGCTTTACTCTGTAGCCGTGTTGGTTGGGTGAGACGCAGGCAACATTTGCGAAGGACTAGCAAGCAAGCATGCAGCGCATATTAGGCTTGGCTCAGAACTTGACACGTCGGTGGCTCCGGTGCGTGCCTGGACGATGGATCGATCCTCAGAGTACGGAGGATGCGACCGTATCGGTGGGCACGGTGGTTGATCCAAGCCGGCCAGCGAAGCTTGGGTGGAAAGCGGCACGCGTAGCGTGCGCTGCGCGTTCCTTGTCGTGCCAGAAAAGGGGCGGCAACGGCTGATATAATTGCACAACAGGATACGGGTGCAGCACTGCACTGGTTTCTGTAATGCGTGTCGCTCAGCGGCAGAGTGCGTGGCTGATTAAGGAAGGTAAACCATCGCGTAACAGGAGCTCAACACCCAATTACTCGTAGCTTCTTGCGATTCATTTGATGCGTAACAAGCTCGTTTTAGGTACTGTCCTCACATTTCGTGGCAACGCTGCTTGCTCCAGCAGCAGTCCGGCCGCATGGTCGGAGTCCAGATCGAACAAATTGTCCAGATCGGTGGTCCGTGAAATAGGTACTGGGCCTGTGAGGATGTTATTCATCGCAATCACAAGAGGCCGAATCTATAAGATTCGGCTCGGGTTCACATCAACTCGCGCCAGAGCTCCTATCTGACTCTCGAACGAGAAAATGACAAGATACAACTAGCTTGGTAGCTCCATGTACCTACACGTACAATAGACACGTTTACTTATTATCTGGGACACATACAGTATGAACGTTATCAAACTGGTGCAAATTCATTGCATAAGTAATGAAATTCGGGCTAAGCCCACAGTGCGAAAAAAAAATACAGTATGGACGCCACATTTACTGACCTAGGACACGTAGAGTGGACAATAAACCAATATCAAAACAGCGAAAGCAAAACTGGTAGAAATCATGACAACTGCACATCAGCTCATCAATTAAGCACAAACCAATATCAAAACAGCGTAAGCAAAACTGGTAGAAATCATGACAACTACACAGCAGCTCATCAGTTAAGCTCGAGAAAAAGTTGTTAAGAAAAAAAGGGGCAACACAGAAAGATGAACATGGAAAACTCTACGTTCAGTAGAGCAAGCATGCAATTAATGACTGAAAGGAACGCATCAAAAATTCGGTTCCCTTTTTTGTTTTGTTTCTACGTTTACCACTCATCTCTTTGCTCAATCCAACATTAAATACCAGCATGACTGGTTAGAGCATCCTCACCATCAATGGTATCAAATAATGGAGTGCTTACAGTTCTGTGGCAAAAACCACAAGAAATCCATCAGTCAGGATAATATGATAATTCAACGCATAAATTATGACCATCTTCACTTTGGGCAACTGGCTGTAAAGAAAATCGCCAAAAAAAGCTCCCCTCTGACTGAAACTATAGGTCAATGAGTGCAAAAATTTGACCACCATCTATCTCGATGGATGTGCCTGTGCTGTGAAAATACCATAGTACATTTTTCCTCTTGACGAACTTAATGTGTATCTGATTTGACGACAACTTTTCCTGGTGATGTGGTGTAGTGCCATCAATGTTTGCTACTTTGCTTCAGATCAGACTGCAGCTGCTCTTTCACAAGCTTTGTAATAGAGCGTCTTCTGCACATAGAAGAGCATGTATGCCTGAGAAGTTCTGACAGTATGCTCCTCAACTCTCGTCACCCAGGCATCATCACATTTGTACCAGTGATTGTTTAACCTCAGATATGTCACATAATGGCCAGCTTCTAGTTTACCACTGTGTGTGATCACCGCGAATATCTCGAATTCTGACGACAATTCTGAAACTGCATCTGCATCACTAGCTTCTGCTGGAAATATGCGGTTACCATATCTACTTCTCAGAATAGATGATGATAGGTAAGGTGCCATGTCGAGGGAAAAGGGGAACTGCAAACAGTGATCAACTTTCCTTGATACCTTTTTGACTGCCGAGTGTTCAAATCTCTTTATGTGAAAGCAGGAAACTAATGGAAGCCTGCGAATGGACATTTGCTTCAGGGACTCTTGCCTCTCATCGCAGCGTTCACAGAAAAACTTTTGCTCAGCATCAAGTCTCTCAGCCCTTGTAAACCGCTCCAAACATCTCATTAGAGTTGATACCTTGGAATTCACGCCAGCCAAGCTCCGTTCGCCATTGCGCACATGTGGCTTTGCGTTTGCAACACCAACAGAAGTGTTATCTCCAACATCCAAGTCCAATGAAATGTCCATACAGGGCTCAAAAGTTGTGGATGTGAACCCGCAGCTTGTGCAGGTGACATCTGACCTCAGGATACCAGAAAACACTCTGTGGGCAATGCAACAGTCCCCATGGCCTATTATGAGAACAAATTACACTGTTAGGATGGGAAATTACATGAGATTATCTTTACTCAAAGACAGCACTGCAGCAAATCAAAAGAAAGAAAGCTATTCTACACATTATCCAAAAACATTAGGACGTTCTGTTCACCGAATAATACAAGAAAACTATCATGTTCTTGTTTGCCTTTTTTGGTGAAAAGCTGTTGCAGGGCTGTATGCTCCAAAGAGACGTGGGACCAAAAGTCAACATTGTAATTAATAACCACCAGTTTATACAAGCTTTCCTATTCTAACACATGGATCTGGCTGCACTCTATAATAAAAATATGGTTTTAACTTGTTTTAGACAATTTTTTGCTCAAACGGCAAATTAGTTTACAACATAGAACAAAAATAGGTTATTTAGCCACTTGATACAGATTTCAGCTAAGTGGCTAAGTGCAACATATGCAATGCAAAGGTCTTTGATCCAGAAAGCAAAAGAGAAGCTAACTACCTTGGGCATGTGACTTTTGCTGATCATCCTTTATGTTTTCATGGATATGGTCAAGGATGGAGATAAAAAATTCATGTGCATCCTGTTGCTCGTAGCTTGCGAGGTTTGATGCATGCTGCCACCAACTAAAAAAAATCACAATGATACTCAATAATCAGAAGAAAATTATATACTTCTATTCAGGAGGTATAATAAATAGATGCCAAATTGCTTTCTATGCTGTCTCCTAGAAGAGTGCCATAATTAACCTAAAAGCATGCAATTCACATGATTCAGAACAAAGAAACAGTGATAATATCCAACCGGCGATACAGCCGTGCCACGAGGCACAGAATACCTTCAAAGTCCCCTGGCAAACCGTTACCTGCATTGAATTTACAGCTGTTCATGCATTTGATCACTTGTGATTTTCAGAGTGTCAGTTTAACGGCTGCTAAATATGCCAGATGACTTAAACAGTTAAGCCCAATATGTTAAGTTGAGAGCTTAAGGTAATATACTCTATATAGGATGCCATGTCATCAAACAATCTGCATGTATTGAAATGTGTTAACTGCTTTCCCTTTCCAGCATTGCAATATAATAATGCTAAATATGTCTCCCTCACTAGTTACATATTTTCTCTCTGATCATTCCATTTTGTATTAAGTAGCTCCATTTGCAATCCTGCGTGATCATGATCTAATTGCAAACAATACTGAGGCATGGGATTCAAATAACACTGCATCTTTGCAAGTGAGAAATACAATCAACATCTCAGGCAAGATTCCCTCCCCCATGTTACAATACATAAGGCACCCATTTTAACAAACATAAATATTAACTTTCCTTTCCCAATACGCAATGGATCCAACAGAAAGAAACAGCATGCTGCTATAAACCCAAAATGACATGAACCATTGGGATGGCGCCGAGATCCAGAATCCAGACCTATATAGAAACTTGGCGGGGCTGTATGGCATGCGGTCTCCAGAGAATGCCGCGGAGTAGATCTCGTCGTAGATCGCACGCGAGGCACGCGACCTTGGCGGCGTCGGCCTCGGTGGCGCGGTTTCTGACGGGCGTGCGGCGCGGGCAGAGGAATCGGTTGTGCCGATCGCCGAGGAAGTAGTTCCGGAGCGGCGGCGCGTGGAGGAGCGCCTGGAGCACGGAGTTCATGAAGCAGGTGTTGCCGAGGTTGTTGAGGCCGCGCAGCCCCGCCGGCGCGGCGGCGGACGCGGAGGTGGTGGGGTCCGCGGAGCTCATGAGCGCGAATTCGGCCGGATCTGGCGCCCATGCGCGGTAATCGACGCGGCGGCGCTTGCGGGGGGCCGGGGACGCGGAGGCCGAGGAGGAGGTGGAGGGGAGGAGCGAGGAGGATTGGGCGAGGAAGACGGCGTGGTCGAAATCGGGATCGTAGACCTGATCCCCGCAGGCGGCGCAGAAGAGCTCGGCGCGGTCGACGTCGACGGCGATCTGGTGGCCGGGGCCCGCGGAGGCGGAGGCGTGCGAGGCGGCGTGGGAGGGGCAGAAGACGGCGGCGCAGGAGAGGCAGGCGTAGAGGCGCGGGGAGGGGGACGGGGACGCGGCGGCGCAGGGCGAGCAGCGCGGCAGCTCGCGCGGGTCGCCGGATCTCGGGGCGGCCGAGCGGGCGCACGCGGAGGCAGCGGCGGAGGAAGCGCAGCGGGCGCGAGGAGAGGCGGTGCGCGGCGAGGTGCGGGCAGGGCGGCGGCGCGGAGGGGGTGGACATCGGGGGAGGGAAGGGGATCGGCGCGGAGTGGGGACAGCGGCGGCGGCGGCGACACGGTGGGGCGGAGTGTGGCAGCGGGGTGATGCGGTGCGGGGTGGTGGTGGCGGCGCACGGGATGATGGTGGCGGTCGTGGAGATGGACGGTATATGGGTCATGGAGTCATGGTGTAGGGAAAGGCGGTTCAGGTGCACTGCGCTGCCGGATCAAGCTTCCCAGCGTAGCAAATCTGCAGCACAGCACATAACTGCGCTTTCTACAATGAAAGTTGGCACTTGGGAGTAGGGACAACTGAAATGTGGATTTCTTGAACCAAACCATGTACGCATTTTACGGCGAACATCTGAACTTCCCGGAATCGCACTTCACCCCCGAGACCTGTGCTCTTCCGGGACATCAGTCGAAGAACAAGCGTTATAAAGCGACCAGCTCCAGATTATAATTTATACATGAACCAGAACCATATTTGCGTATTCTTGTCCAGTTCTTACGGTAACCTAAAATCACTTAATTATTGCAAGCAGTGAGCTCTAATCGCACCAATTGTTGTGAAACTTCAGAATGTTTTTGGTGAGCTCGATGAGCAAATGATAAATAACTGAATAGGTTCATTGCTTCCTTGAGTATCATTTTCAGGATCTTATGAGCAGCTAAATTTTTTTTCAGGATCTTATGAGCAGCTAAATGACATAGGTATTTGCCTAACCTACTTGCTCATGACTAATTATATTCATCAGGGTCTGGACTTAACCTCTTTTTTAAAGAAGAACAGGCACACGGCCTTTTTTTGGTAAAAAGAGAGCTTTATTAACTAGATGGAGGAAGTACAACCGTTCTCGACCAAGTGAGATATGCCCGCCGGCGCTTCACCTAACCATTGAGCCGCACGTATGCTCCTTCTAGCTAAATGCGCAAGTTCATGAGCTACTGAATTACTCTCTCTCTCTCTCTCTTTACCTGGGTTACTCTCCACCCCTCCAGGAGCCCCGCGGTCTCCCTGGCCTCTGCAAGGATGAAGTCGAGCTCTGATCGGTCCATCTTCCTCTGGAGCGCATGGACTACACGGGCGCAGTCTGATTCTATAATGATTTTCCCGCCAGTCCAGCGTATGGCCAGTAGCAATCCTTCCAGACAAGCTTTCGCCTCCGCCTCTTCTGCGCTCCGGCATCCTACCAGAGGACGCCAGGCCGTGAACTGGACCAAGCCCCGATTGTCTCTAGCCACCACACCAATCCCTGCATCACCTGTCTCAGAAACGAAAGAGCCGTCAACGTTAATCTTTGTCCACCCTACTGGCGGCGGGACCCATCCACCCGACCCACTGTTGGGAGGGGATTTACCCTTTCCTTTCCTGTTGTCGCAAGGTGAACAGTGCAGTGCACCCTTTCCAATTCCAGATACACTCTGAACCTCATTCAGCGAACTGTGTAGGGACAGAAGGAAAAGAACCGAGTCAGGAATGCTTGTAGGGCCAGATTGGTGTGTAATATTGTTGAGGCACACACCCTTTTCCATCCAAAATTCTTAACATACACAACTGTTGCTGCTACATCTACTCAGAACTCAGTGTGGCAGACCGCCCCAATTAATCCGGTTTAAAAACATAGGACCACTATCACAGCAGTGCTCCACACCCTTAAACCGAGCTAATCGTGCAATCCGTCGGATACCTTCTCGATTAAACCACCCCTTCTCTCGACCGAAACGAAATAGCAGCAGTCCCACTCGAAGATGGGCTCAGGCAGTATAACTCACCACAAATTTTACATCACCGGGTTCACATGGATAATTATACAAACACAGTGCATAAGTTTTAATTATCACAAACCAGAGTTATAATACAGCGAAAGTCTAAACGTCGAAACCAAAAGACATCATGCGGAGCCCTCGCACAACATCTAGCCACCGCGGCCCGAGTCAGACTCAGGCGGCACCTGCTCAACCACCCAACCTTCAGGCAACATGCACGGCCAAGTCAACGCAGCAACTGGATCATAACTCACCACATCCAAATCTGAAAAACAAGCCACAAGCAAGGCTGAGTATACTAATACTCGGCAAGACTTACCCGACAAGGTTAAATTCTAGACATGCAAGGCTTTTTGGCTGCGGGGTTTGTTTTGCCAAAAGCATCTACAAGTTGATCTCTAATTCAAGATTTTAGCCAAGTTAGATTGAGACTAACCATTACTAGATTTGCCAAACTATCCAATAACATTCAGTGTCGAAAAACAATTGATTAACATGATATCAAATTTCACATTTAACCCCATTCCTAACCATTGGCCCAAGAACACTTATGGGTGAAAAGAGATCAAGCAGCTTCATGTAACCGCGAAGGACGGACAACTCGAGTTGATTTTAACCATGCATGGGACAACCTAATCGTACGACCCGTGAGAGACACCCAGGACCTCACGAGGCAACTGTTCCCATCTCTCCCTGCCATCTGCCATCAGGGCCCACTCCACCCGAGTGCACGCCCCAACGGACCCCAGGTGCCCCTGGCAAACCTGTGCCGCGGCCACTGCTACACTCGCCATCATCCCCCTCGTCCAATGGAGTAGGAAAGACCCGTCAGACGTCAGTTTGAATCAAGTACTAGGTTTACCAGTTTACCACATTTCCCGGCATACGATTAGTACCTTCAAAAGCTTGACCAACATCGCCACGCAATCAATGCCTTAGCCAACATTCCTCTGTGCAAGCGGGGTGTTCAACCAAACAGGAATATCGCACAAGCCCCGCTTGCCGAACTTCATAAACTGATATAAAGTAAAACCTATATCTCGCGAGTGACAAGGCAATCACTCGACTTCTACCGGTCCTAATTAAGCATGGCATTCTATACGACCTACACATACTAGTATTAGGACATAGGTACCTAGGGATCATGCAACTAAGTTTCATTCAACTCCTCAAAACTTAAATGCACAAAGTAAGGCATAAAGAAAGATGAGTTAGTTTAACAGTGAGTCATGCTCCGGGGCTTGCCTTCTTGATCACCACTGGCCTTGGGCCCTTCCGAACTTTGGTCCGGGTCTTATGCAGCAGTAAGGTTCAACTCAGCAGTAGTAGGATCCACCTCAAGCTCGACCTCGATCTCGTACACTCCGTCAACAATGGGATGATCTACATGAAATGCGGATGCATGAGATGCAGTGATGCATAAGAAAACAATCACAGAATAACTGCAACAACTCACTAATACATCACTGGGCAATCATTTACGGAATATAAATAACTCAGAAGCTCGCAAAGAAAGCTGGGTGGGTTGCTTTTAGTTGCTTATTATGCCTAGTTGAGATCTGAATTAATGTATAAAGAAGTTTTATTAAACCTTTTAAATATGTTAAAACAACTTACACTACCACATAAATCAAGTAAAACATCTATAAATAACCACTAGTAATACAATGGAGTTTCAATTGCTAAATCTAACATTCAGCACTCCTGAGTGCTATACATATTTGTAGAATTAATTTTACAACAAGAAAACTATTTATTAATTACGCATTTCCCTAGCTAGTCTTTACCAACTAAAGCCTAGAAAATTTATTTATATAAACAAAAATTAAGGTGAACCTGTTTTTGTATTCCTGACAGCAATTTTTATTTTTCAGGAATTTTCCAGCATTTTACCTATTTATTTTCTATTTTTCTTAACAGCCAACATTTATCACCAGTTAGAAAATCATAATAAATTCTACAAAAACTTTCTGCAGCTGAAAGTAAAACTGAAAGTAATTGCTGACAGGTCCTTTCTTCGCGGATGGGTCCCCAAAAACTCGCAACCAGGCCCCTGCAAGTTTTCCACCTCACACATAAGTCCCTGACAT
Organism: Alloteropsis semialata; assembly: GCA_004135705.1. Taxonomy (NCBI): domain Eukaryota; kingdom Viridiplantae; phylum Streptophyta; class Magnoliopsida; order Poales; family Poaceae; genus Alloteropsis; species Alloteropsis semialata. The sequence goes on from CM014276.1 coordinate 62,051,714, forward strand.
TTTATGGAAAACCCCCTAATGTTCTAACCTTCTTACCTTTATCCACCTTCTTCCTCCTCAGACAGA
>CM014276.1:62052028-62066023 GCA_004135705.1 Alloteropsis semialata
GCGTGGCGTCAGAGACGCCGATGTCGTCCTGGCGGTGAAACCGGTTGTCTGAACCGGTAATACCGGATTCGGCCGCCGGTCTGAGTGACGCAACCGTCTTCCTTTCAATTTTTCTCACAATTTCGTGTAGAAACTCCAGGATCGCCCAATACAAAAGTTATAGAGCATTCATAGGGCTACAATTCCTACAAAGGAACTTATAGTGTTTGCTCAATGATTTGGGAGATAAATCGTGGGGAAAATCGGCCAAAATCTGTCAAAACTGACGAAACTGAAAAATTGCTAAGTGCTGAATCGATTGGTTTTGACCCGAATTCGATAGCCTTTTTCTCGAATGTTTATATATAAACATTGAGATTGTCCAATACAAAAGTTGTAGCTGGTACATTAGGCTACAACTTCTACAAAAGATGTCACTCCTTTTGAGCAGCGGTTGAAAGTTATGGGGCTGAGAACATGGGCAAAAATTGCGTTTTTCAGACTTAGACAAATCGGCTAAGTGTTGAAAATTCAGGGTTTTCCCTGATTTTGGCCAAGATTTTAAATGACCAAACCAAGTCTTCCTTGATCCACATCACCACCATTGTAAAGAGGGTACTTTGTACTCCAACTTTTATATTGGTGGAATTTCAAGTGTTTAGGCAAAATCTAAAGAGATTAGCCTCTCGATAAGGGTAAAAAGCAAAACTCGCAACACATGAAATGACGGTCCAATGAGTTCAAAATTGAATTTTGAATTTTTGTTTGAACTTTTCATGCTCATTTGAGTTCATAAACATGTAGTTGACATTACTTGTGACATTTTGGTATAATTTTTGTATTTTGATTATTTTGATTATTTTAGTTGACTAAGTCAGTACATACACACAATTATGCACAATCAACACAATCATGAAATGATGCATGTCACAATTAGTTTAATTAAGTTAATTAAGGGTCTTAATTACATAAGTGACACCAGGGGTGTCACACTCAGGCGGATTAACATACGCCAGAATACCATAAACAGCTTGCAGGATTGTGCAAATAAGGACAATGACAGTCGCAAGTGCGCCCACAGCCATCCATGGGTTGCTGAAGTGATTCAGCCATAGCCACACCATCCATTGGTTGATGCGGCTCTTATAGTGAGCTTCCATTGTCTGGCACAGAGATTTCAAGTAGTAGTTACCGTTGAAATCAAGGACTATATCCTTACTGAGCATGGTGAATAGATCAGATAACTTATCATCACTATCAAGGTAATGCACAATGATTTCTCTTTGAGCAAGCAGTGTCACATCTTCTGGCATACTTATAAGCTGAGACAAGAACACGATATAAGCAGTGAAGCTATCACCAAACTGAGGACAAATTTGCTCAAACGCAATAAGGTTCCTGAACAGACTTCCTGTGTGTTCATCAATAACAAGGCAAGGAACATCCATTTCACCATCCCTAAACCTAATGTCTAATAGACAATGAGGGTCAAGTTTGTGATATTCCCGCCTCTTAAATCTGATTCCAGCTTCTAGGTATTGTGCAGCTCGTCTCCAGCGATTAAGATGAGTCCCATTTTGAAGTCCAATTTCAGTTTGGAATGATGAATCATAATCACTGTTTTCTAGATAAATCATAAATAGTTTATTCTGAAATACTTGCGTCCGAAGCTCAGAAATCTTTTAACATACTGAGTTCCTAACTTATAATTGATGTATTCATCTGCTTTCTTGTTTGGTTGGAAGTAAATATGACACAACTGAAGCAAATGATGAAATGGTCTTTTAACCTCGCATCATCATCCTTAGGCGTGTAAATGGACAAGTTGGTCGTTGTGAAAAAGCACCTTCCAAATGGTGAAATGGTCCTAAATTTGCAAGGTGCTTTCACAATGACCAACTTGTGCATTTACACGTCTAAGGATGATGATGGGAGGTTAAAAGACCATTTCACCATTTGCTTTAGTTGTGTCATGTTTACTTCCAACCAAGCAAGAAACCAGAGGAATACATCAATTATAAGTTAGGAACTCAGTATGTTAAAAGATTTCTGAGCTTCGGACGCAAGTATTTCAGAATCAACTATTTATGATTGCAAACACAATATGCTAAGTTCCAGCAGAGAGACTAATCCAAATTGGACAACTAATCGCTGTCTATATATGACAAAGAAAGCTGTCACTTGTTCACATCTGCTTTCCTATGGATTATACCAAGAAATGAACCGAATTCATACAGACAAACATTTGCTGGGAAATTTTTAAAATTCCATTTTCAAAACAAACTCTTTATTTGTGGAGGCCATTCAACAATTTTGAAATATTGTTAACCAAGTGAGGTGGTGCTTACCAAGAAACATGTTGACACTAGCATGTTGCTTACGGAGGAAATAGTTTAAAAAGATCTAGCCTTTCCTCTCACATATGGAGTCAAGCTCAGAGAACAAATATTAACACAAAATAGATACAATCAACATTCAGTTAAGTGCAATGACACAACAATGTTGACAACCATATTTGGTGACAAATCTGGAGCTACAAACTGGATTATACAACCAACATAGAGCATCCTAAATTAATAAGAAAAAGAAACAATGTAAACAACTAGCTGAAAACCAAGGTACATGAAGCAAATAGAATTTACTCTTTTATTACAGATAAAAAAGAACAAATCTAGTCTGATCAAGACGGTCGTGTCACCATACGAATTAAGAGAAGCAGAAAGCCTATGGGGCGATTGAACTACACCAAACTCATTTACAAAATCAAAAACCATTAGTCGCCAAGAAAAATGAGAAACAACTAGACAACAACGAGTATTGTCTCAGTGGGGATTTAATCCCTGTCAATTCTCTCCAATTCCTTTCAAATCCTCAAGCCTTGTTTGAATCATCATGTATTTGAAGGGGGTTGAGAGAGATTTTTTTTGCGGGTAGGGTTGAGAGAGATTTTGACTTGTTGGAGATTTAGTCCCTCCCAATCGCCCTCAATTTCCTTCCAACCGAATATGAGAAATGAATAACCGAACAAGGCCTCAGTGGGATTGTCTTTGTATTTATTTTCATTTCACGGGGGAAGGAGTGGATCACAATTGTCTTTACAGACATAATTACAGAATCATCCTTGATTCTTATTCAAAGGGAGTTGTATGTGAGCAGCTGCGCTTCCACGGTGGTTGCTGACTTGCTGTTTTGCCTGTTAGCTGTATCGTTTGTTTGCTACCTGATATCCTGGGCGCATGCCCTGGTCTATGAATAAATTTGGTCTCTTCTGCATCCCGTCTGAAGTGTCTGAATACCTGTTGTTCTTTTGTATTTGCAGCAGGGAATCAGAAGGTCACAATTATCATTACAAATGTTGGGATATAGCCAAAGCCAGTTGCGTTGTTTCTCATTTTTATGGATATGTATTTGAGATATTTTGACATCTTCGTTTTGAGGAATATACAATGTAATAGTCCGAAACGTGTGATGTAATTACAGTTGTGGATGAATGAATATGAACTCGGTTTGCCTTCGCTTTTGCGAGAAACGCCTCCTCCCCCCAAAGCGAGTTTATGTTTATTCATGCGAAGACAGATATCTTCCTGACTTTGAGCGAAGACGCTTGTGTGAATGAGTGTGTCTTTTGTGCTTGAATCGAAAAAGATTGAACTCGATTTGCCTTCGCTTTTGAGAGAAACGTCTCCTCCCCCAAAAGCGAGTTTATGCTTTTTCATTCATGCGCTCTGTTGGCGAACGTTTTGATTATGATTGAGTTTGATCAAAAGCTTTCCGCTTTTTTACTTGTTTGAAAACATGAGATTTTTTGCCGCTGCTTTTACTAAAAGAGCTTTGGCAGTTGAGAAATTATTCATTGAGCCAAAGCCTTTGATACTCCTTAGAGTTCACGCTCCAGTTAGTGGCAAATAATCTGAGCCGAAGCCCCTTTTATTCTTTAGATTAAGCGTTTTTGTATATTGAAAGCAATTTGAGCCGAAGCCTCTTTTACTCCTTAGAGTAAGCATTTTTTGCATATAAAGAACACTCTGAGCCGAAGCCCCTTTTACTCCTTAGAGTAAGCATTTTTTGCATATAAAGAACACTCTGAGCCGAAGCCCTTTTACTCCTTAGAGTAAGCATTTTAGATCTGAATTGGCCTTACCTTTGGTAGGGTCAATTTAGTTCTATTTGGTTTATCGAATATCAGCGATTTGGTTGAAGCCAATCGCTTTCGATGCAACTTTCTTTTGGAGAATAGCTCGTTCACATATTTCGCACGAGTTACAGTTAGCACCGCCTCGTTAAAAATCTCACCCCTTGGTAAGGGTTCTCCTGTGAGAAAAAGAGTACGGGCTTTTTTGAAAGAAAAAATAAAAATCTTCTTTGCTAATTGACTTCGTTTATAGATTACGAAGTCAGTTGTTACATGCTTTTCACAGGTAGTACCTTCGCAAGCTATCCGCATTCCATGAATGCGGTAGCTCATTGCCTTCTTCATCTCCCAGGTGAAATGATCCTGGTCTGTTGCTCTTGATGACTAAGAATGGGCTTTCTCATTTGCTTTGCAATTTTCCCGAAGGCATACTTGGGTTCTTCCTTAGTACCCAGTCGCCTATCTTTATGTCTTTCCTTACCACTTTCTTGTCACTCCATTTCCTTGTTTCTTCTTGGTATTTGGAGATGTTCTTGGCTGCTTACAGCCTGTAAATCTCTGTGAGGTCTTTGTCTATGGCTTCGCTGTCTTTTGGTGCTTCTTGCTGAGTGCGAAGCCCTTTGTGAAGAATTTCCTCCGGACACACTGCTTCTTCGCCATATAGTAGTTTGAATGGTGTGAATTGAGTTGCTCTTGACATAGATGTGTTGTGAGCCCAAATTACCTTCGGCATTTCTTCTACCCATATTCCTTTTTTCTTACAATTCACAAGGCATTTTCTGATGGCAGTGAATACGATGCCATTTACTCTTTCAACTGCGCCTTTGGATTGCGGGTGGTATACTGATGCGAATCTTGCCTTCATCCCGATGGACATGCAGTACTGCCTGAATTCATCGCAGTCAAACTATTTCCCATTATCTACTGTGATTTTCCTTGGGACTCCAAATCTGCATACGATTTGCTGCCAGAAGAATTTGGTGACTGTCTTCGCTGTGATATTTGCCAATGGTTTTGTCTCAATCCACTTGGTGAAATACTCCACTGCAACTATCGCATATTTTAGATTTCCTTGAGCTGTGGGAAGTGGACCCACCAGATCTATGCCCCATCTCTGTAGTGACCAAGTTGGAGTTATTAACTGTGATATCTCTGAAGGCGATTTTCGGGTTGCTGCATATTTTTGACATCATCACAAGTCTTGTGTTTGTCGCAACATTGATGATTGAGGGCCAATAGAATCCTTGCCTCATTGCCTTCCCCACAATTGCTCTCGCTCCAAAGTGAGCTCCGAATAAGCCACTGTGTATCTCTTGTATTAGTTCTTTGCCTTCACCTATTGATACGCAGTGAAGCCAAGGAGCCACGACTCTTTTCTTGTACAAAATGTTATCAATGATTTGATATGACCTTGCTCTCTGCTGCATACTCTTGAGATCTTCTTCGTCAATTTGTTCATAGTATCCTCTGAGGTATGCCATTATGGGTGACTGCCAGTCTTCTGAGTTTATTGCATTTATCATTTGTGGTTGCTCATCGAGTTCTTTGATTGAAGGTGTAGTTAATGTCTTAAAGAAGACATCGGGTGGCAACTTGTCCCCCTTTGCTGCTGCCTTGGCCAGTGCATCAGCTTCTTCATTTTTTGTCCTTGGGATGTATTCGACTGTGAAGCCTCTGAATTTTTTCTCCATTGCACGAATGGTGTTTAGATATTTGATGAGCTCAGGTTGCTTTGCAATGCTCTCTTTTTCAATGTGATCTGCCACCACCTTCGAGTCGGTTTTCACAATGAAACGCTGAGCACCCAATGCCTTCGCTTTCCTGAGCCCCAATAGCACAGCTTCGTATTCAGCAACATTGTTTGTGCTTCTGTCGCTGTTTCTGCAGAATTCTAGATTTGCCGCGTATCTCATTTTCACGCCTGAAGGCGATTGCACAATTGCTGCGATACCAGCTCCTTTGTCCCCCGAAGCACCATCACAATGTATTAGCCAGCTTTCTTCTCTGGTCAGATTTTCTGGCGAAGACGATGTCCATTCAGCTATGAAATCAGCCAGGACTCGTGATTTGATTGCTGTTCTTTGCTCGAAATCTACCACATATTCTGACAGCTCCGCAGTCCATTTGTGTATTCTTACAAAGCTTCTTTGTTATTCAGCAGCACTTTTAGTGGTTGATCTGTGAGCACTTTGATGTTGTGTCCCTCAAAATAATGCCTTAGTTTTCTTGATGCCATCACTACGGCATAGATCATTTTCTTGATCTCAGTGTAAAATAGCTTCGATCCGGCCAGTGCCTCAGAGACATAGTACACTGGCTGCTGTATAGTTCTACCATCTATCAGCTTCTCCGCAATAAGTGCAGCACTGACGGCTGATTGCGAAGCTGCGATGTACAATAATAGAGGTGCCTTCGGGTCTGGTACTGTCAGCTTCGTGAGCTGCATTAGATATTGCCTTAGCTCTTGAAATGCCTTCGACTGCTCTTCTCCCCATTCAAATTTTGATGCATTTCTAAGTGTTGCGAAGAAGGGTAGGCTTCGCTTAGCTGCCGCGATAAACCTGTTGAGTGCTGCGATTCCGCAAGAGAGTTTCTGTACATCTCTAATGCATTTGGGCTCTTCCATGTTAGGAGTTGCATTGATTTTATCTGGATTGGCTTCGATCTCATTCGCTGATACTAGACAGCCAAGTATCTTTTTCTTGGTTACCTCGAAGACACATTTCTCCGGGTTAAGCTTGAGGCTAGTTTCTCTCATTCTTGCGAAGGCAACTGCCAAGTCTGAGATGTGATCTTGTCTTTTGACACTTTTGACCAGGATGTCATCGACATATGCAAGTAAAGTTTTGAATGGTTTTTCTTTGAATACATTGTTTGACATGCGGCAGAAAGTGGTACCAGCATTGCGAAGCCCCTCGGGCATTCTGATGAAGCAAAATGTGCCCACAGGAGTGATGAAGCTGGTTTTTCTTCGTCATCTTTCTTCATCATGATCTGATGATAACCGAAGAAGCAATCTAGGAGAGACATCATCTCACTTGCAGCAGCCTGATCAATGAGTTTGTCAATTCTTGGGAGTGAGAATTCATCTTTTGGGCATGCCTTATTGACCACTGGGGATATTTTACTTCGCGTATAACATTTGCATCTAGCAATCTTTGCATCTCATTTTTGACTGCACTTACTTTTTCTTCGGATATTTTTCTGAGTTTCTGCTTCTTCGGCCTCATCTCAAGGCTGATTGCGAGTTTGTGCTCGATTATGCTTCTGTCAAAGCCTGGTAGGTCTTTGCTTGACCATGCGAAGACATCTCTATTATTTCTCAAGAACTCGATGAGTCTTTCCTCTTCTTCAGGTTCGAGATCTGAACCGATGATTACCTTCCTGTCGAATACATTAGGCTGCAATTGCATTTGTTTTGTTTCTATTGCACCTTGCATGTTTTTGCTGTCTTTCTCAGCAATTGGCTTCTCTTCTGGGTAGGTTGGTTCTCTTTCTTCGAGCACATGCAACTTTCGCTGGCCTGGGGTGTTTGCATATTCAATTCTTCTTGCTTCTGTTTGGTCACCGAAGATGGTGATGACCCCTTTCAATGCTGGCATTTTCATGCATAAGAAAGCTTGTCTTATGATGATGTCGAAGGCATTTATGACTCCTCTGCCGAAGATGACATTGTAGTTGAAGAACATGTCAACGACATCGAAGGTAATGAACTCAGTTCTTGCATTTGATGTATCGCCAAAGAATACTGGCAATGTGATTTTCTCTAATGTTACAGTGCGCTTCCCCCCGAAGCCGACCAAAGGTGTATCTGATAGCTTTAGGTTATCTGGGTTGATGTTGGTCATCGATCTAAGAGTTTTGGCCAAGATGATGTCCGCATAGCTGCCTGTATCCACCAGCACTTTCCCAATCGTCCAGCCAGCAATGTTGGCTTCGATTGACATTGCGTCATTGTGTGAAAAATTGTGGAGCTTCAAGTCTTCTTCGGTGAAGGTAATTGGCATGTGAGACCATTCTGATTTCTTGTATGGGCCATCCACTGAGATGTTGTTTACTTGCCGAAAGTAGCTCTTTCTCTGCTTCTTCGTTTCAAAGGTAAGTGAGGATCCTCCAGTTATTGGCATAATAAGACCATAACTGGGCAGAGGTGTAGGTGTGTTTTGGTCTTGTGGTTTTTGTGGTGGAGGAGATGGTAGTTCTTCCACTTTGACATCTTTATTTGGGATTAATTGGGTAGTTTGAGGGTACAGGTGTGGGTACATGGTTTGTGGGTAGTAATGTTGGAAAGTTTGCGGTGAAGGCGAGAATTGTGTTGCTATCGCAGTTGTGGGATGCACAAAGTTTGAACTTAGGGAGGGGTAAACTGCGCAATATGGCTGAATAGCCTGGGTTTGTGTTTGGGTTTGAGTGGTTGGGGTATTGGAGTGCGAAGCCGAAGGTGGCTTCGTTTGCGTAGCTTGGATTTTTCTGCCTTCGTCTCATCGATTGTTTTCTTGATGTCTCGGCACTGCTCTGTGCCATGGGTGTGATTTTTGCCATGATATTGGCAAAATAGTTCTGGTCCCGAAGGTGGACCCCTTCCTCTTCCTCGGCCTCTGCCGGTTCTTCCACCCCTTTGGGTAGGCTCATTTCTTTGGTTCTGGTATTGGCTTTCTGGGTAGGTGGGTTTGTTCTCTTGGAATGAAGGTGGACTCTCCACACTCATGATGGTTTGAGATGGGTAATTTTGGTTGTAATGACGCTGCTTGTTTTGTGAATCATACTGACTTTTCATGACAGCTTCTCTAGCGATTCGCCAATCATTTATCTTGTTGTCCTTGGACGATCTAGTTAGAAGATTAGTACACACGTTCCCTGTGGATTCGATACCCTGAATACTTCCGAGTGAAAGCTACAACGGTATCCGTGCGCTTGCGGATTTATCTGCGATCGTAAGAAATACCAACAAGCTTTCTGGCGCCGTTCCCCATCTTCGAACCTTGTTCATCCTCGTATCTTTTTATTTTTCTTTTATTTTCTTTTACCAGTTACCCCCTCTACCATGGAGCAATATTCTATTCTAGAATCCTCTTCTCCAAGGCGTGAGTTCTTCAAGCTACCACCTTCTGATCAGCCAATCACTACATCTAGCTTTGAACTCCGCCCCGGCTTTATAGCCATGGTTCGGAATAAAACCTTCTCAGGGGCCAACAACGAAAATCCTTATGATCACCTGCGAGAATTCGAGATGTTGTGCTCATGTTTGAGAATCTCAGGCATGACACAAGAGACCATCAATTGGAAGTTATTTCCGCTCTCTCTCGATGAGACGGCAAAGAGATGGTACTACCAACCGTCAGGGATGTAAATGGAAATTGGGGAAAACTACGGGACAAGTTTTGTCTTCACTTCTTTCCCATTCACCGTATATGTGCCCTTCGGAGGGAGATCGTCTGCTTCCAGCAGGGTGAGAAGGAAACTCTAGGTGCAGCTTGGGAAAGATTTGTTTCACTAAACAAATTTGGCCCAGACTTAGGCATACCCGACTTCATGCTCATGCAACATTTTTGATCGGGCCTAAAAAAGGAAGCTGCTTTCATCCTAGATGGTGCTGCCAGTGGTTCGTTCATGCACGTAACCCTGGATGAAGGGAGAGCTCTTCTAGAAAAGATTCTGAAAAACACTCCCTCCATCGAAACACAGCACGAACCCCAGCACAGCTCTAAGACAAGATCCGAGCAAGATGATCCTAGTATGGTCATACCCGAGCCAAACCATTTTACCTCGCACGATCCAGTCTTAGAGCCCACTCCCGAACCAAAGCCACAGAAGGAAGAAGAAGTTCTACCTTTGGCATCCGAGGATTCTAGAAATCCTCGGATCACACTAGGCACGAGAAGGCTACGACACCTCCTTTTTCTCATCCTTCAAATCCACTCAAGGAGGTTTTCCCCGATATATCCATAAAGGAACCACCAATGGAATGGTTAAAGGAAGTAAAGCGTTCTTCCGAAGCAATTCGGATGGTTGCACCTTCCAAAACCATGCCTTGCTCCTTAAGGGGAATTACCGTAGAAGCCCTTCACAACCCAATCATCGAGGCTAACATCATGTCTGAATCCTTTGCAAACACTTTTTTGGGCAACATGCCTCTAGCCTCGACCGACAAGCTTTTCAAAAGTCCCTCAGGACACATCTTTGAAAGTCATGGAATTGCAAGGGCTGTGCCGATCAAAATAGACAAAATCAAGGTTCATCTAGATTTCCATATCTTTTCTATCTTTGATTTTGATCTTCTCATAGGCCTCTCACTAGAAAAGCTTCTCCAAAAAGAAGCATCTCATGGGAGCCTTCATGACATACTTGGGAAAGCTACTTTTGCCAATCCTATCTCTTGCCCAAAAATTCCAAGAGCAAAGCCTCCTCCCCAGTATAGTCCGCTGGAGAAGGTAATGTTTGTGTCGCCATTCGAACCTACTTCTCATCTCGAGCGACCTTCACCATTACCTTCAATCAAGCGGAAGCCATGTCCCTTAGGCCCTCAGGAAGTTGTTCTCGATAATGGTCGAGAAATAACTTTGATTTTCAATGATGAACCTCTTGAGTTGGAGAACCCAAAGGCCATGGACATGCTTGAAATTTTGACTCTGGAGTCCGAGCAAAAGGATTCTCTAAATGAGCATGAAACCTTCTCTTTCAAAATCCCACAAGAGTCATGCTCATTTAACGAATCTCCAGAGTCAAACACATTTTGTGCCACAAGCACATGCGAGGACTACAACCACCTTAAGGTCCTCTCTTCTAAAATGTTTAGGAGGTTGGTTGTGGATGCATTCGTTTATCATAAATATTACAAATTTCGTTTTGCATCTTTGGCACTAACATTGCAGCTAGAACTTCAACGGTACATTAACAATTGGCGATAACCATGGGAACTACGTCACCAATGATAGCAGCAATGTGAGGGTTCCCCATGGTCTAGCTTCGGACCATAAACAAAGCACTGCCGGGAGATGGCCCGGATTATCATTTATTTTTCCTTTCAAATAAAAGCAAGAACATGTTTTTAGGATAAGCTTTCCTTCGGGCATTTCTGGTCACTAACCATTTCAGGTGGAGATTAAGAAGAACGATGGACAGGTGATGCTTAAGAACATGGAGCTATATCAGCAGTAACACCTCGGTAAGTTTTGGTCATGGAACAAATTTCGAAGGAACCCAACACACTTGATTTTTGGTGTCCCACGACACAAAAATCCAAGTGTGGAGGAGGTCGGTAAGTATTTCGCAACATGTTCCATTTGTACAAAATTTCATCTTGGTTTTCAGGTGATGTTGGTTTTTCATCATGCTCTATAAAAAAATGTTCCATAAAAATTTGCATAACTAAATAAATTAAAAAAAAATATTTGAATCCAATAAAGGCTCTTGGTTCTCAAAACCAAAGAGCCATTGTTTTGTTTCCACCATGTCTGAATAAATGCAGGTACAAAATCAAGTGTGGGGGTCTCTCGAGTTTTCTGATGTGCACATTTTCAAGACCATCCACAGACAGGAAGTACAACATCGCACAGGACAGCTCAAGGAAAATCAAGGCGACCGAGGCCCAGTAGGAGTCGGCCGATCCCCTTGGTCGGCCGAAGGCCATCTGGCATCTCTCGTCCACATTTTCATCCAGAGCGATGGTTTGCATATCCTGTCCCTCACCCTCTCCAGTTCATGAGTTAATTCAATCCTATCTTGAGATAATCTTTAAAATTAAACTCATGATAAAATAAACTTAGATGCTCCTTTGGTTTACATGTTTATCCTTGATTGGCTTGCATATACTTTATTCCTTGCACATACACCTGTTGCTTGTGAACATATAACTTTAGGGAAACATGTTTATCTAAGTGGTTGATTAATGAGATATGGTATGACGAAAGAAATCTTGCTCTTTCTGTATAAAGTGCTTGGAATGTTTTTCTTGTAATGCTTAAAATCAATAATCTTACAAAGCTCCTCAGTGATGCCTTATTCCTACCAAAGCCATATGTTGTTCATATCGCAAAACCCATACACATATGCTGCTTGTTTATTACATTGAGTTTTGTCAAATTGTTGTGACCCTTGTAAGATGCTTTTTATGCTTTCATGATCAAGATCACGTACACTCCACATACACATGCTAAACTTCTACACTGGAAGTTAGCAACATACATTTCATCCATCCACAAAATAAATACTCCATTTAAGTGTTGATCTCCTCTCCAAGTATTATTTCAAAAGAGACATGGGCTATAGAAAAAAATATGGACACATGAAGGTCCAAGCAAAAAAAAGAGAAAAAAAATATGGGCATATGAAGGCCCAAGTATCATGAAAAAAATTATAGCCATGTTCTCAAAGAGGAGAGAGATCATACAAAAAGGAGCTACAATTTCATTCTTCCACACACATGCACATCTTGATCAGATTGTATGAATAGTTTTCTTCTTGGATACACTCTTTGACTTTGCAATATATGTGATGCAAGTATGCCTTATCTTTACTCCTACCTTGAGCTCCACATAAGCCTTTTAGAAGTAGAAGAAAGAAGGCAAAGAAATGCCTTGGTGAGGACTCATACACATTGAGCGATCTGAGAGAATCATTTGAGGAGCTAGATAAGGTTATGTTTTTGAAAATTTATCAAAAACCCAAGTTACTTAATAGAGGAGTGAAGATGACTTAAATCAAAGTCATTCCATTCCTCAACCACCCAAGATGGCATGATAGACACTTCAAAATTCACAAGTGCAGGTATGTTTTGGAATAATTTATATGCTTGCATCATAGCAATTGGAGTCATGTTTTTCCACCTTAGTCTTTAAGCTTCACTCGGGGACGAGTAAAGGCTAAGTGTGGGGGAGCTTGTTGACGGTCCTTAGGTACCACTTTTGGCCATCAATTCCTGCAGAAAATATATCAAATATAATCACCAAACATAGTGATAAGGTTTATATCTAATCAATTCCACGAGTTTTGGTGAATATGTGATTGCAGGAAATAATTGGCAAAAGAGGAGGACAATTGGGCTCAGGGCCAGGTCGCCCGACCCAGCTAGGTCGGCCGACCTGGGCCCAAGCCCAATAAAGCCCATCTTTGTCCACAGCAAAGAAGCACACTCCAGGACCATCCTAGCCACTGATTCCATGTCGGTTGGATCCAAGAGATGGGAATGGTCCAAGGGGAGGTCACATGGATAGAAGGGCCCACCTTCCAAACTAAACGTACTCAAATGCACCTATACCACCTGGAACCGCCATGAGGACCCACTAAACAGTCACTCAGCCGAAGATGGGCCCGATCGGTGCCGATAGACGGTCGCCCGACCTGATCCGGAGGCCAAACCGCCTCATCCTTCTGGTACGGGTTCCCACCTCCTCCAGAAGTCCATCTGTGCCGTGCATCACTCAAGACGGTGGATCGAACGTCGGCCAATCTCCCCGAATCGACCGACCTGTGACTAAGTCCGTTCGTCCTCATCTTCCACGTGTCCACTCCCAAACGCCTCTACAAGCTATAAATAGCTGCATACCGGTCATTGAAGAGACACACAAGATTGAGAAGCCACAAGCTCTACTCCAAGGCGAAGCTCTACTCCAGTGTAGTATCTAGAGAATAGGGAGAGAGTGAGGGGTAGTCCGGGGGAAGTGCCGGGTCTGCCGGCACTCTTCCCCGATCTTGTACCTCGACGGATGCTTTTTCTTCTAGTAAGTGTTCGTGATCTCTTATGGTATTAAGTTCTCTTGATTAAGTAAGTTCTCTTCAATAGTTGCTTGCGGGTTCATCGTTCATTAATCATTTATGAATGCTTAGTGAATACTTTGGTCTAGGAACAAGACTAAAGTAGTAATTAATAGCATAGACGTGGTGTC
>CM014276.1:62067023-62105466 GCA_004135705.1 Alloteropsis semialata
TAAAAGTAAAATGACGATGTTATTATTGGGTTAAAAGGACATCAATTTTTTAACCATCTTCCTTTTCTGCTAACATGTTCAGTACCTTATTAAATACAAGATAGTATTGGCCAAATTGACATGATGCTACTGAAATATGCATGTTGATGTTGTTTACTAACCGATTAAGATGGTATCATCTGCCCTCGCCACCGGGTGAGCTGGTAATGCCATCTCTCGAGAAGCCGCGCGGGGAACGAGATCGATTGCGGCGACCGAAAGGATGGCGATAGCTAGAACCATTTTGGAGGCCATCTTCATCGCCATCAGGCAGGAATGCAGGATGATGTGGTGGATGGTGCTGCCTTGACATCGTTATTTAAAGCCAGCCGGTTATGATCAAACGAACCGATCTATTACGTGCAGTACGTAGCACGTATAGGGCTGTCAACAAAGCTCGAGGATGGTGAGCTACTCGGATTCGGCTCGTCTGAGGCTTGTTTCGAGATCGGCTCGAATGCTAAACGAGCCAAGCTCAAGCTTGATCTAAAGATCGCGAGATTTTCGAGCTCGAGATCGAAAAGCTCGAGTAAGCTCGTCTATTACGGTTAGCTATGGCTTTGCGATGTGTATATACATGTATTCTAATTTTTTTATTTAGATGCATTCTTTGAACCTTCAAATTCTACAAATAAGACAATGAGTCTAAGTCTAATTGTTGTATAGATTTTGATTAAGTAGATCTATGACTGATAAAAATTTAAAGCTCGTGAATTACTCGTGTTTAGCTCGCTATAAACTCGACTCGAGATCGGCTCGACTCATAAACGAGCCAAGCTTGAGCCCAGCTATAGGCTCGAATGATTTTGAGGCTCGGATCGAGCTCGGCTCGGTACTTAACAAGCTTAAGCTTGAGGCATTGAGCTCGCGCGAGCTCGGCTCGTTTACAGCCCTAAGCACGTAGGCGGAATCAATATCTCCTAGCTCTTGTAGGTGGAATCAGTATCTGCTAGAGTGCTACTTACGTATGCACGAGTCACGAGTCTTTGTGCTGCACCTCTCGGGTGTAATAGATAGGTGTGCGGTGTGCCTAACATGTAGGCCACTGCCACGTCGTCATTCAGGTCAGCCACTATGTGGGGAAAACGACCTTTAACATCGATGTAGAGGGTATTTAAATAGTATTATATATGTAAGAGAGTTAAACATCTAATTTTGTAGTTTAGAGAGGTGAAATATAGAATCTATTATCTTAATACAACAGTGTTAAAAGAAGTCACCATGTTCGTCGAGAGGGTCTAGAAATTCCCACGTTAATCCAAAAAAGAAAAGAATATGCACCGTTGGATTTAATGTATATCTAACGGTCTACCTTACTCCTAAAAATTCTCATAAAATATTAGTAATAGCTAATTTTAGAATAAAAAATAAATTACCATCAAATGTCCACGTCAAATACGGTTATAAGTCTAAATGAAGATGCAATTGCTGTGTATCAGTGCAGCAGGCGTAGATGTCCGTCAGCCTGACCCCGCTGTTCACATTCATTATTAGCCCGAGAAAGAGAATGAAGAGAAAGATGGTGAAAATTCCAATTCCATGTGCCCATATGTGACGGCGGTCACCAACAAGAGCGTCCATGCAAGTCCTTTTGCCAAGCAACAGGTTCTCGATCCATTGGATGATGTATCAACCCATCCATTTGCATCCAATCTTCTTAGTGCGTGCTGAAATAAACCTAGGCCCATGTGTGCACAAATTAAAGCTTCTGTTTTAGTATTTGTTTACCTCCTGTTCTGCCCTCGACTTTGTTCTCTTTATCTATCTATTATTTTTTACAATAGTATTAAAAGAAACCACCACGTTTGTCGGGAGGACCTAGAAATTTCCACGTTAATCCAAAAAAAAGAATATACACCGTTGGATTTTATGTATATCTAACGATCTACCTTACCCCTAAAAGTTCTCATAAAAAATATTAGTAAATAGCTAATTTTGAAATAAAAAAGCAAATTAGCAATAAGTGTCCACGTCGAATACGGTTATAACTCTAAGTGAAGATGCAAATAAAACATTGATCTTATTTTTATTTATTTTTAACTTCCGGTGGATCCAATTAGGAGTCCTGTAAGATCAACGCAAAAGTATCAACGGTGGCGCGGACGATGTGACCACAGAAGGGTTCCTATGTGTCATGTAAATGTCGTGCCGCTCACGCGAAGAAGCAGCATATATAGTTGTCGACGGAGCCAAAACGTTGCTAGAAGTTGGCAACTTTTCATGACTCATGCACACCTTAGAGGATACACCAGTTTTCATGTATGAATTTGCAACTATTCGAGCCATGATTTGTGTGAGACTCTGGCTGGTAGCGAGCAGGCAGCACACCAATTGTGAAAATTGAGCAATGATGTGAATGAAGTCTGAAGCTGTGTCCGCATGATGTGTCCATTCAGAGGGTCGTCGTGCGCATGTGACTCACTAAAATACAGAAACAATCGATGATGATGACAGCGTGCAGATCGATTGTGAAACAGATTAAGTTGCATTGCTTTGGAATTATTAGCACGTACGACGCCCACAGTACCAGACTTGAGAAAGAGAATGAAGAGAAAGATGGTGAAAATTCCAATTCCATGTGCCCATATGTGACGGCGGTCACCAACAAGAGCGTCCATGCAAGTCCTTTTGCCAAGCAACAGGTTCTCGATCCATTGGATGATGTATCAACCCATCCATTTGCATCCAATCTTCTTAGTGCGTGCTGAAATAAACCTAGGCCCATGTGTGCACAAATTAAAGCTTCTGTTTTAGTATTTGTTTACCTCCTGTTCTGCCCTCGACTTTGTTCTCTTTATCTATCTATTATTTTTTACAATAGTATTAAAAGAAACCACCACGTTTGTCGGGAGGACCTAGAAATTTCCACGTTAATCCAAAAAAAAGAATATACACCGTTGGATTTTATGTATATCTAACGATCTACCTTACCCCTAAAAGTTCTCATAAAAAATATTAGTAAATAGCTAATTTTGAAATAAAAAAGCAAATTAGCAATAAGTGTCCACGTCGAATACGGTTATAACTCTAAGTGAAGATGCAAATAAAACATTGATCTTATTTTTATTTATTTTTAACTTCCGGTGGATCCAATTAGGAGTCCTGTAAGATCAACGCAAAAGTATCAACGGTGGCGCGGACGATGTGACCACAGAAGGGTTCCTATGTGTCATGTAAATGTCGTGCCGCTCACGCGAAGAAGCAGCATATATAGTTGTCGACGGAGCCAAAACGTTGCTAGAAGTTGGCAACTTTTCATGACTCATGCACACCTTAGAGGATACACCAGTTTTCATGTATGAATTTGCAACTATTCGAGCCATGATATATGCGAGACTCTGGCTGGTAGCGAGCAGGCAGCACACCAATTGTGAAAATTGAGCAATGATGTGGATGAAGTCTGAAGCTGTGTCCGCATGATGTGTCCATTCAGGGGGTCGTCGTGCGCATGTGACTCACTAAAATACAGAAACAATCGATGATGATGACATCATGCAGATCGATTGTGAAACATATTAAGTTGCATTGCTTTGGAATTGTGTGATTCAACAGGTTAGGTGCTCTACCATATGAATAAATAGATGGAATCAGAAGATGCTACCCTTAGACAGATGATGCTACAAAGGAAGAAATTCATGAAATTGACGTGTTTTACAGATACGCCCATGCATGCTGATGTATCCAATCTTTGGATTCTTTATTGGATAATTCCATATTGCCACTAAATAGATAGGATAACCTCCACGCAGATGCATATAAGGAAAAAAAAGATAGGATGACCAATTCATTAGAGTCGGGTTATGAAGATTTTTTGAAACATCAGTACAGACATAAATGCTAACACATGTATGCACACTCGCCCCAATGAATATACGCACGTAAACCCTCACCTTATGAGCATCTCCAAAAGATTTGGCCTGTTGTTCCGATTTTGAGATTGACGAAGTCACCACACACGCCTCACTGTGCGACCCCCATGCCGAGTTAGGAACTTGAACCCGGTGGACAGATTCCATCACAAGGAACTGAAGCAAATAAGCTACACTTAATTCGCGGTATAAAGATTTTTAGTGCAAATAGTATCCCACCAAATTTGTTGACCAAGAAATTCGGCCATCACGGTTTGTAGCAAACGTAGATAACCTTAGATTTATGAATCCAAAAATGAAAAAATATACACTGTTACGATGATATATCGGTCTATGTTATCCAAAAAAAAGATCCTTACTGAAAATGATTAATAGTACCTAATTTCACAATAAAACAATTAGTAAATTAGCACCAAAGTATCCATGTCAAATACGCTAAATATTTAAATTTAAAATAAAAAATAAAAATTTGCACTTGACCAAAGAGTACATATCGAATACGATTAGTAAATAAAAATATTAAAAATTAAAATATATAAATTAGCAATTAACTCAAGAGTCTAAATCAAATACAATAAATACATAGCTTAATTCAGAATAAAAATAAGGAAATTAATAGTGGTTTTGTGTATGAATTTGGAAGAAAAATAAAGCTAAATAACAAATATTTTCCAAAAATAATTAAGAAAGAACTAAATAGATGTGAACTAATTAAAGACAATATTATATATTTTTTATTAGTATGGTAATTAAAAACAATATTATATATTTTTATTAGCATAAATTTAATACAATTACAAAAGAATTAAATGGATACAAATAAAGTTTAATTTTGACATGGGACCTGGAATTACCATGCTAATAAAAAAATAATATACAATATTGATTTTATAAGGTAATATTAATTGTTTAGATTATTCCAATGAGTTTGTTAAATTCTGATTAACAATAGATAATTAGCAGTATTATATGTGAATTTGAAAGAAAATAGAAAAATAAAAATTAGATGCAAAACAAAAAAATATAATACAGGAAAAAAAGAAATTTTTATTTCATTTCATTTATTTTGAAGAATTTTACTTATCTCTACTTACGAAACTTGCACCAAAAGATGGCACGCCGTTGGGCCACGTCGCGGGCAATTCCCGGCCGTCCGATCGGCCGGGCGGACGGCCGAGATCGGGCATTTTCCGACCATTTTGCAAAAAAGCCCTCGGATTTCATAGAAATAAAAAACCCGCCGTTCACTCCACTCTCTCATGAAAATTTGCGAAAAAGTCCTCAACTTTCCTCAAAATCAACCCGCAGTCCATCAGTCCCAGATCAGGGAAATTTGCAAAGAAACCCTTAAGTTTTCATTGAATCAACCCGCCATCCCGGTCCTTTCTCAGTAATTTTTTATAACAACCCTTGGTCTTCAATCAAATTAAATCACAGCCCGTTCCATCCGTTACTTCTACATGACCAACATTATACATATAATTTGACAACCAAAACACGTTCAAATGAAAATGTGTCCAATATAAAATTTGTTTGACATTTCAAAATCCACAACTTTATTATAGGATATACATTTAAATTCGAAACGCTTTCGGAGTTCGTTAGCACAAACGTTCACATACTATCCATTGCACCTACGGTTCAGACACCAAAACATCTCCAAACTAAAAAGTGTTCAACATAAAAACATTCTAAAATCTAAAAACCTATGCTTTGCTACACAACAAAATTTCAAAATCAAAGCGTTCACGTAATCCATTCGCATAAATGTTTTGTGCAGACACCAAAACATCTTCAAACTAAAAAGTATTCCACATAAAAACTATCTAAAATTTAAAAACCTAAACCTTTGCTACATAATAAAATTACAAATTCAAAGCGTTCACGTAATCCGTTTGCATAAATGTTTACATACGATCCGTTGCACCTACGATTCAGACACCGAAACATCTTCATATTCAAAAAGTTCAATATAAAAGCTACTGAAAATTTAAAAATCAACAACTTCGCTACAGAGTATATTTAAAAAATGCTAAGCTCTTTTCAAATTCGCCTGTTAAACCTACAAATTTTCACACATCAACATAAGATACAATTCAAAATAAAATGTTCCCCATATTCTAAAATCTAAAACCTCCGATACAGTGAACTTCTAAATTCAACGTGCTCTCGCAATTAATTTACAAAAAAATATTTATATGGCTACAACAAAAAAAAACACGGACACATCCACTGCCCACCGCGGCAACGCCGCGGCCTTTTCTAGTACAAATATTAAATCACAACAATTATAGCATGGCTATAGAGTCATGTCATAGCCACTACTTGATCCAATTAGAATTAGGCATTCAAGGCCAAGTATCATTCGAACGTGGCAACCAAGGCATGGTGATAAACCGCTAGCAACAATGAGAAATAGAAATATGATGATGTCTTGCTATGTAGTATTGTGATTAGTGGACCAATGAGATCTGAAAAATTTAGGACAAAACAAATGATAGATGGTCAGGGGCGGAGGCAGAGGGTATTCCTGGTATTCCCAGGAATACCCAACTTATTTTGCAAAAGAACAAATATATATAAAGTATATACTATATATAATTAATGTTGGGTCATATTCTACTGCTTTTAAGTCAAAGAGCATATTATCTAGCCCATGACATATATGTCTCAATATCTGTTCATCTCTAAAGTCTGGCAAAACACATTTTAATTGTCATCTCATCTATTTTACTTGTCAAATCCAAAACTTCGGCCAAGCTAATACACCCAAGCTAATATGTCAGCAAAAGAGCAAGCTAGGTGCAATGGTTCCCAATATTATAGAATGACCCAAACGTCAAGGCCAACTTATATAAGGAGCATAACATTCTATACTTAATTTTCCTCGCAAATTTCAAGTCCAAATTTGTAGCATAATTAAATATTTTTTTCTAAATTAGTGTTCGTGTCTATAGCGTGAAGCATTTAACATTTACACTCAAATTTACATTGTCATTTTTGTATTTACATCTTTTATGTTGGGAATACCCAACTTCAAAATCCTGGCTCCGTCACTGTAGATGGTGCAATCACGTGCAGAGTTCTAACAAGATCTAGAACAAAGCAACATGAAAATCGAGACTTGGCGTGCACATCCATCCATAGCGGGCTGAAGATTGTGTTCAAAAATAGGAAAGAACATGCATGGTAAAGTGTTAAGCATCAGGAATACATCTTCGATGATCGCGGCATAGCGGGTAAAACCCCTTGAGAGAATAAGCAGGAGAGAGAGGATGAGTTCAAAGAAGAAGGCTATACCATGCCAACTGCAATAATGAATGCTTAAAAAACTCATTATGGAAGCATGCATAGAATTAAAATGGTGAAAAAAACATAGATGGTACCTTAGTTTGATCCATCTATAAAAATAAATAAATTACACCATTAGAAACAAACTATATGCATTTGTTTTCAAAATCTGAACAAATGTTTAACATCTGATTGAAGACGAACGTGAGAGATAAGGACTTACATCCTTCAGATATAAGTGTTTTGAGTAACTAATAGAGTAGAAGGAAAATAAAAAAAGACATGACGGAGACAGGGACACAACCAAATGAAGAGACCACACATAGTGAGGACCAATGACTCAACAAGCATGTATGGAGATATAGCAATTGGATATTCGGGGAGCAAAATAAAAAGAAATAGTAATGATACTGATTGAGCCAATAACCTACATCTCAAACTCAATATCAAAATTAAATTAAACTAAAAATTAAACGATAATCGTATGCATGGTAAAAAAAACCAAAAATGATGCATCTATTGCCCATTAAGGTTTCAAATTCAAACTCAAAGTTAAATTCTAACTATAACAAAAAATGGTCCTATATCTCCATGTAAACATGAAAATATAATTTATCAACATCACTACAACGTTCAACCAAAAATATGCATTGTCACTTAAAAATTTAAAAATATAATCATGTTAAAAATACATAATATTTATATTAATTATGTTAAAAACAAAAAAATCTATATAAGTTATTTCCTTCTCACTTGAACTCATGATCAAAAAAACTATGAGATATTATTCTGGGTTTATAGGATAAAATAATTACAATAACACGACTAAATAAAACTATTTTATCTATTAATTTGAACTCAAAATCTATTTGTTAAAAAAACACTAGCTTCCCGCGCTATTTGCGTGGGCCACCTTGCTAGTATTTGATAGTTTGGGGGTTATTTAAACATTTTCACCACGTCACCATCCACATCAGTCGCCATGTGATCAAAACCATCTTGAACCCCGTTTTGATGGGTTATTCAAATGATATTATATAGTTGAAGAGGTTAAACATCCAATTTTATAGTTTGGTATGTGAAATATTCAATCTTTGATTTTATATAGACTTTCTTTTCCTTGAAGTATGGCTCGAAATGGATCCGACATGCAGCGATCGTATTGACCACGTGTCCACGTTGGTTCCTGATGTGTGACGGTTCGAGGCCGGCCTCTAAACAAACACAAGGCCATTATTATCGGCTGGTCAAAGGCAAAAAAAAAAAAGGCATGGGATCCATTTCAGTTGCAACGCCACCCGATTCGCCTGCAAGCACAATGCTTAGATCCACCTAGATCTCGGTTTGCCGCTTTGGTTTTCTTATTACCTCGCGATTCTTCTCCCCGTAGACGTGGACGCAGGCAAACCCTTCTCAGGACCTTGCTTTCAGGTTTGTATTCACATCCGCTGCTCGCAGTTCCATTGGAAATAAGCCAGATTTCTCATGATTTGATCTTCTTAGTTTCGATTACCGTCTTGCATTGATTTGTGCCATGATCGAGAAACTTCGATTTACCATTGGGCGAAATGTGGTTGCCCATTTGCCCTGTATGTCTCGCTCTTGGAGACTGGAAGCTTTCTTAGCCGCTCCCTTCTAGAACGATTCGCTTTGCGTCCATCAGTTATAGCAATATTTTTTTTTCCTTTGGAATCGAGGTTCACCTTCCATTACTGACAACGGAAATTCCAAAGTTCGCATCATTATAGCAATATAGATTTACTGAACACTTTTCTTCTGTATTATGAAGTTTCCATGATTCCAAAAATGTTTGTAGACATCCAACCCAACGAATAGCTATGCGAGTCTCTATGGATATTTTTTTTCCTGAAATGCGCAGAAGAGTTTTTCCTGAAATGTGCAGAAGAGCTGCGCGTCACTGTATTAAAAAAATGCATAATGTTTTACAAGGACCAACGCGGAGCATGACTCACGCTGAACTATAGGCGTACACGTATACGCAGCAGACTCACACATGCCAGAACAGGCAATTCGGTACGACGGTACATTGAGCTACTCGCACCTTTTAAACAACCTATCTCTGAACGGCTCTTTGCAGTTTTACAACTTGCCATCATTTTCAGCCTTTTCCCTACTTAGATTGTTAATGTGTTACAGTATCTAATCATACATTCATTACTTGAATGGTACTGCCGTTTGTTATTGTTTCTTTGTTTTTGTTAGAAAGGTGCCTTCTATGCATGTGGACTCGAACCTAATAAAGATTAAAAATATGAAGATGGCAATTTAAGATTGTGTTTGTAAAAACTGTGTCAGCTAACAGTTACAGTAGATAATTAACATCGGTACGTAATCTCTGAGATTCACTTACAACATGTTTGGTTTCGGGAGTGTGATTATGATGGATCATCCAATTATAATGTAGACCTAATAAGTTTGTTTGGTTCGAAGAATATTATAGGTTGATCCATCGTTGTCCCATCCCTCACAAGCTAATGAGAAACAGTCCCATCCCATTAAGTTAAAAATTCATAGATAGCCCATGATGTATCACTCCATTCTAATAAATGAGTTGATTCCTCAAACCAAATGTCCTATTATGGTGTTTCTCTGTTCATAATCATTCAAACAAATTTCTTATCACATTTTTGGAAGGACATGCTGATTAATACTGGCTTTGCCTTTTGTATTAAATTACATTATCTAACTTATGTATATACTCTTCCGTTTGCCCATGGAACCAACAATGTTGCCAAAATAGAAAGCATGGCCGAGCATGAAAAGAGTGCAAATAAAGCGGCACGGATTAACCAATTGGTGAAGTCAATGACCCAGGAACTTAATTATTACTGGTCACTGGGAGAGGAGTTCGACAATGGATCAAACTCTTGCATGATTTACAAAGTTCAGCAACATATTCGTGATGTAGACAGGTTCTCTTATCAGCCTTTACTTGTATCAATAGGGCCATATCACAATGGCTCTGCTGCTTCAATGGATTTTGAGCGAGTAAAATGGCGTTTTCTAGATTATGTGTTGAAGCTGAACTGTGATAAAAAGTTGCTGGATTACCTGACTGCACTTGGTGAACTTGCAAAACAAGCAAGGCATTGCTATTCCGAGGATGTTAATATGAACAACGAGGAGTTCATTGAGATGCTTTTGCTCGATGGATGCCTCATTCTAGTGGGTCTTGGAGGCACCAACAACATGCTAGCGTGCAGACAACACGAGGTACCTTCCAGATATGATCCAGAAGAGATAACCGCAGGTACTGAAGGATCAGGCAACCTTAACTATGTACAAGGAGATGCTACGAGTTCAGAAAGCAAAACAAGTCATGGTAAGAGCCAGAATGATGAGACAGAAGCTTCCGGATCTTCACAACAAACTGAAGATGTTGGACAGTGGTTTATTAGATTTATGAATCATGATCTACTACTGCTGGAAAACCAGATCCCATATTTCATTGTCGAGAAAATATACGAGCTAGTCTCCGGTAAGGATGCCACAACTGCATCTTGTTCAGAGGAATTTGCAAAGTACATAGAAGCTGCTCTGCGGTGCTATCCAAAGGCAATCCAAGAATCTGACAGGCCAAAGCATTTTCACCATTTACTTCACTTGTGTCATTTCTACTTCAGGCCTACTCAGAGACCAGAAGAGGAACTTCATCATCAGGCTGGACCTCAGTTTCTTAACAGATTTCTCAGTTTTGGTCGTAAATATATAAAGGTTGGGCATGGTGTTGAGGACATAGAGGGAGGGCTATCACCGAACCAGGATACGGAGTATCTTCACGCTGGACAGCAGCTAAACCGTTGGCGCCGAGCAGCGCAATATCTAGAAGCTGGAATTAAGTTTAAGAAACGGCGGTACGACAAACTTGATCCCCACTCTGTATTAGACATAAAATTTGGCAACGGGGTGATGGAAATCCCATGTCATGTCATTGACGAGTACACTGGGACTCTATTCAGAAATCTTGTTGCTTTTGAGCAGACTTGCCCACAATTTGGAGATGATGTTACTGCTTATATAGTTTTCATGTCTCAGCTTATCAGCATGCCTGAAGATGTTACACTGCTTTCCGAGAGAGAAATCCTTGTTCACCATCTTGACAGTGACGAAACAGTGTCAGATCTGTTTACTATGCTCAGTAAAGATGTGGTCTTCGATTTTAATGGTACGTACTACTTGAAATCTTTGTGTCAAATCATGGAAGCTCACTACCAGAGTCGTCTGAATCGGTGGATAGCCTGGTTGTGGTTGAATCATTTCAGCAACCCATGGCTGTGCCTAGCTGCATTTGCTACTGTTATTGTTCTGATTTGCACGATAGTGCAAACGATTTTTGGCATCTTGGCCTACACTAATCCACCAAGCACATAGACTCCGCATGTAAATTGCCATTACAATGGGCAGAAAGCTGTCGACCGGTTTTTGTGTTCGCACAACGCATCATCTACCAGGATGCATACATCGTTTTCATCCGAGTAGCTATTGACTAGAATTGACATCTGTACCGAGACACCTATTACAATATCGTTGCTTCCGATATTTCTCTGCCATGCGGATGCTGTAATACTGGCTTGATGTGACCTTATTTTCCCTCTCGTTTACTCTAGTAGTCTATCAACCCGTGCCCTGCACGAGCTAATAATTCAGAAGACGTGAATATTAAAATTTCATTAAAAATATAGACCAACATATAATAATGATTATTATTTACCTTGTGCTCTCTCTTATTAATTAAATATCTTTTCCCATTTTACATCACACTTCTATATGTGTATTATTGAATTCTCAATTTGAGCTACACGTTTAGCATGAAAATTGATATTCTCATCGTTCATCCATATATGTATATATAGTCTACATGGTGACACTCATCATATACCATTGCATGTATATGCCTTAATAAGTTACCATCTTCCATATTAAATATTGGTAGAATTAGATAAGAAAAAGTCTATTTTAATTTACTATCCTCACCAATTCACTTTGTCTGTTTAAACCCATCAAAAAAATTTAGGCTCAATCTACTCCTTCGAATTATTACAGTTGGTCCAATCTTCCTCTAATGAGATTTCTCTAATTTAATTCTCCATGTACAAGTTGACTTAATAAAAAAATCGAGATGACTTATAACATGATGTCCTATTTTAGAAAAACACATTAAAATGTTTTCACGATTTCTTTTCATACAGTTTTGTATCTATATGATTAATTTCACCTTAAAAATTCCTAGCATATTAAAATAACAATGAAAAATTATTGATATAATTTTGCACATAAGGCACCATATTCTCTACTTGCTTACAAAATTTGAGTCCAAAACTCACTTTGTACATAGAGAAACAAAAATAAAAAATTTCATTAGAAAGTAGATTGGACCAGCTAAAATAGTTTGGTGGTAGTAAGACTAAATTTTGTTCAAGGGGTGAAGCAGAAAAAGTGAATTGGTGAGGGTCTTAAAATGAATTTTTTCCATTAGATAATTTAGATTCATATATTGGTGTACTTTAATGACAGATGTGGGCAATTTCGATTTAAATTTAGAATTTGAGTTAAATGTTGAACATGGAAATATGTGTTTTCATCTTTTTCGTGTACACTTTATATGTGCATGGTGAGACACATTATGCATACATATTATAAGTTAATACATATTTTCTACATTAGTAATTAATGGAACACATATTTAATTTAGAATCATATATTGGTGTACTTTGGGATATTTTTTGTAATGATATGTTGTTTTTTAATAATAGCAAATGTAGGTAATTTTCATGCAAATTTAGGGTGTTACCGTAAATTACTTTGCAATGGTATAGGTAGGGAATTTATATGAATATTTTAGGGGTTACTTTAGTTTATTTTTTATATTGGCAGAGGTGGGTAATTCACATATAGATTTAGGGGATTATTTTAGGCTATTTTTATAATGACAAAAGTGGATAATTTTTCAAAAAATATAATAGATCTAACGATTATAATGATTAGAGTATACAGATGGATGGCTAGATGATTATTGTGAGAATTTCTATAATTGTTTTCTAGCGCCTCTAGTGAGGATTAGTGTGAAGTCTTCAAAGGAAGCCTCCAGTCAGTAATAATAAGATTACTCACCCTATAATAGTTAATCATGTTGATTAGTTGTATTAAAAATGATCAATATCTACGAGATATTACACGTGGTTACGAAAACTCATCTACAATCAACATATTGCAGGTGGTTTTTATTGTTAAACATCTAAACAATACCCCTCGGTTAGAATTTCATCTACTCCCTTCATCCTGAAATATAAGGAATTCTAAGTTGTTCTAAGTCAAACTAGATAAATTTTGACCAAGTTTTCTAGAAAATAAGAATAATATTTAGGACATCCAATGAGCACTAGTAGACTCATTATAAAATATATTTTGATATTTTACTTATTTGATTTGATAAATGTTAATTTTTCTCTATAAACTTGTCAAACTTTGAAATGTTTAACTTAGAGCAAACTCACTAACTCAGAATGCCCTTTATTGCAGGACGGAGGGAGTATGATAATCCAATGTCATAGACATTGTTTAGAATGTGTGTACTCTTTCTGTCCCAAAATAAGTGCTCTTTTAGAGGTCAAAATTTGTCCCACAAAGAATGAATTTATAGTATTAGGACCAACTATATTTAATTGCATGCACATTTAATCAACTTGTTTTTTAATTTTCCAATGTACATGCACATTTAAATTGCTTGGACTTTTTCGTTTCCAAGGTGTATTTGCATTTAATTGCTCACATTTTTTTCTTCTCAAGGCTTGATTCATGAAATTACGTGTAGAATTAAAGATTTTAATTAGGGGCACCATGGTCATTTCTCATGACTACTAATGTGTCTGAAAAATATTAAAAGAGCACTTATTTTGGGACCGAGAGAGTAATTCGTTAAGTTATGTAAATGGTTTTTATATTAGAAGCACTCCCTCCTTTCATTTATAATCATCGTATATCGTATATTGGTGCTTCACCGAGGTCAAGGACATCATGCCTAGTTACACATATTTCAACATTTTTTATGATGAATCAACGAATCTCAACTAAACATTTCAGATAGGAACACATATGTATCTATGGTTGGTTCTCCCATCTTATTTTAGTAATCCACCAATCTACTACTATTGTTATAGATTGCCCGCTCCTTCCAGTCAAAAAGCGCTTATGCCCGCTACGACCCCTGCGAGCTAAAGAAAAGAAAAATATAAAAGGAAAATCATGGGCCGCTTCTTTCACGGTCATGGGTTTCCACCCTAACCCGAATAGCTCGGATCGCGTCCTCCGATTTACGGTTGTTTATCTTTTGAGTTCTGATGTTCCCAACGCGCGATTCCTATTGCCTTCAACTTTGTTTGCAGCCATTTCGAGACAGTATCGGGTACCGGCGGAGTACACTATAGAAAGGTACAAATCCCTGATCTGATTTGGGTGAATTTTTTTGGTTAGGGATCTAGAAATGATGCTCGCAAGTTGTTCTCTTGTACTCATGTTAGGGAGCAGTTGCAATCGCATTCGCTTCAGTTCTCCCACTGGTGTAGGGTGCGAAAGGGTAAGATTTTTTTTTAGATAATGGGAAAAGGCGTCCCGGCCTTCACCTCATATGAGGCTAGAGCCTACCTATTACATCAAACTGCAGCGCTTCCGTCTGCCATCACACCTAAGTAGTTTACAAAAGCAAATAGGAGACACCAACATAGTTTACATGGGAAGTTATTGAGCAGCAATTCTATTGCTAAATCTCCATCCATGGTTGGCAAATACTTGCATCGCCGTCGTCTCCAAGGCACGGCATGCTTCCTTGATCATGTTGGTGTCGTCATCACACTTTTGTAACTGCGCCCACATCCGTAGCCAATATGTGCCTCTGAAAAGTACCTGCATATATGTTTTCATTGGAGCTTTGTCAAAAACAATATCATTTCTACTTAACCATAGAGCCCAGCATAAAGCGGACACTCCACATAAAAGTTTAGCTTTTGATTTTGAGTGAAACCGTAGTAGCCAATCATTAAACAATTGATCGACACTAGTAGGTATAGGTAAATCAAAAGCGTATTGTACAGTCCTCCAGAGAAATTTTGCAAAATGACAATCAAAGAAAAGGTGTTGGATAGTTTCAT
Organism: Alloteropsis semialata; assembly: GCA_004135705.1. Lineage (NCBI taxonomy): Eukaryota > Viridiplantae > Streptophyta > Magnoliopsida > Poales > Poaceae > Alloteropsis > Alloteropsis semialata. The sequence goes on from CM014276.1 coordinate 62,082,388, forward strand.
TATGTGAACAAAAAGCACATTTCTTACTCCCATGCCAATTACGCCTAGCAAGATTGTCTTTTGTAAGGACTACTCCTCTATGCAAGTACCACAAAAAGATTTTAATTTTGAGGGGTAATTTAGCTTTCCATAAGGTCCTATTTTGTCTCACATTGCCATTGCAAATTAAAGCACTATACATAGAATGAACAGAGAAGATACCGCTCTGATGTAAATCCCATCTAAAAACGTCATCCATCTCATTCAGTCTAACATGAGCAATTCTAGCAACTAGATTATGCCAAAGAGTTAATTATTCCCTACCAAGCCACGTCGGAAAGAGATATTTAAAGGTACAGCACTAAAAACCGTTGCTACAGATATGTGCTTCTTCCTTGCAATGTTGTACAGTGATGGATATTGTTGACTAAAGGTGAAGTTCCCCAGCCACTTATCCTCCCAAAACCTAATGTTCTCCCCATTATTTAGTTGAAAACTGCCAAGATTAAGAAACTTTTCCTTAACCTTCATTAAGCCCGACCAAAAAAATGAGTCTCCAGGTTTCTTCTGGACCTGTGCTATTGTTTTATTCTTTATATATTTCCTATGAAGGAGTGTTTGCCATATGCCATCCTCATTAATCAATTTGAACAACCATTTACTAAGTAGACATTGGTTTTGGATATCTATGTTTTGGATGCCTAGCCCCCCTTGATCTTTTGGCTGACATAGACTGCTCCACTTAGCCAATCTATATTTCTTTTTGTGATTATCACTTTGCCAAAAGAAGCGGGATCTATAATACTCCAATTTCTCCAAGACGCCCCTAGGGACTTCGAAGAAAGAGAGCATAAACATAGCTAAACTCGTTAAAACAGAATTAATTAGCACTAGCCTGCCCCCCACAGACAAGTGCTTTCCTTTCCAACTACTTAGTTTCTTCTCAAAACGTTGTTCAATTGTGTTCCATTCTGCATTACTTAATTTCCTATAGTGCATAGGTATTCCAAGGTATTTAAAAGGATAATTTCCTGATTGACACCCAAATAAGTGTGAGTATTGTGACTCACACTGTTGTGCCTCACCAAAACAGAAGATTTCACTCTTATGGAAATTAATCTTTAGCCCAGACAATTGTTCAAAAGCACATAAAAGTAGCTTAAGATTTTTTGCCCTCTCTAGATCATGATCCATAAAGAGAATTGTATCATCTGCATATTGGAGTATCGACAGTCCATCATCCACGAGATGTGGAATTACTCCTTTAATTTGTCCCTGTACCTTGGCTCTATTAATGAGAATGGCTAGCATATCTACCACAATGTTAAAGAGGATTGGAGACAAAGGATCTCCTTGTCTCAAACCCTTCTTTGTCTGGAAGTTTTGTCCTACTTGGTCATTTATTTTAATTCCCACATGTCCCCCTTTCATAAAAGAGTCAATCCATTGACACCATGTTGGTGAGAAACCTTTCATTTCAAGAGTTTGTCTGACAAATGACCATTTTACCTTGTCATAAGCTTTTTCGAAGTCAATTTTAAAAATGACTCCACTATGCTTTTTCTTGTGCATCTCATGTATTGTTTCATGAAGAATTACCACTCCTTCCATGATATTCCTGCCTGGTAGAAAGGCAGTTTGAGTAGGACTGATTACTTTTTGTGCTACCTCAGTAATTCTATTTGTAGCTACTTTTGTGAAAATCTTGAAGCTAACATTAAGCAAACAAATAGGCCTGTACTGCTGTATCTTGATAGCTTCCTTACATTTTGGTAAGAGTATAATTGTTCCAAAGTTGAGACTATAGAGGGGAAGTGTGCCAGTATGAAAATCTTCAAATAAAGCCATCAAGTCATTTTTTATTAAGCCCCAAAAGGCCTGATAGAATTCAGCAGGGAAACCATCAGGCCCGGGAGCTTTATTGTGCTCCATTTGAAAGATTGCCTTTCTAACTTCCGCCTCATTAAATTGTTCAACTAGAACTTGGTTTTCTAGGTCTGTCACCTGTGGGATATCATCCTTTCGCGTCGCATCCAGGCGGAAATTATTTTCCTCTGGAGGACCGAAAAGGCCCTTGTAATAAGTGGTAATGTACTTTTTTAACTCCTCATCACCACTTAGTACTTGGTTCCCATCCTGTAATTGAAAGATCCTTGTCTTTCTGTGTTTTCCATTTGCTACAAGCTGAAAGTACTTCGTGTTTGAATCACCTTCTAGTAAATCCTTTGTCTTGGCACGTTGATACCATTTTATCTCCTCCTCTCGTAAGAGTTGTGCTAAACGGTTACTCAGACATTGTTTAACATCAATCTCATGGGAGGACAGGATAGAATGCTCAGCCTTTTTATCTAAAGCATCCAATGTATCAAGTATGCCTTTCTTTTCTTTCTTATATGCCCCACTGACATTTTTTGCCCAACCCCGAAGGAATTGACGAAGCCTTCTAATCTTTGCCTGCCACCTTTCCATGGGGTTGTGTCCCTGATTTTCTCTAGACCATACATCCTTTACCATGTCCATGAAGCCATCTCTCAATAACCAACCTAACTCAAATTTGAATAAAGGTTGATTACTACTAGACGATGGTTCACCAGTGTTCAATAATAATGGTGTATGGTCAGATATGTCTCTAGACAAGGCAATCACAGTAGATAAGGGAAACTTCTGTTCCCATTCTGTGGCCATCAAAATCCTGTCTAGTTTTTCATATGTTGGATTTGATAAAGAATTAGCCCATGTATATCTCCTCCCAGACATGTCAAGTTCTCTCAAGTTTAAACCATCGATAATGGCATTAAACAAGAAAGGCCATCTATTATCATAATTATCTTTATTTTTGTCTTGAGCACTTCTCAATATGTTGAAGTCACCACCCAGTAAAATGGGAAGGTTTTCATGACTACACATATTGACTAGCTCTGCTAGGAATTGCTCTTTAAGATTGTTCTGTGCTGGTCCATACACGACTACCAATGCCCATTTGAAGCTATCAAATTTATTGCACAAATGGAATTTGACATAGTGGTCACCCTCATCAATCGCTCCTATATCAAACATATTAAGGTCAATGCCTAAAAGAATTCCACCTGAGCGGCCTCTAGGCTCCTTAACATGCCAAAGAAAATCTCTACCAGCACATAAGTTCTTCAAGAAAGGAGATGTAAAGCTTTTCCTACCAGTTTCTGAAATAGCAATGAAACTGAGATTATGCTCTTTTGTAAGGTCCGAGATGAATCGATGTTTTTTTGGGTCCTTAAACCCATCACTGTTCCAAAAAACGCCTTTCATTGTGGTTTTATTTTTGAGATGTCGATTCCTTGGCCCTTTTTGTTTTTCTTGGAGGTAGGTTTTGGTTTTGGAACAATACAATCACTTGGATCATTGTTCATATCCATCACCTCCTCCATAATCTCTCCACATAAATTATTTAAAATGAATTTATCCAATTCTTCCTCCTCTGCCATTTCCTTCTCTTCTTTTTCTAGCACTTTCATTTTCTTGTCAGTACTATTAATATCTCTTACCCTAAGACCTTCTACATTTTTCAAATGATCAATAGAACCCTTAATACTAGTACCATCAGATCCTAAAAAGATACCAATACTACTAAAATTTGTGGTAATTAAATCATCTGAAAAATGCGTAAAAGAGTTAGGCATATCAGTGTCACCTTCGTTTCGTGCAGCCTTTAATTTCTCAGCCCGGTCCTGGTTGACCTCATCTATAGTTGCCGCCCGGCGCTTGCTCTTGCGTGTGGTAGCATGGGACGGAGACGCCTCTGGTATGGCCGCCAAGGCCTCCACAGATTGTGCTTCGCTCTCTACATCCTCCTGACCATAATGCTCCAGCTCTTGCGCCAACTCATCACTGTTAAGGGTGGAGAATTCACTGTCCACCATAGGTGCGAAAGGGTAAGATGGATCCTCGCTAGTCACTCTGAACCCTGAGCTCAATAACGTGATGCAAAACGTAAATTTGACAGGCAAGCTGTGCAGACTACGACAACTTCACCCCAATACTACTGAGAATTATGGCATTTGGGACTGCAATTGTGGTAGTAATATAGTAGGCAACTGAAGCTTGCAGCCTTGCAAGGTGTTTGCTCGTGCCCAACCATTCTGCAAACAACATTGATGCTAGAGCTTTCTTAGCGCTGATAGAGAGCCAGAGAGGTGATTTTGTTGACGAGGCTCTTTAATGTTGAGACCTTAGTAATCTACTTAAGGTCAGTTAATTTTCTTTTGTAAAAAATAGAGAATCATATGAGGCTGTGTTATCGCTCTTACCGCAGCTTAAGGATTTGACTGTAAATCATCAAGTATCATAGAAGTTACTCACAGATGCTAAAATTCAGATATAATATTTACATACTGAACATGTATGAACTGATACCTGCACATTCAGCTGTTAAACCCTTTTCATTTATGCAACAGTTTGGTTTCAGTTCGCACATTGGTGTCAACTATAACTCCAAGCTGATTTTCATCAATTAGGAAGCCATGACTCCAGGGGTTGGCACTAGAGCACATTACGATTTTGACAAGATGGTAATTTCCATGACTGACAAAATGAATTCATTCTGGGCATTATTTGAGACTGCTGAGAAGGAAAGTAGTATATGTCAAATTTACAGAGCCCCACAGCACATTCGCGAACTTGACAGTAACGCATATGAACCCATTGTATTATCTATTGGTCCATACCACCATGGATCCTCCCAGCTGCAAGACATGGAGAAGGTGAAGTGGGAACATCTGGGCCACATTTTAAAGCTGAATTGTGGAGTAAGTCTGCATGATTATCTCAGGGGTATTGCTAAGTTGGAGAAATTAGCAAGAGCCTGTTATTCAGCAGATGTAGCAATGGACAGGAAGAGTTTTCTGCAGATGCTCTTGCTTGATGGCTGCTTTATACTTATTACCATTGATGAAAATATCAGCAGGGGATCATGCGAGGGTGAAGCTTCTTTGAGTACAGCTACTCAAGAAGTAGTTGGAGCAAATTTGGAAGCATCCGCAACTTTAGCTGTGGCAGAAAGTGGAGGAACCTCGGGCACAGAATCTAAATGCGCTCAGTATATGCCACCAATAGAGGTGGAGATAACAGAGGTCAGACCAAAACAAGAAGGATCCATGGAATATGATTGGAAACATGAAGAGGAAGGTAAAAATCCTGATGACCATAGGAAAATTGGAGATTGGTATAGTCAATCAGCTTGGCATGACATTTTCCTGCTAGAAAACCAAATACCATTCTTCATTGTTGAGAAGATATACCAACTGGCTATGGGGAAAAGCGTCAGTCTATTGCCAGTTGCAGATAAAGCTTGTAAATGTGTACAAGATGTATTGTGTCACTATCCAACGGCTATACAAGATCCTGGTAGACCGAACAATATCCACCATTTGCTTCACTTATGTCATGCGTATCTCAGACCTACCCAGAAACCCTATGATGGTCGTGAATCTCAGCCAAGACAGAGCTACTTTTACCGTCTGATATATATAGGGCGGAAATATTTCCATTTTGGCAAAAAACAAGAAGATATTATTCAAAACAGACTTCCAGTGCAGCATTTGGATTGCTTCCAAGCTGATGAACTACCAATTCGATGGAGACGCGCTCAACATTACCACGAAGCAGGAGTTAGAATTAGAAAAAGGGAATGGAACAACTACAGCCGGCACTCACTGCTGGACATCAAATTTAGCAATGGGGTGATAGAGGTTCCGTTTTTTCCTGTAGACGAGAGTACAGAATCTCTATTTAAGAACTTAACCGCATTTGAACAGATAGACCCTCGGTTTGGTAACGACATCACCGCCTATGTTGTTTTTATGTCAGAGTTTGTCAGTGCACCAGCTGATGCCACACTCCTCACTAGGAACGGGATAATAGTGCACATGCTGGAAAGCGATGATGAGCTGCCAGCTATATTCAACAGGCTGAGTAAACAAGTCTCCTTCACTTTTGGTAGCCATTACTACCTAAAACCACTGTGTCACGCATTGGAGGTTCATTACCAGAGTCGTTTGAATAGATGGATTGCTTGGCTCTGGCTTAACCACTTCAGCAACCCATGGCTAGCCCTTGGTGCCTTTGCTGCAGTCATCGTGCTTTTATGTACTGTGGTTCAAACTGTATATACTGTCTTGGCCTATGTAAAACCCTCTTCATAGACTTGTGGTGTGCTCACTTCTATGACGTCGTGCTAAGGCCAATCTGACATTATAACAACCCAATTATGGTAAGGCCCATGCAAATAGCGCGGGTAGCTAATTCTTTTTTCTTTTGCCAATATTCATGTATTTTTACTTAGGAATATGAATGCAGATAGTTTTTTGTTTCCTCTAATGCTAGCATGTTTTTTCAGATGTTGTCTATGTTTTTCTTTCATTAATAAGTACTTTTTTGGACCATGAATTCAGCAGAAAAGTGAATGCCTTATAAAGAAACATATTTTTTATAATTTCCAAAAAATATAAATATTTATGTTTTTGATATGAATGCAATTTTTTAAATTTTTGGCTGATGGTATACATTTTTTTCTTGAGAGTTTTAACTTTTATTTGTGCATGATAAATTATATGTAGATTTTTAGAAGATCGAGGTAAGTGGTTCAATGCGTATACCAGTGGAAGTAAATAGTCTTCTTTCATTTCTTTGTTCTCCAATCTCCGGTTGATATAGCCCCATGCATGCGTGATCCGATATTTATCTTATGGTTACCCCACCTTTTTCCTAGAATGAACCATGCATGGGTCAGTAAATTCACTATTGTAGCCACCATGATATCAAAGATGGATCCTTAACACATGACGGTGTGCATATTTTGCTCTTTCCGAACATTACCTACAGCTTGCTATGGATTGGAACAAGCATGTCAAACATAGACTTCCATGTTGCTGTGTTCTAGATCACATGAGCGAGCCCTCCACGCGTGACTGCATTTCCTTCTTAATTAATTTTGTTAGATCTCGGCCGTTGAATGATCATAGCAAGCTATCACCTTGCTAGTTATTTCTCATTATCGTTGGTGGTGATCATCGTGTCTTGATGGCCATGTTAGGGTGATACTCGGCCTTGTGACTGCACGGTGCACGGAGACCATTGTTCTGCTCCTAATATTTGTACGCTAGTTATTATTGCACTTTTTACGTCTACCAACTCTCATCGCTTTTTAAAAACAAAATCAGTGATTGTGCATTTGATCTCTGTATGATGGTATCTGTCTACACATTTTCGAGGCCAACCCACTATTTTATCCATAGTTGTCACCACCGTACCCTCTCATATCTGACCGGTGTTGGCTTTTTCCTCTCCTTTGTTTTGATCGTAGTTGTTCCTTGTAAGCTATTGTTATTAAGTTGTGCTTCTCCATGACACCAGGTTGCTTTTCTTGGTTATTGTCCAGCTCTCTAAATTGCACACTCTATCCCATCATCTTTTAATTCGCAAATTGAATAGAAGTTGAGATATCAATTTCATTGTTTTGTTTTCAAATTGAGTTTTTTATTAATTATATTTCATTTGGCTATTTTTCTTCCATTTTTTATATAAATCAACTACTAATTTTTATTTTCAATTATAGATTTATCCATTTATCAATCATACTTCACATGAAATAATTCTTCAACTGATAATTTATTGTTACTTTATTTAATTAAATTTTAATTGTATTTGGCATAAACTATTTATATGGTTATTTTGCTTCCTAATTCGTATGCCAACTATGAAATATTTCATCAAGGCTAATTATGGTTTTTTCTTCAAAATATTTAGTTATTTTATTAAGTATATTTGGCAAAGAACCTTTATTCAGCTTTTTTCCTTCTTAATTCTATATAGAGCAACTACTAATTTTATATTTTAATTCGAAATTTAGCTATTTACTAATCATATTCAACATAGACTCTTTGGTCAAGTGCTAATTTTCCTATTCTAAAATTAGTTTGATCTTATACGACATGGACTCTTCGGGTTAATATAGACCATCAGACTATCATAAAATCAAGCCGTATGTTTTTCCCTTTCCCGGTTAATGTGTGAATTTCAAAGTTCCTCTCAGCTAGCGTGGTGGCCTTTTTTATATAATACTACTATATTAATAGATTGAATTACCCATCAACTTAATGGACATGACCAATCAAGCCACAGTCAGTGTGCCCGTGTCCCGTGTGGACTGCACCTCTGCACGCCTACTTTTTTTTTCGATAAGGGAAGTTTTATTACTTTCAAGATAGTTACATCAAGTTGATACAAGTATCTTGAAAATCCTCACGGCCTCTGCAAAAAAATGCACACAACCTTACAAAAAGTTTTAACAAAACTTTAGACACACTAATTGCCTTCAATCCGAAGACTAGATTGACACCCATGTGCCCGGGTAAAAAACTCCATGGCCACCCGCGCCAATTGTTGAGATGCCACTGCAACCGAACCTTGTGAAGTTGGCTTCTGAAGGACATTCCAAGTACGAAGCCAATGTATAACCCAAAAGATAACCCGCAAAGGAGAAGAATTCTGTTTCTTTTCAAAAACCAAATCATTCCTGCATAACCATAGCAACCAACAAGTAGCTGCCACTCGGTGCAAGTGCTATGAAGACCCCAGTTAGGCAGATATTGATGTCTTGTTTGGTTCACTATGTGGGTAATTGTCTACAGGTTGGCATGCGCTGTGCAAACTAAAGGAGCTCATGACACGGGGGACACAGAGATATCTCGACGACAATGAAATACTCTGCGCCACACATTTGTTCCTACCCTTTGTTGAGCTCTGCACCAAACTTTGCCCGAATCGGGCTCCCTACACACTTCGGTCGACACTTGGCAAATTGTAAGAGCAGTTCAAGAGGGGCAAAAGTTTGCATGTGCTCCTCAGTAGCACAGCTTACATAATAGTGTCACATTCCTATAAGATATTCCAACTGTGACTTGACAATCTAGACTCAGCTCTATATATGGCGAGGTTCCATTGGTCATCAATTGTGTTGCTTCTCTTCTCAAAAGAAAAGTTGATCAGTGCTATAGACTACTGCTTGCTCAGTTTTTGATCGCAAAGACGCAAACCATGGCTAGGGATATGGCTAACAAGGTGTTGGTTATCTCGGTCCTCATCCTCGTCGTGACCAACGGGCTTGTTCCCCCGGCGGAAAGCCGAGGAATGGCAACTGAGCACAGTGCTGCAGAATCATCAACAGGCGCCATTTCTCGTGAGTTTCATTTAATTTTACTGGATGCATGCTTTCGTTATAAGGATTCTGGTTTCTGGAAGGATTTCGTTATAAGGATTTCTGGTTTCTAATAGCCTTCTCTCTTCATCTATGTTCTTGCTAGAGCATGACTCCCCTAATGGCATCATCGAGGAGAAGGGTTATTTTGCCATACGCCCAATATCCCGTCCACCGCGTCTTTCTCCATGCCGTGCTAAGGCCAAGAATTGTTGAAGGCTTGCTCCTGTCGCATTCATCAGTTGTGTCCGTAAGCTTGTTGGCTGAGTTACTGATCTGCAAGTTATAACCTGTAGTAGTTTGTGCTATAGTAAAATCAGAACCAAGAATTGCTGAAGGCTTACTCTGTCGCATTCATCAGTTGTATCTGTAAGGTTGCTGGCTGAGTTGCAGATGTGCAACTACCTGCAGCTGTTTCTGTTCTAAAATATAAGAGCGCCTTTTCTCATAAGCCGAAAATGCACTTGTCTTGATATGATGGTCTACATTCTACAAGGTGTCATGCGTGGCTCTAAATTGGTCATATAAATGCCATCAGCCTCTTTAGTCGAGAAACCATATATAAGCTGATGAAACACATAGTATTTTTTTTTGGCGAAAAAACATAATTTTGTACTAATGTTTAGTTAAAAAAGCTAATTCATAGGAGCAAGTATGATTTCGATGCATATACTAATGTTTAGTTTTAAAAATCTAATTCATAAGAGTAGGCATGATTTCGATGTAAGTTAGATATCCAATGTCATACTGAAATCAAGTAGCTTGCTGATTGCCGTGATACTATCTGAATAGCTAATACTGTTCTGAAGCGAGAATATTATTCTGCGCTATGTTTGTAAAGACAATTGATGCCTCGAAGCATTACAGGCCAGTTTATTCATCCATTGACAGCAGGGACAGCAGGGGCTGCAAATACACAACACAGCCACGGACAGATCAACTGATATGCCGAATAGGTGGTGCCAATCTAAAGAGAGAGATCAGCCAAATCAAACGATCTTGAGACCGCCTTGTACCAAGAATCAGCCCTCTTCTTCCTGTGGGCCTCATCCAGTTTCGGGTGGAAGACCGTCGTGTTCTCCTTGTGCAAACCTGCGAATACTTGCTCCTTCGTCCAGACACCAGCAGATAACCCTGCTGCATACGCAGCTCCAAGGGCTGTCGTCTCTATGTCAGCTGGCCTGACAACAGGGCTACCCAACAAATCAGCCTACAGGTAGGTGCATACAACGTTAGTGCTCTGGAAGAAACGATCCGATTACATGCCTAATCCATGATCTGGGTAGTTTACTATAAGAAATTTAACATTTGCTAGAAAGAATATTAGAACATTTCAGCAAGGATATAGATTGCTGCATTAAATGCCAAACACACACTTAAGAACCTATTTGGCAGAGCTCCTTTGGAAGTGATTGTCTGCGAGAATAATTATCTAAGGGGAAATGGATTCTGTGGCTGAGAGTGATTCTCTAGGATAAACTCTTTGGAGGAAGTGATTCTGGCGAAGAACAGGACAGCGAGAAGCTATTTTTTTTTAATTTTCCAGCATCTTGTTCATTTCAGAGAATCACTTTATGCTGCAAATTGCTGTTTGGCAAAGCTCTCCCCATAGCATCACCGTGGGAGCTGCTTTGGGAGCTCTGCCAGCCAGGCTACCTTGTCAAGAACATTATGTCTTGATTATCCAAATAAAAAAGATCATCTCTTGTGCATTTTTCTATATTCTGCAAGCTGCTTCTAGAAAGACCAACTTTCAAGCCATTTACACAAAAAGGATGACCGATGTGAATTCTTTTTGAGGGAAATGATGATGCGAGTGATAAGCCAAAATTTCATTCAGAAATGAGACACTGTAGATTTTAAACGTTGAACAAGTGTTAGATGCAGTTCTTTCTATAGATACTAGTGCAAAATTTGCGCTGATGGAGTCCACAGCATAGCGCTATGACTGCAGTTCTGAATTCTGAATGCCAAGCATGCCCTGGAAAAGAAGGTGGTCATTTCTCACCAAAAAAAAGGTTGGTGTTTTCAAAACTTGGTCTAAATTTCAATTGGAAATAGGGACACTATGAGCCAATTTCCTGCATTTGTCCATTTTCAGCAAGCTGAAAGGTGCAACTATAAAAGCATTACTCGAAAAATAATATAGAACAGTGTCAAATTATCTGGTGATATAATATTTATGTTGACTCCCAAGTGGAATTCTTTAGTTCGGCTTTATATTTACTCTGATTCAGAAGACATCCATACCAAGTGAAAGAATATATTCATTCCTGTGATATAATACATGCTCTTTTAAAATGTACTACCATTTTGTTCATTTTTCTTTTGAAAAACAGCTTGGAAGGAGAAACTTTTCTTTACCTGTATCTGCATAAGAAGATTATTAACAGTAGCACCTCCATCAACACGCAACAAGAACTCCCCATCTGCACTCCTTACTTCTCCTGCCTCTCCAGCATCCTTGTGCATGGAGCTGAGGACATCATTCACCTGAAAGCACATACTCTCAAGTACCGCTCGAGCAATGTGTCCCTTATTTGTGAACCTTGTGATTCCAATACAGATCCCCCTTGCGTCGTCCCTCCACCATGGTGCAAACAACCCACTGAATGCTGGCACAAAGTATACGCCGCCAGAATCTGGAACAGTGTCAGCCAACTTTTCAATTTCGGCTGCTGTTTGAATGATCCCAAGGCTGTCCCTCAACCATTGAACTGCTGCGCCTGCAATTGCAATGGATCCCTCAAGAGCATAATTAGTGGGTGCAGTTGGGCCAAGCTTGTAAGCAATGGTGCTAAGAAGACCATGGGAGGACTGGGTAGGCTCTTCCCCTGTGTTGAGAAGGATGAAGGCACCAGTCCCATAGGTGCTTTTTGCTTCACCCTTTTGGCATAGCTGCCCAAGCATAGCAGCATGCTGATCTCCGAGACACCCTGAGATGGGGACACCTGCCAAGGGGAACCCATCGGCAACCACACCAATTTTCTCTGAATTACTAATTATCTTTGGTAAAATAGCTGCAGAAATTCCTAATGCGTCTAGTGTTGGTTTATCCCAATCAAGTGTCTTTAGATTCATGAGCATTGTGCGAGATGCATTTGAGCAGTCAGTGACATGCTTCCCACCAGCAACACCTCCTGTAAGGTTCCAGATCAACCAAGTGTCTATTGTGCCAAATAAGGCATCACCAGTTCGGACTGCATCCTTGACGGCATCAACATTCTCCGTCAACCATAATAACTTCAGAGCACTGAAATATGTACTGATTGGCAATCCACATGTCTCCACAAAGTGGGTTCTACCGCCTGATAGCTCATTTTCCAATCTCCTGGATAGTTGAAGAAAAAAAAGAGAGAAGATTGGACAATATCAAAATATCAATATGTTAACAGAAAACAGGAGATGGACAAAAAGAAAACCTGCAAACAGGGCTTGTGCGAGCATCCATCCACACAATGGCATTGTACAGTGGAAGGCCAGTGGATTTACTCCACATAACAGTGGTTTCCCTTTGATTTGTGATCCCAATGGCCTTCAAACCAGCAAGGACATTGTATTTACCATCGTTGGCCTTGTCAACTGCCTCCTTCATACACACCTTCACGGTCTCCATAATCTCCACAGGATCATGCTCAACCCACCTAGTACACAAAAACATAGAACAACATCAGAGATCATGAAATAAATGAATATTAATCAACAGCAAAAACATAAATGAAATTCATTATGATGGTTGACAGAAAGATAGCACTACAGATTACAGTGGCTCAAACCAAATGGAATAAAAAGGCATGACAAAGAAGTATATTAAAGATAGTGAAATAAAGAAAATATGTAAGACTCCTGTAAATATACAAAAAAACAGGTACAAACAATATGTCCAAGCTCAGAATTGAAGTTCAGCAGTCCAGAAAGTTCAGCACGATAGTAAAGACAGTACTATATTTGGAGAATTAGTAATACATTTTTTTCTAAGAACATGGGTAAGGGAGTAAAAGTAGCAATTTGACAAGGCACCGAATCGGTGCAACAGAAAAAAAAAAAGGTTCAACCTCACATGGAGTAATATGTTTTTCTAGAACAATACTCGCTTAGCTTTCCAAAAAGAAAAATCCTCGCTGTGGTATGTACTAAGTAGGAATAAATATGACCACATGATCATCTAAGTTTCCAATCATAAGTTCATAAGAGAACCACATGACCGTAGTTGCCAATTAAGAGAAACCAACCTCTTCGTGCAAACCGTGCAAACTTCTAATCTCGGCCACACGATGTTGATCCAAGGGGGGGCGCAGAGGAGTTGGGAGGGGTGATTTGCAAAAGCGTCTCTAATCACACTTTTGCAAATCACCCCTCCCACCTCCCCTTTGCGCCCCTTGGATCAACATCATGTGACCCAGATTAGAGTTTGTACGGTTTGCACGAAGAGGTTGGTTTGCACCTGATCCGTTGCCTTTAAAGTAACTCTAACAAAAGTCATTTAAAGTACAGGTATACAGGTCTTAAAAAGTTATGACTGAACCTTCACACAATTAAATCAGAGCATTACCACCAAAACATGTTTAAACTAGCAACTCCCTAATTCCTCCAAGTCAAAGCTATTCAACCGATCCCCACCACGAGAGAACAGGAAACCTGTCCACACTCACCCTGCCTCCGGGTAGTGCTGCTTGAACTCGAGCTGGTGCGAGGCAACGGGCTTGGCGTGGCGGTCGTAGACGATGAACCGGGTGCTGGTGGTGCCCTGGTCAATGGCCGCAACGTACACCTCCTCCCCTTCCCCCGCCATGACCCCCTTCCCCCGGCGCGGTGAAGCAGGGCGGAGATCGGCAGCGGAGATAGAGAGCAGCGGCTGGCGAGTGTGAAGGGAGGACCAGGTGGCGTCAAAGAAATCGGTGGCAGTTGGAAGCTGGACCCAGGAGAGGCGGAGAGAACGAGAGTTTATAGGCGAGGGACGGATCCGATTGGGAGGGAGGCTGGGGGAAGGTGGGCGGGGAAGTCAATGGCCGTCGCGCTGTCCCCACTGCTCTGCTCTCGCCTATCCGCTCCGCTCCTCGCGCTCGCCGTCCGCTGGGCTCCGCGCCGGGATCTTGTGGGACGTGACGGGATTCTTGGCGTCCGCGCCGCGTGCCCGCAAAAGCTGGGATTTTTTTGCGATATCGCCGGCAGCGGCTGATGGCTGTGAACTGTGATTGCCTGATTGGTTTGTCCACGGCGACAAACCGTGCAGCGGGGCAATCACGGAGATTATCCTAAAAATAATGGCGGCTAAGCATCGGACTAGCTCGCGTCGTGTACAGTAGCTGTTGGATTAGAAAACGGTTTGATGCCGAAATTTATCCGGATAGAGACGAGCTGATATCGCATCTTCAATTCAGCGGCATGTGCATTGACATCATCCCATCCCCGTGCTCCGGATTGCTACCTGCAGGACAGCAAGACGGATGCACGAGAGTCTATGGACTGACACTGACTTGCTGCAACTGGGGCAGTTTTTGGATGGCAAATTAGGCCCTGTTTAGTTCACGCACTATAACGCACGTTTTTCAATGTACTTTTTTTCTCTATAAACACTATGTATAACATAAAAATACTATACATAACGCTGCATCTAAACACCCCTTTAGATGGGGGAGATGCATCATTATCCAAAACAGAAAAAAAGATGCAGACTGTTCTTCGCTGTCAGTCTCATAAACGGTCGGTCATTCGCATACTCCTGAGTCCTGACACTGAGAGTTGCCTGATTGGTCTACAGGTCAACTTGCCGCAGTCGACACGGATCCGCCGCTCTCAGGCTGTCCGCACTCGTCGTCCTCTAAATGCATCCTCTAAAAGGAATATCCTGTCCTGGTCATCGAGATTCCGTACTCTAAACCAACTTCTCCCGCACCCGTCATACTCCAAATCACATACTTTATCCCAACTCTACTATATTTTATCCATTTATCCCAACTACTATATCATCTCTTTTCTCACCTTTTTTTTCTTTTCTTTATAAATTTTATCAAAATATATCCATCTGAGATCTTGTTTTGAAGAATTTATTGCAACGAATTTAATGGTGCAATCGGAATTTAATTTGGTTTTTTTATTTGTGAGTTATAACATTTTTTAGTTAGTTGAGGACGTGGGGCCCGCCACTTCTCTCTCCGCGCACGCTGCCATCGCGCTGCCATCGCGCTTCCGCGGAGCCGGTTGCTGTGCCGTATCCTCGATGCATCCTTTTGTTTACCGGACTCTTACAGTATGCCGCTGCAGGTGAATTTCCGGTACGCTCGTCCTGAAGGACGGCGTCGAGAACACCGCTGCGGTCAGCCTCACGCCACAGCTTTGTGGCCTCCCGTTTCAAACTCTTTTGGTATACTTTTTCTAAAAAAAATAGAAGAGGCATTGGTAAATTGCTACTACTGCGTAGTGACAACAATCAGGACGAATCCACCAAGGAAGGACAAATATAGCTGGAAACACAGCGGATGAACTAACAAGTTATAGGCCCTGTTTGGCTCCAGGGGTTAGAGCTAGTTTTGGCTAGTTGGTGCTCAACTAACCTCAAAGTATCCAAACTATAGGGGTTAGAGTGGGGCTAGTTGCATCTAACCCATCAAAAAAACTATCCCACCCAAGAGCTGCTTATTGAGGCTAGAGTGAGTTGGAAAGAAGATTTAAATGAGCCAAATGATTGAAAAAGTGCTTTTTTTGGTCAATCTAACCCTGTTATCCAAACACCTCTTTGGCTAGAGTTAGTTTGGGGCTAAAGTTAGAGTTAGAAACTAACTCTAGCTCTAGCTGAGCTAGAGTATCCAAACAGGGCCATAGCCAAATTCCGCCGAATCCCGCGAGGGTGCAGAGTTAGCTCAGCTCGTGATGGAACTCAGGGCCTGTTTAGTTCGGTGAGAAAGTTTACGAAATTTTACTGTAGCAAAACTAAATCGAAGTTTAGGAGGACTAAACATGATCTAATTATAAAACTAAATACACGGATGGACGGGAAATCGCGAGACGAATCTATTAAGCCTAATTAATCTGTCATTAGAGATTGTTTACTGTAGCACGACGTTGTCTAATCATGGCCAAATTAGGCTCATTAGATTCGTCTCGCAAAGTTACCGGGGGGTTATGGAATGGGTTTTGTCATTAACACACGTTAGTACTCCATGTATGTAAGATTTCCTTTGATAAATAGTAAAGTTTGATGAATAGGGAAGTTTGGTGTGGGAACTAAACAGGGCCTCAGACACCTCATTCGGAGGCCTCATTCAGGTCTAAGGGGTGTTCAATTGGGTGAAAAAATTTTGGTGAAAATTTTTACAAGAGAATCTTACCATTTAGGAGTACTAAATGTAGACTAATAATAAAACTAATTATAGATCTCGCTTGAAAATCGCGAGACAAATCTAATGATGGTAATTAATCCATGATTAGTGGATGTTTAGCGGATGTTTACTGTAGCATCACTGTTGCAAATTATGGCCTAATTAGGCTCATTAGATTCGTCTCGAAAAGTTACCTGGGGGTTATGGAATGGGTTTTGTCATTAACACACGTTTACTACTCCATGCATATAAGATTCCCTTGAGAAAAATTTTGGTGAAAATTTTTTGGGGAATTGAACACTCCATAACAAGTGTTCCACTTGTGTTGCAAGTACCTTGTCTCAACACGATACGTCAGGCACAACAGTTGGCGCGTGGAATAGGATATCATTTTTTAGGGAAAGGAATAGGATATCATAGAAGTTCAGCCACTTTTCCGAACTCGAACTTCTGAAGGAGGACCGTTGCACTGTAAAAGCTGGTCTGTTTGAACCCAAACCGTATTACAGAGAATCCAAGCACTCCATAAACTTGGTGTTTTTATCGTCATACAAGACTACTAAAAATCCGTTTGGGAGAGTTTTTACCGGCTATGGCTTCACCTACAAAAATAAAGCAATTTAGTAACATTATTTCAACCCTTGACATTGACGTGTAAAGCCATTTCGCAAATCGATGAAAAAGAAAATGAGTTGGAAACCAAGTGAAGCCTATTTTTGTGTTTTACCGGTGAAGCCGTTTCAAGATCGGCCCTTCCAAATGCGCATTCATACATGGCTGCCATGTTTTTTCCTCTCCCTTTTTTTTCCCTTCATTTACCGGTAGGGATTCAGAGCTGGGCTAAGCTCGCTTAGAGAAGAAATCCAGTTCGAAATGTGAAGCGCCCCTGCCTAAGCAGAGACTAAATGTGATACAAATTATCAGTCCCAGGAGGCTGATACACATTTATTCAACAGATGATACAGAAACTTACAACCCACGAGGAAGCGGGCACCTAATACAAACTAGGACAGCTAAAAGGTAAACTACGGCGGTAAGCCAAAGGATGAACCAGACCGGTTCAACCAAGGGATCAGAGTTCTGCGACAGCGAAGCCATCTTGGGCGGGACCAAACTCCACAGGCAAAGTTGGGTGCGGAAGCGACCACCTATTCAGCGTCCTCAACAAAGTCCGGGTCTTCTTCTGGATTAACAACAACAAGGGTGAGTACAAAAGTACTCAACAAGCCCAATCACACCCACGGAGGGGTTAACACAGAATTATGCACAAGGAATATCAAGGATAAGGCTAGATTTTATTTTTGCCAAAAAGCTAGTTTTAACACATGCACGGGTTTATCAAGGTATAATTTTAGCAAAGCAAGCTCTAGGTAACAACTTTAATTAGTGGGGGTTGATCCACAAAGGATCCATCTTTTAAGTGCTACCGGATTTCCCATCCGCCGTAGCTTTTGGCACAAAGCCGAACTCATCCCAAAACCAACACACTCCAAACCCAACCCAAAACCTTAGCATTGTGACCAAGCCATAACTCGCCCATAACCGTGGGCACGGCTATTCGAATAGATTAGGAAACTCTGCAGAGGTGTACACTTTCACCACAAGTAGGGTACCGCAGCACGATCACCTTAGTGTCAGTGCGGATCCTATCGAAGCCATTACCCACCATAGCCAAACTGCCTAGCCATCACGAGAAAAACACCAAGGGGTTTATGTCACTAAGACGGCAACCATGTCACTAAGACGGCACTTGGTTTTCCCGCTGCACACCTGCCTCCAGACAACTAACAGCACGGCTAGTGGGATTTAGACTAAGCCCTTGCACCATACAAGAGTCGAGTGGTTGTACGAGAAAAGTGGGTTAGGCAAGATGACACATCACCTCGGTTTAAAAACCGGACAAAATGGATATCTCCCAACTTGCTTAACCACAAAGGTACAAGCCTCCTTTTTGGCATTTCACAAAGTTATGCCCATCCATTTTATCCACACAGTTTTACTCTTTTCAAACCCAAAACCCAAAACCCAACTCACACTTTTATTCTTTGATAAAACAAGTGTATAGTCATGATTGAGTAAGGAGTAACAAATCCTAAGCATTCTAGAGTTGGTTATCATCTAAACAGAGCATATCATATTTAGTGATAACTGGGTTGTCAAGGAATATCATATCAATCAAGGAGTGGCTAACCAACCGGGTTTTGACTAAAACAATGCAATTATCAAAGGCTTAATAGGTTGTGTTTATAAAACTGGGATAAACATGCATCAAAGGATGGGATTGGACTTGCCGTCAACAAAAGCTTCTGGGAGATCCTGCTCGCGGTACGGGTCCTCGGGGTCGGGCTCGCGGTACTCTCCTGCGTAGTCCTGCTCGCGGTACTGCTCCTCCTCGTTCACTCCGTCGTCTAGGGCACGATCAAACAAACACTCAATAAGAAAACACATTCCTTTACCGATGAGTTGAAACAGGAAATAACAAAATAAAATAGGAAACGGAATTATTTTGGGATGATTTGTGTAAAGCTCGGCCGGAATGGATATAAGAGAGACGTGTTTGAGTTTGGTGGAGTGCTGGAGGAATTTGGTGCATGAAATGACGAGTTAAAGGAGGTTTAGGGCCTAAACGGGGGTTTTAGGACCTATTTGTGAAGGTTAAAAGGATCAAGGGCCTTCCTGTAAGGGTTTTTATATGGTGGAAGGGCATGGTTGTGATATTGGATAAGTCTTTGGGGGATTTGGTAGACAGCCAGGGGCATTTCTGGAATTATCCTAAAAGGATAGGGGGCTTTTTGAAGTTTGGCTAAAGGGGGAAGGACTCTTTAAAGGATACAGAGAAGGGTAGGGGGTTATCGGCAAAATGGACGGCTCTCTTCTCCCTTTCCCACTAGAGGCATTCCCATAGAAACGCCTTAAAAGGGCTAGTAAAAATGCAAAAAAGCCCTGAATCATCTACAAATAGTTAACGACCCCTTCCACCACTGTCATTTACCCATCGATAGGTTCTCCTCCCGGGAAGTTGTCATCCTCGTTAGTGCTTTTGCTTTGGGGAATAAACAGATCGCAATTTCAGTTTCAAATCAGCTTTAGGGTTTGGGAGCTCCACAGCCGAGATCCGGCGGCCGCCGGAATCCACGCGGCTGCCCCACCCCCGCAGTCCCCGTCGCCATCCTCGACATCCTCGTCGCCCCATCACTTCCGAGCTTGCCGTTTGCCCCGTCATACCTGTCGCCCTCGCCGACCCTCGTCGCCCCGTCGCTGCCGAGCTTGCTGTTTACCCCGTCGTACCTGTCGCCCTCACAGTCACCGTAGCTCTCCCTGTCCCTGCCGTAGCGAGGCTTGCTGTACACTTCGCCCTTCCTCATCAGCAAGCTCCTCTTCACAAGTGAGAATCCTTTCCTCTTGTTCTAATTTACGTTTTGTTTGTTTTGCCTAATTGTACTGTTGTGCCCATATTTACACTACATATGCTTGAATGTTTCACCCTTAGTGCTATGGTTCTGTTACTTTGATGTTTGCTGAGAATCCCAAATTCCTTAGAGAATTAATATTGTGGTTTTGATAGCATGTGTTATCTGAATGCAGTATAAATTGGATGCAAGTGCAGTCTGTTTTTTAATTGCAGAAGTGTTGGTCTATTGGGTATAGCTATGGACAAAGAGTGGATGAAAACACCTAGGTAATACCAGTCACAAGGTCTTTGTCAAATTGAAAATTAGTCAATAACTATATCTGTAGCTTACTATTCATCAATCTGTACTAGGTCTACATATGAGTACAGGGAAGGAGTTAAAAGGTTCCTTGAATTTGCTTTTTCCAAGTCAGGGAAACACAATAGGATCCTTTGCCCTTGTAGGATCTGCAGAAATGCATATTGGTTTGGGAGAACGAACAGTTTTTGATCACTTGGTTTCTGATGGCTTCATGGCTGGCTACACATCATGGATTCATCATGGAGAGGGCCTATGGTCATCTGATCCAGGTGTTCCCACAAGCTCACAATGTGAAGATGGCAGTGCCAGTAGTGATGAAATAGATCGAATGCTCATGGAGGAGTTTGGGATGTTTGATTCTCGTGCCCTTGGAGAGGATGAGGGATTAAAGGATGAGTTAGATATTGATGCTGCGACGCTAGTAAAGAGTTGTATCCAGGCTGCAAGTTCACAAATCTGCAGTTTCTTGTTAGGCTCCTTAACATAAAGAATATAGTGGTGATAACATTGTAAGTTTATTTGTCTAATCCATCATTTAATAATCCATATATTGGAACTAATTTAACATTGTTGCTCCATTTAAA
Organism: Alloteropsis semialata; assembly: GCA_004135705.1. Classification (NCBI taxonomy): domain Eukaryota; kingdom Viridiplantae; phylum Streptophyta; class Magnoliopsida; order Poales; family Poaceae; genus Alloteropsis; species Alloteropsis semialata. Next base: position 62,103,215 of record CM014276.1, read on the forward strand.
TTTTCTTTTCCAGAACAAAATTAGAAGGCAATTTGTCGCTAATCCATCACTTATTGGTGAGGAAGCTCGTGATGGAGATGTTTTCTCAGGGTTGTTTCCAAAAGAAAGGAGTGGGAGGTGGCACGGACTTGGACTTTTAGTAGGTGGGCGTGCTTCAACAGAACTTGCTGAAGTTAAGGCTGAACTACAAGAAAGCAAAAATGAAAACATGAGGCTCCGGAGTGTAACTCAGACATTAGAGAAGAATCAATCTGTGTTGTAGGATCAAATCAATGAGCTAAAAGCTTTGCTATTAGCATCTCGTCAAGGGTGTGAACCAGGAGATAGCAATCAAAAAATTGTAGCCGAACCTAAAGATCATTTGGAGGTAACTTATCTTGTGTGTTCTACTTTTGTGCTGTCTAGAGTCATATCCATTGCAGTACTTACTGTAATTTTTTGTTTCAAGGATATGGTGGCAAGGGATAATCAAGAAAAGGAAACTTCTATTTCATCTAGAGGCAGCAAGAGATCTAAAGTTAAAACTGAGGTATCCACTGAAACTTAAAACTTCTATTACTGTATTTTTTTGTTACTAGGATATGCTGTCCACTTACATGATTTTTAAAACTAACTGAATAGCTTGTGGAAAAGAAGCTGGTGTCAACTCATCAAGTATCAAAGAAGGGCCAGCCAACTCAAAAAATGGAGAAAACTCTTCCTAGTGTTCAGCAGAAAGCGAAAGCCGCTGTTACAGATAAAAATACGCATAAGAAGGCAAGAAAATTTCAAACACCACTTCAAAAGGTTTGTTTTTGTTCTAACTTCATAGTGTTCTGCTGCAAGAAGGTAGAAGAGTCTTAAGAGCTGCTAGTTTTTGACTTTATGTAGGGTGGATTGGCTATTCTTAAGCGCGGGATGGATGTTGGCTTGATTTCCCCACAGAGCACCAGTATGGTAGCATTTGCAACTATCCAAGCAACTGAAAGCAAAGCAAAAGCTACAGATGGCCAACCCCTTGCTGATTGTATGGATGTACTTTGTCAACACTGTGTTTTCGAAAACTACCTTGCTACCAAGATCACAAGGGAACATTAGCAAACTGGCAAATGCTATTGGTAGATGCGTTCAGTGGCCATGAAAGAATGTAAGATTCACAGAAATTATTAGTTCCTTTCAAAGTTTATAGACATTACTAGCATTATATTTAGCTTTTTCCTCACCATTTTTCAGGTTGAGCCACTAGATGATGGTAGTGGCGACCGAGTGACTCCTAAGGTATATTGTCTATGATCAATGAACTCTGTGTATTTAGAACTTGTCAACCGTTCGAGCAATTGAACATATCTGATTCTGTACTAAACTGCAGGTGCCTAGTGGTGCTACTGGTGTCACATCTGTGAATGTAGCATCCAAGTGGCGCATCTGTGAATGTAGCCTCCAAGGAAAACTCTAGGAGAAGGAACTGGAATATTGGCACCTCAATTCCCTCAACTGGACCACCTGTATCGACAATGTGCAAATAAAAACTTTGCAGTATGTGTGAATCTTAGAGCGGTGCCTTCATTAGAACAATATGTGTGAGGTTTATATATGTGTGAAGCTTCTTTATGTCCAAATTTTGTTGGTATGCGGAGTTGTAACTATATGTAGTGAGAGTTCTTGAACTTCTAAGTGTTGTTTTCTGTTGGAGGTCATTTACTGATCAGTTTGTGATTGAATGGAAATTTTGTTATGAGTAACATATATGTACTGTGTGAAGGTGAAATTGCTTGGCAGCTTTTTTCTCTAATAAACGCCTCCTAAAGTCCATTTAGGCATTTAATAAGATGCCGAGAAGACATTCCAAGGCGCTTTTGAAGTTGCCTAACAATATGGTTAAGGGCATTCAAGGAACGCCTCCAAAAGCCTTCAGGCGTTCAGAAAAATGCCTCGACATATGACTTTTGGAGGCGTTTTCTGAAAAGGCCTTGTATGACATTTCCCTTCACTGAATATCATAGCATTTTTTGAAGTGCCTCCTGAAACCTTTTGAGGCGTTTTTGGACCTTACAAAGGCATTTTAAGATGCCTTGTAATAGTATCTCTCCTGTAGTGCGCTCCGCTGGCAATAATGGCAGAGTAATCTCTGGAGTGTGGAAACTGAAGACGACAACCAAGGCAACTGCAGCTGGGACAACCAAGACATCAAGCAGGGAAGAAACAATCTTTTTTTTTGAAACGAACCAGGCAGAAGAGCTGCCGATTATATTAAAGAAGAGACCCAGACTAGG
>CM014276.1:62106466-62132074 GCA_004135705.1 Alloteropsis semialata
AAAAAAACTCTAATGACGGATTAAATAGGCTTAATAGATTCCTCTCGCGATTTCCCGTCCATCCGTGTATTTAGTTTTATAATTAGATCATGCTTAATCCTTCTAATCTTCGATTTAGTTTTGCTACAGTAAATTTCATAATAAGTTCTTGTGAATCTAAACGCGGCCTGAATTTTTCACAACGTGTGTTAACGAGTGGCCCTTGTACTACAACTGAACTACAAATATAGCTCTCTGAAAAGGTAGACTTAAAAGAAAAAAAAAATGACAAGCACCTGTTCCTCCAGATCACGAATTGTTTCATCCTTCGACTTCAATTGTGCCCTTTCCCTGTGAGTGCATATAGTTATTAAACTGACAAAAAAAATGGTAAGTTGTGGTCCCAAAAAACATAGCAATTGACTTTTCCACTGAACTGTTTCAAAATATACAGTTGAGTCCTTCCTGTCATCCTATAATGCCATTTAGTGTTATTAATTCTTTTTTAAACTGTAATCATACTACAGTTGCAGAAAGGTATTGAACGTACCTTTCCTCAATATCTCTTAGTGTCTGACGCCACATGTCTTGGCTCCTAGTGAGTTTTTCATTCCTCTACAAGAGAGGCAGAAAAATAGTTACACCAACGTGAGGATTCATGAGTTAGAATGCTATCAACTAATTGCACTTGACAAACATGTACAAGACAAAATGCTCACATCTGCAACTTTCTTTTTCTCCGCCATTAGGTTGTCAAGCTTAAGTTGAAGCTCTTGAAGCTTATCATTTACAGCTTTGTCAACAGCTTCAGAAATGATGCGTTCCTTGTTTCTTTTAGCCTCAGACAACAGGCCCTCGTAATACTGCGAGTACGAACAATATGGGCAGATGAATCCATGAGAGAAACTACCATTTCAACAGGTTAACAAAGTCTATACAATCAATAACGACACAGAAAACTTAGCAGGTAGGTGGGGCACACCTCTCTCTGAGTTTCGAGTTGACTTGACAAGAGGTGATTGTACTCATCCACAATCTATTGACAAGAGCATGCACATATAGTTTATAAAACAAGATTACCAGTAAGGTATTCAAATCAAGTGAACTTGAAATTCCTACCGTTTCAGCTTTGCTGCTGAAGATAGCTCCACCCATGTCTGGGTCATCATTGCATGAGCAGTCTACACAGTCATCCCCAGAGTATTTACATTTTGACTTAAACTTAGCAAGCTTTGCATCACTCTTTGAGTGATTCAGTCGATGGACAAAACTGTCACCAACATAATCCCAAACACGCTGTGTTTCCAAATCTAGCGAATAGCAGTGCTGAGTGTCTTTCCAGTGCTGTTTTGCATGGCCTTCTTTATACCTAGAACATGGGAGTCAACAGAGGAAGGTTCATTGGGCATGTAGAAAGAAGTTGAACTAACACAAGCTGTGTACATAATCAAAGTTCTTTTGATGATAACAAATTTCCACATCATTATAAATGTATGTCTTTCCATAGTAGCAGTCTTACCCACGAAGTAATTATGTACAATACACTAACATGAACACTTTTACAATGGCAGAGTGACTCCTGAGTCATTACAACAGAAAATATTAAGTCACTACTCAGTAGGTAATGACATACCTTCCACATCCAACAAAACCACATATCACACATATCCATAGGTTTCCAGTGGTTTGGCAAACAGAGCAAGTAGAATTTTCAGACTGCTTCTGACAAAACTGACATACCTGAAACAGAAACAACTATGGTCAGCTCATGCTCAAGAAAGTTTTGTATAGTGTAATCGAAAGCAAAGAGTTCTCAATACCCTAGAGGTAAATCTATGATACTTCGAGTTTTAAGTTCTGATAATAGTATATTTGAGTACATAAGGAAGCAGTTGGCTCTTATTTACAATGTTATGATCCATCATCCATGTATGCCAGTATAATGTCCCTAGGACTCACATGGCTGCCATAACCATTCAATAACTTTTTCCTTGCAGTGCAATTACTTGTTAGATGACACATGGAGACAGTAAATGTTCAGCAATCAGTATTATGGATATGCCCCTGCCACAAAAAAGTTCCTACTGGGTGCCCAAGATATAGGACACATGCAAAGTCCCAAGATTTGATAATAGACTTTCTGTCCAAATGGTTATGTAGTTCCAGCTACCATAAAAGAAAAGCACGACAAAACCAGAATTTCACCAGTCGTCAAGAAGACTATCCAATTAACATGACTAGACATTTGAATGATGTAGTTTTTCATTGCAAATGCAAACCCAGTGCAATTTATATATCACACAAGAAAAGAATAATAGCAAGTGATGAAAATAGCAAAACAATCATTCATTACCGGACAAGATGAGTTGACCCACACTGAAACGCATGAACACTGGAAGGAGTGGTCACAAGTAGTTGCCAAAATCCCACTGATGTCTTGATCCAACCTTTCTGATCAATTAGCACATAAAGATGGCAGAGAACAGTTAGGCATGCAATACCCTAAACAAGACAGATAGCTTAAGCAACCACCAACAAACTATGAAAAGTGAAAATAATGAGTGAAGTGTTCATCATATAGAAATGTATTTAAAGTCCAAACTACGGCCAGGAAAATGGGAGTATATATTAAGAAGTGCCACCAACCACCATGCGTACATATTTTTGATTAAGCAGCACATGGTAAGACATAAATTAGTTCTTTTTTTTAAAAAAAAATTGGATGCACAGTTTGATAGAACGTAGCCAATATGGGTATATCCTAGTAGGTTAGAAAGCTGCATCCTGAAGGCAGCTCTAAAGTAGTTCATAAAAATCGATAGATAATTGGAATTTGGAAACACTTTTGGGAAAAAGGTTATTAGTTAAGTATTCAAAGAAATACAACTCAGACAGAAGTGCCTAAATCTCTTCATCAGAGGTCTCCAGAGTTCAGAGACATCAGATGAATCTCTTCATCAGAGATCACAAGTTTACAACAGCCAGCAGGAATTCAAGTGTGATGCTATGGTGACATTTACACATGATTATAGATTGAGCAGTAAATAAGATCACCTATGCAAACAGGACATATCGGAAGTTCGGTGGATCCAACCGGTGGAGTTGTGGCAATCTCCGAGGAAGGTGTATACTGCACAGCAGCTATAAACAGAACATGGCACACCTCTCCCTATACCATGGAAGAGAGCCAATCAGGCAAAAAACTACCCAATTTAGCATCGGTCTTGCATATAATAAGCATATAAAACTGAAATCCAATTGACAATATTAGCAACCTCTGACGATGAGAACCTCCAGCCATTGAGGTCCAGGTAGAACCCATCGGCACTCTTCTGGTCCTCAAACTCCACAAGGACGCTGTACCGGTCCTCCACTCCATCATCACTACGGGCGGAACAGCGTGTGTAAGTAATTTTTTCAACAAACTGAGCATGGAGCAATTTTCTGTAAGGAAAAGCATAGCAGATAGTTCACCTGATGAAACGGATGTCGCAGGCGCGCTCGAGGTAGGGGCCGCAGAAGCGGACAAAGTCGTCCGGCGAAACGCGTGTCGGAACGGCGAGCACCAGGAGGCGCGTGCCGCGCCATGGCTGGAGGGAGAGCTAAGACGTAAGCACGCGAAACAACAAGCACGCAAGTAAAGAGAGAAGCGGAAGAAGAGAAGTTACCGGGAGGAGCGAGTCAGAGGCGGGCTGCGGAGCGGCCGGCCCGGAGGAGGAAGAGGAGGTGGCGGCGACGGCCGAGGCGTATGAGGAGGAGGTGGAGGTGGACGACGACGAGTGGTAGAGGTGGATGACGCCGCGGGTGTGGTGGATCCTAGGGCTTCGGGCGGGCGCGGCGGAGGTCGCCCCGGGGAGCTCGAGGGGAGGTACGGAGGACAAGGTGGTGGAGGGGGGAGGGTGGCTGGACGGCGGGGAGAGGGGGTGGGAGGTGGTGCCGCCGCCGCTGGTGCCGACTTCGTCGGCGGCGACTGCGGCCGGTGAGGCGGAGGCGGTGGGGAAGTCGACGGACTGAATTCGCAAAACGAACATGGTTCGCTGGGCTTTTGGGCCCCTTTCCCTTCCTTTTGGGCTGGAGGAATGCGATTACTTGCCTTTTATCTGCGTTCCAGATTATTATCGAAGTTATACAAAATATTAATTTTCTCACATCAGTAAATACGCTAAACTTTTAAAAAAAACTAACAATGCATATTCTATGGCAGATTTAATAAAAAAAAGTGATATTTTAATAGTGGCACTTTTTCTATAAACTTAGTTAAAATTTGATAACTTTGACTCATAGCAAAAGTGCAAAACTAAAGTGATGCATAATTTAAAAGGGAGCGATTTATGATTTTCTTCCATGGGAAACATTTAAGGAAACTTTGATGGCTTCGAAATAGTTCCATTGTCCCTCTAACCTCTAGGTGGCCATGACAAGAAAAAAAATGCCATCATTGCATGGACAAACCTTGATATGCAACATTATCATTTATTTTCCATGTCTCCTATAACACGATCATGTAAAATTTCCCACTCATGCAGTCAACTCTGTCACGCAAATGTCAATGGGGTCAGGCTTTAAAGTGACGACATGTCAAAAAGTAAGAAACCAATGTTGCAAAGCGTTCAAAGCCAGGTGATGACTGATGAGCATGTTGTCTACGACCCCAACAAGATCAAATAGTTTATAGTTATCGAGGTCCTGTTTAGTTGAGGAAAGTTTCACAACTTTTCAATATTCACCCGTTACATCAAATGTTAGGACAATAATTAAGGGTATTAAACGTGGATTAATGACAAAACCTACTCCATAACCTCCGGATAACTTCGCGAGATGAATCTAATGAGTCTAATTAGGCTATGATTAGACATCGTCGTGCTACAGTAAACAATCTCTAATGACGGATTAATTAGGCTTAATAGATTTGTCTCGCGATTTCCCGTCCATCCGTGTAATTAGTTTTATAATTAGATCATATTTAGTTCTCCTAATCTTCGGTTTAAAATTGCTACAGTAAATTTCGTAAACTTTCTGACCGAACTAAACAGGCCCTAGAAACAAAATGTGGCTAGTAAACCGGCAGAAGTATGGCCAGAGACAGGAGACATAGGGATGTGAGGAATGGAAACATCCATGGTTGTCAAAGAAGAGAGAGCGACAACAAAACACAAAACAGCAAACAAACGCCAAGAACGAGAAGTGACGAAGAGAAGGTTATCTGGACATGTGTTAAAGTCGTGAGATCTTCGTCCAACGGCTTGAACCAATATATTGTGATTTGCACGGTTTCTCAAGGCACTAATGCACCTGATTTCAGTAGCACTATTCTGTCTGATTGAGTTTTCAGTTTCGTACTTCGTATGAGAATGCATGAATTCCCCCTGGAGTCGAATAGCTTGTCTAGAGAGCACTTTGATCATAATAAGAACATGCTAGTTCTCTAATCGGGTTGTCCTAATCAAAGTGCTGCCACTGATGGTGTAATGAAACACAAAAAAAACTCGTCGTTCTCTTGGACTTCTGAAGTTCTGATACTCTCCAGCACCATTTTCCCCCTCGAGGACACGCGGCCTGACCAATGCTATGACTTTGCCAAATGGCAATCATGCGGTAGGAACATGACCTCTAGATTAGATTCAGGGGGTGTTTAGTTCTGGTGTTATGCATAGTATTTTTGCGTTATGTATAGTATTTACAGAGAGAAAAAGTGCATTGAGAAACACGTATTGTGCAAAACGTTATGCAAAATGGATTTAGTAAACAGGCCCTCAGAGGAACGGTCAACATCTCCAGTTCTCCACGCACACAACCACAACGATGATGACTACTCGTGCGGTCAGAGCAGAACGCACGAATCTTTTGGATTTGCAACAGTGACCAGGTCATTTGCCTTCCCGCCAAAAACACTTCGTCTGTCGTCTCCTTTCCCTGCCCCCAATGATCAGGCAAGCCATTAACAGAACGATGCTTAGCTTTATCTACAGCGTAACTAGCCTCACTCATCACTCAGGTACCAGCCCCCAGTGACAGATTGACCCTACACATGCTGGGGCCCGATTGCCACTGAAAGGGTTCAGAGTTTCAGACACCGAGTGGCTGCTCATTTCTTCAGACAACCCACACGCTAATCGTACCCGCCTCGGGAAGCGTGGCTCGGAAGTTGATCAAGGGTGGGGATTAGACAATCAAGGGCATCGTCTCCTAAGCAGCTGCAGCTTTTGTCTTTTGATGCGGCCACAAGCAGTCGCCGCGCCACTTGCTGGTCGCACTTGCTTGCACACACTCTCCTCTCCTCGGTCCTCAGCTCTGCGCCGCGCCACGGGCTCAGCGAGCGCGGCGCCATGTTCACCGACGGCATGTCGAGGCTGGCGGTGGCGGTCAGCGTGACGGTGGCGCTCAGCCTGGCCGTCTTCCTCACCATCCTGGTGCTCCTCCTCGCCGACCTCTTCTGCGCCCACCTCCGCCGCCGCCGTCTCGAGGCCGAGGCGTCCGAGTCGAAGCTTGGCGCGCTGGCGCTGTCCCCCGCTCGCACCGAGGACGGGTCGGTGGCGACCACGGCGACAACGGCGGCGCTCTCCAGCACGCCGCCGTTCTACTACGCGCACGGCGTGCTCCACGCGCCCAACACCAAGGACCTCCTCCTCGCCATCCCCAAGCTGGAGTCCGCCGTGTGGAGGTGGTCGCCCGCGCGCCGCTCGTCGCCGTCGGGGTCCGGCTCGTCCACGGGCTCCTCGGCGCGCGGCGACGGGTTCATGTGCATCTCCAACCCGGTGTACGACCGGGGCGGCGCTCAGGGACGGGCCGCGCCGGGCGGCGGGGACACGCCGCCGTTCGAGACGCCAGGCGCGTCGCCGTCGCGGTTCGGTGGGATCACAGAGGAGGAGGACGAAGAGGAGGGCGGATTCTCGCCGCCGATGGCGGCGATGCGGAAGCTCCCGCCACTGGGCGTCATGGCGTATCCCCCGCCGGCGCTGAGCTTCGCCGATGCCAGGCCGTCGCTGACGGTGACGGACACCAACCGGGCCTCCTCCTCCTCGTCCAACCTCACCGCCCACTTCTTCTCTTCATGGTCATCGAAGTAAGAGATCACTTGTATGCGATGTAGCGAGAGGAACGTGTGCTTGTAAGATGCAGCTTGATTTCATTCATTATTTTGGTCATTTTATTAGCTCAGTCACTGGCTCAGTGTTTCATCTCCACTAGTTCTTGCGTATTTCATTTCCATCAAAATCAATGTTTTTTCATCCTAAACTCACCAGCTCTGTTCCACTGCTAGTAGGAAAACGTTCACAAAATATCAGAATCGAATGCTTAAGGGGTGTTCAATTCCCCCAAAAGTTTTCACCCAAAATTTTTCCCAAGGGAATTTTACATGCATGGAGTAGTAAACGTGTGTTAATGACAATACCCATTCCATAACCCCAGGTAACTTTTCGAGACGAATCTAATGAGCCTAATTATGCCATGATTTGCAACAGTGATGCTACAGTAACCATCCGCTAAACATCCACTAATCATAGATTAATTACCATCGTTAGATTCGTCTCGCGATTTCCAGGCGAGATCTATAATTAGTTTTATTTTGAGTTAAATGCACAATTAGTACACAAACTTGACAGAGAGGTGCACTTAGGTGCATCATCTCTCTAATTGCTCATTTGGATACAATAACTTCTCAAGTGGGTGCGGATAGGTACATCATCTCCAAATTACTCGCTTGGATACAATAACTTGGCAGGCTGGTGTATATAGCTAGGTACATCATTTTTCTGAATGCTTATTTAGGTGTAGTAAATTTTGCAATTAGGTGTGTGCTTGCACATGAACGTGACAAGCGGGCAAACTTTTGACATGGTAGCAGCTGATCTAACAATATGTGTTGTATGGGACTAAGAAAAAAATTGCAAGTAGACCTTTTAATAGTGATTTCCTCAATCATGTCCGTGCAAAGGTATTTATTTTAACGGTTGTTCCATTATATGATTTCTAGGGATTTGAAAATCTAGGGAAGAAGATGATGTACCTAAGTGCACCCACCTACCAAGCTATTGTGCCCAATAAACAATTAAAGAGATTATGTATCTAAGTGCACCCACCAACCAAGTTATTGCACCCCAATGAGCAATTTGAGAGATGATGTACCTAGATGCACCCACTAGTCAAGTTTGTGTACTAATCGTGCATTTAACTCTTTTATTATTAGCCTACATTTAGTACTCCTAAATGATAAAATTCTCTTACAAAATTTTTCACCAAAATTTTTTCACCCAATTGAACACCCGCTTGATCTCACAGCGAAACAGAAGAAATTATAAACAGTTTCGCATCGTCCAAAGCTGAATAGCATTTTTTCAGTGCTTGGGCACTGGGCAGACGGCGGCGTCGCTGAGCACCGGTACAAGGGGTCCCGTTGTGCTGTCATCAGGTTCAGAGGTTGGCATGGACATGGACTCGTGGGTCTTGACATGACATCAAACCCAAGGACACAACCGAGCTGTAACTGTGGCCTTGTTTAGTTAGGCCCTGTTTAGATTCGCGAAAAGGCACCAATTCAATAAAAGGCAACGCATTGAACTACGTACCCTCTCTACTTTTTCAATTTCCAATGCATCTCCAATCATTGAATTCAATCGAATTCACCCAATCTAAACAAGGCCTTAGCTCGAAAGAGCACCAATTCAACCAAAAGCAACGCATTGAACAACGTGCTCTCTCTCTATTTTTTTAATTCCCAAAAAAATCTGCTACAGTCAATTCAATCGAATTCACGCGAACTAAACAAGCCCCGTTGCACAAAAGGTCCCAGACTGTTGACTACACCGCCAGTCCACCGTACATACGCTATACTACATTGCCCCCATTGCAAAGCTCGAACTGATCGACAAAAGCGTTCAGGGAACAGAAGCAGACCGCCGATGGATGCCATTGGAACATGCAAAAGCGAGCTCCGATCCGGCATGCCGCTGCATGTGTTGGGTAAACTCGGTATTTGCAAAAGGCCCAACCCTGCTCTGCTTCTGCATATATAGGCCGTGGTCGCAGCGCTGAGGCATCGAGAAAAGGCGTGACGTGTAATTATTTAGCCCTGTGAAAAAGCCTGCCCGAAAACGTGCATTGCTTGGCCTTTGGCGGTTTTGGCTTGTGGGCAATCGCTCGCAGGTCGCAGCAAAGCCTGACGCGTCACGAGCTCTGAACTTTGGCCTGAAGTCCTGTTGTCGCTACCCGCTGCGGCTGCGACGCCCCCATTCGTATCTCCCGCGTCGTTTCTCTCGGCGCTGGCGCTAGCTTTCCCGGGCTTTCTCGGCAGACGGCAGCGGCCAGCGGCGGCATGGCTCGTTGGCTCCTGTCCCGGAGCTGCTCCTGCTGCGCCCTGTCCAGCGCGCATGCGCGTTTGCATCTCCCCTCCGAACGAGCCGGGCCCGTCAAAGGTGTACAAAATGGCTGAGGACTCGTAGGGCCGTTTGGTTGTTTGCATCCCATCTTGATTCTGGCTCACTAGATGCAAAATGCATCACTTAGCTTGGCTCCAAAGAAATGAGAATGGTGGAGGTTTTCTTTGAGCGAGGCTCACCGGATACATGCAATTAATCATCTAATGATTGGGTTAGTGCATAATTAATGTATAATAATTTATATTTATACACCCTCCGTATCACAATTAGAAGATGTTTTGGACAAGATTTTAGTCAAACATTGGGAATATAAATCATGAATAACTTTTAATTCGTTGAGTTTGGAAATGTGAAAACCATATGAATAGATTTGTCTTGAAAAATATTTTTATAAAAGTATAAATATATTATATTTTAATAAATATTTTTTAAAAAAATAACAAGTCAAAGTTACATTTTGGAGACCGTGTTGTTGTCCTAAACGTCTTCTAATTGTGATATGGAGGGAGTATATTCTAAATAATATTAAGGAATAGTAAGATGAACTAAGAATTATTAGTGAATAGTTACATTTAATAAAAATTATATTATATTTTTTTTATCTCATGCAACATATTGCGATGCGAGCAACCAAACACGATCTCATTTTTACCAGGCTAAGCATATACAAACAACCAAACACAATAATATTACGTGAGTTCAGCTTGTCCCGCGAGGGCCCAGATGCCATATGCGAGCCAAGGTAGAGTGGTACGGAAACCAAACAAGCCCTAGAGGGCAAACCAATTAAAACTTTGTTTTCCTAGAATTCTTTGTTCAACAGCCCACAAAATGGTCTACAGGGAAGCAGACCAAAACTCTCCCACACGGGCGCAGCAGCAACCAAAACAAAGCCCACGGGCCGCAACTCTCTCGTGAGCGGAGGCAAGACGCCCCGCGGCAGCTTGGGAGCCCAAATCTGTCTCTCACGTGCGCTGCGCCTTGCGGCGGTCGGTGTGGCCGACCGGTCGGGCTGAGGCCCGCCTGAGGCGCACCCGGCCCGCGACGGCGAAGCGCAGGCGTGCAGCAGACAAGCCGGCGCCGCGGCCGGTCGGCCGGATGCCCTAGCCCGCCAAGCCGCTCAAAATCCAAAATCAAAATTCCCCGTTCGTCTCGCCGGCGAACCCCCCAGATCGAGCGATCCCCACCATCACCAGCGCCCATGGCGTCCTCCCAGGTCCCCGTCGTCGACATTCCCGACGACGACGACGACGACCTCGCCGCCTCCGCGTTCTCCTCCCCCGCCTCCTCCCGCAAGCGCTCCCACGGCTCCGGCGCATCCACCTCCACCGCGGACTTCCTCGACGCCTTCTCGCCGTCCCCTCCCCTCCGGAAGCGGCTGATGCTCGCGGCGGAGGACCCCATCCTCCTCGACGACACCCCGTCCCCGCCGAAACGGCGGCACTCCTCGGCTCCCAAGCTGCCGATCTTTGTGGTGGACGACAACGACGATCCCTCAGCCCCCGTTGACGTTGTTACTGAGACGCCAGATTCTATCCTCGACCGCGCCGCTTTCTCCGAGACGCCGGAGACGGCTGTGCCCAGTTCTGCCAGCCCCGGCACTGTTGTTGCTGAGACCCCGGGCTTCACCTCCCCACGCTCGGTTGGGCCACCTGCTGCCCGTGGCCTGTCGTCTGCTGCGCCGGCACAAAAACTATCTGGTAAAGCGTTCTCACTTGTGATTGCACATCATCAGCTGATTTTGTGAAAGTTAATCCTTGTTAATCATACTGGCAATTTCTTTTTCGTGCCACTAGATGTTTTTTTTGGTCATATTCGTAATAATATCTTTTGAATTCAGGCCTAGCAGATGCAAATTTCTTGTAAGATCAATTTTAGAGATTAATGCAGATGCAATTAATATCATGAAAATGTTCTTCATTAATTTCCAAGCAGCGTTTCTTTGAACCACGACACAGATATATCAACAGAAGGAGTCCTTGATTTATAAAATGGGAATTGAACTAACCCACAATACCTGAACTACATAAACAAAATGTCACTTCTTTGATTTAGGATGTATCATCTAGCCCAGTTGTAGCTAGTATTTTTTGATTTTTTTTCTTCATTGGATAATGCTGATGTCCAGTTGTAACTACTACTTTTTATTCATTGGGTTCTCTGTCCAAAGCACACACACAAACAGTTGGTTATGAAAGACAGAATTATGCCACTTGAAGCATGTTCTAGGCTAATATGTTTGTTTACGATTTGTTAGGAATAACTGCCATATCTCTGGACAGTGATCATGATTCAGATGATGATACCATGTACAAAGAGCCTTTCATTAATTTGTCAAGCAACACACCAAAGTTTGATCTTGGGGCTGAACCTGGGTCAAGCTTCTCTTTTGGTACAGTAGACACTGAGACAAGTAATGATCGGAAGAACTACTTGACATCATCTGCTGGGTGTGACACTACCATATCTACAAGAATGCCAGTAAGTCACTTGTATGGAAACAGTCATTGTTTAGGTGAAACATACTGACATTTTCTGTTTAGGAGATTCTACATAAGGAAAACATGTATATACTTGTATGCTTGTCTCTTTATGGATGATTATATATATTTTGATTTATCATGCATAAGTATAAACACTTAGTTCAAGGACAACAATGCTTTATTGCATAAAGAGGAAAGGCAAAACTTGCTTGCCTACTGCCTATGATCAAGATTAGATATGCTAACATGTCTAATTACAACCAAGTAACTAGCACACCATGCATTCGTAGGACTTGAACAGGCGGAAGAAGGAAGATGATGCCCAACACATCGAGGCGAAGCAGGACAGACAACCGGTATGGCTCATGTAGAGAAGAGGCTCATGTTTGAAAATTGTGCAGTTAATTGATGAGGCATTCTCGTATTATGTAGGAAGTTAAGAAACTGACAAAGGAGGAGAAGGCTAAACTGATGGAAGAAAGAAAACAAAAACGACAGGTTTAGCTCAAGAAGTGTTTCACAGAACAATATGTATTCATGCACAGGGTAGATTATTATAAAGCATATTGTTTATTTTATAGGAAGATAAACTGCAGAAGCAGGCATTGAAAGCTCAACTAGCTGACAAGAAGAAGAAGGAAAAAGAAATTCAGAAGTGGGAATCGGGGAAATATGCTTTAGAATGTATTACTGCAGAGATAGACCATAATGTGGCTGAAAGTGGCTCCATTGGAGGTTTGTTTGTTAATATGGTGAATCAAGCAGTTGGTACTGAACTATCAATCCTTGTTTAATAATTCTACATTCCTGCGTTACTTAGATATCTGCATATTTTCAAACAGGTTACCTTCTTTCAAGTTTGTCAGAGAAAGATCTTAAATACAAACTTACGAATAATCCAATTAAGGGATCAATTTTGTGGAAGATGGATGTTCCTGATGATGTTGCTCAAGCACTTTCCAGTCTTCATGATGATGGCAATTTGGTAATCCGTGTTTCCTTTGTTCACGTTTATGCTTTAGCCTTTTGGGCCGTTTGGGTTTTGTCTCTCTTTCTGAAAGTAACCACACAATATATCCTAATGTGATATATGCTTCTACAGGACCAAGCCTCGCTGTCAAAAGTGCCATATGTTGCAATCGTGCTTCAAGCTGAGGAGTTCTGTGATCTTGTAAACAAAGGGTCATTCTTTGATCATGTGCAAGAAGTTCGTAAAATACATTCAGAATTCAGCATATGCTACATCATTAACAAATTGATGAATCACATAAACAAATGGTTAGCTCTCTGACTGAATTATCCTGTTTAACAATTTCTTTTTTTGATCTATTTCCAAAGAAAGCACTGTTTTGTGTCCTTTCTTAATTTTTAGTTTCGTGGAAATCGTATTTGCCAGCAAAATCTCCTGAACCTTTTTTATAAAATCAAAAGATAAGTAGATGGCAATGCTATCTATAGTTTTTCCTTCTTGCATCTTGCTCATTATTTGTTGGTGCTCACCTGAATTATAGGTAGTGTTTACCACTGCTGTTACATGGCACTAACCAAACACTCAACCACAGGGAGAGAGTTTCTGTTGACTTTGTCTAAATAGAGGGGAGTACAGAACCTTCTAGGGAGGAACTCAGACTTATTTGCCACCAACACTTTGCATTCGCCTCTGTTTTGTTAAATATTGTATTCTATTGATTCAAGTCAGCTATCATGCCCAGTGAACCAGAATGCTGGCTAAATTGGTTTTATCGTCCAGCACCTATTTGTTTGTGGACAGGGAATGGGACAAGTGCGAGTAAAAGATGCTCGTATTATGATGCACAGCCCGAAGCAAAAGCAGCGCGTTCTTAGTTTATACCATGCTCTTGTTTGCCCACTTAGTCTTTCAAACCATAACCTAGTGAATAAATTAATGCGATAACTTGAGGGGCAACAGTGGCACAGTGCTAGGTGAATGCAGGTGCAGATTGAGGGAAAAAAGGATGTAAAACAGACAGCCATGGCGGAGCACGTCAAGGACCTAAGAAACTTGAAAACTTCAGCCAATTAAAAGACAGATGAATGCAGTGCCTATAATAGCCACTCCCCAACAAGACATTTTAAAATTTTAACTACTAACAAGAAGACACTATTATGCACCAACATTTGGGGCTCTTAATGGATTCCTGGGACATGCATGGTACTTTTATGTTGGAAATGCAATCTCTATCTGAACCTGCCAATATTAAAATATGCTCCTTTTGTCATGTCAGTGAGCAACGTCAGTACAAGGACAATTCAAATACTTGGAAACGTCCACCAGTAGAGGAGGTCTGTCTCAAACTGCATCAATCTTTCAAGAACTTTTCTGATCCTGAAATGTGTAAAATCTATTTTTTTTTATAGGTTTTATGCAGAATGGCGACACACTACACTAATGTTCACTCAAGACAGTGCATAGATGAAGCTGAAGTAGCAGAACATCTTGTTGGCTTGACATCTAATCTTGCAAAATGCAAATTCAGGCAAGTTACAGACTTACAGTTGATTTGATGAGGTTTGTTAACTTTTATTGTTCCTTTCTTGTTTAATTAGAAAATTTGTGATGAGGCCTCCTTCCTATTTGTGGTTTTTTTCTATCTTTTACTTTAAGAAGAACTAGTCTCTTGCTATCGTTAGTGAGAAAGATTATAAAAATATCTGCCCAAGGATTTGAAAATCTGATGGGGGAAAACCAGTCTTCACTGATACATTATACTGGATAAACACTAAAACAGTGCCATCAAAATGTTGAATGTATGGCTGGTAAACAACTGCTTAGTGCTGACCAGGACAAAAACAGGTTTATCTGAATACATAATATTTTTTGATTGCTTAGGTAACACTTTCTTTGACTCTTTGTAACTCGGCAAAAAATCAATAGTTATACGGGTGTTGAATGCATGAAAGTCGTTGGATGCCATGCTACTAATGTCATGTGCCTCCTCCGGTATAATTTATCTTTGTTATATTGGTACCAATGCTTAGATTGCACAAGTGCATCATTTGCTTAGAACCTAAATGTACTTTTTTTTACGGAACTTTGTTTACCTGTTTGCTTTACTGATCCAGATTAGTATGGCTGGTTACAGCTGATTTTTCACCCCTGGTTATACCAAGCTCAACGCGCACGCTAATTAGCTTAATTACGGGGTAAAATAGAAAATGCCGAGGCCCTATCAACATTGATGTCGCAGTTTTAGTATTGTCATCTTAAAAATAAAACTTGACTAACCTAAGAGGAACTAGGTGTCTTTAATTAAGAAGTAATAGGCACCCAAATTTGCCTCGGCGAGGACTTGAAAACTTGGGTGGTATGGGTGTACTTTCACGACCTCAATGACCTAAGTTCAAGTCCTAAGAGGAACAAATGTATTGTGTATTTGTTATCATGGTAGAGCATTTCCATTGTGATATTATCCAGTTTGTCCAGTTTGTACTTTGCCCTAACTGATTTTTCTTGCCTAATATATTTTGGAATATACTACATTTAATGTACTAGAATACAAAGCCTTGGCATTTAGTTTTTTATTTGTGACCTTTTTGTATATTTGCTGCATGTATGTAGCTCTGTTTATTCATTTGCAGTTCCATGTTTTGTTAATGCCCCCCTGATTGTTCTGCAGGAAACCATTGACATGGTTATCTGTGCATGCTAATGGTGCGATTATTTCTAAAGGTTTTGTCGATAAAAATATCGCTAAGAAGGACACCTGGTAAGTTGTGGTTAGAAGCATATACTGAATTTTATCACTTCTCCATAATTTAAACAGCAGATTTCTGATGTTATCTCTTTTTTTGTGATTTTCCCTTGCAATTTGCTTCTAACATCAATTTTCCTTGGTGGAATGGAACTTCGATTGTAGTTGTAAACTGCTATGCTAAATACATACTCATTCCTGTACTGATAAAATTTCTCCTATGCAATTCAATATTTAGCCCAGCATTTCTACTAGGTACCTGAGATCTAAGCTCAATTTTATAGTAGTATTCTGAATTTCGTCATTTGCAATAAGGTAATTGAATTATTATGCTTGGTTAAAATAGGGAACAGAGATTGATTGTAATTCAACATTTTCTACAAGTCTTTTTTTACAATTTTCGAAACACCATCTACTTGTCCTAGCAAATCTAAACTAGGGTACATGTATTATGTGTGACAGGTTGAAAGCTTTAATAGCAATTCCCGACATCCAGCCAAGATATGCTATGGCGATCCGGAAGAAGTACCCCTGTATGAGATCCCTTCTGAATGAATACATGGATCCGAGTAAAACTGTGAGTGCTGTCCTTTTGGTTCAGTAGAAGAGCACAATGGTAGGCACCAACTTTGTTGTGTTAACTTATTCCTGTTACAGGTTGCAGAGAAGGAACTTCTGCTCAGCGACTTGAAGTGGGAAGATCGCCTTGGCGAAGAAAGCAAGAGGTTGGGGAACAAATGCTCCAGAAGGGTGTACAGAATGCTGATGGCACAAAATGGAGACTTGGATACAAAGGATCCTGAAGCTGGCGGCAAAGCTTAGTGCTTACTCATCTGGACCTTAGCCATCAATGTTAAATGACCTCTTGATTGCTGGCTTGTGTGTATATCCTCCTTTTGATCACGCTTAGCTATCATGATTGTACTTACTGGTGCGCACTGTCAAGGTGAAAGAGTCGCACTAGCTCATGCGATCTTTACTGCCGAAAGCATCGCCTGCTATGCTACACGATGGCAGATGTCGTAGCTGTATGTGTTGTCTAGCTAGCTGTGAAAGGCATTTGGTCGAATGCTAGGAAACTGGATGGTAGGCCATGTGTATCCTATCTGTCTGATGTGCTTACTGCTTGTAAGTTATGTGGACAATATGGAGTTCCAACAAACTTGTGCGACTTTTGAAAGTGTATGATACTCCAACCTAGAAAGGCACAGGCAAATGCTTGGTGTTGAAATATGAGTGTTTTTATATTGTATATGGTCCCTTCATCGACCAGTCCCGCATTTGTCCGTGTCGGCAGTGTCATATAAAGTACCTTCTGGTGCAGCCGTGTGGTGTACGAGTACCGGCATTAATCCACTGAAAGATGCTCTTGCTCTTTGTGGCCTTGTGGAGTACAGGTTCCAGTAAAACAAGTGCCTTGTGCCGTTGTGCGGCTAGTTTTGCAATAACTTTCTTGATAAGAATATGCTCTGTCAGAATGCATAGATGATAGATCGATTCTTTTCTTCCTAATAATGTGCTCGAAATCACATTGTAGCTTGTAGCGGGATGCTAAATTTGAAGCCGACTGAAGAACAGCTGCAACTTGGGCCAAGCATCGATCATTTTCGCTGTAAATGAGCCCTGTCCGGGTGGTCTGTAGGGCAAGCCGGAGATTGCGATGCATTGATCGGGCGCAGCGGAGTACTGATGGCCGGACGCATGGGCCGCATGTGCCCTGGACAAATCGACGTCCCCTCGATGCAGCTGCAGCCTGTGCCCTGCCGGCTAGGTGGTGGAGCACCGGAGACCGTAACCGGACACGGCCGCGTGCTCTGCTCAGGCACGGACGAGCAGCGGAGCAGGAGCAGGCAGCACGCGGAGGCTCTCTCGCTCTTTCTCAGGTTCCAATTCGAGCCCGATGCATTCAGCATGATGCTGGCTATCAGATTCAGTCATTCAGAGGCGTGATTCCATTTTCCAAACCACCAGAAAGGAGGCGTGATTCTGCTATACTACGAATGAAAAAGGGGGGGGCCCAAGAATGTGTACAAAACTAATGGGACCGTCAGAGCCAAAAGGGAGAGGAAAATGCTTGAGAGAAACGCCGGAAAAGAAGGGAGGAGATAGGGCGGAATTGATGCACGAGTAGGCATCGAGAAAACTGCACCCATGAAATGAAACCCTGCTATCTTTATTTAGCCCAAACCCCTTCCTTTTGGATTTGTGCGCGAGTTAGGATTAACAAATGGCGGAGGTCGCTATCAATTGAAGTTTCAAGGCATTGCACTCATAAGATGAGAGGCGCCTAATCGTCGTGCCATCTCATCTTTTGCCTCGTCAGAAAGAATATCCCCCCTCCTCTTGCCTTTGCCGGTGGTGCCTTGCATCCGAAGGCCGACATCGTCGGCATGGGCACGGCCCAGTGCGCGATTGCCGGAAGGAAGGATCGAAGCCTCCATTGTGTATGATCACATGCAACAATTCGCCGGATGAATTGTGAGGCGTGCGCCGCCGTGTCACCGACCGGAGCCACCAGAGATTTCTTCATGTTCCACGACCCACATTAATCAGTGACAAGTTGCCGTCTAAGTATCTTGGGCAAGCCGTCCCATTGGGGGCATCCTATATCACGCAGAACTAACGCCCGGTTAGGTTTCTTTGGTCGCCATGATGAGGTCATGATGCAGTTTTTCAGAGAGGGAGATGTTTACATTATCCCAATCTGCCTGCGTGTAGCTTTTGTTTAGGCTGTGATAGATGCCCAATGGTCCATCGTTGGCATTTGTTAACCTCTCGGATGCGTGTTGCTCCTCCATTGGCAGGCTGCGTGCTCAAGATTTCTTGCGGAGTAGGACAAGTTAGCAAAGCAAGGTGGAGGCAAATAGGCAATTAGCATCCTATTGGTATCAGGTATCTCTTCTTTTGCTTTCCCTCCCCCACCGTACCCCAAAATTCAGCTTGGAAAACACCCGGAATTTGCTCTGGATTTTACTCCTTTGCTTCCTAAAATTCGTGTCATGATTGCACGTCGCAGGGACAGACGAATTGAAGAAATAATGGAGAAGAATTCTCATCAGGGGAATTGAATATATTCACACGGATCATGGATGGATATACGGCAGCTAGCGCAGCACAGTGGCTGGTGAACATTCTTTTACCTAGTTGGCGCACGGCTATCTGCGATGATTCTGTACGAGACCAAACGAGATCGAGGAACAAACCTCTCTCCACGGCATGGCCACCTCCCCCATGACCTGTACCTGTAGCCATATCCTTCATTCTTCACTCACTTGTCACCTTCACATGAATCCCTGAGAACCGTATACCTACCTCAAATACACATGGAGTGTACGCCAGCTTGTCACTGTGCAAGCAAGTACTATACGGTCAAGGTTTTCTGTAACAGTAGCAAGCCTACGGCCGTAGCCTTGAGCTTTTGAACCCATGTGCCTTTGCTTAGACCAGGAGTCTGCTCTCGTCCTTGTCAGGGGTGAAGACTGAAGAGTGACTAAACATGATTTAATTATAAAACTAATTACATAAATGGACGGAAAATCGCGAGATGAATCTATTAAGCCTAATTAATCCGTCATTAGAGATTGTTTACTGTAGCACGATGTTTTCTAATCATGGCCTAATTAGGCTCATTAGATTCGTCTCGCGAAGTTACCCAGGGATTATGGAATGAGTTTTGTCATTATCATACGCTTACTACTCTATGCATGTAAGATTTTGTTTGATGAATAGTAAAAATTCAAAAAAAATTTAAAAAATAGAAGCAACTAAACAAGGCCTGAAGAGGAAGAAGAAAGGCGTGCCTCATGAGCTATTGAACCACTGGGTCGTTTCAACAAGGCAACCACTAGATCAAATAGGCTCAGTACTAAATCTATATTTTTGACTGGCCTTAAATGCGACCGCACCTGTAAACCAGACGTCGGGCCCGTCCGTGGCAATGCAAAATTTATCAAGTGCTTCTTTCAATGTCAGGTTTGAACTTTTGAACGCTTAGGGCAGCCACAATGTGTCCAAAAGCAGTTCTTATGATGTCATATAGGTACCCATAAACATTGTGCAGGCAGTCTTTATAGCAGTCCATAGCTATAGCTATCCATAAGCCTAAAGACCACCCATAAGCAATAAAATAATGAATACATCTCTCATTTCTCTCCCCTCTTCTTCTCTTCTTGCTACCTCCTTATGTTATAAACATACATTGTGGGATGAGAAACAACTATTGATCACTTATATGGGACCATCTATAAAGAACACTTTGGCAATATACATTGCCCTTGCCCTTATTAGGCTGCCTGCCTGCCTGCCTGACATTGGTCCATCGTCCTTGGTGGTCGTTGTCATGGCCGTCGGGGGTCTCTCTCTGCTGCATCGTGGAGCACCTGTTTGCATTGGCTGCCCTGCCCAGACGGCAACATTTTCCTCGGTCGCTGTTGCGTCATGGAAGGATGGTTGGATGGACAGATAGGTGTACGCATGAATGCGTGCCCCGCCCGCCCGTCGGTCCTCCCGCCACCGTTGACATGAGAGGCAGGCAGGCACACAGGTTCGTCACGATTAGCTGAGGCCCCGGCGGGGTGATTAGTTGCCGCTGCACTGTGTCAATTAGCTGTGGAGTTACAGCGATCGATGGTGCGTGCCTAGCGTAGAGTATAGCCGTGTGGGCAAAAGCTATGGCTATGAGAGCTGATGACAAGGCTAAAGCTAAACACTAGCCTGGGATTAAAATGCAGCGATGGTGCAGGTGCTGAGGTGCAGGCAGAGGCAGGGCAGGCAGCAGGTGCACCGTGCCTGTCAAGTTGGCGTAGGAGGCAGATGGATTAAACAAACAGGAAAGCGCTGCCGCCGCTGGTGCTGCTGTGTTTGTGCATGGCTTGGGGCGTTGGGACGGTGAGGACTCAGAGGAGAGCTCGGGGGCAGGGCAGGAGCAAGCCGCGCGGCAGCGGGTTAGGGGTTACCTTGCCGGCTCGGCAGGCCGCGCGCGGCCGGCGCGAACGCGGGCGGCGGGCGAAAGCACATGAGACGGCGAGAGAACGGGGGCGCGCGCGGCCGGTCACGGCCGGGGGGCGTGCCGTGTCACTCGATCGCCGCACGTTTTTCTTTCGCGCCGCTAGTGGTGCGGGCTCTGGGCCGTGTAGCACTACACTAGCGGTGTAGCATGCCAACGCAGGATGTAAAACAAGGCGTCGGCGGCCGGCAGCATCGCGATCACCGCGTCCGGACGCGGATCGAGTCCGCGCCGCGCGCGGGACAAGCGGAGATCTCAGCATCTTCGGCGTCGTATGTACCGCGCCGCAACCGCAATCGCACGGCGTTCCGAGGTCCACACACATGCGCCGAGCGAGCTCACGTTCACGAAGGGCAAGGAACACGGGAAGAGACAAGCGGCTTCGGGGGCAGAGCAGAACGCCCAGGCCAGGCCAGATGACACGACGCGACGCGCGCACTGCGACGGAGAAAACAACGCCTGTTCCCGGCGCCGGTAATCGCCCATCACCAGTTGCCACGCCGCGTCATTAACTACTAGTTTACCCATCAGTCAGACAGTCAGACAGTCAGTCCATGAGCCCATAGCCACGCATCGGGGGGCGGCGCGGCAGCACCGTGAATCGGGGGGAGCAGGCAGGCAGGCGGCAGCTCGAGCCGTCCGCCCGCTGCCGCCCTGCTGCCCTCGACACATCGGTCGCCACCGGAAGCCAGCCGGAAATTATGACCGTGTGCTCGGCCGTCGCCCGTAGCCCAATCCAAGCTGGCACTGGCAAAGGCAACCGATCACAGTTACCGATGGCCTGAACCCCCAACATTTCAACGAGTCTCGTAGAGAGGAAACCCACACCCACCCCATGATGATGGCCGACGGGCTGCAAAAGGAGCCGGAAATCGGCGTGAGGCCGCCGCGAATTCACACGCTCCCCGTCCGTCCGGCCGTCATGATTATAGTTGGCCAAAAGGCACGCGGCCCATGGGCCGGCACGTGGCCCGGTTTTTTGGCCCGGTCCGAGCACGGCCCGGCCCGAGGTGTTCCGTGCCCGTGCCGGCCCGGCCCGTGCCGCGGGCCGTGTCTGGGCCGCACCTCAGGCACGTAGTGCCGGCCCGGCACGGCACGCGGGGAGGCGGCCCGTAGAGGCACGACGGGCCGGCACGGGCACGGCAGGCACGCGAGGCACGCGTCCCTGCGTATGTAAGCCGCGCGGTCGGCCGCGGCCGCCTCCCCCTCCCCCGCTCCGCTCCTGGCTCCTCGCTCTCGCTCCTGTCCTCGCCTCGCCTCCTCCGCTCGGCTCCTCGCGACCTCGCCTCATTCCCCATCCACCGCTCCACCTCCTCCGCTCCTCCGCCGGACCGCCGCCGTCACCAGCTCGACGGCTCGCCGCCTCGCCCTCTCCTCCCAGATTCGCCGCTCCTCCACCGACTTCTCGCCGCCTCGCCCTTCGTCTTCTTCCTCCCAGTCCCAGATCCGTCGCCTCCTCGCCGCCTCCCCTCTCCTCCTCCTCCTCCCAGTCCCAGATCTGCCGCCTCCTCGCCGCCTCGCCCTCTCCTCCCAGCTCGGTCGCCAGATCTACCGCTCCGAGTCCGAGATCTGGCCGCGGGCCGCGGGCTTGGTGTCCCCCAAACCCTAGCTCCTCTTCTCCATCACCTGGCTGGCCGCGGCCGGTCGATCTACCCCACCAGGCCACCACACGCCGGGCACGCTGCTCGTTTGGCCATCTATACCCCTTCTCTTCATCCTCTGGTCCGCTCCTCCTCTGTCTCCGGTGCTCCGACTGCAGCCGTCAGGTAGGTCGTGAGGAACCGGAGGCTGATGGCCTGTCTCCCGTGCCAGTGCCGTGCCAGTGCCTTCTGCCCGTGAGCTGGTTGTCCTCTCCTCCTCTGTCTCCGGTGCTCCGACTGCAGCCGTCAGGTAGGTCGTGAGGAACCGGAGGCTGATGGCCTGTCTCCCGTGCCAGTGCCGTGCCAATGCCTTCAGCCCGTGAGCTGGTTGTCCTCTCCGACTCTGTCTTCTCCGTCAACGGCAACTCCGGTGCTCCGGCGCAAGGTAAGTGAACTTCCCATTTGATCTTTTCCTTGTTTCTTCTCTGTCTGATCTCTGATGGATGATGATGGTCTCTCTTGTTTCTTCTCTGCGCAGCCGTGAGGTAGCCGGAGGCCAGCGATGGAGGACGATCCTACATCGAACAACTACGAGTTGCGCTTGCTCGGCCAAGCTGGAGATGACGAGGAGGACAACTTGCAAGCTGATGCAGATGAGCTATTTGGCACTGGCATTGGCAGTGGCAGTGGCACTGGCACTGGCATTGGCAGTGTCAGTGGCACTCCCATTGATGTTGGTGATGCTGATGCTGGTGCTGGTGGCGAAGGCACGCAGGGCACTGGCGGGACGGGATCTGAGAGCGTGAACACCACCGTGAAGAGGAAGAGAGGGCCCAGATCAAAGTGCTGGGAGTCCTTCGACGAGGTCGTTGAGATAAAGGGCGGGAAAGAGGTAAGAACTGGTGCCCGTTGTGTGCACTGCAAGAAGCTATTCTCTGGGTTATCCACTGGTGGCACAGGCCATTTGCTTCGGCATATTCCTAAGTGCCCTGCTTTGAAAAGTAAGAACGCTATGGCTCAATCTCAGCTTAAGTTTAATCCTGATGGTTCTGTGCATTGTTGGGAGTATAGCCCTGAGGTGGCTCGTACTCAGTTGTGTAGGTTGATTGCACGTCTTGATCTGCCTCTGTCTTTTGGTGAAACTGAAGCTTTTGAGGAGTTTATTAAGATTGCTCATAATCCTAGGTTTGTTACTGTATCTAGGCAAACAACCACTAGGGATTTTGCTAAGTATTTCAAAGATCGTCGTGCTAAACTGATTGATTGCTTGAAATCTGTTTCATCTGTTGCACTTACATCTAACATTTGGTCTGGAAATGCTAAGGAGGACTATCTTAGTGTGGTTGCACATTATGTTAATGCTGATTGGCAATTAGAGAAGAGGATCTTAGGCCTTAGGTTGATTGATGTTTCTCATAATGCTGATAATATTTCTGAGCGTATTAAATCTGTTGTTGATGAGTATAGCCTGACTGACAAGATTTTCTCTGTCACCTTGGACAATGCATCTGCAAATACTAAGGCTATTGGTAACCTAAGTCCTTTACTTAGTGGTTATGTTGGGTCGTTGTTTTTGCATCAGCGGTGTGCTTGTCATATCATTAATCTTATTGTTAAGGCTGGCCTTGAGGTTTTCAAGCCTATGCTTACTGCATTTAGAACTGTTGTTTCATTCTTGAATTCATCTAACCAAAGGATTGCGGCATATAAGTCTTATTGCATTGCTGTTGGTGTCCGTCCTCGTAAGTTTGGTTTAGATATGGATGTCAGATGGAATGCCACTTATCTCATGCTTAAGCATCTCATACCCCATAAGAGTACATTTTCAGTATTTATCACAACTCAGCATCCTTTGATTGATGGCCAACCACTACTGACAGACAAGCACTGGTATGTGGCTGAAAAAATCCTTGAATTTCTTGAGCAGTTCTATGATTCTACTGTTGTTCTGTCTGGTATTTATTATCCAACATCTCCATTAGTGCTGCATCATGTTCTTGAGATAGCATCACATTTAAGTTCTTATGAGAATGACAGAGATCTCAGACATGTTGTTGTGCCCATGAAAGATAAGTTCTTGCAGTACTGGTGTGATATACCTATGCTTTATTCCTTTGCATTCATATTGGATCCTAGAGCTAAGATGAAAGGTTTTAACAATGTTCTTCATCTCTTGGCTAACCTCAATGGTAATGACTACTCCCCTTACTTAACTGAGGTCAGGGCTGAGTTATCTGTTGTTTTTTCTAAATATGATGAAAAGTTTGGTAATGTGAGATTGCAAAGGCCTCCACAACCTGGCCGTACAGGTAAGAAGAGGACTCAATGGGGTAAGATATTTAGTAATGAGGCAACTGATTCATCTGTTACTGCTGCCTTTGGTTCTTGTTTTAGTGCTTCATCTTCCTTGTCTAGGAGAACTTCTGCCAGTGCTTTATTGCAGGCTGCTACCTCTGGTGCATCTCTAGCTGCCTCTACTGAGTTGTCTGCCTATCTGGACTCTGACACCATCAACCAATATGAAGATGATTTCAACATCTTGAACTGGTGGCATGAACATAGGCTTTCATATCCAGTTCTTTCAATATTAGCAAAAGATGTTTTCACTGTACCTGTTTCTACAATATCATCAGAGTCTGCTTTTAGTATGACTGGCAGGATTATTGAGGAGCGCCGACGTCGCTTGGGGCCTGAAATGGTGGAGATGCTAGCACTGATCAAAGATTGGGAGCAAGGCGATGCCAGACTTCAGCATGACATTGAGGATGCAGAACTTGAAGAGTCTTTTGAGAATCTGTATCTAGATGATGAACCTATAGTAGTGTAGTTGTGTTGTATGAACTATGAACTATAAGCATGAACATTGAACTATAGAGCTGGCTGTACTCTTTTCCTTTGCAGGGTTTTCTCACGAGGTGTGAGTTTTTACCTGGAAAGGTTTTTAATGAGGCAGCATCCAAACAGCTCAAATAATATTTGAATTACTTTTGTTAATGTGTCTTGTGAGTATCTGTGATTGTGACTTGTTTTGTTTTTGTTTGAGAATCAGTGATTCTGTGATTGTGTGTGTGATCTGTGTGTGTGATCTGTTATCTGTTTCATCTGTCGGGCCGTGGGCTGGCACGGGCACGGTGGGCCTTGTCGTGCCCGTCGTGCTGTCGTGCCGGCACGGCACGGCTGATTGCTGTCGTGCCCGTGCCCGTGCTGAGGGTGCGGCACGCGGGCCAGCACGGCACGGCACGAAGAGTGGTTCGTGCCTCGTCGTGCCGTGCCAGTTCGTGCCGTGCCCCTTCGTGCCCGGGCCGTGTCGTGCCGGGCGGCACGTTTGGCCATCTATAGCCCTGCCCACCCACCTCTATCTCTAGTAGCTTCGCTGTTGCCGCATTCCACTGCCATTGCCACCCTAATTTCAAAATCTCCCTTAGCACTTGTCACCAAGGATATGGACATCCTAAGCATGTGTTTGGATAG
>CM014276.1:62133074-62144892 GCA_004135705.1 Alloteropsis semialata
AAAAAAAAAAGGTTCAACGTTCTACACATTATCTTCACAATGTATTGGACCTTGCCTGATTTTTATACAGAAATTGTAAAGTTTTTTTTTGGATGGTGATTACCACCTTGTTTGAATAGATAAGCGACAGAACACAAAACTTGGTGCTACAGGAACACCATCTACTTGCATCTTTCTGTTTCACACAGCGCTACGGTGTAAACAGGTATCACCACAAGGAGATTCAAGGGATAGTTAATAACTTGGGTTGAGAAGCTCGATAGATATAATCATATAATGTCGTTCACATCTTGTTATTCCATAACTCTTCATTTTTACATCATCCGGTCTTATTCAAGCAACATGTATAGAAGCAACACTGGCATCAAAAATTCAAAATTGCTGATTATTGAGTATTGACTGGGGGAGACAATAAGAAAAACTTTGTTGTCCATAATATATGAATTTCGGGATGTAAAGAACAATAAGAGAAACTGAAATTTCCACTGCTATCTCAAGAAGCCTAGAAGAATAGTTAGTTCGTCTGTAATACCTGTTGACCCCTTTAAACTACATTAAAGGTAAATGTCTGAGCTATCTATGATGGTCGCAAACTTTGTCGAGCTATTCTTCACTAAGCATAACAAAGCTCCAAAACCAAATCCTTCTCCATAAAATTTGCTCTATCCTACCTGCAGCAAAATGTGTGCTGGGATAGGATAGACCAGGTTCAGGGAAAAAAAAATCAACCAGGTTGAGCTGCCAGTAACGGAGCCCTTAACCTGCTGCAATAGGTGCGACTGTTACCTTCTAGCAACAAGCCAATACAAAACTAACTGCCTGCCCTAGGGGCTAACACCATAACCAAATCCCAACGTCTGTTACCGCAGATGGTGCTACGAATTTTCCTTTGACTTTGCCTTAAGTCCACAGATCCGCGACCGCAGCTAAAGTTGCATCACACCTGAAACGTCTATTCAGCCCCACCAGACGCTCGTTCATCGCCAGCAAAACCTAGGCAAGTTCAAGCCATTACTAAAAAAGAAAACCGAGAGAGGTTTATGAACGTTACCCCAGTCGTCGGCATCGTCGGCGTCTGATGCGGCAGGGCCGGTCAGGCGGTGCGGATCCATCGGACGCAAAAGGACATCGAACTCCGGGAGCAGATGGGCGCGAGAGCGCCGAAGTCCGCTAAGAGTCCCGGAGGTGGCGGCGAGAAGGTGAGGGAGGTGTGAGGTTAGGCGGCCGCCGGCTACGGAATCAGGAGGAGGGAGGAAAGCGGCTGCGGCCTGCGGCTCAAGGGTGCAGCAGATGCGGCGATTTGTCGGGCGGCGAGGGAAAGAGAACAAAACAAAGCCGAGATGAGGACTGAGAAGGAACTGGAATTTGGAATCTGTGGGTGGTATGCTTTCACTCATTGATATGTTGTTTGTATTTTTTTTAACGTTTAATAAAATACATAGCTGTCTTCTTTTTTTTTTGCGAAATAATACATAGCTGTCTTCGAACTGCTTGAAATGTTATACAAGGTGTCATCTAGGGTTCTAGACTTGTCCCACGGTGTTCGTCAAAATGCTAATTCATAAAAATTAATAAAAAATGACATTTCATTTCTATCGAGATTTTGAACAAATAATTAAAATAAAATTACAAAAGGTCATGTAAAATATATATAATTAGTTAATAGAAAAATTCAAGATGAGAATAGAGATTGCCATATTAATCAAGAAAGATATGATATATACCAGTGATATTTTTGATGATTTAGTGGTCTTAATCCATATTGGATATAATTAATAAGTAGCTTAATTTAAAATCAAAACAATACAAACATTAATGGTATGATTTCTAAATGAATCACGGAAAAAATAACTAAATACATAGTCCATTATAAGTACAATTAATTAATGGTGATTTAGAAATATATAAAAAAATTTATAGAAGTTTAGAGACCCAAATGACATCTGGGATAAATTAGAGATCTAAAAATGTATTTGAGAATATAGAGACTTGGATGATACATCTGGTGACCTAATACATTTTGAGAGTTTAGGACCTATATAACACTTCAAAACAAGTTTGAGAACCACTTATGTATTTAACTCTTTTATTTTTACTCTACCAGCTTTGGAAAATTAGATCTTACCATTTGTCGGACCACATCGAGCTCGGACAGGGCTGTAATAAAAGCCCGGTTCATTTTAGACGTAGGTGTATGGTGTATGGTGGTCTGGTGGATGAGATATGAGATTATAAACTTTGCAAAACCCAGATCAGGTTATTTGCCCATGGGCCATGGAATTGTCAACAGCAGAAGGGTACATGGACTAAATTTGGCGCCTAAGGCTGATCCCACTGGATTAGATTCATAGGTCTCTTACCTCAAAAAAAAAAAGACTCATGGTTCTCTTTTTTAAAAAAATGTTATTCATAGGTCTCATTATTGGGCTAAAATGCCATCCGTGGCCCATGCTGCGGGAACACGCAGAAGAGGAAGGCGAGCGGCCACGAGGAGTTGAGCTCCGTGGTAATGATGGACCAGCCAGGCCCATTGGGCGGAGCAAAGTAGGGTCTAAAAAAGCACGTCACAAGCACGAATTTTTTTTAATTTTTTTTTACGATTTTTCAAAAACAACGGACGGGTGACAGTCACTGAACCGTCGTATCATATAGCTGCCGCTATATGATACGGCGGCAAGAGCTTGTAACCGCCAAATCATACGGCGGTTACAAATACCGCCATATGATTTAGCTATTTAATATAAAAACGTATATTTCCTCTGTGTGCCAAACCTAACCGCCAGATGATTTGGCGGTAGGTGTCGGCACCTGGGCCCAGCCCTCCTAACCGCCATATCATTCGGCGGTAGGGGGAGGCGGGGCCTTCCCGCGCCGTTTGATCCGACGGGACGGCTTCCCGCCGTCAGATCCACGGCGGCAGCCCCCTACCGCCGAATCTATCGGTGGTTAGGTCGCTGTCGCTTATATAAGGCGAAATTGAGTTGAAATTTTCATTCTAAATCAGAAAAAATACTAGGGTTAGAGAGGAGGGAGAGGGAGAATCAGTGGCGAAGCCCTGCCGGTTCTGCGCTTCAGTTTCAGGTAAAATCCGATCTCGTAGTTGTAACTTCAATTTGGCAGATGTATGACTTTGTAGTTATTTTAGTATTTAGGTTACACATTACGAAATCGTAGTATTATTTTTGAGTTACTGATATTAGACTTAGTTACTGAAATTAGTATTAGAGGCAGTTACTGATATTAGATTTAGTGACATTAGTTTGAGTTACCTTATATTTAGTGACATTAGAGATAGTTAGAGTCATTACTTTTAGTGATATTAGATCTTTATTAATATATCTTTTTATATTAGATGTACTGATATTAGAGTTTACACCAGAATTTTATATAAACTGTAATTATGCATTTTAGAGTTTACATTAGAGTTTATATTCTTTTTATATTAGAGTTTCTGTTAGAGTTTTATGCATATTAGAATTTATATAAGAGTTTATATTAGAGTAATGACTTTATATTAGAGTTTAAATTAGAGTTTATATTAGAGTTTATATTAGAGTAATGACTTTATATTAGAGTTTATATTAGAGTAATGACTTTATATTAGAGTTTAAATTAGAGTTTATATTAGAGTAATGACTTTATATTACAGTTTATATTAGAGTAATGACTTTATATTAGAGTTTAAATTAGAGTTTATATTAGAGTAATGACTTTATATTACAGTTTAAATTAGGGTTTATATTAGAGTAATGACTTTATATTACAGTTTAAATTAGAGTTTATATTAGAGTAATGACTTTATATTAGAGTTTAAATTAGAGTTTATATTAAAGTAATGACTTTATATCAGAGTAATGACTTTATATTACAGTTTATATTAGAGTAATGACTTTATAGTAGAGTTTATATTAGAGTTTACAGTAGAGTTTTATTGATATTAGATTCTATATACGAGTTTATATTATAGTTTATAGTAGAGTATTATGCATAAGTCTTTTTATGAGTACAAAATCGTATTAATTCTTCTTATTGTCCTGGTTTTGTTTTAGGCATGTCTGAACCCTTATGGTTCCAATTGTACTATGGATCAGGGAAAATTAGATATGGTCCTGAAGGGGTAGACCTGTCAGAATTTAGTTCTGCCACCAGAAAAATAGCTAGAGCAGCAGAGAGAAATCGGGATTCAATAACAAAGTGGCTTTATCATTCATTTGGACTTGATGAGGCCCAGCATGACCTGTCAGTGATGGCAGTGATGAACAGAAGTTCAAATACGTATTGGAAACTTGTTCCGCTTGAAAGAACCCAGAACTGGAGGTCATTTGTGACACTTTGTACGCAGCATGGTATGCCGCTGGTGTTGCATGTGCGAGCCTTCCACAAGGCTGGGTCCAGTAGTGAAGTGCACGAAGAAGTTGAAGATGCTGGACGGGAAAACCTTCAAGATGCTACTGGGGAGGAAGGTGAAGAAGTGGAAGAAGGGGCAGCCGGACAAGATTATTACGCACCCCCTGAACCATCGGGGGAGCTTGATGAAGCAGAAAATTTTTCTGAGATGGTTTTGAGGCAGAGAGGGAGGGCACAGAGCATGAGCAGTACTTTGAGGAG
This sequence comes from Alloteropsis semialata, assembly GCA_004135705.1. Classification (NCBI taxonomy): domain Eukaryota; kingdom Viridiplantae; phylum Streptophyta; class Magnoliopsida; order Poales; family Poaceae; genus Alloteropsis; species Alloteropsis semialata. The sequence goes on from CM014276.1 coordinate 62,137,683, forward strand.
GACTCATCGGATGATGACGACGACGATGAGGTGCAAGTGCCAAGGAACTGGGACAACTATGACTTCTCACAGCTTACGATAAATGAAGGCCAACAAGTCCCCTGAGAGTACAGGTGCAACGAGATTTGCCTCGGTTCGTGCTACATGACTGCTGAAGAAATAAAGGATGCAATAAAATAATGGTCCACTTTATGTTTGCAAAGAGAGTTTAGGGTTATTAAGAGCAGCAAACAAGTCTATGACATATACTGCATCACAGAAGGGTGTCCTTTTCGGGTTCACGCATTCTGTGGGAAGTGAAATACTTACTGGGAGGTGAGCAGAATCGAGGATCACACATGTGTGCTTGAGCAGTTGGACACAGACCACCGGAACCTCACATCCGGTTTTGTGGCTAACTTCATGTACGCACAGATCATTGATAATCCAAGCTACGAGCCCAAGTCTATAATATGTGACATCAAGGAGAAATTCAAGTACAAAATTAGTTACGGCAAGGCTTATAGAGCGAGACAGAAGGTATTCGAGATGAAGTGGGGCACTTATTAAACATCATATGACAACATTCCTGCTTTGCTCCACGCCATATGCCAGCGAAATGAAGGGAGCTTCTATGACCTTAAGACCTTCCCCTCTGTCTTAAGGCTAGGGAAGCAAGTGCTGCAGCGGGCATTCCTGGCATTGGGGCCGTGCATTAAGGCTTTCCAACATTGTAGGCCAGTCATATGCATTGACGGGACCTTCCTGACAGGAAGGTACAAAGACACAATCCTCACCGCCGTTGCTGGCGATGGTAACAATCAATTAGTGCCTTTAGCCTTTGCTTTTGTGGAGAAAGAGAGCGGAGACAGCTGGTATTGGTTTCTGAAGAGGTTGAAGAGTATGGTTGTGGGGGATGTGTCAAGCGTGTGTGTCATACACAATAGGCACAAAGGTACTCTGCAGGCAATTAAAGAAATGAAGAATGGCAGCACCGAGCGGCAGACATTACCACGATGGCCCGACGTCGTGAGCAGGTGGTGCATCCGTCACATGGGGGCAAATTTTCATAGCCAGTTCAAGAACAAGGCACTGATGAAGCTGTTCAAGCGCTTATGCAGTCAGAATCAAGAGAGAAAGTTCAAACAAGAGTGTGTTCTCCGGAACGATAGTTGCATTTGCTCGTGCCAGAAGCCTCAGCTGCTGCACAAGCCTTGCTCCCATGTGATTGCTGCCTGCTATGAAGCTGGGGGACTGCAGCCCCGTATGTACGTCTCTCCCGACTTCTTCAAGCAAACCATTATGGCTACCTGGAGTTTTGAGGTGTATGGCTATGGGATATTTGGCTCCTTCACCAACAACCCGGGGAAAAATGCAGTTTATATACCCGATCCAGATCCAGAAATGAGGCAAGGCCCTGGGCGACGAAAGAAGAAGCGCATTAGAAATAACATGGATCGATCTGAAGCTGGTCCAGACGTGCGTATCTGCTCTAAGTGCAATGAGGTTGGGCACACATACAAGAAGTGCACTGCGACGTCTTATTATGATCCAAACGGTGCAGGAGGGTCATCAAATGTGGTCTCAAATCCTCCATCAAGGGGCGCTGGTCGTGGCCGCCACACCAATGAGGGCCTCATATAGAACTACTTTACCATTGTTCAGTTTAGTGGATTGTAATATTTGTAACGTAATATAAGTAATGTAATTGTTCAGTTTAGTGGATTGTAATATTTGTAACGTAATATAAGTAATGTAATGTAAGTTCTGTAATATAAGTTGTGTAATATAAGTTCTGTAATATTAGTTATGTAATGTAAGTTCTGTATTATAAGTTCTGTGTGTAATAGACGTTTTTTTTAATATTATTATTTTTAATACAAGTTATTTTTTTAATATAAGTAATGTAATGTAAGTTTTGTAATACAAGTTATGTTTTTAATATTATTTTTTTATATGCCTATGTTTACCTTATTCTGTATTTTTTTTCCACAAATCCTGTGTAGCTATGGCGGACCCTTCTGCAGGAGCGTACGTGACTCCTGAGTTGCTCGACAGTCGAGTCGACCAGCAGCACCGTTCGTACTACTCCGCCGTGCTGGGGGTCGACGTCAGGGGCAGCTTTCGGTCTCGTGTCGGCATGAACTACATGCCGCTACACCCCCGCTTTGTTCCGAGGTAAGCCGTCACTTCAAATTGTCAACATTTATGATATGTTATAAATTTATATTTAATGCGAGCACTATTTTGCGTTGCAGGTTATGCGTAGCAGGCCTTCTGCCTCTCGCGCGTCTGGTGGAGGGTGACCTGGACCGGTCGCACGTTCCGGTACCGGACCGCATGACGCGGTTCCAGTTTGACTACTCCTTGCTGGCGGCTCTCCTGGACAGGTGGCGGCCAAGAGACGCACACCTTCCACCTCACCGTGGGGGAGATGGCGCCCACTCTGCAGGACGTGGCCTTCCTGCTTGGCTTGCCGCTCGCAGGCGACGCCATGGGGGCGATCGATCCTCCGGCCACTTGGCGGCGGGACCTCCTCGACAGGTTCGCGCATGTTCAGCAGAACGAGCACGCGGTGGGCTACACCGAGTTCACTAGCAAACATGGCCCCACCAAGAAGTGGTTGCTTCAGTTCAGCGTAAGTACCTACACCATTCCTTACATGTTTCTCCTTCGATTAATTGCAACGGCTGACTCGTTATGTCACTTATTGCAGGCGGACTACATGAGGGCAGACGCTGACGACGAGACCGTCGAGCGTCACTTGGAGGCGTACTTGCTCTGGCTCTTTGGGTGGGTGATGTTCTGCAGCTCACAGGGGAACTCGTGTCCCAAGGTCCTCATCCCTTATGTGACGACCATCGCGACGTCCCCGCTCGAGCAAATGCCCCAGGTCAGCTGGGGCTCAGCGGCGTTGGCCGCCACGTACAGGGGCCTCTGCATAGGCGTGCAGAAGGTTAAGAAGGGAGAGCCTATCTTCGTCGGCTGTCCCATGCTTCTGCAGCTGTGGTCCTACGAGCGGTTCCCAGTGGGCAGGCCAGCGATGAGCCCCGACCCGTACGACTGGATGGCTCTTGGCACGGACCCGCGCGTTTACCCTACCATGGGGTCTTTGTGGTGCCTCCGAAAGGTATATGTTTGAATATTTTTTATTTCTAACATCCTTTTGTTGTTGGGACCTATATTATTTGTATTACTTGTGCAGCCAAGCTGGGTGGGCCAACAGACGAGGAAGTCGTACGCAGACTTCGTCGGGCAGTTCGACGGGCTCGTTGACACGGACATGCGTTGGACCCCCTACTCGCCAGACGCGATCCACACACGGGCACCGCAGGGCCTGTTCTCCTTGTGCCAGAGCGACCAGGACTACTGGATGACGAAGAAACCCGTGGTCTTCGACATCCACGTGGAGGAGTATTCGGTGCACCGGGTGATGAGACAGTTCCACCTGTACCAGGAGTCACCGCTGTCGGTCGTCCACACCGTCCCGCCGATCCACCACAGGTACGTGTGTCATTTTTCTGTCTCGAGTGTTTTGCATATTTCTTAACTTACTTGTCAATCATTGAATAGGTGGACGAGGAAGGGACACACAGCTGGCACACCGTGGGAGGGCGCGGTGGCGCCCTACGTGGCGGGTTGGACAGAGGCATTGAACGCCATCATCGACGAGCACCGACCGTACTCCGAGGAGGCCTTCGCAGCGTACCTGCAGTGGTACTGGCTCGGACCCGCGTTCAGGTCCTCCGGGTTCCTGTTGACGGTCCTTATAACAGAAAATCCGACCGTCAATAGGCTCAGAAACCAATAAAGATCAAGGCATAACTTAGACATTAGTATTCAAATAATGGTATACCATGCATATCTGGAATATATTTGAGTACAGGGACTACGGTGCAAAAGATGGACGAAATTGGGCACAAGCCCAAGTCGGCCGACCTGGCTAGGTCGGGCGACCTGGTCTGGATCCCAATCGAGCCCAACCTCAACACAGGTCAAGAAGCACACAATGTAAGGATCTTGAACGTTGATTCATGGTCGGTGGAAGCCAAGGGTAGAGAATGAGCCACATGTCCATCACATGGATTGAAGGGCCCACAACCAGAGACAAATGTACCCAAACCGACGATACCCAGCTGGAACCGACCTTAGGACCCACATGTAAGCCTCCCAGAGGAAGGTGGGCCCTAATGGCGGTTATGGGAAGTCGGCCGACCTGGCCAGGTCGGCCGATCCTCCCGTGCGCCCGACTCGGCCCTCCTTTGACCTGAAGCTGTAAACCGCCATGGAGAAGACATCTGCGCCGTGGAGAGTTGAAGACGGTGGATCCAAGGGTCGGCCGATCCTTGGACGTCGGCCGACCTAGGCCCACCTCCAACCGGCCTCAACCGCCTCTGGCCGTCTCCAACCGTCCTTGTGATGCTATAAATACCTGCAAGGGGGCACCGTACTCAACACACACCAGAAGAAGAGCTCTCTTTGCTACAAGCTTAGTCTTAGTCTTAGTAGTGATAGTCATAGTGTTAGATCTGCTGAAGGGCTTCTGAAGGAGTCTTAGTAAGTTCTAGAGTTCATCTCTTGTATTCTCTTACTTACTTCTTGTACTCTGATCTTAATGGAAATACCTTCATACTTATGTCATGTGCCTCAGCTATGCTATACTTGTTTAGTATATACTACTTATGTCTTGCACCTCAATCAAGTGAATGTATGCAATGTCATTGGCTCAATGTGCCTCTTGGTTGCTCTATTTATTAACGTGATAGATAGAGTTGTATCTTGTATTGCAAACATGGTGTTTGGGATACAGTATACTGTTGAGGGTACCGCTGCCCCACGGATTAGTAGAGGTAGGCGGCAGGTGGTGACAGCCCTGTCCGTCCTTTGTAATCCTCCACGTACGGGAGTGGGTATTAGGCCTTTATGATAAGACGTCCTACTGTCGTCCCTTGATGAGGGAACCACTGGATACCTCGATATGTCCTCTTGCATATGATCATTGAATGAGCTTGTATAGGGTATTGTAGTATAACTAGTCACATTCGTATGATGCTAATGAAACCTTGGTGATCTTCACTAATGTATTATTACTAACTAAGACTACCATAATGATGAGCAATGAACTTCTGTGTGTCGCTCTACCCATTCATTTCTATATTCTTTACCCCTGTTTAGATTATGGTATATTAATGCTGTTGTAAGTAATTACATGGGATGACATCTCTCTCTTAACTAAACGCTTTCCTTGCGGATAAACAAATAACGATACTCTGGAATACTCCCGGGTGAAATGCTACAACGTACTTCTGTGCGCTTGCAGAATATCTGTAACGTCTAGATTTACGATGAAGTATCTCTAGTACCATCACTACTCTAAAGTGGTGATGCTAAGAAATACCAACAGTTCCGCCCCAGGCCACTTTCCCCCCGGCGCAGGTGACGACTACGTTCCCAGTACGACGCGATCAGAACTACGCGATTGGGGTAAGTACTACATCCTTACTACTATAACACATTCGTACGGTACACAATTTAATTAACATAATTGAACAGTACGACGTGCTCGCCGAGATCGATGCTACAGCTGTGAGGAGCCGAGCGAGGGCGGATTTCATGACCCCCGCCGAGCACGTGGCGATGTACGACCGCATTCTGGACCTCCTCATGAGGGTTCAGCAGGCGGTTTCATGTCGGCACGACGACGCTCCGGCGATTCCACGCCACCCCGCCTCGTCCTCGAGCTCGGCGTCGACTGGACGTTCGTACCACGCACCGTCCAGCTCCTCGCGGCCACCCTTCCCTCCTATGGGAGCAGGTCTGTCGACGGTACACCCCGCGCTCAGCACTCCTCTCCCGGTTCAGAGCGCTCCCTCGGGATACCTACGTACACACCGAGGTCAGCAGTTGTCTATAGCACAGATACACCATAGTATCCACGTTTTGTTCGTAACATCCTAGCATTGTGTAATTATGTTCTCGACTAACGTTTTATGTGACAGGGCAACCAGCGATGACCACAGGCGGCGGGTCCACGTCGGCAGGGCACGCCGTCCACGGCTTAGGTACGTAATTGACCAAACGATATGACTACATACTTTTACTTGCGTACTAACGTGATTATGTATAATGCAGCGTACGCTTCAGGCGGGACACCCGACGACCCAGTCGAGGAGCAGCACCCAGCGCCGACCCAGTGGACGGTCCCCTCCGAGATTGAGCGGTGGTACCGACAGGGCAGCGGTCACAGGACGAGGTTGGTTGTTCGCAGTTAGCTGGCGCCCCTGTACCTGCTACTCAGTTCTCATAGCCATCGTTCGCGACACCGCCTCCTGCGGATGCAGGGCGCCCGAGTCGGCAGGCACCGCCACCTGACCCCCTTACGTACTCTGCGCACCACACGAGGGACGCGCAGCAGGCGACTAGGAGGGTCAGGCCTAAGGTGGCGGCCAAGCGAGGCCGCATTTAGTTTTTTACTTTTTACGCTCGAGTGATTATGTATCGTACTAAATGTTGTATTATACTTTTCATGTTCACTTATTTGTTGTTTGTGATATTATTCGATTTGATGTTATAATTTCCCTTCATTCGCAAGTATTTTAAAAAATTTACGGTTGTACATACAAATTACACCACTTTTTCAATGCAAAAATGAAAAAGAATAAAAAACCACATACCGCCGTTCCATTCGGCGGTAACATAAACCCCCGGTTCATTTGGCGGTTGCATGAACCGCCAAATGCAAGCCGACGGTTCCTCCCATAGGAGTGAACCGCCGGTTTAAATGGCGGTTTCATTGAACCGCCAGATGAACCGGCGGTTAGATTTAACTGCCTTTTTATTTGGCGGTTAAGTCTCACCGCCGGTTCATTTGGCGGTTCAGGCTCTTGCCGCTGTATCATATGGCGGCAGCCATATGATATGGCGGTTGGGTGACAAATTTGCAGAATCTGTCACCCGTCCGTTGTTTTTGAAAAATCGTAAAAAAAATAAAAAAAATTCCACAAGCACGGTATGAGCTGAAGGGCCGACAACAACAGTGTTCGTGCCGGCCCGGACAGTGCGTGGGCGGCCTATAATACCCTTCCACCAGATGCCATGCCTGGAATTAAATATTGCCGTGCTTATAGATACCCAATACTATGTAAAAAAAAATGCCCAATAGATATATGATGAAGTGCACTGAGCCGAGAAAAATGTTTGTAAGGGCATCACGAGCGTTTATGACCGGCAC
>CM014276.1:62150063-62191480 GCA_004135705.1 Alloteropsis semialata
CACTTCACTTGCGTCTCCATTCAGCGATGGCAAAAGCTGGAACGGCTTCAGGACGCCGGATGCCAACGACGGCCGGCCCCGGCCCCGTCCCCCTTCTGAATCTCCCTGTCTCGCGCGTACTCATTTCCTGCGCGGGGTTGGGTCTTTGATCCCCTGTGGCATCAGTAATTGTTTGGTTGACTCCTCACGCTTGCGCAGCTGTGGACGATCATGCATGGCAGATTTGGGGTTGCAAATGAGCCCACACGGGACAGGGTAAAGCGAAGATTCCTTGTCTCGACAAACCTTGTCACTGTATGCATGCTTTGCTTCCTTCAGCGCTGGCTCACGGGTGCACCCAAATGCATAGTTGGTTTCTCAAAAAATTTGCAAAAGGGAATCTTTTTTGCATGAAGTACTAAATGAAGTCTATTTGCAAAACCTCTTCACGGATGAGCGTAACTTTCCGAGACGAATCTAATGAGCCTAATTAATCCATGATTTGCTACAGTGATGCTACAGTAACCATCTTCTAATCATCCTCTAATCATGCGGTCAAAGGCCTCATTAGATTCTTCTCGGAAATTTACTAGAGGTTGTGGAAGTAGTTTTATAAACTGACATTATTTAATACTCCTAATTAGTGGTCAAAGATGCATTTAATACCCTGAAAAAATTTTCAGGGTCCAACTTAACACGGTTGCATGGTCGAAATTCAGCAGATCTCGTGAATACAGTTGCGGTCTCCGGATCGTGTCCCGCTGCGATCTGCTGAGTAATGCCCCATGGTTCATGCGCTTGTCATACGGTTTGAGTTTTCAACTGTAGTGCGGCAGGTCAGGCGACGAACTTTAACTCCAGCCATGGCCTTGCAGACTGAAACAATGCCGTTTCGACGGTCAATGGCTCCAACAGTCCAACGGCGACATGCCAAAACGGCCCCCTACCGTGCCTGTGCGTCCACGGTGGGCAGCTTTTACGCAGGCAGCGCCGTACGTCCACGTCTGACGTCTCGGCGGCTACTGCTAGCCCATGGAAAAACCGGACATGATTTCTGGAGAAAGAAAAAGGAACCCAAACAAACCCATAGGAAAGGCACGTAAAGCCATGGATCATGGCATCTTGCACCACCTAAAATCAGCCACGATGACTGGTAAACCAAACTACCAAATCACCAATTAGGCTGATAAAAACATGTTTTATATACACTGTTGCTGATTTGCTGGAGAGGATGCTTGCCTTTCAATGGCACCAACTCTACCTTCTTGCCAGCTAGCCAGCCAGTCAGTCCATCCCTACATGACTACATCCATCCACCATCAGTGCTCGCTCGCCTACTGCTCACCCTCTTTACGTTTCCGCGAGTGAGTGGCAGATTGGCTGCAACCAGCAAGCATGGATAGCTCCACCATCCAGCAATTTTGCCTGTTGTTCAGGCAGGTTCAGGCGATTTTTCAGCAAGTTTTCTGTCAGGATTGGTTGGTTGACCTGTTAACGTTAACGACATTGATCAATGAGAAAGTGAGAACTAGTGAACTACTTTGCCTGCTCTCAATTTGGATGCTTTCAAGGCGGCCAAATGGCACTGGACGCAAGAGGAATAATCCATGCATATGCTTTCCCGAATGTGCCTGCCTTCTGAGCAATTTGTTAGGCTTCAGCAAGATACATGAGCAGCTGCTACTTGCACGATTTTTTTTTTGAGTAACGGGTACTTGCGCGAAATTATTTCCAATAAATTGAGTATTCCATTATTCCTCTCCGATCCTGACCCACTGAAAAGACAATTGCTAACAACAACAATTATAGACACAAGCCCTGCTTATTGCATCTCTGAAGAGCCGGTCAAAGCAGACACATGCACAGAAGAGTGCAAGAGGATAACACTGGTGGTACTATTTCGGATGACGAGATAGGAATCCTTTCGCCTGAACTTGTGAAGAAAGAAAGAAAGAATCCATTCACCAGTGATGGATGCTGATGAGGTGAACCCAAAAGAAAAGGGGGAAAAAAAAAAGGAAAGCTGGCACCGCATTTAGGCGAGGTTCTTTACGTAATTTAGCCCAAAGTGGCAAGGGGAAAGGTAAAGAGTAAAGAGCAGCAGAGGGGAATCCGACCCGGACGGAAGAGAGGTCTAAAAACATGGCAGGAAAAGCCATCGACAAACGCATGCTCTCCTCTCCTCCCATCCCAGCCGTATATTCGCATGCTCCCCGCCGGCCCCGGGAAGAGGAGGTCAGGAGGAGCACGAGCACCAGCCCCGCCCCGTCCGTCAGAAAAGCAGCAGCGAGCAAAGCACGCGGCGCGCGACAGCAGGCAGAGCCAGGGCATCCGCATCAAAGGAGAGGCTCCGGGACAGGCACCCTCGTTTACCCGAAAACTGCGTGAAATCGAAACGGCCTCTCACGAAATGCTCATGAGCGGGTGGCTGACGAGCAGCCTCTTTCCGTGCCGTTGAACGGACTGAGCACACTGCACGGCTCGCACACGGTCTCGTCAAACTGGTAGCGGTAATTCTCACTCAGACTGTGACGGAGGTGCAATCTAGGTGAACGACAGTGATGGTGCTGGCTCTTGCGGCAGTAATTTTCACTGATCACTGGTGTTAATTCTCGATTGGTTGCCAGGACATGGAGAGAGTTTCCAGTTTCCAACGTGGCGGCGTGGCCTCGGATTGATCGGGTGCCACCACCGCTCAAAGACACGTATCGGCTTTTGACTTGCTCTAATGTCTCCGCGATGGTGGCGCGCGGGCCCCCACGACGTGTGCTCGCGTGCTGCGGCTGCGTGAGGCGCTGTGCTGACGGATGAGCGCCAACAGCAGCAGCAGCATATCCTTTTGCTCACCAGCCCATTGATTTTTAATCCATTTTCAGACGACTCCGGGTTAGGTCTCTGCTTTTGCTCGAGCCTTTTGCGTGAATTTCACAGAAAATTTGCAGAAATTCAGCACCGTGCTGCAAAAGGAGCTCTTGCGTGTGAAACTATTTGCATGTACAAGAGCTTTCGGCATTGCTGAAGTTGTTGATACGTGGTGACTTGATTCCATGCTTTTCATGCATATAATAGGGAAGAGATATAGATTTTTTTTATTTTTTTATTTCTTTTGCCCTGTTTTGCTTTGAACAAGGCAAGATAGTATTGTGGTGGCGCTTGGTGTGCGTCCTTGTTTTAAGCATTGCCACCAGAATATAAGCGCCAGTCAACCAACCCTGACAATGCCACACGGCACAGGCACAGGCACAGCATGATTAGTTGCCCGGAAATGACCTGTATAAAGTTAACCTTTAGCAGGTGAAAAATAAATAGCCACAAATCCCTCCACAGCGCACAAGTTGATGCGTGTAATAAATACTCCCGTAGCTTGATCTGAAACACCTCACTTTCATATTTTTCTCATGAGCTGACAAATGTGCAGCCATTGCACACAATCCAACTAACATATCTCATGACACTTGGATTACACCGGGAGATATTCAATGCAAAGGATGCTACCTTCAGGCAAGAAATTATATTCAATGCAAGGGATAGATGAGCTTGAGCATAGGCGTAGCCATCCATCCTGATGCCGCAGTGCAGGCCATGCAAAGGAAGAGAGAGAAAGAGAGAGAGGCTGGCCTTGCTGTTGCTTCTGCATAGCATAGCTGCAAGGCTCCAAAAGGGGCAGGGCAGGGAGGTCATGTGAAAGACAACACGATACCAGACCTCTAATCTTAAAGGAGGAGAGCTGCTAATTCTAATGGGGCGCATTTAAAGGTTTTAGTGGGGGAGGAAAGGGATCCTTGCAAGACCCAGAAGAGAGAGACGGAGACTGTGTGAGGAAGAGGAGAGAGAGAGAGAGGAGGGAGAAATAAATAAACCCGAATTCAGCCAAACTTCTCTCTCTCCCACCTCCCTTACATCCTCTCATCACCGGATTCCCTCATCACCACCCCCACCCTCCTCCCTGTCTTTCTCCCTCTCCCTCTTGACAAATTTTCCTCCACCCATTCCCTTCCTCCTCCTCTTCTCCACCCACTCCACCGATCCCCCCCTCTCGCTCTGAATTCTCTCTCGTCTTGCCCACCGTACCATCTGTCTGCTGCCTCTCTCTTGGAATCAATCGGTTCTTGTTTCCTCCGTCTGCTGGCTTGATTCTCTCTCTTTCTCTCCGAGGAGAGGATCAAGAAAACGGCAGAGTAGAGAGAGGAAAAGAAGAGAAATCCGAACGAGTTTGTTCTTGCCCAGGATTGCGGTTCTTGCGAGTTGGTCAGAAACTCTGGACCAGTTTCTGGTATGTTTTGTTGCATCTCTCTGCCAGTCTGCTCTGTTTTTTTGTTTTGTTTTTTTTTTTGTTCTAGTCTTATCTCTTGATTTGCATGCCAAAACATTCCCTTTCTCGTGTTTCACTCCATGATTCCTTTGCAAATACTATGTGTTTTGCTTCTCTGGGATTCCTTCATGGTTCATTACACCACAAGTTCATCAAACCTGGATTGCCTCTCGTTCAACTCTCAAGAATTCCTGTTTTTTCAGAAACAGAACTCTCAAATTCCATATCTGAAAAAATATAGTTTTTTTTTCTGTTTGCTGCGTCACACCAACAGATACATGTCTTGGGCGTTCTTGGTTCAGTTAAATTTCTTTCTCTGCTCCCATATTTCAATTTCGTGATCGGAGAGTGAATCGATCCTTCTCTTTGAAACCGTGGATGGCTACCTCCACTTTTTCCCTTTATTTTTGCTTCTTTTACTGCGTCCTTTTGCAAACCGATAGGGAAGGGAAATAAATGCAAAAGAAAAAGATTGTATTTTTTTGAGCGAGCGTCCACAGAAGCAATGGGGCCCATCTGCATGCGGTCCATCTGTTTTAGGTCGCATGCATTGTACATTCACCGTGCTTCTTTGCTTTCACCCATTAAAATGCATGCATCACCACAGCTTTTTGCTTGCAACAGCAAACCCAAACCATCAAGTTTGGTGCACGCGTACGCCACACCAAATGCGGCTCATGCCAAGATTGCTACAGTGACATTGGTTACCAATACCCTTCATTGATTACTTGCTGTCCACCACTATGTAAAACCAAAACAAGTGCAGTTAGTTCCATAAAGCAACAAACAAGAGTAGAATTATAATACCTTTGAGTCCTGACAACTTTCGTTGGGTATATTTCGGTAGTATCGTTCAGTATTCCATCCAATTTAGTCTACAGTTTTTTAGTGTTCCCATAAAGCTCGAGCAGATATCTGTTGCTCAAATTTTTTTGTGTTACTTGCATTTACAGGTCCTTCAAACTATTAACGGAAAGAGCAACCACAGCCAAGATGCTACGGCCACAGATCAATTGAGATCTCGCTGCCGTAGTTAGACAACAATGCAAGGACAGAGGAATTCTATGGAGCATTATTCTGATGTTTTTGGATTCGACATTGGATCTAGTTCAGGCAACCCAGTCATGGATCAGCAGGCATATTGGAACAATGTTCTAGGATCAGTAGAATCACAGAATCTTCAAGGCTATCAGATCAATCACAGTGATGCCACCATTCCATATGGAGCTGAGCCACAGCAAGATGGTGCATTTCTTGGTTTCTGGGAATCAGGCGAAGCAAGTTCAAGTGGCAGTGCGCTAAACTATGGCAGCTCTAGCAATGCCAAAACAGAGCATCTTAACATCGGTGGTGGCCTAAGGATTGGCGAAAGGCGACTGGTAGCTGACAATGACCTTTCCCTGGATGTGAACATCAACCTCAATGCCAATGTTAATGATCTATACCGTCAAAGTTCAAATGCTAACTGTGCTTCACAAGGTCCTGAGCAGTACAATGGCTGTGATCGTAATGTTATAAATGCTCAGCCATCTGACCTGAGATTACATCCATATAGGAGATTCCTACTAGGTGCAGAGGAAACCGACTCTTTTACTCTGAATCCTAGTGAAAATCCTCTGGGTGATTTTTCATTAATGCAAGAAGGCATTGATCAAAGACCAGGGAGTTCCCTGGATGGTCGCAGGCTAGCGTGCAAAAGAAAAAATATTGAAGGAGCAAACGGGCAGAGTTCAGCAAGTGCTAGCACAAGTTTTTCCCACAGGAACGATAATGCTTTCCAGAATATTGCTTCTTCAAGTTACAATCCTGGTCCTATCAGAAATTCATCCTCTCCAAATTGCTTGCTGATTCCAAGTTCAATTGAGGATCAACTCCCACATTATGAAACTAATAATGCAGGACTCTCATCAGGTAGCTATGATCTTAATGGAGGGATCCACAATGCTGGGAATTCACAGAGAAGTTTCCGGGCAAGAACCACCACAGCTCAGCAGATTGCTCCCTGTACTGTATGGCCCTCTTCAAATGCTATCAGACCTTCTAATTCATGGAATCACCAGCCACCTCATCAGCAGAGAACATTTGATGACCCCCAGGAGGTTATTCCTGTGGTCAGTAGCCTCAACCTTCAATACCAACATCCAGTGAATGTTCCTGGTGTTGTACAAACTGCAAACCATTTAAGTGGTCATGGAGCTTCATCGTCGAGAGCTGGCAGTTTGGAGAGCCGAGTTGTTGGTAGTGAAGAGGTTCTTAGGAGGAATGTGGTGCCTACCATCTACTCTGATTTAGTCCCCCCTGCGGCATTAGACCTGAGGCGTTTGGTGCCAGAACAATCTAATTGGAGTTCTGATGGCAGAGGCACTGCAATATCTGGAACTATTCCTCCTGCATCAAGAGCTAATACCAGTTCAACAGTTAATCCACCAGCAGGATTCACTCAACAAAACCTCAATAGACGTCATCCTCGGAATTTGCCTGAGGTAAAATTTCTCCATTCTTTGCATTTCGGTTTTCAATTTGATTGCTCATCTTTTCAGTCTGCTGATCTTTTTCTTATAGGAGATTGGTCGTCTACCTGGAGCAGTCCGTGGTCATCAACCCCCACGCTTAAGGTCAGGGTTTCTGCTGGAGCGCCAAGGGGATGGTTTCTGGGGTGTTCCTTTATCATTGAGGGGCAGGGAAGGAAGAAGGATAATGGAGGTATGTTGATTAGTTCTGTTCCCTCTCCTGTTCTTAATCTAGCTTCTTAAGAATAAGGACACAAAGGATTTTGTAGCATGCACATGGAAACATAAAAGGCACCATAATCAAGTTGTTTTTGTGTGATAGCAAAGATATTAAATCAACCTGGATATTAGAATTTTCTGGTAACTCTCCTGTTTGTATTGTGTTTGTCTAAGCAAGCCACCCTATTCTAGATTACCAGATAAAGCTGATAGAAGCTGCTCTACTAGAAATGCCTTTTCACTTCATTTTATTTGTGTTCTTCATGATCCCTCGTTAGATCAAGCATGATTCTTCACTTTTGAAAACCCTGAAATACTGCATGTGTTTTTTTATCAACTGTTTGCACATATTACCACACCGTGGATTTGATGTGATTTTTGTTTCCTTTCTCGCTCCAAGACATTTTCATTAGTCATGATACAGATAAGGGGCAGATTTGTGTTCCATAGTAAATGTATCTTTTCCATTCTATTTTTTACTTAAGTTTTGATGCAAGAAACTTTACTTTGTTGTGATGCCTTTTCTTTTTGTTCTTGCATGCAGTAAACTACTATGACAATCATGTAAAGGGTGCATGATTCATTGTCTGATGCCAATCCATAGAGTTCTAACATGTTTTTACTTGTCAACAGATTCGGAATGCACTTGAAATGATTCATAGGGGGGAGAATGTAAGGCTTGAGGTCAGTAACAGCAATACACATCAGAGTTTCTTAGCTCTCTATTTGCTATTGTTATTTTGGATATGCCCCCAAAATAACTAAAACTAAGATTGTTCTTTTCAGGGTTTTTTTTTAATTTTATGTTGGGCATGGTTAACTCAACTTATGACCGGCTGATTAGTAGGATCATACTTCAGTACAACATACTGTTAACTTTTCAAGGCCTATGCTACCCTGTACTCGTAGTAAGAGAAAATTACATGAACATAATCATACCATACCTATAGTGGAGAAAAACAAGGACATATATCAACTTTCCCGTAAGTTTCAGCATAACAGAAATGCAGATACAAGTACCTTAGAGAAAATGAATTGTCTATTCATCTACTAGTCCAAAACTAATATGCATTTATTAAGTGGTTGTATTTTAGTTTGCTTCAAATAGACAAGTCAAGATGTAACAATCAGAAATGTCAGGTCTCATCCTAAGATGAGAAGTTTGTCTGGTTTTCACAAACATACAATATGAACCAGTAATAAAACTGAATCAATTGAAAAGTTATCAAGTGACCTCAAGTTTTTATCTGCTAATCGTTGAGGGATTTTCTTCTTACTTCTAACCTATTCTTGGACAGTCGATCTTCTATGGTGGCGTCGATATTCAAGACAGACACAGGGACATGCGTTTAGACATAGACAATATGACCTATGAGGTTTGTATTCCTTAGTGAAACATTATCTTTTATCTTTGCCAATACAAATTCTGACCAAGATGGTTGTCTTCTTTCAGGAGCTATTAGCACTCGAGGAAAGAATAGGAAATGTTAGCACTGGCCTCAGTGAGGAAGCAGTGATAAAGCTGCTGAAGCAAAGAAAATTTTCGTCGTGGAGACTAAAAGCATCTCCGGACCATGAGCCATGCTGTATCTGCCAGGTATTTCATATACTGCTGAGCTTATCAGAACTTGTCCCTTCTTCAGTTGACTGTAGGTATTTCAGTCAGAAACATCAAGCAGACCAAATGGTTAAGTGTTTGCGTTTTCTTTTATCTCAAATTATTTTGACTGAACATTCAGTTGGGTTTCATAAACCATGAAATTATATTGATTGAAGAAAGAGTAAAAGAAAAGGTTATATACTAAGTTGTAAACTTGTCTGTTAATACCAATACCAATGGGTCATCTAAAGTGGATATTGGTATTCTAGCAGGTCTGTGGATGTTCATCAATTAATTGTTAGATGAACCTGTGAAATTAAGAATCAGGCAATTATCTGTGTTATCCCTACAGATTATCATGCCCTTGATTTCTAGTGTTTGAGGAATAGGATTACAGTCTGACTCCTGCATGACTTCCATTAGACCAATCAAAACACTAGTAGGCTCAAGTAGACTTGGATTCAGACCATACAGCTGTTTAGCATTTTTTTTAAGGGGAGTGAGCTTAGCAATAAAGCTCGGTGTAGTGATTTACCAGGATTGGCAGTGTTGTTATAAATCATGTGCATTAGTATTTGTTGTTGGGTATGAATTTGGTTTGCAAGTTTTGCCAGCCTGCACGCTCCCCTGAAACCCTGTAAGGTGCATTTTTCCTTAGTGCCATTGCTGGAGTTACAGACTTGAGATATTGGTTAGGTTCAGCTAGGTTGCTTGCAAATGCTCCAGCGTCGCTTGGAATCAACCTCGTTTTTAAACAAATGAAATAGTTGAGCAAGGGTTTTATATGCTTACTTATCATTCTCCCTCCAGGAGGAGTATGTTGATGGGGACAATCTTGGGAGACTCGACTGCGGGCACGACTTCCATGCTGGCTGCATCAAGCAATGGCTAGTGCTGAAGAACGTGTGCCCCATCTGCAAAAACACCGCATTGAAGACCTGAAGCTGAACAAAGGCTCGTCAGAGACACCTATGTTCTATGTTCGTTTCGATCGCAAGATCATTTACCGATTCATGTTACCGTGCTTTTTGGTTGGGAAATTTTGCCATTCACCTTTAATTGGGAAAGGGATTGAAAAAAAGAAGTGGTCCCTGTAAACTGCTGGTGCAGTAAATAATCCCCGGAATATGTCTCCCTGCATTTAACCAAATATTTATGGCTGGTATAATGGATGTCGTAGGTTTAAAACTTCAACGATTTCATGCCGCCCCCTCGTGCCATAATTTTGCTCGATCTGGATTTCACGTGCTGGTGCAGCGAAGAACCTCGTGATGCCTGCCTGTTTTTGTCCTTACTTTTTTTTATTCCATGGAGGATACTGTATGCTGCCTGCAAATTGCATTCAGATTCAGACAATTTGCTTGAGAACTCAACAAACAAGGCACGGCGCCGGCGGCCGGCGGCTGGGCGCTGTGCGAGTTTTCCAGGCATATGGCTGTGCTGGCCTTGGATGGATCTCCCATGCTTTCGTTGCGCCTGCACTTGTTCCTTGTCGGCGACAGGCGCCGTGCGGCGAGAGAAACCGGCACGCGACGCAACTCCTCGGCGGCTCGGGGGCCGTCGCTGTCCACACGCATGATTCATCCAGGCGAGTCTTGGGTCTCCTCAAATCCGGTGGCCGAGCTTAGTGGCGGGGGCTTCCGTTGTGGCCACACACGGCGCCGCGGCCGCCCCGGGAGGGCGTGGAGCATGGCGCCATCTGATGGGCACCCGCCGCGCCCGACGCCGCACAACTGGCTGGAGCACGTCCGCCTCGGCGTCACGGCCAGGTTCAGAGTTGAGTCGCTGTATTCTCATCGGCAGGGTACCGTCTCCGTTCGTCTCTTCCCGTCTCATCTCCCACCGATGTGTTCTTGGTTTCAATCTGTTCTGGAGCCGCAGGTTTCTGAAGTTTTCAGTTCTTTGTGAAGATCCAGAGTCTTTGCATGCACAACTCTGAATGAAAACTACAGCTGATCCGTTATGCTAAATGGGCTTGTTTTTTACAGAGTGGGCTTTTTTTGGGTTGCTCGTAACTCAAACAGGCCCAACTTCGCTGGCAACAGTCAGCCGTCTGATCGGAAGCCGATGATGAAGATCCGGAGCGAGACGGCGGCCTTGTGTGCGGCCGACGGTGCGTGCGCACGAGATGAGGTTGACGGGAGACGGGAATTGCTTCGTTGACACGATGACTTTGCTGGTTTCGTGGGTGGCGTGTTGGGTGTGACTGGGAGGCTGCCAAAGCGGCCGAAAAGGGAGTAGTCCATGGCCACATACGGCAGCTGCAGGTCGCCTTCCGGCATGTCCCCTTTCCATCCGCGCAAGTGCAAGAATAGCTATGGGCTCCATGCCATGCTTCAGTTTTTCTTCCCCCCTCGAAAGAGTCAGAATTTGGAGGTCCGTCGGCGTCCAGGTTGTATTGTACATTCGTACTGGATGGAGTAGTTGCACGGGCTGGTGGCAGAGCGGGGGCCGGTCCTACCTGAGAGTACATGACCTAAGAAGCGGCAGTTCGCTGTCCCCCTCCGACACTATCTATGAGAAGTAGCAGAGCCGTGGGGGGCACACGCAGACGCAGGCTCAATGAAAACCGCCTCGCTGTCCTCCCTGCTCTGCTCTGCTCCTCCGGACCATATTTGCATTACTCCCGGCACATGCCGGTCTGATCGGGCCGTGCTCGTCCTCGTCCTCCAGGCCCATGGAAATCACGCACGCACGACAGTTGCCACCGGGGCGGTTCACAGCCGCAGCACAGCAGAGCCTCGTCGGCGGCCATCAGAGATCGGACCAGACGCACGTCACGCACGGCGCGATGCTCTGCCGCCGCGGGATCCACGGCCGGCACGCACGGCTGCCGCCCTGAGCCGAACCAGGGCCCAGGCGGATGGGCCGGTCGGGATCCCATCCCTTTGATTGCCGACTGCTCGGCGCCGGGGCGGGGGCCGCTGCGCCGTTGAGCTACAGAAAGCTGGTGGTACTTACTTGTGTGTGTCATGCACAACGCGAGCGATGCGGGCGATCCCGCATGGTGACGCGCGGCGCCTCCTCTCGCTTTCGGGTTTCGTCATTCGTCGTCGCCTTTCCTTTCCATCCGGTGTGGTGGCCTAACACCCACCCAACCCGACGCGACGCGATCCCCCCATGCAACCCAACGCGACGCAAGCATCGGTAGCACCGGCACTGTCGCCCCGGCCTGATCCTCTTCGCCACCTGATTACCACCTCACCATCACGATTAACGACAGGTACAGGACTAGTGGTGGTAGATAAGCGAGGCCATTCGTGAGCACGGCTCGCTTATCTTCCGACGCCGACGCATGATTGCGTCCGTCCATCGGCACCGGCACAACAAGCGAAGCCACGAAGAAAGGAGGCGGCGGCCGGCCGGCGGGCCGGCGTGAGCCTGACCTAACGCGGATTTGCGCACCAGCCGACAACTAATAGCCGGATAAACAAGCAGCAAGCAGAGGCGGACGCGGGAGGACCTGACGAACGAACCAACAACTGGATCATGTCGAGCGAGCCGGGCGATTATATTAGTTTAAGATCGGAATCAGGCGGCAGCGGCAGAGAATTCAATTGATTAAGAGAGCAATTAGGGGAGGCCGATTCGACTTGATTAATCAACGCAGTAGTGGAGTGCTAATCCCTGCTGCTTATCTACTCGGAAACAAGAGAGAGAGGAGGGAGGCGATGGATGGATGATGACTTGTTTTTCTTATCACTGTTACAGCTGTCCTTTTTGACATTTGGAAAGACCGCCACTTGTGGCCGCCTCCTCCGTCTCCGCCCTCCCCCCACGCCGCCCAGCCCGGCCCAGCCAGCTGCCTCCCTCGTGCTTATCCACAACGTACCGATCGAAAACCCTTCGCCCCCGCCGCCGACCACTACGCCAACGGAGACGGACGGGTTCCGGTAGGTAAGTCGGCTGCGCCGGATCATACGCGGAGACGGAAGACCCTTGGCGTCGCGGGAGAGGATGACTGAATAACGTGGCTGGCTGGGGTAGACTTGCCGTGGCCGGTGCTCGCTCGCTCGCCTGCCTTGCCTGCCCGCTTCACTCGGCGTCCGAGCTCTCGGGGCTCGGCGCCCGGTTGAGATCCGGGTTCTTCGCGCGCCCGCCCCACGTCGCCCGCGGCGGCTGCTGCTGCTTCTGCTCCTGCTGGCGCTGCTCCTCCTCGGCGTCCGCGTGCAGCTGCAGCTGCGGGAGGTGGTGGCCGTGGTGGTGGTGGTGGTGGTGCCGCTGGCGCTCGCGGTGGTGCGGCGCCGGGACCATCATGCCGGTCTGCAGCGCGTCCACGCGCGACCCCACCTCGATGGCCTTCTTCCGGATCGACGCCGCGGACAGCGTGCCGGCCTCGGGGTCGCCGCGCGCGGGCTCCCCGCCGCCCTCCGCCAGCGCCAGCGCGGGGATCTCGTCGGGGAAGTTGAGCCGCGCCGACCGGCCGCGCAGGTAGAAGACGGCCGTGTCGTAGGCGCGCGCCGCCGCGACGGGCGTGGCGTAGGAGCCCAGCCAGATGCGCGTGCGCTTGTGCGGCTCCCGGATCTCCGCCACCCACTTGCCCCACTTGCGCATGCGCACGCCGCGGTACTGCCGCCGCGGCTGCATCTGCGGGTGCGGCGACGCCAGCTGCGGCGCCTGCGCGGCGGCGGCCATCGCCGCAGCAGCAGCAGCCGCCGCCGCCTGCTCCTCCATCTTCACCGCGGCAGCCGCGGCCGCCGCCAGCGGAGCCATGGCCGCTGCCGCCGCGGCCGCAGCCGACTCCTCGCTGGAAGAGCGGTACTCGCCCTGCATGAGCGAACAAGCCAAGCTAGCCGCCGCCTCTGCTGCTGCTGCCGCCGCCGCCCTTCTCTCCTCTCTCTCTCTCTCTTCTCTCTCTCCCTGCTGGGCTGTTGTGCAGCAGCTAGGTAGCAGTGGTGGTATCGGCAGGCAGCTGCTTTTGGCGCTGGCCGGCGTGGTTTTCTTCTCTGCCCTCTCCTCTCGGGCTATCTATTTGCTGGGCGGTATTTGTATTGGGATTTTGTGGGTGGAGGGGCGGTATGATATGATTAGAGTTTGGTTGCGATAATCATAAACTAGCGCCGGGGCGGAACGTCGACGGCAGCACTGGACTACTGTGCTCCTCCTCTCTCTCATGCTCATCCACCGGCACGGCACACAAATTGTTAGGTCCACCGGCTAACTTGCACCCGGACGTCGGACAGGTCGATGCTTATACCATACTACCCGGAATGGTCGACAACTGTGCAAACAATTTTATGCACTGCTAGGTGGTACTAGGTGCGTTGGCGAAATAATTCATATATGCTACTGTTGCGCAGCCAGCATCAAAATTATTGCTTCAAAATATGCTCATTGTTTTATTTTTTCTTCAAAAAATCCAGGATCAACAATGAATTCGAGGCACTCTTATTAACTTCGTCAATCTCTTGATAACTTAATTATGTCAGTTTCCAATCAAATTTATCCATCTCAATTTTGAATTCAATATTGGTTGGAACAAAGAGATGATGAATTCAAGATATACATCTATAGCTGAAGTATTTTAGTTCTCGCTTGAATCATAGAAAAACTTGCAGGAAACTGAGGCTCGAGACAGAGGATGTCGTGTTTTCATTTTTTTTTTCTCCTCATTTTCGCTTCTACAAATATATTGCGCTCTTCCTTAATCACACTTGTTGATGACACTTGTTGATGACCAAGACACTAATAATTAGTTTTTTTTTGCCAGCAGTAATCAATAAAGTTGGTACATGATTCGCCAATTCCGGCTAGCATGGCATGCATCGACCATTTCGTATTGAGTATTAAGAATCATTTTGCAGTTGGAAATAATGTAAACCTTTTCATATTGAGTATTAAGAATCATAGGTGAATTATTATCTCAAGTCTCTCTGGAATCGTAGAAAATTTGCAAGAAATATCGATCCCCACCGCCTTACGTGTTCCACACACGCTTTAATCGCGTCATCATTGGAGCATCAAAATGATACAACAATTGTAAGAGGTCAAGATAATGCCAAGGCAAAAAAAATTCCGTGGATCATGGGCATCTTGTTGTCACAATCCACCCTTTCCTTTCTTCATCACCAACCCTCCTGCACACCTGTCGCCTCATCGCAACTCTGTTGACCTCGCGCGAGACCAGAAGCCAGCCACCGGCTTTACCTGTAAAACTCAACTATCAACCACACCTGCCATGTAAGTTCCACCCCCAAGACAAAATGCGTGGCGGATTGACCAACGTGTTGGTGTAGTGTAGGTACAAGGAATGTCTGGCCAGCTGGGGCGATATTTTGATCCATCTCGGCTTATCCTTGTGATGACTATCCTGAACCGTCAGTTCATACGGTCAACCTGACGCGATTTTCGTAGTGTGAAAACAACTTTAGTTTGAATCTAAGCAAGTACGCAGTGCGCAGCCGATACTTTATGCGCTAATAGCAACATGACAGTCCCGATAATTGCTTCTTTTAGGTGGCCGCGCGCAGTGGGCAGCCGCCGCCGCCGGCCCGCCGCTCGCGTGCATAATTGCCTGCTGGGGCATAGCTGGCCGGCCGGCCGGCGGGGGTTTCCGATCCTGCCCTAGAATCCAAAACCAAATCATGCAAATCTAAGCGCGCGACCGAGCTGCCGAGCTGGACCGGCGCCCGCGCGGGCAGGGCCGGTACCTGCCCTCGAGACGTCAAGCCAGCGCCAGGACGGCGTGGACCCGCCCCGGAGATTCGAGCTTGTCGCGCGAGCCGGCCGGGGGGCCGGCAGCCAACCGGTGCAGCTGCGACTGCGAGCCGCGCGGCTCGTCGTCGGCAGGTGGTAGCGAGAGGACGACGTACGCGCGGCCGTGAGGCCGTGGATATGTGGGCGCGCGCGTGTGGCCGGTGGTGGCGCGGACACCGGGCAGTGGGGTTCGATGCTCCAGGCCCAGCTCGCGGCGGCAGAAGCAAGCACACTGAACAGGGACGGCCAGCACGACGTGTCGCCCGCGCGCGGCCGGCCGGGAGGCATGGGCGGATCGAAAGGAAAGGAGGGAGGCGAGGGGGTCCGGTGCCTTGCTGGACCACGCGCACGAGGCTCGAGCTCGATAGGCGGACAATAACGTTGTACTCCTACAACGAGCGGGTGTAGGATAGCCTAGCAGCTAGGCGCTCGCGTAGCACTATAGCTCGATCTCGATCGAAAGAGCGAGCTTGTAGTTGGTGCGGTGCATCGCGAGGAGGCAATAGCAATAGCACTAGTAGTCTATTACTAGTAGTAGGAGTTAGGAGTACTAGGATGCTGTTGCGGTCTGCAAAGTCTTTCCGTTCAGGTCGAGAGAAAAAAGCGAGCGGGCAGCCGGGCACCTTGCGTGAAAGGGGCTTTCCGTTGCGGGTTTGCCGTGGCGAACGCCAGCAGCACGCGCGGAATCATTCATTGACAGCGCTACAGCAGCTGCTTGGGCTTGGCTCGCTGCTAATTGCCGGCAGAATCTAGCGTGGAACCCAGAAATATTCCCCTCTGCATTGTTTCCAAAGATTGCGCCTGAAAAAAGGTGCAGCGCGGTTCTGTGACAAGATCTTCACGGTGACAATTCTCAAACTTTTTTTTCATGTAAAGATAAGAATTTTTTTTTTAATATACTTTTTATTCGAAATTACAAAAATGTACACAAAAGTGGAGGAATTTCAAAAATATACCGTAATCGTCGAACGGTCGGACGAAAACAAGATTTAGTCGGATCGGAACACGAAATCAGCTGTTTTCGTCGTCTGGTAGGACGAAACAGAGTTTTCGTCCAACCGTTAGACGAAATAATGGCGCCTGGACGAAGATTCCCTGGGCCCCTATTTTTCGTCGGACGGCTGGACGAAATCCTCAGATTTCGTCTAACGGAAGGACGAAAACTAAATTTCGTCCAACCAGACGACGAAATCTGAGGACCACTTCGTCACGGGCGCGCCCGTCGGTCTGTTTCCATCTCTCGCTCTCGCTCGTACCGCAGCGCGGCGGGAGAAGCGAGCGGCGGCGGGCAGCGCGGCNGGAGGGGCCAGCAGCGCCGGCGGCCCTTCAGCGCCGGCGGCCCTTCAGCGCCGCCGGCCGGCAGGTAAATTTTTTTTTTGTTCTTTTACATTTTGTAACTTTAATTAGATAAATTTGGTATATCTTAGATGTGTTATTTAGGAAAATTGATAGGATAGTTATAATTGAGAATTTTGGTATAATTTAGATGTACTAGTTAGAAAAATTGATAGGATTGTTAGTTATAAATGAAAATTGATAGGATAGTTATAGAGTTATATTAATTGTAGTTACAGTCTGGATTAGAAATTGTAGTATATTTATAGATTAGAAATATTTATAGAATTATATTTGTAGATTATAGTTGTAGTATATTTGTAGTACACTTGTTATAGTTGTAGTATATTTTTAGATTAGAAATATTTATAGTATATTTATAGAATTATATTTATGGATTAGAAATATGTTTAAATTTGTATATAGAGGTAGTATGATATAGTGATAGTATAATATAGAGGTATTAATAATTAGGATATTTTTTATAGTATAGAGTTATAATAATTATAGTTATAGTTTGGATTAGAAATTGTAGTATATTTATAGATTTAGGATTTAGAGTTTGCAATGGATTTGAAAAGAATGATAGTCAAATTCTATGGCAGATGGAGAATCCAATTAGGATATTTTATGGTGAAGGAGTTGTTATTGAAGGACCAAACGGCGTGGATCTGAACAATTTTCCTTATGTCATAGTTGAGCTTCAGAATCCGGAAAACGCTAATATTACAGATCTGAAAGAATGGTTTGTGAGGTTGTTTCGAATGGATGTAAGTTTATATTCAGTGAAAGTGCAATGTTTGTATGCCAGCAGTGTGAATCCATTACACTTTGCACTTAGACCGGCTGATCGAACAAAGGAGTGGAAGAAGTGGGTAAATTGGTGCAGACGGAGTAATGCTATGTTGACCATTCTTGTTCAACCATGTCCAAAAGAGGTCGATGTCGGGGCTAGTTCATCGCAGACATATGAGATGGAGAGCAATTGTGAGGTTGATGTATCGGTGGATGGGTTGCAGGTTGAAGATGAAGGTGGTGTTGGGAGGGGGTAGATGATTTAGAAGGTGGTGTTGGGAGGGGAGTAGATGATTTTGAAGGTGTGGCTGATGGCGGAGAACATGTTCAAGATATTATTGAACAGTTAGAGACCGTTGACCGAAATGCCATGGAAGAGGATGCTAATTTGAATGATGATGAAGATGATGATGATGATGATGATGATGATGATGATGCAGGAGTTGGGAGCAAAGAATATCCTATTCCGGAAGAATGGGATAGACCTGATGCATCTAGGATGGAAGCTAATGACAGGGAGAAGTGTCAGTTTCAATATGGTTCCTCTGTGATAAATGTGGATCAACTGTTTCGAAGCAAACAAGAATTGAAAGATACCGTTTCACGGTGGGCCGTAATGTCACTGAGGGAGGTGTTTGTCACAGCTTCTAGCCCATCAAAATACAATGTGAAGTGCAGGACTGTTGGGTGTGACTTTTATGTCCATGCATACAAGCCCAAAAATGCTTTGTATTGGCAAGCTTCTAAAGTGACCAATCATACGTGTACGCTGCAGAACTTAGGAAGAAAGCATCGTAACCTAACAGCGTCACTGGTTGCTAATGAATTATATAGTGAGATAATTGAAAAGAGAGATATGGAGTGTTCCTTTATACAGCGAGCTGTACGAAGACGATTCAAATATGAAATAACATATCAGAAAGCTTGGCGGGCTAAGCAACTTGCCCTCGAGAAGCGTTGGGGTACATATGAGGCATCATACTGCAACCTGCGTCGTGTGCTAGAGGTATTGAAAGAAAGGAATCCTGGGACATATACCTCATTTCAGGAAACAGTTAACAATAATGGGCCAAATATTTTTAGACGTGCTTTCTTTTCTATGGGACAATGTATTGAGTCTTTCAAGCATTGTCGTCCGGTGCTTTGTGTGGATGGCACCTTCTTGACTGGAAAGTATAAAGGTCAGATCCTCACTGCAATCGGAGTTGATGCAAACCAACAGATACTTCCATTGGCTTTCGCATTCGTTGAGGGTGAGAGTAAGGAAAGCTGGTTGTGGTTTCTTCGGCATCTTAAGGCTGGTGTTGTGTTTGACAGGCCCAACGTCTGTATCATTCATGATCGGCATGCTGGCTTACTTTCAGCGGTGAAGAGTTTGCAAGAGGATTCTGCAGAGCCGTATCCATGGCCTGACTTACAGAGCAGGTGGTGCATGCGACATATGGCGGCCAATTTCTATAACAAATTTAGGAGCAAAAAATTAATGGACTTGTTTAAGAAATTGTGCTGCCAGAACCAGGAAGCCAAGTTTAATGCAATATGGCTAGAGTTAGATAAGCTTACAAAGGCGCACCTGGTTGAGTTGAGCAAGCAGGCAGCGACATCTGCCGATGCAGGGGTCACACCTGATTTGCCGGCACTTGGCGATGGGTTATATTGCACAAGTTTGATACACAACTCATCCATCCCACGACTCATAGTCAATATAGATCGTACCAATGTCATCGTGGAGAGATGACCCAAAAGGTGTGCCGACATGGGAAGAGCGGCCAAAATGCCACTGCGGGTTCCGATGCTAGTTGCAAGTCTGTACTGATTCTTCAAATTAGTCCAAGCGGGGTGCTAGATTCTTCAGATGTCCTGACATTGATGATGATTTCAAGGTTCGTTGCAATGCTAATTCATGTTTTTGTTGTTAGTGTATGTAAATGACCAAGCTGTCCACATGCAGGCTTGTAGTTTTTTCCAGTGGATCGACAAGAATGCTCTACCCAGTCAAGGAGTACCATCACAAATTGAGACCAAAGAGCAGTACTCTGCTAGACTACAACACGCACGTGAGGCCGAACATCTTTCTCGCCTTGAGAAAGACCTTGCTAAGCGTGAGGCGGCACTTAAGCTCAGGGAAGGAGAATTCCAAGCTCGGGAGTCTCGCCTGCGTCATCAAGAAGCGCAACATTTAGCTTCGGCAAGAGAGATGTGGCAACGAAGTAACAGGATGAAGGAGGTGGAGCGTCAGGAGGCCGAAGCACGTGAAGCCGATCGCGAGCGCAACAGACAGGGCGCACGCCGTGCAAAGGAAGGTGCACCCGAATCGAGCAGGAAGGGGAAATATCCCCGTTTTACTCAGTAGAGCGTTAGTTCCACACCCGGCAATCTACTTTCCCCTAAGGCATGTTGGGTTTAGTAACAGCAACTGATTATGTTTTCGGTGTGCTGCACATGCCATTGCAACTTCTATTAGATTGTTTAGGCTAAGGATGTGAGATGTGTGTTCACCATTTCCTTTCTGTGATGAAATTTTTTATGCATTGCAAATGAATGCCGGGGCTACTCCATTAAGAAAAATTTGTTGACACAACAGTTATGAACGGATGCCCATCTGACCATTTTCGTTCCGTACACACGACGTAAGAACCATTTCTGTGGAATGGAAATAACCAAAACATATTTGTGCAATGGAAACAAACATATTTATAGAATGAAAGAAGATATATGCAATGAAAATAAACATATATATGTATAAATATATATGGGGAGGAATTGAGGAAATAATACCAAATTAAAAAAAATTCAAATAAACCATGATTTCGTCTACTGGGAAAACGAAATCTAGTTTTCGTCTTTCTACCAGACGAAATATAGATTTCGTCTTCCTAGTGGACGAAATCTAAATTTCGCCATGCAAAACATATTTTCGTCATGCAAATCGTCCACTGGGTAAATAATTTAATTTTCGTCTTTCCAGAAAACGAAATTTCCATATTTTCGTCTTCTGGGTAGACGAAATCCATAATTTCGTCTAATGGGCAGACGAAATTTTGATTTAATCTACTCAGCAGACGATTATGGTATATTTTTGTAAATCCTCCACTTTTGTGTACATTTTTGTAATTTTGAATAAAAATTATATTAAAAATAAAAAAAATTCGTAAAGATAAAGATATTGTACGCCAAAGGGGTGTTCTATCGACGTTCCGTTCGGTGGGGAGAAAATAGATGAAACGGTGTTTTACTGAAGTCAAAACACAAACTGAGTGCGTGACGAAAGGCGGCACTGTAGCCCTTGTACAGGGACAAATGAAGGCGACAATGATTAATCGTACGTGCTGGTACTTTGCGGTGGAGATTACGAGTGGACAGGGGAGCAATCACTAGCTCACTCGGATCATATCAGTAGGGGCGCGGGTGGGTACGGGGCGGATCAGCGATCGGCGTGGACGCCGCACTCGACTAAAATCTCGCGACCGGCAGCGGCAGCGGGCATTAATAAAAACTGACGGGGGCACACGTCCTGACGCCTGGGCCTGGCCCGATCGAGTCGGTAGGCCAGTACCGGCCCTGTACTTGCATCAGCTGGGGGTCATCGCATCGCATGCGCTGGCTGCGGTTCGGTCTGGAGGAGACGAGGGACGATAGAGAGAACCGACGGGAGAGGAGGCGCCAGGTGGGGGGGCATCTGTCGAGGCGCCGTACGTTTGGTGCACGTACTAATTTGGCCAACCCCCCGTCAACCAACCGACCCCGTCCCTGTGGCAGAACCGCCCAAATTAAACCGGTTTAAGTGCACTGATCATCATTTTTACCACTAATCCAGTCACCGTGCACTTAAAACGGCGTAATTTGGCAGTCTGTCGGGTAAATCCCGATTCAACCACAAGTCGAACATAAGGACCGAAACAAACACCAGAAGTCTCACTCGACGGTGAGCGCAGATAGTACAAGTATGATATAGATTCAAAACTGTACAAAATAAGTCTTTACAAACCAAGTTTAAGTACAAAGATGGTGACTACACGTAGAGCTTTGTGACTTCCCATCCTTCAGCATCATGGCCATTGTATTTAACATAGCAAGGACAAACTCAACAACCTCCTGTCCTGAAAAAGGTTAGGCAACAAACCCTGAGTAACTAATACTCAGCAAGACTTACCCGACTAGTGGTATATACTTAGCCGACTCCTAGTATGCAAGGCTTTTGGCTGTGGGTTTGTTTTGCCAAAAAGCTACTAAGAGTTGATTCTATTTTCAATGTTTTAGCATCAAGATTAGTGTGATAGCACTAACTTCTGTGTTTGTCAACTATCATATTATTAAGTTTAAAAGCAATTCAGTAACAAACAAACATTTACCATATCTTCATTCAATCATCCATTTCATACTCCCGTTTACTTCCATTATGTCGCACTGTGACAGAGGGATCAAGGTTCTCTTATCCGAGAGTGGCGGCGAATCGATCCGATTTTAAACCTTGCAAGGTAGACCTAATCACACGACACGTACGCGCCCCGTCGGACCGTACATGGCAACCGTTCCCTATATGTACCCCGCATAGGTGAACTGCCCTGCAATCCGGGACCGCTAATCCCCACCGATACCAACGACGGGTCAGCCATGAGTTACTGACTAGCACCACTGAACTGTCAGTATCAGTTCACTCTACCAGTTTGCATATAGGTACGTAGGTTTACCGGGTTCAACTACCTCTTACTACCGGCATGTGATTAGTACTGTTCAACCCTGATACCCTGGGCCCCACGAACGACTTCCACTTTTAATAAACAAACCATCAATTCCCAAAAATTACTTTTTAAAGCGAAACCCTATGTCTCGCGAGTGACGGTAATCACTCGGCTTCTACCGGACTTATTAAGCATAGCAACTAACGAAGCAACAACTAGTATTTAACCAGGAACCTAAGGAATTATGCATCTATGGTTTCATACAACTCCTATAAACGTAAATGCACATAGATACTTAGGTAAAACATTGCATAGTTTTTGAAAATAAGGATTATGCTCCGGGGCTTGCCTTGCTGAACCATAATGTTAGAGCCAACTAGACCTTGGGCCTAGTCAGTCAATTCTTCATAGCCTTCTCTTGCGGATGCTCCTGGTTATTGCTGTTTTTCAGCAACAAGCTCGTACACAACGTTCTTGAACGCGGTATCTACATGATCGATATGATGCAAACATGAGATGATGCATGGGCTACTTAATTTACTTTTCTTAATTTACTTCCTTCATTAACCCCCATGAAGCAAAAGAATATGGTGTGTGTACTTAAGAGTTTAGCATCTTATGCACATATGTGATATAAGTACATCTTTTTACTAGTGGTGTTGGTTATTTTTATTTTCAATATATTCAGAGCATCTGCTAATATAAACTATGATATTTAGCATAATAAAAGCAACACATTTTATTTATGTACTTATGTGACAACTTGTTCTACCTAGCTATACAAGGTATATCATTAAATTTGTTTATAATTAAAGTGGCCAATATATTTATACTAACATTTGTATGAAAAGGAAATAAATCATATGTCTAACAAAATTAATCTTAACACTTTTAAAAGTTTATCATGTTTCCTTATGTTCTAACAAAGTTACTAAACCTTATTTAAACATATAACAAGATATGTATATAAGCTTAAGGTAAACATGATTGTATATTTTTCCTAGATAGAACTTTGTGTGAGTGATTTAACAAAATTTAGTTTATATTTTTCCCATTTTTCTGTGATTTGATATGAATTTTACCAAACCAATATTCATTGATTTAATTAGAAAAACATTTAAGAACCTCCTGGGCCGGCACTGGGCTCGGCCCGGCCCAGCACCGCGCGTGGCCCAGTTCGAGCGCGTGCGCGCGGCCCGGCCTATGGCCTGCGCGTGGCCCGGCCCAGCCGGTTCGGCCCATGGCCGAACGGCCAAAAGGCCGACGCGGCCTGCGGCCTGCCTGGCTCGCCTCTTCTTCCTCCCTCCCTTCCTCGTCTTTCTCCCCGAGCGGCGGCGGTGACGGTGGCGCGGCCACGGCGAGGAGAGAAGCCGGCGAGGACCTGCGCCAGGTAAGCTTCTTCCTTTCCCCCTCACTCTTTGCTTCCTCCCACTGCTTCCTCTCTTTCTCTCTCTCCTTTTCTCCGGCTAGGGTTAGGGTTCCGGGGCGGAATGGGTGGCTGGCGGTGAGCTCGGGGTGAGGTGGAAGAAGGGCGGGGTGGTGGTGTGCGGGATTGAGTGGGTGGTGAGGGCATTTTATAGGCGAGGGGATGAGGGTGATGGCCAGGGGGTGGATATGGCCGACGAGCTCCGCGGCTCGGGCGGCGGCGCGTGGCGCGGTCGGCATGGGCGGCGGTACGGTGGGGATGAAGGTGGCCGTGCGTGATGACGCGTGGCGAGGTGGGATCGGTCGCGCGGCGGCTCAATCTGGCCGGCACGTGGCACGGACGCCGAGGTCGGCGACCCGGTCACGACTTGGGGCAACGCCGTGCCGCAGCGGCGCTCTTGGATTTTTATTTTAATTTAATTTTTCTTTTTTTGAACTGGGATGTTACAGTCCCGTTCCGTCCGTCGGCTATAGGCGCACCGGCAGCGCCGACATGAGGTCCAGGTGGCGTCGGGGGTGATGCGCGCCGACGTGGACCGGTGGACGTGGCCCCCTCGTCCACGGAATCCCCACCACCACCACCCACCCACCCATCCATCCATCCATCCTCGCCCCGAGTCCGGACACGGGACGTCAATTTGCTTGCCAGCGACGGCATCGGCCGCCCATTATCTAACCCCTAATCATTCACGCTAATGACGTCCGCGGCGAGGTTAGCGTACATCCGCACCCGCGCGCCCGCCTTTTCCCCGCAGCATCTCCCTGGCCTGCGGCGACGCCACGGCGCTGACGCGTGGACCACGGTGTCGCGTAGGGGCCAGGTGTCTGCCCGCGCGCGTTGTTGCTCGGTCGGTGGGGGCGGCTGGATGGGGACGGGGCGTAGCGGACGGCCACGATGTGCTGGCGTGGAGGTCGGTGCGGCGGCTATAGGCCCGCCCGAACGTGTTGCGCCGGCACAGGGCTTCTCGTCCGCTCCGCTCCGTCCACGATCCGCGGCGCGGCGTAGGTGAGGTGGTGAGCAGCAGGAGTTGGGTGCTGGGGCGTGTGCAGGTTGGTGTGTGCCCCAACCGATTTCAAAGACTTGGTGGAAGGAAGGAAGGAGGACGGAGCTGAGCTCTTTCTGTTAGGAAACCGCGCAGCGGCCGCAACGACCCCGCAGTTCATCAGTGATGTCGTTGGCGTCGCATTTACACAGGCCCGCGTTTTCGGCTCGGCTCGGCTGGCGCAACTGGAGCTGGCGTCACGCCCTCTGCCCAGGCCCTGCTGATGGACGAACTCCCTGACCCTGGAGCGGATGGATGCCGTCGTCGGGTCGTACACCCTGGCCTGCCACTGGGATGGGAGGGCACGGAGAAACCCAGTCTTATTCATATCTAAATTCAAATATCTATTACCCAATCCTTCCTCTCCCTATTCTTACCCATATCCAATGGATAATTAATTTTGTACTAGATGCTATATATATCTAGTGGATAAATAGTTTTCTCCTCATACCCTATCCTCCCCATTTGTAATGGATAATTAAATTTCTACCCATACCCTCCCCAATTAAAATGGGTGTGGATTTAGGTATTAGTTTTGGATATTCAACAACAACAGGACGTCCACACCAGGTCAGTCACGACCAGCTTTCCTGTAGACCGAGCTCGAGGCGTAACACCTGATCCATCTGGTCCCCGGGGGGTTTCCGCCATCGATCTGCTCGGACGCTCATGCCTTGCTTTTGTGTATGTGGGTGCACGCCGCGGCTCTGCCCCGCCCGCGTTGAATTCGAATCAATGCGGTGGTCGGAGGCGGAGCTCGCGCCTCCCTGCCGCGTGAACGTGTGATGCCCGTGCGCCCGGGGGGCCGGCCGGGCAGGTCGGTGAGCCAATGGATGAATTGAATATACGCGCGGTGTCGAGCTGTATATTCTGAATGTACTACTAGCTAGCAGAGCAGCAGCGATTGCAGATACCTAACCTAACCGGGATCCAGTAACGACCGAGCGGGGCCGCCGGGGCCAAGTTGCAGGCCACCTGCCCGCCTGCCCTGACGACGGATCAAAGGGCCGGCAGAGACAGGTAGAGCTAGCAAGCGTCGCAAAGATGGATGGATTGGGAGAGGGAGAGCGACGGGTGGTAGGGCGCTCCGTACAATACAAGCAATAGAAATAGCAATCATGCGTATGTTAATGATCTGGGCTTTGGTTGCTAGTGCTACAGTTCTACGTGTAGTATCTCCGGGTCTGTGGGGAGGAGGATGCCGGAGGGTGAGCCGGTGAGGTGAGCGCGCGGCCAAGCGAGCGGCGGGGCTCGCGACAGCGACGGGCTGCCGGGGGGCAGTGGGGAGGTGGAGGCTGTTGCTATCTTATCTGTCCGCGGCGCCACAATAAACAATGCCAGCCGCGGCCGGGGTGGAGTAACGAGGAATACAACGAGGCCGCCGCGTTGGGCCCTGGGCGTTCGTTCCCTCGCTTGTTGCTGCTTCTTTTTAAAAAAAAAAATCAACCAGCCAAATGAAAAGGAAAAATCTCATGGAATGGAATCATTTGTTCATTGCTCTAAACTACTTATGGCACGGTGCCTCCTGGCATCATGAGTAAATAAACAAGGAAGGGAGGAGGCGATGGAAACGGAGGAGGACAGGCAGACAGAGTGGATAATGCTCGTGCTCTGGAATTCCACTGCCGACTCCGCCCGCCGGCAGTTGGACGGTTCCAGCGTGCCGGTCGGATTAAACAACGCAAGTTGGCTCTCTCCCCTGCGGCGGTGCGTGCGTGGTGCCTCTGCCTGGCCCCGCCCCCCGCTTGGCGCGTGCCCTAGTGGCGTAGTGACGCCTCGCTATCCGGCTCCAGTGTTCCCGATTCCCGCCCAGCCGGCGCGGCGCCTGTCCTGTTGGCCTGCACGCGCCCGTCGCTAGCTAGCGGGCGCCAGGGGCAAGGAACCGGCCGGCCGCAGCGCAGCCCAGCGCGCCGACAAAGGAACGGGACGGCACCGCCGGGACCACGCCGGCCGCGATTCCGGAGGATCCCCCGGCCGTTTCCTAATTTGATCTCTTCGATTTGGGGCTGCTACCTGGCTGGTAGGCATTCGAGGGCTCCATGCAATGCTATGCCTATGCCGTTTGCGACCAGGAAAGAACTGATCAAAGGAAATGAGGCAGTGCGTGTTTTCCAATCTGAACCTGAACATATATAACGGACGAGCAGATCATGCATGCATATGGGGCGCCGGCCGGGGTAAGTGCTTTCGTCCCCGCAGGCCGCAGGCAAGGCAAGGCAAGAGCAAGATGCCCCTCCCTCCCTCCCTACAAACGGGCCAGGTCCGATGGTGTGATGGTCGACCACCCACACCTGACAACTTGTTCTTCTTTTTCGGGCTAATGATTGCTCACTTGCTTGGAAAGGAGGAAACCCACTGCTACTCCGCCAATATGCATGGCCTCGCCTCCCCCCAAGAAAAGAAGCCGCCTCCAACCAAATTGACCGCTCCCTATCATCGCTCGTGGACGTTGGAAAGCGCCACCACCGCCACCCAGCCGTCCATCCCGCGCGGGAGGGGGACACCGATCGATCGGGGAGGACCACACACCACAGCGTCGTAAACGCTGGGGGCCGGCTGGCGCGGCGGGGGCGGAGGACGAACAGGCCGAGCCGGCAGCCGGCAGGTGTCACGCTCTTTTCCCTGGCGTCTTCCTTTCCAGCCAGCATCGGCACCTACGTTACGTGCCCGCGCTTAATGCGCCTTTTTTCTTGTGGACACAGCAAGCCCGCTCGCTAGGCAGGTTCGCGTTTCGGAGGAGTGGAGTCAGATCGGCACGCGCTCGTATCCCGTTTGCTTGCATTGTTCTCTCTTGATTTCTGATGAAAGGAGCATCTCCTGTTTGCTTGTCCCGAGCTCTTCTATTGCTCGTAACCCTACCATGATGGTATCAAACGGGGCTGTTCGCTGGCGCTCGCGCGCCGCGACGCGTAGCAGCGATCGGTGGGTCCTACCTTATCACCTTATCACCTTGCCCAGCGAACGCGTCGCCGTTTCTTCTTCCTTCTGTTTCTTCCTCCTTCCTTCGTGCTTCTGCCGCACGCCCGCCCCGGCAGCCGCCGGCCTCCACCACCGCCCACGGCCGGCTGCGCCCACNGCCGCCGCCCACCGCCAACTCCGGCGAGCTCCCCCGCCCCGACCTGGCCCGGCCGCCTCTACCACTGCCAGGACCCTAAACCGCCCGGCCTCCATCCCCACCGCCTGGCCTGCCTGCCTCCCCCCGGCCGGCCCTTCGATCTATAGCCGCCGGAGTTGGAGAAGAAAGAGAGGAGGCTCGCCGGAGGGCTCTTCGCCCTCGCCGCCCCTTCGCCCTCGCCGCCGGCCGCACCGCCCACCTCCCACCCGCTTGCTTTCTTCTTCCTCGAAACCCAGCTCGCTTGCTTTTCTGGATGAAGACGACGAGTGAGGAACGCGTGGAGGAGAATCGTCCACGTCACCCGCTCGCCACTACTGGCTCGCGGCGCGCGCGCGTCGAATAAGATTTTCGGGTATCAAATCATGATCCACATTGTTCTGGGTCAATTCAGTCAGCGACTTGAGTTGGTACAGTGGAGGTCGATTAAAAGAGCTAGCATCATCGAGTGCCTGCCCCGCCACGACCTCTCGTGTAATGCCCTACCTTGCTCACTGGTGTGCACATGCAACACAAGAGCGAGGACCACGAAAACAAGAAAAAATGAGGGAAAAACAAAAGGAAAACAAAATGATGAGCCGCCGTGCCCACTGTTGGCCCATGGACAGGTACTAAAGTCGGTCCATTGTTATCTTGCCTAGCAGGCCGTCCTAGTTGGGCCCCGCTTCCGGTACGTAGAAACGAACGGAGGATACGCGCGTATTCTTCGGCCTTTGTTGCTGCTATTTTGCCTGTGGCCCAGTATTTCTTCCACTTCAGGCCCCTCACCGGATTTATCTTGTCGCGTTTTACAGATCCTTTTCGTCCCAGCCTGAAACAGTACCAAGTCAGTAGCCGGTCAACGCAGCAGAGACCAGACTGTTCCATTTCTTGACCAGATGCTAAAGCATGGATCAAGGAACAGCATCAAATAACTGTTCCATTTCTTGACTGAGACATCCAGTCAGTAGCCGGTCAACGCAGCAGAGACTATACTCACAAGCAGCTCTCGGCCGGTCAGAGCACTAGTTCTGTTGTGTAGGATCCAATAATGCAAGTGTTGAATCCACTACTGGTCACAGTGGAGCCAACTATTCCAAGTCTCCAACCCCCTCTCCGACCACTCGTGCACAAATTGCAAGCCTACATTCCTCTTTCTTTTCGTACTGTGCAGGTGATGGCGCAACGGGTAGGGAGAGACTACCGGCCGGTGGAGTGGAGATGACAACCGAACCGTCATTACCGGCCCGCTGGTTCAGCTGTTGCCCCCCTCCCATTTGGACGGGACGGGACGGGACGTCTCGGCCGGCCGGGCAGCCATGAGTGCACGCATGCATAGCTGGTAGTAACATGAGCGAATAGTGCGACGTTGCCAGTTCTAGCTTGGTCCATTCAAAGCTAGGACCGAGCCAAACAGAACACAGAATCTACCGCAGTGAGGTTAAGGGGGTGTTCAATTCCGTGAAAAAATTTTGGTGAAAAATTTTGCAAGAGAATCTTACCATTTAGGAGTACTAAATGTAGACTAATAATAAAACTAATTATAGATCTCGCCTGGAAATCGCGAGACGAATCTAATGATGGTAATTAATCCATGATTAGTGGATGTTTAGCGGATGGTTACTGTAGCATCACTGTTGCAAATCATGGTCTAATTAGGCTCATTAGATTCGTCTCGCAAAGTTACCTAGTGTTATGGAATGGGTTTTGTCATTAACACACGTTTACTACTCCATGCATGTAAGATTCCCTTGGGAGAAATTTTGGTAAAAAACTTCTTGGGGAATTGAACACCCCCTAACAGTACCATGGTGTTTGACTGAACCGCCGAACAGAACAGGACTGCACCTTTGGCTTTGCTAACAGTTGATCCTTATTCAAGTGCTGAGCCATGTGGACGCTCTTGAGGATATAAACTAAGCCTGCATTATTGCGCACAACTGAACTTACCTGCAATTGATCTGCAGAGGCAGGCATTGTTAAGAGAGAATCACGCATGGCGTTTGCCTACTCAGCAGAGATTCACTTGCATGCTTGTAGGCGTTTCCTAGGAAACTTAGGTCTTGTTTAGTTCGCAAAAGTTGCAAAAAGTTTCTGCCAAAAGTTGTATTGGGAAGCGTGTCGTGAGAGAGGACCAATGCGAAACTTTTGCAAAACTTTTTGCAACTTTCGCGAACTAAACAAGGCCTTAGTCACGGTTTCAGATATTCGTGTACTAGTGTTAACAAGATAAGCAGATCAAGCTGCCGGTGACGACACGCGCATGGGCATGGCTGCGGATCTTGTCTTCTCTTGATAAAAATGCGTCACCCGTGAGCTCGGTAGCAACAGCCCATCCTGACTCCTGAGTTCACCAAAGGCGAGCTGAGAATCTGATAGTTCCAAGGAGACCTACTACAAGGTTTTGATAGTTCCAAGGAGCTAGCTAGCTGATAAGTCTAGTTGTACGATGTTTCTATTTGTGGATACCATGTCCATGTGCCAGCACACGATGCAGCCAAGAAAGAAGAAACGCTGAGTTATCGCCAGACAGCATCGTCGTAGGTGTATAGGGGAGGGAACAAAGCCAAGCAGCAAGTGGTACCAGCTCTATGCTGCCTGTCTAGATACCATATGTGCGTTGTTATTGGAAGTTGGACCATGGATTCTGACCAAGACGTCAATATTTTAATTTTTAAATAAACCTGTAATTCAAAGATTATTTTTTACAACTTGTGCTAGTACTAGCATGGCACCAAGGAACGAGCGAGAG
The DNA here is from genome assembly GCA_004135705.1 of Alloteropsis semialata. Lineage (NCBI taxonomy): Eukaryota > Viridiplantae > Streptophyta > Magnoliopsida > Poales > Poaceae > Alloteropsis > Alloteropsis semialata. The sequence goes on from CM014276.1 coordinate 62,180,503, forward strand.
ATTGCATTTTGCTGCGGCGAAATAAAGCATTCACGTCGTATATATGCTGGTCGTCGTCCGTCACCAACAGAGCCCCCCGCTGCGTCATGCATGCATGGTAAAAGCGTGAAATTGGAAGGAACAGTCAGCAGTGTAGCATGTCTGCAGGTACGTGACGACGGTGCAAACAGCCTGCAGCTGGGCCCAACACTGTCCCGCTTAACACGCGGAGCCGTGCAGTGCAGAGGCCCTGTCTCCAAGCGTAGTCCGCCTCGTAGTCCAAGTTCGAGCTGCCGACCGATCGGCCACGGCGTCGTACGTGCCTGCATATGCCTCGGAGACGTACTATACGTGTACGCGATTGAATACGCTGGTAGAGCGTGTACGAATGTGTCCGTCAGTTGCGGTCTCGTTCCCACGACAACGTAGTACGAGTACGATGACGCGAGCTATGCCAATGCCAGCCACTGCGTGCATCTGATCCGGTCTAGAATTGTAGATATAAATGTACTGAACATGGCGCGCGCGGCATGAGCTTTGAGTGCGGCTACGTACGAGTGCTGCGTTGCCTGCACTTTGTGTCTGCTCTAGCACAGAACCACAGGACTCTTCGTGCAATGCAACAGGTTGATCAACCTCGGCCCGTGAAGCAGGATTCCGGAGGGAGCATGCGAATCCTCCACGGCTACCGCACGCTGATGCAGCACAGTAGTTTACACCTCCACAGGCCGAGAAATCAAAGGGATCGATCGCCGGGTGGCCGCAGTGCCCAGCTTGCAGTCCGTTCCGTCCATGTGACGAGCGTGCCTCAGCTGTGAACACCGCAGCGTAAGTAACACATATCTTCCGTGGATCACGAGATGGCGGATTTCTTCTTCAGTCCGCACGACGCCAGCAGCAGCCTGCGTGGATTGGATTCCAGGTGCAGAGCAGCCGCCTGTCGCCTAGCCATGGGAAGAGACGAGAAGACGCCGCGGGGAACGGACGGGGAGGGCACGGACCCTGACGAGAGATCTCCTGTCGATGTGGAGGAAACCGGAGCAGGCGACCCCAGAAGACTCGGTCGCAGTCTCGCAGAGAGATCCCCCGAAAGCCTCTTTCGTTGATCAATGGACGAGCACTGCATTTGCATTCGCAGATTTGCATTTGGCATTTGCAGAGAGACTGGATAGTGGTGAACAAACGGGGAAAAGGAAGCGGGTGCTCTACTGCTCTGGCGCAGCCTGAAAAAGGAGAAGACGAATGACACTGTCAGTTGAAGCGGAAAAGAGGCGGCAACGAAAGGGGGCTTGGAAATCGCCAGATCAGTTGGTGACTCGACACTTGGATGCAGCTGCTCTGGCCTGCTAGCGGTTAGCTCTTGTTTTTGCTGGTTCAGTAGCAGCGAGACCACCGTGCGGCTAGCATCTTTTCTTTTCCTTTCTTTTACCAGTTAAATTTCGATGGTGTCATGGGTGCAGAGCAGGATGGGAACCAACTTTTGTTGCAGGGAGAGGAGATGGTGGCGCAGGAGCAGAGAAAAGCACTGGATTCCTGTGACAAATCACATGCGGGTAAAACACAGGTGCATGCGCAATGCATCGATCCGAGGCCAGCAGCTACCTGTGCCCTGCTGCGGCCTGCGGGGGCGGGAGGCTCGCTCCGTCTGGTCGCTTCCTTCCTCATCCGTCTCCGGAAAGGAAAGGCTTGCCTGCTTGCTTATGCTTGCTGGTTGCTGCTCTCCACCCGTTCTGAAACTCTGAATAATTGGTATGGTTGTTGCTGATCGGCCACTTCCGTTTGCTGCTGCGGTGCTACACTGCATACTAGTACTAGAACTTTAGGAGTACTAGTATAACTGCGATAGATGAAGCTGGGCACATGGCTATTAATAGCCTGTTTTGTGCTCATTAAGGAAGGGGAAAGGGGTTGCCCATGTCCTGTGTCCTCTGCCCCTGTCTGTCTGCTGTTGGCCTCAACTCTGTCTGATTGATACATGAACTAGTACAAGCTGCAATTGCCTTGCTGTATTCCAAGTTATTTCGAGGTCCCAACCACCACCACATCTGACAGCAAACATATATGCTACTTCGACTCCAAAGTAGGGTATCATCTGCCCTTCAATTTGTACCAGTAATAACAAACAACTGTTAACCACATAAAGTCTGCCCATGACAGTGCTAAAGGCCTCCCCGTTTTGTTTCACATGCTAGCTCTCTCCTACGTGCCGGTCGCCACCGATCGAGGTGTCGCGCTTTCGCCATTACTGTATCGGGTACGAAGTTAGGTCTTGGATTAGACCGGTTGGTTGGGGCGCTAGCTAAGCTAATTCCCGTGGCCGTCTATCGGCCGGGCCGGCGTGCGGCTTGGCCGTTTGTGTAGCCGGAAAGGAGCTGGGTGCGATGCCCATTGCCCACTGCCGAATAAGGAAAGCATTTACGCGTAAGACTGACTGGCAGCCAGCTATTAGCCAAGCCCGGGGGCCGGGGGTACGGTGGGGTAGCCAAGTCGGGACTCGGGACCAGATGCTAGCTGATATGCGTATGGACGGACGCTATGCTGCTGCCCGTCCCCATTGAGAGCTCAGGATGCTGCGCCTGTTGCTGCAGCTACAGCCAATCAGATACCCAGCTACAGTTAGCATGGCCTGGCCTGCCGTGTGTGATCGATGATGTGCAACATCAAGATCATATTGATTTTATTTCCCGATTCTAGTATAGGGTCGTCGTTAGTTGCCTCACGTAAGAGAGACGGAAAGGTGATGGCACTTGGTAGGGCGACACATGATCGACTGACCTGGGACGGTTCCCATTTGCTTTGCAGGTGCTACTAGTAATAAGCACATATGCTTTCACTTTCATTACGTTCTAGAACGTGCCCTGCCGATCGAGCCGGCTTTGCAAGGCCACTTCAGCTCAGGAACCAACAACCATCATCGCCAATCATCGCATGCATTCCTGCCTCTTTTGCTTGCTCTTCTTGCCGACGGTGCTCAAGTGGAGGATTATTGTATTTTGTTCATCCAACGTATGCATCGGTCGAACAATGCTTTTGTGGGCAGGCATGTGGCCACGAGGGCCGGAAAACTATGCCTGGGATTTAACAATGCCCCCAACTTGCCCGAAACGACCAGTGGGCCGTCACGTTGCTTCCTGGCCTCACTGCCTTGTGCCTCCCGTTATAGTATCACTGCAAATTTAAATACGCACGCATGATGATGATGATGCCCACTTTGTGGCATAAATAAAACGTCCAATTGCATGCACCTAATCTGCTTTGGAATGATAGAGGAGAGAACGATCTGTTGCCACCCGATTGGTCGTAGGATATTATTACACAGCTTTCTCGATCGGTGCCTGAATAATGATGGAATGGAACAACAGAAAGCACCCGATAAGAGAGCAAAATTAAGCTGCCTAACCCTGGCTAGCCGTGATTACTACTGCTACTGCTCCGACCAAGACTAACCCCTGCAGGTGCAGCTCTGCTGTCGCTGCGCTAGACACGTGGGGCGCATCACGTCACCAGTCTTACTCCATCGTACGGGGTCTAGCTATGTGACCGATCAATGAGCCTATGAACGACTAATCAATTCCACGGAAGAAATCAAAAGAACCAGACAAACCAAAGTGATTTCAGATGCAGACATGGGCCAATAAAACGCGTGGATCCATTCCTTGCGCGGAGCTAGTAGACGCCCCTGCTTGACTGTTACTACATTCTAGATGCAGTGCAGCGTAACCAACCAACCAAACTTTGCCTTTACCATGCTGGACTCGACGACCATGTTTCTGAAGGGAGAAGATACTTTGTGCAGTGGCAACAGACCCGTTCTCAGTCGCAGCTCTCGACCTTCAAGTTCCAATCATAGCAGCAAGCAGCTCTGACTGTATGTAGCTGCATGCAGGGCTAGCTTGGCCAAAACCAAACCAAACCAAACCCTACATAGGTACCCACAAAGCTGTGACTTGCGATCTAATCGGGCTCATCAGCTAACCTTGGCGTGAGCACGAGAAAGTGCGGCTGGCGTCTAGACGACTAGCTAGAGGGGAGGCGTGTTTGGCAACTTGGCATAGGAGAGGACGCCTACTACAGCGCTAGCAACTGTGACAAGCAAAGTGCCCCGGCCGGCGACGACCCTAGGCCATCCAGCACTTGACCTCCTCCGATCCTCCGAGTCCTGGAGGCGGCCTGTGGCTCGCTCGTAGTCGTTGCCGTAGCCGTAGCTACACCCTGTAGCTACCAGCCGGGGCCATGGAGGCACGTCGCTGTAGCCCCTCCCAGTTTCCGGCTCGGCTAGCTCCGTATAAACCATGGCGCCATTTCCTTATTCGTGCGTTCGTGCCGGTGCCGCCTCGCCTTTCCCTTTTTCCTTTCGAGTTTCGACTGCATGCCATGGACTGGACGGCGAACGCACATCCACATATGCATGCTTGCATGATGCGCGCACGCAACTGGCAGGGGACGCCGGGATGGCGGCGAGCCTGCGGCAGTAGCCTCATGCCATTTGGTATCCATTTGCAGCAAGCATATGCATTGGACCAAACAATGCGTTGTGGATTTTGGTAACGTGATCAGTTTTGTCTGTCTAACATGAGTAATGGTACTAATAACATGGCTTTGTCTGTCTAGTTAAGCTAAGTTATGCAATTAGTATGTCGATTTCTTCATTAATGATCGGAGCTGGACCAAGTGGCCCTGGTCTTCGTCTAGAACTGGAGAAGGAGAAGAAGGGCAAACGGCTAGGACAACAGCCTGTTCTAGTAGTACCACTCCGATGCGATTATGCGAAAGGGGACAGGACATGGAGATCTGCAATGGAGATGGCTCTTTATTTGGCCCTAGCTGGCTAGGTAGGCTATGGTCAACAACAGAAAGGTATTGGACACTGTTGTCCAGCCCCTTGTGCGTGGTATGCATCTTTATTTAGCCCCTACTGCCATTGCAGCACAACTTTTAAACTTGGATAGGAGAGAATATTTGTACCGATCGACGAGGGAAAAAATACTCGAAATCCCAGTTATTAGTACGGGATGAACAACTGCGACACGCACGCCAAGCCGTACGTCGTCCAGCCTCCAACGCTCCAACCCGGGTGAGGGTCAACACATGCATCGTCCCAGCCTCTCCGTACCCTTCGAAGTTGGAATATCCATGCTCATCTTCTTGGCACGAGGCATACTTTTATTCAGAAAAAAGTGTGTACTAGTAAAATTGGTCATTGTAAGAAGTTGTCTAGCAATCCTGGTCTTGCCATGTGTTGGCCCCTCCTTCGCCAGCACTGCTTGTATTTAACGCCGCAACAATCAGAGTTAGGGCATGTTTATCGGTGAAAAACTTTGTGAAATTTACTGTAGCAATTTTAAACCAAAGATTAGGAGGACTAAATATGATCTAATTATAAAACTAATTTCATGGATGGATGAGAAATCGCGAGACGAATCTATTAAGCCTAATTAATCCGTCATTAGAGATTGTTTATTGTAGCACAACATTGTCTAATCATGGCCTAATTAGGTTTAATAGATTCGCCTCACAATTTCACCAGGATTATGAAATGGGTTTTGTCAGTTATCCACATTTAATACACCTAATTAGGCCCTGTTTGGTATAAATTCCAGCCGCTCCAGCTCCCTCTGACACATACTGCAGTGGTACTGTAGCACTACTGTTCATGGAAGCTATTTTTCTCTTTCCTCTTCTTCCCTCTCACAGAGCAGTTGAGAGCAGCCGGAGCTGCTAAAAACTCGCTCCCCACAGCTCCGTTTGACACAAAACAGTGCGCTACAGTGGTGAAGCCGGAGCTGGCCGAATCTATACCAAAGAGGCCCTTAGTATCAAATATTCAAATTTGCTATAGCGATGAAAAAAGTTGGCGAACTAAACAGGACCTTAAAATTAGAGTTTATTGATAGGATTTTATTTGGGTTTTTGGTGCTCTTGAGTCTTGTCACTACTTTGAAGTACAATTGTGATTTTTATTATTTCTAAACTTTGTGATTTTGCCCTTCACTATTCACAAGTCAATGCATTTTGCCCTTGGTCTTTGCGTATTTGCCCCTATTTTGACCATCGACTAGGGGCAAAATCACATTGACTTTCATATAGTGAAGGGCAAATCATAAAGTTATAAAAACAAGGGCAAAATCACTTTAACTTGCATATAGTGAAGGGCAAATCATAAAGTTATAAAAACGAGGGCAAAACAACCTATCCCACTTCAAAATAGGGGTCAGACTACAAATGCCCCTTCTCATTTTTTGTTGAAGAGAGGTAGGAAAATCTAAGAGATATTTGGTGGAGCAACAATGGCAGCCATGACAAAAGTGACGCACTATAAATGGCTGTCACACCTCTATCCCTTGGTTCTAGAAAACACATTAGTCTAGAAATTGCATAACATATTAAAAAAGAACTAAATTGGCTCGGGTTGTCCCTAATTATTAGCCACATTTGACAAAAATTGATTACTACATGCACATTCACATACTAAACAGGGTAAAATGATTAAATTAATAATATAATGTTTTTTTGGAATTTTTTTGAACCCTATAATTACTTTTTTTTGGGAGCAGTATGGAAAAATCTTGAAACAATTGTTAGGCATAAAAAAACAAGGAGTGGATGGCAAAAAAGGTACCAGAAAACAGGGGGATAAAATTACGGTGGTTCCCACCTCAATCAAATGGCTCCAAAAACGGAATAAAACTTAAATATCAAGCGATCTATCTATCTATTTATTTATCTTAATAATAGAATAATATTTTTAAAAACCCACCATGTTCGTTGAGAGATCCTAGAAATTCAAACGTTAATAAAAAAAGGACAATATACACCATTAAAATTTATTAAAATCTTACTGTCTACATTAACCCAAATACTCGATAAAGAACACAACTAATAAAAAGTTGACTTTGGAATTTAGAAAATAAGGAAATCAGCAGTTGCCGAAGAGTCAATGTCAAATAGGATTTAGTAAATAGGTAAATTTCAAATTAAAAATTAGGAATTGACCAAAGATTCCAAGCCAAATAGGATTAGTAAATAGCTAGATTCTAAGTTAGAAATTGGCAATTGATTAAAGATCCCTTGTCATATACGATTAGTAAATAGCTAATTCGAAATTAAAAAATTAGCACATGATACAAAGTAAAAGAATGAAACATAGTAGTTGCTTTGTATTCGAATTCGGAAGAGAACTAACTCAATAAAAATTCTATGACAAATAACTAAAATTTGAAGCTAAGCAAAGAAAACCAGGAGTTTATCAAATATTTATATCAATATTTAGGGGATTATTTTTTTTATAATGACAGAGGTGGGTAATTTAGCTGTGTATTTAAGGGGATATTTTAGGCTATTTGATAATGGCAAAAGTGGGGTTTTTTAGAAAATATAATAAATCCAATGACTATGATAATTATAGTCTACATATTGATAGCGAGATGTTTCTAAGTTCTGTGAGAATTTATATGATTTTTTTCTAGCATGTCTTGTGAGGACTAACATGGAGGACTCAAATGGAATCTACAATTAGTAATAGTAAGATATGACATTTTTCCAGAGAGCAAGACATAATAAGTCCATAGGAACGCCTTTTAGTTTTCAAAAGGAAAAGAAAAGAAAAGGAAAGAAAGAACGCTTTTCTTAAGAAAACCAAGAAGACGTGGAGCGTGACGCTGACAGTTTTTGAAGTTGTCACGGGCCCGCTAAACCCACAGCGTACGCAGAGAAAAATGTAACCAAGATACAGTGCGAAGACGTGACACGCAGTGGTGTCTGGTTTGTCACGCCCTGCACTTTTCTACTAGCAGAAACAAAGCCGTGCGCCGCACAGGCACCGTCACGCGCGCCCGCCGGAAGCGAAGACCCATGAGCCGCTCCAGCACGGCGTGCCAAATATGCATGATCTGCCACGGCGCGACACCGATTGGGGCCGATCGACGGCCCGCCGCGGCAGATGACGTAGCAACGCCCCGCGAGGTGTGCGCTGCCGGCCGGCCGGCCGTCGTCGCTGTCCGGCTCCCCTCCGATAATGGCGACGATAGCTCCTGCACTTTCATCCATGGCTACCTAGCAGCGCAGCAGCAGCTGCTGGTTCCGTGTTGGACGGTTCCGTCCGTCCGTGCCTTTTCGTCCGGGCGATCACCATTACTGGCGAGCTCATCCGCCAGCCATTGGGGTTGGGTGGCCTCGGACTTTGCCGTTCGGTACCGGCGCCGGTTTGATTTCCCAACCCGGTAAGACAATCGACAACCATGCATGCTTAGCTCTCCCTGAGATTTCCATGCATGCATTGCAAACCACCTCGCCACTAATGAGGAGCTAGTACCACAAAGCCACATCCCGCCCGGGCTTTGATTTCAGTTGAGTGAAACAGCTCGATCGATCGGAACACAAAAGTCCTGAAGAAAAAGGAAAGGGGAGAGGGAAAAAAGCACCAAACTTATTGGTACTAATTCTCCGGTTAAAGTTAGAGTTGAGATCGAAACACTGCAGAGATGACAGGCAGAGAGATCGATGCAGATACCACCAGGAGATGGATACTACAGTACGGGATAGATCGATGGACAGGTACTGGTCATGGCCAAGGTTTCAATGCCCACGATGGAGACGTGCACCGATTTGACGCGCGTACGTTCCCAACACAGGGCTACTACAGGAGCTCGCAGCCGCCATTGCCTAGGGTTTTCCCACCGAGCCCCTGCCAATGGCGTCGCGGCACGTAAGCACCCTCCAAAAACGGAACTCCTCATCGCTTCCCTGTAGGAGCCGAGACATCATCTTCTCTGGCCTGCGCATACACACGCGCGCGCCGCCGGCGTCGCCGTCGCACGGCGAGACTACAAGTAAGTACCGTAGCGTCTGATGGAGGCCGGCCGGCCGGGATTAGCGAGCGAACTCTGGGTGCCGTTGGATTGGGATTGGAAGTGGATGCAGCAGGGTCCTGGTGGGATTAGTGGACTGGTCAGGAAACTTGGCACCCAGTACCTTGCATGGGTACCAGGATGAGTTGGAAGTTTTGGGCCGGGATGCGAGGTACCCCATGCACAACACAAACGTCTGCTGGCTGCTTTGACTTGCCGGCTTTGACAGGATATGCGCGTCATGTGCTGTGCGTGCCCCAAAGTCCTGCCCGTCCGGAGCGTCTGTATGGATAGAGACCAGACTAGCAGAGAGCGGTGATGAGCTCTCTTGACCGCTCATCACGGTTCACCGTGCATGATGCCCTGTCTCTCTGTTGAAAAAAGAAAGAGAGAAGAACTGAAGCAGAGAGCATCTGGCGTTTGTTGCATAATCCAATCACCACGTTAGAACGCAGCAAGCTGTGCCGTACGGTTCAGAGCTCAAGATACCGTGGCAAGGAGAGATCGAGAGAGATGTACATGTACTAGTACAATAACAATCGGAGACAGCAAGGACGAGTTGCTGGTGGCTGCCACTGTTGTGGCTAAGCCCCATGAGGACTCCGATGGAACTGGAATTTTACGACGTTGGGGACTCCTCCGATTTGGCAGCGCTTAACTTGCTACAACTACCGCCTGGCCTGATGATAGCCTGTTGTTTCGCGCAAAACATTCATCAGCTCATCCTGCCGTTGTCAGCACGGAGATTCTGGTCGTTGCGTGTGCGGTCAAAAAACAAAGAAATTGTGATGCGGTAAAAAAGGTAAGGAAGACCTGGCACTCAAGGGAACATGCGGCGGTAAAATTGGTGGTTAAGGTTATTTCAGAGTCTCAGGTTAATAGTACTCTCTCCTCCGTGAATCGTGATATGACTTGTCTAAGAGCCGTGTTAATCTGCAAACCTACAACAGGGAAAAGACACTTCGTACGGCATGCAAAAGCTTACTTTGTGCTCCTGCCAAACTAGTGGGAAAGATAAAAGATCCTGTTGGGTGACAGTCAAGATTACATTACTTGCTGCGTGTTCGATTTGGTCCTGGCTCCCAGAGGGTGGCGAGGAAAAGGAGTCTCACGTTGTACGTCGTCGCTGGATAGCCACTCGCCAGGGGGGTAACGCATGTGACCTGGCTGCGGCCATGGCAGAGATGCCATCGGCCCGCGCCACGGCGGTGAGGTAAAACCAAGGCGAGGACAGAGAGCTCTGTTGTCTCTGCGGAGCAAACCGTCGTCCCCTGCCCACCCTGTGCCGCCCCCAAAAGGAGAAGCCACGCCGACGCGGGCCGAGCGCGTATCGGACCGGATCCAAGCGCAGGAGCCCGCCGCTTTGACGACCGAATAATTCTTTTTTATTAAGGTTGTTGCCCCCGCTAAGTGTTGGTAACACATGTCAGTCTTAGCTTGTTTACTGCAGAGCTGAACCAGCTGATATGGATGTGTGGTGGCCGATGCCGCGGCACGGCGGCAGCAGCAGCTTGCACCTGGTGGGCATTGTCCTCGGCGCGCGTCTTTTATAACCGCGACGCGCGCGCCCCGCCGCCATCTTCCCCCCGCCGAGCACCACCCACCCCACTATGTCGCCACCCGGAATTGGCCGCAACTTGCAGCCGCGGCAACCTTGCTCCTCTTCCTCCGCTTCCTCCTCCACCTCGTCTTCAAAGAGCAGCAGCAGCAGCTGGGCGGCACCCCAGCCTCGGCCGGGCTGCTGCCTTTTGCCTCCTCTGCTCTCCTAGGTTGGGAGAGTCTTCGCCGAGGGGATAGCAAAAGAGAAAGTACTTGCATACCCCAACAAGGCAACACCGCCTGCTTTTTGCCTTCTTTTCTCCCCTCCTTCCCTCTCCTCTTTTGGCTGGGGTCCTCCTCCTCCTCTCTTCTCCCCTCTCCTCTCCCCCCGGCCGCTCCAGTTCGTTGGACAAACAAGGAGATCGAGCCGAGGAGGAGGAGGCCATGTGGGATCTTAACGACTCGCCGGCCACCGAGCCCACGCCGCCGTCCCCGTCCGCCGACGACTCCGGCGCGTCCTCCTCGTCCGCGCCCGCGTTCGTCGAGATACCCGACGACGCCGACGACGACTCTGCCGCAGCCGCCGCGGACGCCGTCGTCACGCGCCAGTTCTT
>CM014276.1:62193851-62225262 GCA_004135705.1 Alloteropsis semialata
GCTTTTTTTCACCATTGGCCAGCACGGACGGGTGTCAACGTCACAGCTCATTTTGTTTGGTCTCATGTTGCATCACTCCCTCGCTGCTGCTGCACGATGGCCATGCTTGGCGAGATTTGCTCCGTCCACCACCGGTGTGGGGGCCGACAGGAACTGCCTCGCCGTTGGTGAATTTTACTGGTGTCTTTAGACTAGAATAGTGGTGCGGATCTCGTGCTCGTGTTAAAACCTAGTATTCTCAATGTGCTGTCTGTTATCGTCAGAGAGCACTCAAATAAGAGATTTAGTCTTGAGATTATTGCGGCTCCTGTCATGTGGAAGCGTATGGCTTACTGCTGCGAAACTGATACCGTGTCAAGTCTGTAGCTGTCGTGACTGGATGGACAGTAATGTCTCTTGTAAGCAGTCTCAAAAGCTCCATTATTGTTCTTCTCTTGGAACTAACATCTCTGTCTTAGCTACACCGCCTGGAACCAAAATCAGATAACTATAGGCAGTTGACAACTTTTTTAAAAAAGAAAAGGATGATGTCATGTAGACTAAGAGGCAAAAGTATTTCCATCCCATCAGTAGATAACCCTAACCTACTACCAAGGAGTACTAGACATATACATGTATTATGTATGAATTTTTTTTGGGGATGAATTCAATTGTGCATGTCCTTGGACGTGTTTCTTGAAACAATAAACATGTATCCTTGGATGTGGTTCGAAATGTGCTGCCTAGGCAGCAGCTTGTCTCTGGAGAAGAAGAGGGAGAGGAGAGAAACAGCAGTCACCGGGCAAGTGGACCTAGCGTTTTCCAAGAGAAAGGGTATTCCTTGTTTCTAATTCGAGCAGTGCAATAATTGAAGGGTGAAGAGGAAGAGAGCAGCAGGCCCAGGAGGCAGGAGCACTCAGCACTCAGCAGCAGCGTAATCGTAGTGGCGAGTAGGGGATGGATGGATGGTGCCAGGAAGGCCATCCCATGCCGATGGCCGAGAGCAGCAGAGAGGCCAGGCCCCAGGTCCCAGGAGGAGGCGAGCAGAGGAGAGACACAGGCAGGCAAGCAAAGCCAGCACAAAGGCTACTACTGGGGCCGGGCTCTCGTTTTTGCAAAAGTGGGCTGGGCCAGGCGTCCGAAGGCTGGCGCGGTAAAGCTGATTCCAGTAACTGGCTTTGGGCATCAGTTATGTGGACTGCTTCCTCCGATGCCCTGTCGCTGTCCCATGGCCTGGCCCCCCTCCGAATCAGTTCGCTCTCCCTCTCTCTCAACAGTCTCTCTCTGTAATCGTCTCGCTCTCACTCAAGGATCCATTCGATTCATTCATGGTTTGCCTCCGTGATGGTGCTCAGTCCCAGCCCTGCCTGCCGCCGTAGTAATTGCCCATCTCCTGATCTGATCACTCCCAGCCAGTTCCCCGTTCTGTCCATTGACCCTTGCTTGCTCTTGTTTCGTCATTCAGAGATACTGAATCCTTCCGTCGACTCGCCCCGGTGGTTCCTGCAGGGCAACCACCATAGGTCTGAGCTGCGTGTTCTGTGAAATTTTCGTGCCGTGTGTGCCGCGTGCGTGTAATAATCGCCTTGCGTGTTGATTCCAAGTAAGCGCGAACGGTACAGAGGCTGTTCGGCTGGTAGAATGAATAGTGCTCGGCTGGTAGAATGAATAGTGCTCGGCTGGTAGAATGAATAGTATTGTGTGAGAGGAAATAAGCCGAAACTTGCCAGCCGAGCACTGTTCAACATGCCAGCCGAACAGGCCGACACACGGGAGGGACTGACGAGCAGTCCGGTCCGGAGTAATCGGTCGTGGTCATCACTCAATAGTCTCTGTCTGTGGCAGTAAGCTGGAAATCACTCAATAGTCTCTGTCTGTGGCAGTAAGCTGAATGAGGCAACCAGCGACGCACATGGAGACTTGCAAGTTGCAAGTAGCCTAGCTTTTATGGTGTAAGCTATCTGCACATTTCCTCAAAAAAAAGAAGAAGCTATCTGCACATGGATTCTACTGTCAGTTAACTGGTCCGTGACAGCGGCGGCACTGCTTGAATAGTTGGTGATTAGATCGGTGTACGTAATAGCGATCGGTACCTGTACGTAATTGCAAGCTGCGACTGTACATATATATATACCTGTCCCTATACGAACTTGAACGATAACGAATTGGTGATGCAGTGATGCTTGGTTCACCCAATAATCCGCGATGGACGTAATTCTGCTGCACATGGATTCCATTGTCAGTTAACTAGTCCGCAATAGCGGCAGCACTGGTTGATTTGAACACTACATTGGTGATCAGACACGACCCGCACCTGTAATAGATAGCAAGAAATAGTTGCGGGCTGCAACTGTATATTTATCTGTCTCTACGTGGACTAGACGTGCACGTAAAAGTACTCCCTCTATTTTTTAAATAGATGTCTTATTATATTTATCTTAAGTCACAGTTATATGACTTTAATCAAGTTTATAAAAAAAGTTAACAATATTTGTCATATCAATAATATGTCCGATTGAACTATATTCTATGGTGGATCCAAAGAAACAAATTTGGTATTGTAGATGTCTTTATATTTTTCTATAAACTTAGTCAAAATGGGACAACTTTGAATTAGGACAAAACTAATACGACATGTAAAAAACTTGGGGGGAGTACTTGCAACCCACGAGAGATGCAAGTGAGTGTCCGATAATATTTTCTGTCTTTTAACTTTGCTGGCCTATCAACTCGTGCTCAGTTAGAAGAATGAAAAATCTAGACACATATATGATAATAAAAGTTATTTGTCTTGCAACTTTTTTATTAATAAAATTTTTTATTCTGTTATTAATTAAATATTTTTTCCACTTTACATTGCGCTTTTAGATGTGTTTTATTGAATCCTCAATTTGAACTACACGATTAATATGAAAACTGGCATTCTCATTGTTTACTCTACTTATAGTCTACACGGTAGCACTCATCATGTAACCTATGTGTATATACATTAATAAGCTAACATTTTCAATATTAACAATGGTAAAAATAGATGACTTTGAATTATATGCTGGTGGACTTTAGAATTTTTTTTAAGGACATATGTTGGTAATTTTGATACAAGTTTACAGTTTGAGTTACATGCTGAACACGAAAATCTATGTTTTCAATAGAGAAAAGTCCATTTTTCGACCATTCAACTCTTGCCTCAGTTAGGTTTTGGCCATCGAACTTCAAAACCGGGTATCTTTGGCCATCCAACTATCAAAACCGTTTAAATTTGGCCATCGAGCTGTTTTGATTAGTGGTTTTAAATTTTTTTATTTACAATTTAGTTCTTAGATATTAAAATGATTATTACTTTTTGCCCGTATCTCCGATTTAGGTGATTCTTGCGGTCACGCGTTCATAACGGTGAGCTTTATCTTTTAAAATAGTCTTTATACTATTTTATCACTATTTGTTATATTATTCTTATGTTGTTGTGTAAAAGAATAATATAAGAAAAGTAAAACAAACAGTTACAAAATAATATGATCCAACGATGAGCTTTATCTTTTAAAATGTTGTTCATATTATTTTGTAACTGTTTGTTTTACTTTTCTTATATTGTTGTTTTTACACAACAACATAAGAATAATATAACAAATAGTGATAAAATAGTATAAAGACCATTTTAAAAGATAAAGATCACCGTTATGAACGCGTGAACGCAAGAATCACCTAAATCGGAGGTACGGGCAAAAAGTAATAATCATTTTAAGATCTAAGGACTAAATTGTAAATAAAAAAATTTAAAACCACTCATCAAAACAGCCCGATGGCCAAATTTGAACGGTTTTGATAGTTGGATGGCCAAAGATACCCGGTTTTGAAGTTCGATGGCCAAAACCAAACTGAGGCAAGAGTTGGATGGTCGAAAATGGACTTTTCTCATTATATTATTATAGTGGCATAACTAGGTAATTTATATGCATATTAGGGGGTTACTTTAGTTTATTTTTATAATAGGGGTAATTACCCATAGATTTCTGAGGTTACTTTAGACTATTTTTATAATGACAAAAGTGGGTAATAATATTTTTACAAAATATAATAGATCCAAATGGGTATGATGGTTAGAGTCCACATATAGATGGCAAGATCTTCTGATCTTTTTGTGAGAATTCCTAGTGTTTATTATTTTCTAGTGCATCTCGTGGAGATTAGTGTTGTCAGTAATAGTTTAGATAGCCAATAGGGGCATTAATGTAAAATACTATTCTAAGTCTATTTTATCACGATGGTCACCTGCCGATCGATATTCTATTCTATGGGCCTCTGGCCAGACACTAGTCTGCAGTGAACACATGGTTGCCTCCGTGATGGTGCTCAGTCCCAGCCCTCCCTGCCCCTGATCTGATCGATCCCAGGTCTCAGCACGCAACTAGCCGCCCGTTCTGTCCATTGATTCTTGCTTGCTCTCGTTTCGTCTCTGAATTCTGAATCATACCAGCGAACGCCCCGTTTGTTTCTGGCAAGCACCATACGGGCAGGGAATTGAAACGCAACAACCCGTCTCGCGCAACCATTCTGACACGCTCATGTGTTCCAGATGCTAGCTTTGTGCTGGGCACGCACAACCTCCTGCATCATCTTCCGTGAATTTTCGTGCCGCGCGCGCTGCGTGCGTGTTTGCGGTAACCGTGTTGCCGCGATGTTTCCAGGTAGGTAGCGCGCGGCAGACCGAGGGCGCAGTCGTGTTCATCAGCATCGTCTCTGTGGCATGGCAGGGACACGTCGTCGTCGTCCAAGCTGAATGAGGCACTAGCGAGTAGCGACGCACTTGGAGACTCGAAAGTTGCCTAGCTTTGCTCGTGTGGCGGTGTAGATGGACCGAGAGAACGTCCGCGGCGGACCCCGAACAGACGCCACGCGACGCGACGATGCCGCCTAGTAGCTATCTGCACATGGAATTATTCTACTGTCAGTTAACAGGTCCGTAACGGCGGCGGCACTTGTCTAACAATTTGTGATTAGATCGGTACTTGTCTTGTAACAGTACTTGCGACCGAATTTGAGGGTTTTGATTAGATGGGCCCGTGTGTTGTTGTCACCACCTAAGTTCAAGTCCGCTTTTGCTCAAATTTGGATGTCTATTTTCATCTTCTTAACGAAGAACCACCTAATTTCTCATAGGTTGGATTTTTTTTATTTTTTTGTATGTATTTAACAGAGCCATTAATTTAAGCTATTATATGGTTAACATATAAAATGGTTAGGGATGCAGGCGGGGCGGGTTCTGCCACCAACCCGTTGGGCAAACCTGCGCCGCAACTCAGTCCGCGAAATCGGAAGCGGCTGTACGCGGCTAACCCGCATTGCCCAACGGCGCCGCAAAGCCCGCAACAGAGCAGAGAAGGTGCCGTGCATGGCGAACGCTAGCCGCCGAGACCTCATCGCCGTCCGGCCGTCCCCTCCGCCACGATCTGTCATTAGCTTCTCTGCCGTCCATCGTAGTAAATCTTTTGCGCCCAACCCATCTGCGTGCCCTACTGCGGTGCTTCTGCCCTCATGCACGCCTGCTCGCGCGACACCTTGCCTTTGCCTTTAGAGATGCAAGTGGCGCAGGTTTCGCCGCTAACCCGTCGCACAGGCCCCTGCTGATCAAGCTGTCCGGCGAGCGCATCGACCCCGTCCTTGCCGCTATTTTTCACGCTTCCTCTCCTGATTTCCTGGACCCTTCTAGCTCATCGATTGATATGGGTTCAGAACTCAAAACCTCCTTGCATTCCATGGCGTCAAGATCTGATAATTCAAGATCCTTGCATTGCATCGCTCGAGACCGCCTGGTGTCCAGCGTTCATGTGCATCTGCTTGTCCATGGACTCGAATGCTGCAGAGAATTAATCATTTTGCCCATGTCCGTGGAGCTCACCGATCTCAAGATATGACATGAAGTAGATGCGGCATCACCAAATTAACCAAATCTATAATGAATCCTATTGTTTTTAATTGACTATCTTGATTATCAAGTGTGATCGATTGGGACTATGTCCAGTTCGAGTTCATGTCGAATTTAATAGATTGAGGCCAACGAACAAGCCGGTGCAGCGTCTCACTGATCTGTCCTCCGTGAACCATGCTTGCGAAGACGGAAATATGCAGCAATTTGCGCTGATCGCGGTCGCCAGTACGGGCTTAATGGTGACGAATTCGCCAGCAGGGTCGTGGTGCGGAGCGGACATCCAGAGGTTGTCGCAAGAGGCGCAATAGGCGACGCCGAGCCGGCCGGCGTATTTTGTTGAACTGCAGTTTGCCACTGCTGTGATTAACGTGGGGCGATCAAGTGGATGGTGGCGCAGGAGGACACCGAGACGGCGGCCATGCGGGCTGCCGCATACACTGCAAAAATCAAGCGGCGTTATGCGGGCTTCCGCATATGCCCGCGACGGAGCTTGCGGCTCGTGCGGACGCGGGGCGGGCAGCCGCAAGCCGCCCCGCTTGCATCCCTAAAAATGGTATTCTTGCTGTTTTCTTTTCCTCAATACATGTATATATGGTCTGCATGGTGACACGCAACATACATATATACCTTAATAAATTATTATTTTTCATAGTTAATTTGTATGCAACATGCATACAAATATTCACAAATGCATGTAAATAATCACGTGCATTTGTGAATGTTTGGATGCAATTGTGCACATTTGATGACACTTTGTTTATTTGTGTGCAAGTTTTAGTGATTTAATGCAAATTTTTAATTAAATACAAATAAATATAATAAAATAATTAATTGGTTTAATTAGTGTAAAAACATGAAAATGTTGCCAAATAACTTAAATATGAAGTTTGAATACTTTTGTTACAGTGANCCAAATAACTTAAATATGAAGTTTGAATACTTTTGTTATAGTGAATTCCATCAAACAAAGTTTGAAGGATTAAAGGACCAAAATTTTCCTAAGTGTTGAAGGCTGAAAACTATTACAAGTGATTGTCTTTGACCGAAGTTTAAAATTATTTATGACTAAATATATATAGTTTCAAAGTAGCAAAATAGAAACTAAATTCCCTCTACTTTCCAACGGTATGCTACATACTTGGCATAAATGAGTTTAGCTTGTCGAAAATTGCGATTGAAATCCGGTAAATCTGCAGTTTTGAATGAAATTCAGAAAATTGTGGTTTTTTTTTCCAAATTTTGATCTCTCAAACTGTTGAGAATTGGAAGATGTTCATATAATGAAAGTTGTAGTTGCTTACTTGCTTTACAAATTTGTCTATTGGAGCTCGCCAAATTATGCTTTCATTAGGAGTTATATGCGGTCAAAGTAGGGATGATATCGCAGTTTTCGAACGAGTCATGCCAAGCGCCATGGCGCGACTCAAATGTCGGTCACGCCAAACGGCTTGGCGTGACTCCCTTGGCAAGCCCCGTCACGTCCTCGCCACGTGGAAATTGATTTGGGATCGCGCCACCATGTCATTTTGGTAGTGCCATTGCATGTGGCGCGACTCAGTTACAAGTCGCGCCACGGAACATGGCGTGATCAAAATGGTTATTTCTTAAAAATTTAGTTGAGTAGAGGTTATTATTAAAATTTTAGCTTTAAAAGGATTAAAATATAAAAAAATTCCTAGTTCCTCATAGGTTGTTTTTTTTTACTTTTCTGTATGTATTTAACTGAGCGTTGTAGTCGCTTACTTGCTTTACAAATTTGTCTATTGGAGCTCGCCAAATTATGCTTTCATTAGGAGTTATATGCGGTCAAAGTAGGGATGATATCGCAGTTTTCGAACGAGTCATGCCAAGCGCCATGGCGCGACTCAAATGTCGGTCACGCCAAACGGCTTGGCGTGACTCCCTCGGCAAGCCCCGTCACGTCCTCGCCACGTGGAAATTGATTTGGGATCGCGCCACCATGTCATTTTGGTAGCGCCATTGCATGTGGCGCGACTTAGTTACAAGTCGCGCCACGGAACATGGCGTGATCAAAATGGTTATTTCTTGAAAATTTAGTTGAGTAGAGGTTATTATTAAAATTTTAGCTTTAAAAGGATTAAAATATAAAAAAATTCCTAGTTCCTCATAGGTTGTTTTTTTTTACTTTTCTGTATGTATTTAACTGAGCCACTGATTTAAGCTATACAATTAACAAATAAAATGGTATTCTTGCTATTTTCTACCTATTTTTTTATAAATTTTATTCTACACCCGTTTAATTCGCTCCCACAGGGAGTCGAACCCGGGTCTGCTGGGTGCTACTCAAGTGCTCTAACCACTAGGCTAGAAGCCCTTTCACACCTTAATAAGTAATTATTTTCATAGTTAATTTCAAATTATATATTGGAGTAACTATTGGCATATATGTAATTTAGATACAACTTTAGAGTTTGAGCCACAACCACGTGCTTAGCATGGAAATCTATGTTCTCATCGCTTCGTTCCTATATTTATATATGGTTTGCATGGTGAGACACATTATGCATGCATACTTTGTGTTAATTTCTATATTACCAAATAATGGTAGAAATAGGCAATTTAAAAACTTGCATTGTTGCACTTTGGGATACCTTTTATAGTAACATAATACTTTTAATAATGGCATATATGGATGATTTATATGCAAATTTAGGAGTTACTTTAAATATTTTTATAATGGCATAGCTGGGAAACTTAGATGAATAGGAGGATTATTTTATGTTTTTTTTATAGTGGCAGAGGTCGTAATTTAGCTCAGATTTGGGGTTACTTTAAGTTATTTCCATTATGGCAAAAGTTTGTAATTTTTTAATCAATACAATAATGGTTGTGATAATTAGAGGCTACACAATGATGGCAAGATGCTTCTAATTTTTTAAATAATTTCTATAACTTATTTTTTCTGGCGCGTCTCATGAGCATTAACATTGGGGCATCTAAATAGGAGTATTCAATTAGTAAAAACAACATAAGATTTCTCATTCCAAAATAAATACGTAAAATGGTATCTTACTTTTACTAATACGTAGTCTATTTTATCACGTTGGTCATCCGCGCAATCTTCTCTCTGCCAGGCCCGTACACCAACAGGGGGCAAGGTGGGCACCCGCACAGGGCCCCCAAATATTTGGGGCCCCAAATCCTATAATTAGATAGCTAATTATGTATTTAACTATAGAAAAATTTAAAAGGCCCTCTAAAGCCCATACAGCAACAAGCTAGTTAGCCTAGCCCATACAAGTTCCATCTTCTAAGTTTTGATTTGATATTTTCTCACAATATTAGATTTGTTTAAATAAGCCTAAATAATTTTGTATTATTTCGAAGTTTAGGCCTTAATCAAAATTTCAAGGGCCCCATTATAACTTTCGCACTGGGTGCTCCAATTCGTAGGTACAGCCCTGCTCTCTGCCACCGGCAAAGGATCGCAATCGCATGGCGTTTTAGTCCGCAGGGAACACATGGTCCAACGCACGCACAAGCTAGCTAGCAAAGGAAAGGAACACGCTGTACTGTACATGCTCCGACGATCCCCGCGGCCGTACGTGCGTGGCGTGTGCGCCCAGGCCAGCTTGCCGGCCGTGGGCGTGGCGGTCGGCGGCTCGGCGCCCCGTCTCGCTCATCGGAAGAGACGAGACCCCACGCCGGCCCGTCGCGAGCGCCATTAGGTATAGACGATTGCCGGCAAGTGCGGGCACTGGTGGGCGGTGGCCACAGCTTATCTTTGGCGCACAAAAGATATGCCAAGTAATGCTCCATCGAGACCGATAGCTCCCTCGTTAGAATATCGTCTATGTCTATGATTCTTCTTCCGGGCCCTTGTGCGCACCAAGCTCGATGGTCGGCCGCGCCTATAGGTGGGCACAAGGCCCGGGCCCGTCGGCCTGGCCCAAAGCCCGTCGATTTGGCCCGGCACTAGCACGGCCCGGCCCGATGGCCAACGGGCCCGGGCGGCACGGCACGACGTAGCAGGCCGGGCCAGGGCCGACGGCTAGGCCCATGGGCCAGCACGGCACGGCCCGCTAATTTTAGGCCGGCCCGTTAACGGCCCGGTGCCCCAGTGCCAACGGTGGTGGTGGGCGCTAACAGGCCGATTTGGCCTCGGCCCAGCTCGCGGCCGCGGCGTATATATGGCCGAGCCGCCGGCCGCCGCACAGTCCCCCTCCCCGACCGAACCCTAAATCGAATCCCCCCTCCCCGCTCCGCCGGCCGCCGCGGCGCATCTGCTCTCGTCTCGCCTCCGCCGCCGCGTCTCCGGCTCCGCCCTCCGCCCCTCCGAGTCTCCGACCTACGAGCTCCGGCCTCCGACCGCCGGTGACGTGCTCTTGAATCCTGATCTGTTCCTTTCCCTCCTCTGTCCTCCACTCCTTCCTGAGGCCATGTGAGTTCGTCTACCCGTCCGATCCATCCGCCACCGCTTGCCGTCCTCTAACGGTGTCTCGTCGCTCTGGTTGGCCCCATCTTCTCCGGCGCCGGGCTCCGGTTGCGAAGGTAAGACCGAAACCCTAACCCTAATGCCGAAGTCCTTTCTGATCTGATCCGTTCTGCAGGTCGGTTGCCGATGCTGCTTCCTCTAGCTCGAGGATGACGCAACTGCACGCACCGTCGAGGAACGGGGCCGGAACTGGAGAGTGCGCGCTGCAGTTGGCCATGGTGTTGGTGGATGACAGTGCCAACCAGCGCGCTGCGGGGGCAGCCATTGAGGTTGACGACGACATCGCCGATGACGCAAGTGTACCGGCGGCGGCGGGGACGGCCACAGGTGTAGACTCCAACACCAACTCTACTGATGGTACTGGTACAGATCCTAACTCTACTGAGGGTACTGGTCCTAATCCTAAACTGGGTAAGCGTAAAGGTAAATCTGGTGTCTGGGAAGATTTTGATGAGATCACTGAGAAAATTGATGGTGAAGATGTTAGAGTAAAGGCTATCTGTAGGATGTGTAGATCCACTTTGAGTGCTAGATCTAGTGGTGGTACTGGTCATTTGATCAGACACCAAAAGGCTTGCAAGGCAAAAGTTGCTAGAGCTGCTAGGGTTCAGTCAAGACTTGCTTTTAATTCTGATGGTTCTTTGCATAACTGGAATTATGATCCTGCTGTTGCTCGGTCTGAGCTGTGTCGGTTGATTGCTAGGCTTGATCTTCCATTAGGTTTTGGTGATACTGATGCATTTGAAGAATATATTGTGAAAGCTCATAATCCTAGGTTTGTTAGAACCTCTAGAAGGACCACCACTAGAGATTTATCTAAGTTGTTTGCTGGCCGCCGTGATGCAGTTAAGCATGTCTTGTCTGCTTCTTCTGCTATTGCTTTGATATCTGATATATGGTCTGGTAATGCTAAGGAGGACTACATTAGTGTAGTTGCTCACTTTGTGAATGCTGATTGGGAGTTGCAAAAAAAAGTTATGGGTCTTAGGTTGATTGATGTGAGTCATTCTGGTGAAAACATTGCTGAAAGGGTAGGTGCTGTGGTTGAGGAATATGGTCTAATTGATAAAATATTTGCTGTGACTCTTGATAATGCCTCTGCTAATTCTAAGGCTATGAAAACACTGTGTCCAATGTTTGCTGCTTATTTGGCACCTGCACCTGCACCTGATGATGATCCTAGATGTTTTTATAGTTTAATGCATCAGTGTTGTGTTTGCCATATCATTAACTTGATTGTTAAGTCTGGGCTTAAGAGGATCAAACCTTTTCTAGATGATATTAGAACTGCAATTAGTTTCCTGAATTCATCTAATCATAGGATTGCTATGTTTAAGGATTATTGCATTGCTAAAGGTGTTAGACCTAGAAAGTTTGGCTTGGATATGGATGTGAGATGGAATTCTACTTATCTTATGTTGAAACACTTGGTTCCACATAGTGAAGTATTCTCTGTGTTCATCAATTCTAATTATGGATCTGCTCTGTTGACTCCAACTCATTGGCATATTGCTGGTAAGATACTGGACTTCCTGGAACTTTTCTATGAATGCACTGTTGTTTTGTCTGGAGTTTACTATCCTACCAGCCCTCTTGTTCTGCATCATGTTCTGGAGATTGCAACTCATTTGCATGATAGTGAAAGGGATGTTAATCTTAGACAGTTTGTGTATCCTATGCAGCTTAAGTTTCTTAAGTACTGGCAGACATACCACTGTTATACTCATTTGCATTCATTCTTGACCCAAGAGCTAAGCTTAGAGGTTTCTTTAGTGTTCTAAATTTACTTGCTCAAGCTACTGGTACTGTTTATACTACTTACTATGCTACTGTCAAAGAGCAGTTGTACAAGCTATTTAACATGTATGAGCTTAAGTTTGGTTCAGCTAGGTCTCAAAGGACATCACAGCCAGCCTACCAATCAGGTAAGAGAAATCAAGCATGGGGAAGAATATTTGCAGGATCAGGTGTTGTTGATCCTCCCCCTACCTCATCTACCTCTTCCACTACCACTGCTGGTGGTGGATCTGAGCTGACAGTCTACCTTGACAGTGACTGTGTCACTGCTTATGAGGATGATTTTGACATTCTTCTTTGGTGGCGTGACCACAAGCTCACCTATCCAGTCCTCTCTCTAATGGTCAAAGATATAATGTCAGTTCCTGTTTCTACTATATCTTCAGAGTCTTGTTTCAGCTTGACTGGCAGGATAATTGAAGAACGGCGCCGGAGCTTGTTACCAGAAACAGTGGAGATGCTGGCCCTCTTGAAGGACTGGGAGCTAGGAGAGAAGAGAGAACAACATCAAGCTGGTGAGAACAAGGAGCTAGAAGAAGCATTCAAGGACTTGTACCTGGATGTAGATGATGGTGCTGAAGCTTCTCCTGCAGCTGGGTGAGAACTGAGAAGTGAGCTGAGCTGTTTTTGGAGTTTTTGGCTGACAAGTGAGCTGAGAGTGCCACTTGTGCTTTTGGGTGAGATGAGTGAGAGTGTGATACATGTCTCTGTTTGGGAGAGTTGTGAGAGTTGTGAGACTTAGATACTCTGATACTTGAACAATGTTTCTAATAAAGACCTTTTAGAGCTGGCTTTACTCTTTTCCTTTCTAGGGTTTCTCAAAAGGGTGAGTTTTACCTAGAAAGGTTTTTAATGAGGCAGCATTGCACAAACAGCTCTTCCTTTTATATAAAACTTGAGTTATTTCATTATTTGTTGTGCTCGTCTCTTGAATTGTGAAGTATGAACTATAATTGTGAACTATGATTGAATCTGTTATTTTGTGAACTATGAAATTGTGAATTGTGAAACTGCTCTTGTTTCTGAATTTTTTGAGGTGTTACATGGTCATTGGGCCTGGGCTGGCACGGCCCGCTAATTTTGGCGTGCCTAACGGGCCGGCACGGCACGAAAACCGGCCCATGGGGCCGTGCCAGGGCCGACGGCCAGGCCCACGTGCCAGGTAGGCACGGCCCGCAGGGCCCACGTGCCTTCTCGGCCCGTAGCCTGCCGGGCCGAGGCCGGGCCGGGCCGGCCCATTGCCCACCTATAGCCCCGCCGGCTGTACATGTGCTGGCAGGCGGGCCCCAGCGTGCAATCGGTCGCTGTGGGCGCCGTACCACCCGTACATTTACGTCTGGTTTAGGCTGCAAGTTTCTGCAATTCAACCAAAAGTAACGCATTGAAAAACGTATCCCTCTCCGCGACACACATTTCAATGCACTTTTTCTACAGGAAATTCAACCAACTAAGGCATTCTTGTTTAGGGGGTGTTTAGTGCCTTGCATTTTGCAAAATGGGCTCGCATTGGGCCGCGTGCACAGAGAGAAAAAGTGCATTGAAAAACGTGTATTTTACAAAATGGGTTGGTGAGGGGGTGAACTAAACACCCCTAGTTCGTGAAAGTTGGTTGAATTTCTTGTAGAAAAAGTGCATTGGAAAACGTGTTGCAGAGAGAGGGGCACGTTTTTCAATGCGTTATTTTTGGTTGAATTGCAGAAATTTGTTGAAACTAAATAAGGCCTAAACAAGGCCTAGGTTGAATTTGGAGCCTGTTTAGTTAGTGGAGAATGTTTGCGAAATTTACTGTAGCATTTTTAAACCGAAGATTAGGAGGACTAAATATGATCTAATTATAAAACTAATTACACGGATGGACAAATCGCGAGACAATCTATTAAGCCTAATTAATCTGTCATTAGATATTATTGACTGTAGCACGACGTTGTCTAATCATGGCCTAATTAGGCTCATTAGATTCGTCTCGCGAAGTTACCTGGAGGTTATGGAATGGATTTTGTCATTAATCCACATTTAATACTCTTAATTAGTGTCCTAACATTTGATGTGATGGATGAACAGTGAAAAGTTTGAAAAGTTTGTGCAACTAAACAAAGCCTTGATTGAATTTACTGTAGAAAAAATACATTGTGAAACGTATCACATAGAGGAGGACACGTTTTTCTATACGCCGCGCGTAACAATGCCGTACCAGCCTCCACATGTGCGTGCCCGGGGCCGGCCGGCGCATGCATGCAGTAAGCTAGTGGATGGGAACAAGCGGCGTGCATGCATGCAGCGTGACAGCGATGAATCCATGGCCTAGCGAGCAGGGGCTAGTTAGCTAGCACGTCCTGTGCGTCCGTCGCGCCGCTGCCTGGATCTATCGGCGCATGGACCGGCCCGAAAACCATTGGTTCGCCGCGATCTATCGGCGCCACTCCACTCATGTGCGTGTACGTAACGTATCAGCATATGCGCAACATGGACGGCACCCCCATAACGACAAGCTACACGGGCGGAAGAAAAGGAAAGCTCAGAGGTGGGCGAACGCCTGGAGCCCTAGCCAGCTGCGCCGCGGCTGTTCACCGGCCGGCAAGCCGCTGTTCACCGATCTACTGCAGGCTGCAGGCACGTACGGCCTATGCCGCCGCAGAGATATACTCGATGATGCATGAGATCGATGAGCTAGCCATGGGTGGGAGGCCACCACACACTCCGCTCCAACTACCTATGCTATGCTAGCGGCGTAGGTCTCGCTATAGGGTACTAGCTAGCTAGGCGCTGCATCGATGTGGCTGCCGGCCGGGCGCCCCCGTCGGCCCTGTTCACGGCTAGCCGGCCAGGGCCGGCCTTCCCGAAACGGAAAGTGGGCACCGACGCGGAGCTATCACGGCGGCCGATGGAAGCTTGCGGCCAAAAGCCGCGCGCGCGCATTATTTCCCCCGGCCGGCCCAGATCCAGCGCCAGTGCCCGGGATGGCGACGTGAGAGCGGGGCACCGCACGGAAAAGGCCCGGGCGACGCCGAGGACGACGACGCGGCCCGCGCCCCCGTTCGCCCTTCGCTGGCCGGGTGGGGGGGACTGGGGTGTGGCCGTGTGGGCACGCACGGCCACGCCCGGCGCCGCGACGCCCACCGAGAGGCGTGCTCGCTTCGGTGCTTACCTTTGCCACCCCACCACCTACCCGCGCGCGTCTCTGCTCCGCCTTGCTCTGTTCCGATGTTTTTCACAGGGCCGGCGTCCTAGCTTAGGCCTAGTACAAGGCGCTAGCCGGAGCCCAGATGACGCCGGCCCCGGCCCGGCGGCAGGCGACGGGCTGCTCGTGTCGCCACGCCTGCACCGCGTGAGCTAGGTTCTGTGCGTGTGCGCAGGCACGGCTGGATCTTGTCGGCCGAATGTTTTCACTGCTGGGGGCTTGCTGCTGATGCATGTCATGCATGCGATGTTGTACTGCCTCTGCCGTGCGTCAGTATCTATGTACTCCAGGACCAGTAGTTCAGCACAGTATCTAGCTAGCAACGACGATCGATCGGAGGCATTGAACGAAGCGAGATGCACCACTGTACGTGCATATATGCGAATAATTGCCGATCAAGCTCCTGCAACGCCAATACCAGCTCATTGGGCATCCGATACGTACGTGAATCGACCTACAGTTGGAGTTTCCGTTCTAAAATCTCGACCAAGTGGCCCTAGCACATGCACATACTTTGCCATGCACGTACGGCCCCGTATCGACTGTGACGGGCCAGCAGCTCTTCCCTGTATCTATTTTGGCCATCAGTCGGTGAATGAAGCTAAAATCTCGCGCTTGGGAGATGCACACAGCATGCACTTTCCACTATTGACGTGCATGCATGGGAGATCTGTCTGCTTGGCTCCGAGGGGCGAGCAATCGTTTTCAGAGCATATCAGTAGATTCCCGTTTCTCAATCAAACTATAAAGCTGAGAGAGTATTTTTTTAAAAAAATAGTGCTTCGGTATATGTTTTTATCTTCCTTTTTCTCAATAATTATTGGATAAACCAACAATCAATTCCAACTCTTCCTAATAGAGAGGCAGTTGTGACTCTAACAATACATTAGTTAGATTAGGACAAAATTATTAGAAAAGTATAAAATCAACTCTCCGAATAGTTATAAAAAAGATATTGGGACATAAGGGGCGAATCTAGCTCTGAACGGCGCCGGGGTCGATGCCATTACTGGCTGAGGTTAGCTTCTCGTCAGCACAGTGGGGAACATTGATTTCCATTGAATTTGAAAGATTTTATAGGAGGCAGCTGACCCGATGAATATCTCTAGATTCGCCTCTGTTTATATTCCTGTTAGCTAGTTATTGGCAGATATTTGTTGGAAACGGCTGGAAATGCCCCACGGGTTTACTAGTGACCATCTTGAGCATCTCGACGCACGTGCGTCCCGACTTAGCCCGCGCCCGGTGAACACCGATCTGCAGAAGGCATGCATCCTTTTCCTGTACGTGGACAGACGATAACTAGGAGGAGCTGCCGTGCACGCCTGCGCTTTGACGCGGTGCCGCCGGACTTTGTGTGTGCAGTGCAATGTCTGTACGTGTACGACGACCAAGAGCGAAAAGAGATACGCGTACATATGAGCCGCGGCGATGTACGTAACGTGGCTGACTCGTGGGTGCTGATGCCATGACCGTGATGGCACGAGTCAATGAAGTCGTTATCATTGGAACCAATAGGCTTTGGCAGGGCTTACTGTCTCCGTCTCCTCCAGTCCACGCCTTTGACTCGCAGCCGATCATAACGGTTTGCACGTGCACATGGTTTCCCCACCCCCCCAGACGATTGGGCCGGCGGGCCCTCTTTCTTTTGCCACGTACAAGCGGCAGGATGCCGACGGCCGCCGGTCGAAAGTCACGGCCACGCCACCGCAAGGCTCACACGGCTACTCCCGCGGTCGCCGCCTGCCGGCCCGGACCGCCGGAGTAGAAAGATTTGGCCAGAAAAAAGAACTCACGCTTGGTTTCGGTGTTGGGCTTGTGTGCTTGGACCATCGTGTGTGCGGGTTCCTTGATGAAACAGCAAGCCCACCAACTTGTTGTGCTGTGGGTCAATCAGAATATGGGCCGAATTGTGACGGGCTGGGCTGAATTACGGCCTTTTTTTTCTCTAACTGGGAGGTAACTCTTCCTCTCTGTTCTCTTCTCACGCATTTAACCGCCGCCGGCGGTGGCGGCGGCTCGCCTCACCTGTACGAAGGGGGATTGGAAAGCACCATGGCGGTCCCGTCGGCGGCGCCGATGACCCCGCGGCTCCGCTACGGTTCTCGCCGGCAGCCTGCGTACCCCTCGTCGGCGTCTTCACGAGCTGCTTCGGCGCGGCGACGCCAATGCGAGGGCGCTCTATTTTGTCGGCCGCTGCAAATTGGGCTACTCGTTCGATCACATTCACAGGTTAGTAAGTAATGCCGTGTACTAAATTTGGCATGATATTTTAGGTTTCGATGGATAAGGACACTGCCATATTGGGGACTCGCTGGGCTACCAACCTTGGCATACCTACCAATATCCTGATATCCCACACAGTGGCCTTCCTGACTGACATATCTGCATCATCCAGCGCCCAGCGGAGTTGTTGAAACCGTCTCTGCACTGTGCGTAACAGCGTAAAGTTTACTTTAAGTAGTATGATTTGTTTAACGAATTCTAGACAGAAAAAACAAACTGGTGACGAACTGTAGCAGCGTCACAAACTCGCAATAACTAACACAGCAATCAGATAAGCTACGACACCTGGAGCAGACGAATGCAGAATTGAAGGGGAGCGAACAAAGACACCCAATTTAATGGAGAACCAAATGCTGTTGCACGCAACTCTCCTGTCCCACTGGCGGCACCGCCGACACTTTAAAGCTCCCTCACGAATGCAAATCTAAGCCCTGTTATGCTAATCTAACCACTGATTGGATCATCACTGCCTTTGCAAACTGTGGTTAACCAAATAACCACCGGATTTGTTTAGCACCGGACCCTTGCTGCAGTGAGCCAAACCCGAAGCTCTGCTCATTGCAGTGCTAATATCAGTTTCAGCATTGCTGTAATTATGTCATTTAAAGGGCCTAGCAAGGACACCTTTATTTGCCAGGTAGCTCCCACACAGAGAGCTTTGTTCTTATACCCGCCTCACCTTTTCTCCCTACCATCCACCTTTGTGTCCTTGTCCTCATCTCCCCTTCTCCTTCATAGGATGCTGTCACAGGCGCACAGTGACTCAGCGGCAGCTCAGTGCTGGTGAGCTGCAGGAGAGCCACTCCACTGCTCGCTGTCGCTGAAGGTCAGTTCAGCACTTCGGCTCACTACACCACCTTCCTTGAATCCCTCTTCCTTCTATGTTACTCTTGTCCTTTGGATCTTGTCGGTGTATGGAGTGAGGTGAGCACGCACTACCATCTTTCCTTTGTTTGGTGGTTGTGAAAACGATGGGGAAATCTGGTGCCTCATGGAGAACTCAGGGGAATAGGGGATTTCAGATGGTGATGTTTTTGGCTTAGTTGCTCCATTGCGCTTGCATGCATGCCAAACACCATGTCGTCGTAGTGCTGCTTACCAATTGAGCCCTTATGGCTTTGTATCCTTGCTTGATTTTGGGTAAGATTGTGTTGTACGGCTGTACCATTGTTCTTCTTCTACTTCGGAGCAGAGTGCTCTTTTGCAGATTATACGACCACTGTCCAGTGCCTCGATTCTTTTTTTTTTCAACTTTTGCTTGGGGCTTGCTCTTCCTTCCGTTCTTTCCTCTTCATCTCTTTGCGTGCATTGTACTAGTTCTTTGCTGAAACTTTGGTGTGGCCAATTCGCAGGGAGACGTAGAGATAGAGTACATACAGGGGGTGTTTACTTCCCCATCCATTCTGCAGAATGTCCACGTTTTGCAAAATACGCGCTTTTCAATGCACTTTTTTCTCTCTGTGCACGTGGCCCAATACAGCTCATTTTGCATTCTATTTTGCATTCTGCCAAACTAAACACCCCATAGTGCTATGTTGGCCCCAACTCTCAATCAACTTGACTGCTTTGTTAGCACTCCACTACATAGACCTTTAAGATTTGTATTAGGTATTTAGGTTGTTGGAAAGAGTACTTGCGTTAGGTGCGATTCTTACTGCATTACAGCTGCAATTCTGTCTGGAACCAATTTTATTAACACTTTAGGAGAAGCATCTCTTTATTATATGCTAGTGTTTACGGTACCTTTAGCTCTTTTGACTTTAGGGACGGCGTACTTGTCTTGCATAACTGTTTCATGTACCAAACAGTGTTGGAAACTTCATTTGTTGGGCTGGTCTCAACTTGGCAAGCTAAATGCTGAAAACCAAAGACTACTAGAGTTCATGCAGAACCTGAATTTGTTGGCTGATTTTGTAGTACTAACAAACCCTATTTATTAAAAACTTACCTTTTGCGTCGAGTGGTGAGTGTACTAGGGATGGAACTGAACTAACCTGATAATATCCTTCTGTTTCTCCTTTAGTTGAGCATTGGTTTCTGTGATGAAAAATCATATTCCAGATGCAAAGGAACTGTTAACTATGACGAGTGGTTTAGGTAATGAGAACAACGATTATCTAACTAGTAGAGGTAATGGATAAGTTGTCATCCAAGCATCCTTTTTTTTTAACAAAGTGCAAATATTGATAGAATCAAATAAGTTATTATGTGGTGAAGAATATAATGCTCACTACAAGAAACAACATCAGATATGCCGTCTCCTTTTTTTTTTTGAGATCAGATATGCCGTCTCCTTTTACACTAAAGATATACAATTTCTACGATTGAATGTACAAAGAGGACTTGATAGTTGAAGCTGATTTGTATCATGTCGAATTTGTCATGCTAATTAGCAGCCCTACCAAATATTCTACCTGTATCTACTCTAGAACAGGATTTTCTGTAAACCTTACATTGCATCTGTTGTTTTACCTGCAGGGAGCTTTCCATATAGCTGAGTACTCTTAGATATAAAGCATCCATTGATGGATCATAAGGCATGGCTCTGGAGAAAGAAATCAACCGAGAGGGAGCTGGAGGTACATCATCTACACTTCTTAAAATTAATCAGTTTACATAAAATTGTTGGAATCTTATATCTAAAACATCAATTTTTTTTGCACGCAGAAGGAGAAGCTTGTATTATTAGAGAAATCCTTGCAAGACTTAAATGAACAACTTTCATTTGCTCGTGCTGAGTGCGTTGAGAAGGATGGTATTTTAGCTAAACAGGCAAAAGTAGCTGAAGAAGCCATATTAGGTATTACTATACTCACTTCACTATTATTGCCTCACATTTCCTTGCGTCATAAATATTTTTACCTATGGCCTGCCATCCTCAAGTAAAGTTTGTGCTTATATGCCAGAAACTCTTTTCAATTCTCAGCCTTTGTATTCTAATGGATCCTAGGTTGGGAGAAAGCCGAGGCTGAGGCACTAGCTCTGAAGACACAACTTGATGATACACTAGATGAAAAAACTGCAGTGGAGCAGAGGATTTGTCAGCTTGACGAGGCTCTAAATGTTGCAATGGTAGAGAGGAACTCACTAATAAAGGAGACAGCTCAAATGATTTCTCATGAACAAGACAAAGTTCAGAAGCTGGAAGAAAATTTAGTGGATAAAATAAACATAATTGCTAGCTTAGATGCTGAGAATGACAAACTTTCTGAAATTCTGTCAGTGAAAGAGAACATCATCTCAGAGCTAATTGAGTCGAAGCGAATAATAGAGTCAAAGTTCAAGGACCTTGCAGTAAAGCTAGAGTCATCCGAAAGATCAAATTCTTCACTTAGATATGAGGTTTGCATGCTGCAGAAGCAACTTGAGATTCGAAGTGAGGAAAGGAAATTTAGTCTCAAATCTGCTGATGTTGCGCACAAGCAGCACCTTGAGAACGTAAAGAAGATAACCAAGCTCGAATCGGAATGCCAGAGATTGCGTTCAATGGTACGTAAAAGGCTACCAGGTCCAGCTGCCATTGCCAAAATGAGAAGCGAAGTTGAAACAGTGGGTACCGACACAGCAATCACAAGGGTGAGAAAGTTGAATTCAGTAACATCACAAAACCCATGTGTTTCAGTACAGAACTCTCATGATGCATCACATGGAAATTCTCCATTGCTTGCAAGGCTACATGTGATGGAAGACGAAAATAAGGCCATAAAGGAATCTCTTTCTAGGAAGGATGGTGAGCTTCAGTTTTCTCGGACTATGCTTGCTCGCACAACTTCAAAACTTTCCCAAGTTGAAGCCCAGCTTGAAGAATTATCAAGAGGCCGAACTGCTGCAGAATTGGCAAAAGGTAGCCCTACATTGGTTGAAAACCCACTTTCATCCATCTCTGAGGATGGCTGCAATGAAGATAATGTCAGCTGCTCAGGCTCATGGGCATCAGCCTTGTTGTCTGAACTGGAACACTTCAAGAAGGGAAAACTCACAGCACATTCTAGTAAGAGCACAGGAGTATCAGACATGAGTTTCATGGATGACTTTGCAGAGATAGAAAAGTTAGCATCGGTGTGTAATGATAAACCTGTGGAGCCATATGGTTCAAAGAGAGAGGTCATAGAGTCATCAGGAAAAGAACTAGTTCCTGTTGATGTCCCCACTGGAACAGCTGACCAAATTCGCCAACCTAAGATCGAGAAGGCTGTCCTTAAGTTAATTGAACTTATTGAGGGAGTTATCCAAAAATCATCAAAGGATTGTAGTAGCACAGTTGTGCTATCTGGCAGCGATGAGGATAATGGCCAAGGATCACTATCTGGCTATGTTGCTCGTGCATTCTTGTGGAATACGTCAGAACTTATTTCTGTACTGCAGAACTTTGTCTTTGTATGCAACGAGCTTCTGTATGGGAGTACTGATGTTGAAAGCTTTGTTCATGACCTCCAACTCACATTAGATTGGATAATTAACCACTGCTTCTCGCTTCGAGATGTATCAGACATGAAGGAAGCTATCATGAAGCATTTTGAGTTAAACAACAGCGATGGACTTGAAATTGTTGCAGTAACCAAGAACACTGGAATCCATACAGAAGATGAGCCTAGAATGCAGGAGAATGCTCAGATGTTGTTATTAGCTGACTCAAGTTATATAAATATTGGATCTAAAGCTGATGTTAGCGCACAGAAGACAGGTAATGAAGCAGACATGTCTAAATTTCAGGGGATAGAAGAAAAGGCTTCACATTTGCGGGCAGAACTTAATGAGTTGAAGGAATCTGGAAAGATAACGGCACATGTTGGTCGTAAATCAACAACGAATGAATGCAGCACACATGAATCCACCTGCATATCTGGACTAAATAAGGGCAAGCAAGATGGAGTTAGTTGCCTTGAATCGAAGCATCAGCTTGATTGGTAATTCTTTTTCAGCCCTGTGCTTCCATTGTTGATGATATTCTGTCTAACAAAAGTTATTTGCTAGCAGTTACCCTGCTAAAGAAGGCTCAAAAAATGTTGCTGAGAATGATGAGAAACATCTGCAAATGGTGAGATCATTATGGTCTTTCTTGTCCTTGTCATTTCTGGTCCCATAAAGCAATTGGTACTTCATGTAGTATATTTTCCAAGCAATTTTCTCTACTGTGACAAAGCACATTCTTGATTACCAAAGTACTAGCTCAACTGTAAAACTAAGCAGTATGATACGCATTTTCTTTTTCCACCAGAAAAGCTCATTTTCTTTGTCCACATGACTAATTGACCCTTAAAACTAGCTCACATTTTCCCTGCCCAAATTACTGACTGAACCTTAAAATTAATCATCGTGTCACAGCAGCTGGAGATCTCAACAGCATCAGAGAAGTTGATTGAGTGCCGGGAGACAATCCTAATCCTGGGAAAACAACTGAAGGCGCTGGCATCTCCAAAGGACGCGATCCTCTTCGACCAGGTGCTCCAGACCGCAGCTCGGTCCGAGCGGAAACCCCGATCGCAATCACTAAGCGAGA
This sequence comes from Alloteropsis semialata, assembly GCA_004135705.1. Taxonomy (NCBI): domain Eukaryota; kingdom Viridiplantae; phylum Streptophyta; class Magnoliopsida; order Poales; family Poaceae; genus Alloteropsis; species Alloteropsis semialata. The sequence goes on from CM014276.1 coordinate 62,216,974, forward strand.
TGCTATCCATGGAGGATGGCGGACTGTATGACCCAAGCTCCCCCAAAACCAAGGAGATCATCTGTACAGAGCAACCAATGGCGTCAAGTGATAGAAACCTTTCTGCCGACGAGGGAGATGATGGTTCTTCTACAGCATGCAGCTCCTCGCACCCAATGCCAGTGGCGCAACCTGTAAAGCAGGCTTGCAGGGTGAATGGAACCTGCAAGGGCGAAGCTGACGTGAAGGTGGTAACACTTGCGGTTGTCCCGAGAAAGCAGAAGGGGAACAGCAGCTTGCTGAAGAGGATCCTGACGGGTAGGAGGAAGGAGGCCATGGCCAAGCCCCAGATAGTGCTAAGCACTTAGCCGACAGAGAAGGATTAATTGGAGCTCTGGACATGGCGAGTCGTTCTTCCATGTGTAAATTAAGTGTGTGCATCTGTGTGTGGAGCCGTGTTCAGGTAATAAATTGCGGCGTGTTGTGTATGTGCTGTATGTACTAGTGTGGTACTTACGTGACATAATGGTGCTCATAGTGACCCTGTGTTTTTGTTAAGGCTACCTGCTAGTGTGTGTGTTGTGGGGAGGTTGTTGTACCTGTGTTGAGCTTTTGCTAGTGGTGTGGCTAGTTTGTTGGCATGCGCTTATGTGTGTTCCTCTTGATCAACAAAAGGGCTTGCTGTGTACTTGTGTTCTGAAAGACCGCAGGCGGACGTGTGCTATGAAATTTTGTTTCTGAACTTGTTTCCATCTCATATATGCAGTGCCGCACACGCTCCGTGTCAGTTTCTGGTTTGGCTGGAATATGGTGGTGGAACCCGTACATGTAGCATAGCACGTTAGCACTTATTAATCTGTCGAGGGAAAAGAGACGGCACCCTGCCGCTCCCTCCCAGAATCCAGGGCAGGGCATGATCTCTTTGATTTTGCATTGAGGGCTTGGTTGAGGCTGGCCGCCTAGAGCATTTTTCATGGGCAAGAAATTCGGGGCAAATGATGGAATGCAAAGAAAAAGGTGACCTTAACCTCCTGCCATGTCAGCTCGATCAACGTGGAACCTCATCAGCGAGAAGGAAGCCAAGCCAGCTCGACTCCTAAGATGGTCCACGTGTCAGCAATCCGGGGCGGGTCTGCCCAGCACGCTGAGGGGATCGGAGGATCCTGATCACGCGCGCGGAACAAAGGCACCTGCGCGCGGGTGGCCCGTCAGCGACCAGCAGGCAGCAGCGCTGATGGGCCACCGCGCAGGCGCCGCCCCCGCCCGCCTGGGCCTGTGGGCCTGTGGCCTGCGCGTCGTTTTCCAAGCGCACGTCCAGTCCGTGCGCGCCTTTGCAAAAGGGCCGCCCGCGACTGTGAGCGAGTCTCGGTAAAGAGCGACAAAAGCGCGCACCGCATTCGGATGCACGCGCTCCTCTCCCCGTCCCCGGCCGGCCGGCCGCTGCCTGCGCCGGGGGTCCGCCCCGCCCGCCGCGCCGCTGGCTGACGGCACGGCATGGCCGGCCGGGATCCAACGCGCCTGCTGGGGCTTTGCTTGGGCTGATTGGTCGGATCGTCTTTTTTTCAGCGTGCGATGGCCTGGCCCGCCTGATGGTGATGCCCCCTGATACATGCCATACCCTGCAGTCTTCCAATGCAACGGTTCCTTCCCCCCCAACCTCTTTCCGCTCGCCGGCGTACGTCCGCCGTTTCTCCCAGCCCGCCAGCGAGATGTACGTACGTACGCCTGAAATGTTACATGCTGGAGGAATGCCTTTCAGATACTACACACGCGCCGTAGCGTACAGAGCAGCATGCATGCAGCTCCGACCAAGTCAGTATGATTGGCGTCAGAGCATGGTTTCACGCAATTATAAACATGATGTCACCGGTGCATGTTTAAAGCGAGCTGCCGAGGAATGTATAAAGCTGGAGCGGAAGGCCTTGCATGGTCAGGCTCAGGCCTGCCTATAATTGCCCCATAAAGCCTGAACTTGCGTCGGCTACAAGCTTATACGGAACTCATCATTTGGAGCGCGGAAAGGATATATCGCCGCTCGTCCGGCCTAAAATTTCTTGCATGCCCACTTATCGTGTAAGCAATGCACTTGCATGACACTTAGGTACATGCATGTTTTTGTTTGTATGTTTAGCTGCGTGAGTAGTGCCATGCAAGTTTTTTTTTTGGGGTCACTAGACCAACAAGTGCTTTGTCATGCATGACAACACTTATCAACTCAAGTCTAGCCTTACCCGACATACTTATCGTGTGAACGCTGCAATATATATAGCATGCATGGTCTACTAACCCTGCTAGTGCTAAATAGGGGTGATCCATCCCCATGTCATCGTAGTTCGCCTCTTTATGCAACATGCAGCCGGATTGCATGCACTTCCTTCCACGTGTTCATACTTGATACAGCTTGACAATCATAGCGAAACCCTAGTATATTGGGTTTCCACGTGGTCAGAAAATGACCTTTATTTTAACTTGTTAGCAGCTAATTGGATTATATTGTTATTAGTGACTGCTAGAATAATTTTTTTTTTGAAAAATTGGTAGGAGCACTACCTTGTCATTTAAGAAGGAAGAGGGGTTCAAAGTTCATACAAGTTCTATTACATAAAAGCGAAACAATCTAACTCATACTGATAGAAAAGCTGAAACCGAAATTACACTAATCATAGAAACTAAAAACACTCCGACTGGCCACACTGCTAGAATAATTAGCCACCTGCCCTTTGATCTTCGTCTCATGCATGGAATGAAGTAACAACCTGAACCGATTTAAGTAAAAAGGAAAAGGCGAAACTGGACCAATTAGGTATTGAGTAACTGATAACTTTTGACGACCACTGCTGACGGTCACGTACAATTCACGAAGCACATGTATTGAGTAGGTTTAAGCAATCCAAATTAACATGTCCATGCCATGATGCAAAGCCCACGTGGATGCGATGCGACGACTCAGTTTCCACGACGAACAACCCAATCCAGGACACAGCAGCCATGCGTGCAAAAATTAAAGCTACACATATGGATTGATCGAGCATGCATACACGCGAGGGGCCTGCTAATTAGGTGTCTTTCCCCTGATCAGGACGCAACGGGAAGAGCTCCAGGGTCACATCGTCGGTGCAGTAGTCGGCTACTACCTCCGTCGCCGCCGCGGCATCGCCTTGGACGACGACGTGGTCACCCCAGGTCCTGCACCTCCGCTTGCGGCTGGATGCATCTTCACATGCTGCTTCCTCCTTCTTCTCTACTCCATCCTGCGCATGCGGATACGATCATGGACGTCTTTAAGTATATATCTCATGCATCAAGCGCATTAATTCATTCATGTCGATGGATACTGTCATGCATGGACTCAATAATTACGTACTTTGGTTTCTGCAGCAGGTGGTAGAGATGATGAGGTGGTGCTGAGGGTGAGGAGGGCGGCGCGCTTCTGCTTCTGCCGCTCGCGGGCCTTGTGATTCTGGAACCAGTAGAAGACATTCTTGCCCTCGATCCGGCCGTACTTGCCGAGCTCCTCCGTGATCTGCTCGATCTGGAACGAGTTGGGCGTGCGCATCCCGCCGCGGTACAGCATCTCCAGCACCTTTATCTGCTCCGCCGACGGGTTCCACCGTGCCGTGCCAGCCGCCGGCACCTGCAACTTTGCACACAACAATTAAACATCATCTGTCAGATCGATCGATCAATTCAGTGATCACCAGATACCTTGCATTGTGACTATATATACTACTAGTACAATAATAGCGAGTCTTCTTTGGTTTCTAACCGTGCAGTTGAGCAGCCTCGAAGCATTTCTGACGCGACCAAACTCAGGAAGGACGACCATCTTCCTCGCCTCAGGGAAGGAGATCTTCGGCGCAAGCGGTCGCAAACATTGGAGGGCCAAAGCAGGGATGGCTGAAGATGAGCTGAGAGATGGGGAGATGGATGGTGGAGGCAGCGGCGACGACGCTTTGTTGTCAAGGTAAGCGACATGGAAATGGCGAAGCCTCATGTTTATAAACTTTGTACTACTCTCACTTTGTAGCTAGTTTCAAATCTTGTGGATGTGGAGAGAGTATATATGCATACAGTGGAATGGAAAGCTGGGGGAGCTAGCTAGCTTATTAGACTTAGGGCTAGGTGAGATGGATGGATCGAAGTCCAAGTGACCGATAGCGTCCTTGCGTGTGTTTATATATGGGGAGACCGGAGGCGATCGATGGGTAAAGTAAAGGGCCGGGCGGCGAGCGACGGAGCGAGGGTTTGAGTGAGTGTTTGTGCGAGATCGAGGTAACAGTCGAAAGGCGTGCTCTCATGCGGGGTGACAGGGAATGTGGGAGATTGCTGGTGGGAGGGCGTCAGCAATGGTGAATCGCAATCATCATCAGAGCCACCAAAAGCAGGCGCAGTAATAAAGGTAAAAAGGTAAATTCTCTCTCGCATGGAGCCTCTCTCTCTCTCTTTTCACGCACCTTTCTTGTCGAAATTCATGACGATTGACAAGGAATATATGGGGAGAATATCGGTTCTCATCTCTGTAGGTTTGCATGCTGTTAAAGCAAGTTTGAATCCAGCGGTCTATAGCTACATCAGTAATCTTTACCTAGAGTATTCGCAGTGTTTTTTTTTTGAATAAAAGCAAGAGCACTGCTATTGTATTCGCAGTGTTATTATTATCATCAGCAGGCAACAATTTTTTTTTTACTGCTGATCATAGCACGTACAGCTTGAAACTTCCATGTTCCCATGCATGTCCGAGTAATAATGTAATAGTATACTACTAGTTCAGTAACCCTTTCCACGACCCATTGTGACGCCTTCCCTGATCAGGGTGCTTAACTGCTTGTCATGCACTCGATCAAGTAGATATTTAGTAAAATTTGGGGAACAGAAACAGGAACGGCCAAGTAATTTAACATCTACTGAGTTACTAATCTTCATCTGAAAATTAGGGCCTGTTTAAATTCGTCGACTTTTTCATCGCTACAGTAAATTTGAATGTTTGTACTAATTAGGAGTATTAAATGTGGATAACTGACAAAACCCATTTCATAACCCCGTATGAAATTGTGAGACGAATCTATTAAGCCTAATTAGGCCATGATTAGACAATGTCATGCTACAGTAAACAATCTCTAATGATAGATTAATTAGGCTTAATAGATCCGTCTCGCGATTTTCCGTCCAACCGTGTAATTAGTTTTATATTTAAGATCATGTTTAGTTCTTCTAATCTTCGGTTTAAAATTACTACAGTAAATTTCACAAAGTTTTCACCAAATTTAAACAGGCCCTTAGTAACTCTGTAGCTTACGTACTGTCTACTCAATCTGCATGCATGATCGATGTCGTTCGCCAGCTCTCTCTAGAAGTCTACAAAACATGCACTCCATCAGCATGATTGTCGCACATCATAAACCAGATAAAGGCCAGCAAATATAATAGACGCGTATCCCTCGCCACGATCTGCAAGATTGGTTTTGCCATGCCTATATGTTGCTAGCCGCGCGCAGAGGCCTATCACGTACAGGAGTAGACCATCTAAAGAAACCCCTGCCCTCCATACTATATATATCAGGCCAGGCCATATCCATCAGTGAGCTGAACATTTTCTCCAACAAGCATGCTGATATATGATTGGAAAAAGCAGCATGCAGACGAAAGCGAGAACCAGCATGATGGGTGCTGCGGTTGACCTCGGAGTTAGCGCCGCCATGCACCGTTGAACCTGGAACAGGATACTGCACATGAACAGAACAGCCATGCATATATAAACCTAGCTAAACCTGCCGCTAAATGCTGCTCTATTTCCGGATTACAATTAGCCTAGCTAAACCTGCTGCTAAATCAAAAGAGCAGAAGCGTGAGAGAACGAAGCCATGAATTTTGCTAGCTAGCTAATGACACATGAGTGGCAGGGCGCACATGATTGTTGGGCGAAAGTTGCCGGGTACTACAGTGGTACACCCAGGACCAGGAGAACGAGGCGCATGCTTTGCTTCCTTGCGAAATGCAGGTCCATCTGAATGCAATCACAACTGATGGATCTCACATATGCTGATATGCATGCGTGCATGGACTACTGGTCCTGGCTTGCTGGGAGATCAGTTAGGCCTAAGCTTTGTTGTGCCCAGCCCAGCCAACAATGCGTGCCTTTAGCGAAGTGTCACACACGCCACCGTAGCAATCATGCTCCCAGGCCTCTGTATGTGAGGCGCACCACCACGGAATCGCCTGCACAGCATCAAGTATAAGAAGATCAAATTATACGAACTTAATCTCATAAACAACAAAATTAAAATTCTATATTTACCTCTATGTATTGTTCTCGGGTCAACTTCATTTCGGTGGTTCTTGCCACAGCTTTTTTGTACTTCACTCCTCGGTCAGCCCAGTAATCAATGACGGCCTGGATGCGCGCCTCGTAGTGCATGTCCTTCACGAGTTTATGGCACGCTGCGGCAGCCACCTGAGCCGCCCTCTCCTCGTATCCCTCCTCGCATCTGTAGAAATCCTGCATATATACGCGATGTATCCGATCATTATTTCAAGAATGTCATTGTGTTGAGAAAAGTAGTGCGAGGAAGACTTACCCAAAGCTCGGCAATCACCCGCAACGCCTTGTTGGCGAAGAGCCTGCCATCCCGATCAGGGAACTCCTCTGTGGCGACGTAGTAGTGGTCAAACGAGTAGGCCGGCTCCTGGCTTCCGTGGTGGTGTACTAGGCCTGGGAAGTGTGTCCTGCACAAAAGGCCCAGGATGCCGTTGACCTTGCGTCTATGAGAAGAACCCGGGTTGACCACTGTCCAACACCTGCAAAGTGATTAAGATATATTGTTAATTTCTATTGTCATTTTCAACATATCAAATGAAAAGGTACTGAAAACATCTAAAGTTACTTACCTTTTCCCTCTCGGTCGGATCATCGGACGACGTTCAAAAGGTATCGGTCGCTTCGGGAGCGTGGAGGGACCTCGCAACCAAACTTTTGGCTGACCAGAGGAAGTGGAACCCCCTGCCGCCCCCGCGTCCTCCTTCTCCTCCTCCTCCTCCTGCTCCTCCTCCTCCTCCTCCTCCATGGGAGGAACCTCGTACTCAGACGAAGATGACGATGAAGGTACAAGGGACGGTGCCCTACCCTTCCCTCGCCCCTTGCCTCCACCGCTCCCGGACTCCTCAGGCACATCGGACCCATCCCGCGGCCGCCTTAGGTAAAACGACTGAACGTTCCTCGTACCGCCCACCATCTTGGCTCAATCACCTGCAATTAAAAAGACAAAGAAAACATAATTAGAAAGAGGTGCAAAATAAGAAAAAATATATGTAGAACGAGATGCAAAATAAGCAAAATATATTTAGAAATTAACTAGGATCATACATGTATTAGAAATAATCATCATGATCAGGATTAGCAGGATCTTGAGTCTCATCATCACTATAACGCATTTCGAGATCATCATGCCCATGCTCCAAAGGAGGAATTTCGTCATCACTGTCATTGCCTAAACGCATTTTTTCAAGTAACTCCAAGTCCCTCAAGTTATGAACCACATCTCCATCGTCCTCGCCAACATTACTTTCTTTGTCTACTTCCATTCCGTCCGCTTCGGTTAAGTCTATCTCAAAACTCCCTTCTAGCCCATCTTCTTGGAAGAACTCTCCGGCATATGTGTTTGGGTCTAAGTTGTAATCTTCATTGTTTGGGACAGGTAGTTTACCGTGTGGTGATACCTTGTACACAACATCCCAACCCTCAAGACGCTTGTCAGTCGTGCACGGGTACGAGAGGTAATAAACTTGTGTGGCTTGTTGAGCCACAATATATACATCTTCTCCCGAATAGACGGATGATTGTTGAATTTCGACTAGCCCAACATTAGGGGTCCGTCTCACTACGGAGGGGTCAAACCAATGGCATTTGAATATGACAGGATTAAGAGGTTTGCATCCACCAAAATCGAGCTCCTATATTTCTTCAATTATTCCATAATACTCGACCCCATCAAGGGCTGGCGTACAAACTCCGGTATTTGTGGTCCTTCAATTGGGCATCTTCTGCTCATGGCTCTTTGTGCGAAAACGATAACCATTCACATCATAAGAGGTAAATGACCTGACCCTATAGGCACAGCCATCGGCAACCTGTCTTAACTCGGCACTCATAGACGCATCGGTTTGGCTCTTCTGTTTGAACCAAGAAATGAAATTGGACTGTCTAAGAAGGGTATCAACTTCCTACGGTGTAGGGTCCCTTGATTCATGCCAGAATTGATGAAGAAATTCCCTGTACCAACGACAAACACGAGGGTTGGATGCAGAAAAGTGACC
>CM014276.1:62231893-62243392 GCA_004135705.1 Alloteropsis semialata
GTTCTATGGCACATGGCAAAGGACTTCATCATTTTATGAACAAACAATGTGTTATAAAAGTTTTTAATAAACCTAAACTGTGCAATTTTTGCAATCCAAGATACGGGCTGACGTTGGACTCAATAACACTCACTCTATTCTATTATTTCATATACTAATTTTTCAAACTCATTTTATATCAAATACAATTGGTATAATTGTATTTAATACATTAAAATTACCAAATTGAACCGGAAAAAAACCACAATTTGACATGAAGTGATCTGTGTTGTTTATTGCTTATTCAATAAGGTTTGATGACAAAATCAAATTCGAACATCATTGTGCTTACAAACCTAACCATATCCCTTCTCTTATCTATGAAACTTCATCGGGGAAGGTTCAATTTGTAAGCATCGTACGTAACAACGTGTGCGAAACCTACTCAACTTTTTACCACAGACTTCACATATGATAGCTTGAGCTATTGACAAATCTCATGATTTTCAGACAACAAATGAATTTTATATAATTTAAATACTATTAGCCCCCACGTTCCTGGTAATGTAACGTGAATCCGAATTTCAATTTTTCATTTCAGCAACTGGATATGTCCTTACACTAGACTCAATATCAAGAATATCATTTTTTCTTTCAATTTATTCTATTATTTCATGCACTTGCAGTTCAAATTTAACTTATATTGAAAAAATCCTTTGAATGAAATAAATTTCTTTTATATAGCAAATACATCGAGAAATGCACCAAACTCAAACATGGAGTACCTACCAATGCATGTGGAGAGAAGAAAAAGTTAGGAGGGGAAATAAGGTTTTTTTTTAATAAGTTTGCCGTGTGCCGCCAAAAGGCACACGGCAAAGGGAGTAGTTTGCCGTGTGCACTGCCCTGGCACACGGCAAACGGTCACCTTTGCCGTGTGCCATAGAGTGGCACACGGCAAACCCTGACGGCCGTCATCCGCAGTTGACGGACGTTGGCGGGACCGGCCAGGTACAGGTTCTTTGCCGTGTGCCCCCTCCCGGGCACACGGCAAAGAGCGGTCTGCCGTGTGCCTTCTCTAGGGCACACGGCAAAGGTTCTATTGGCCGTGTGTCGGTACTTTGCCGTGTGTCAGAACTACGACACACGGCAAAGAGCATCGTTGCCGTGTGCCCGATAAACGGCTCACGGCAAACTCTAGGGCACACGGCAAACTTGCTTTTTCCGGTAGTGCGTGCACCAGTGTATGGATTTCATACTGGAATTAGAGCATCTCCAAGAGATTAGATATAATATTAGTTAAATTTGGAGATTGCACCTTCTTTATAAAAATAGAAAACCACTTAATTTGATGGAGTAATCCAAAAAACTAGATAAAAATAGAAAACCCTCCGATTCAAAACCGGTTCCACGTGGTTTTTTTTTGGATCTCGCGATCTCTCACGCTGCCGCCGCCGCCGCCCTCGTACGTGCGCGATCACCTGCCCCTCACGCGAAGGAGGCGACGCTCCTGGAAGCCCCTGTTGCTGGACACCACGCCCGCTGCAAGGACGTGCCACCCAGATTTATACCAATTGGATTAATTGTGTCTGGTCAAGTAATTCCTTCATGAGGTCATAGCAGTGAGATGGGCAATGGCAGAATCTAGACAGATCTGTTATCATCTCTACAGCCATGGATGTAGTAAGTATGACTGAAACCATTCAGCGAGGAACCCTTTCTTCATGAGTTCATAGCTGTGAGAAAACAACTCCTCATGAGAACAATAATGCCAACAAATGCCGAAAATAACAAGTGATAAAAATAATGGTAAACTGAAACATATAGCAGTGAGGGCAACTCATCCAGAACATTGCTCACATGTAGTTATATGACAGAACCAACAATGCACACATCAGAGCAAAAAGAAAAATTATTTCGATAGTTCTCTAGCAACTGGTTCCAAGCAAACATTAGAGTTCAACAAATACAGAGTTCAACAAAGAAAACAACAGCAGACACAAGAAGTCTATCCTCGCCATCTCTGAAATTTTTGGTTCTTCCCTGTGATCCTCTAGCTGCCACAGGACCATGATCAATGGGTGCCTCTGTACTAGGCGCAAGATCTTGCGACTCTTCTACATCACTCACTAGGAGGTCTGTGTAATACGACCCTGAACCCCTTGCACCTGCCGCACCAAGAACATAAACAATTTACATTTCAATATCATAGTTTAACTGTAGGTTGAAAAAAACAAGAACATTAGTTTCACACAACGAAGGCAATATGCATAAAAGAAGTAGCATCCAGTGTGTAGTTGCTCTTATAATCAGTTTGTAGTTGAGCAGATCATGTAAGATCTCAATCAAGGACAATTCTCCAGTCTGAAAACTTGAGCAGGTAAGTACATGCACAGGCAAGAATATAATACAAGATAACCAGAATTGCAATTAGTTTACTGATTGGTAAAACAGATATGACGCAAAACCCTGATATAGCAGCAATAAGTTTCTTTGAAAGGTAAATATAGTAGCAATATTGTCAGTAAAATTTTTCCCACTTGCCCCAATCATTCAATTATCTACCAGTGCATATTGGATGGTCCTGATCATGCATCGTTTCATCTATCTTGCCTTTCACACAGAGCAGCAAACCAAACTCTGTTTGAGTTGAGGCCCCTACAAGATGTAGAAACCAGTGCAGCAGAATTTGTCCCACTGCTCTAATCCAGGCAATCTTCAGTCTCTCTGCATGAAGTGGACCTAAAAATTCGATGACTGCAGTTCACCAACAGAAATCCATGACTGCAGTTCACCAACAGAAATGAATCAACCTATCCCTACCAGGCTTACCAGCTATTGCTACTCATCTAGACAATCACAAGAGGATCAACGATTCCTCATCTCAGCCCATCAGTGAATTATACAGCAGCAGAAATTCAACCTTACCCTGGCTCATGTCGTCGCCGAAGTCCGGATCCTCAAATCCATGGGGGACCTGCCGGAGAGGAGATGACCACGCAGAACCATCTTGGCGGACGGCTGTTCCTCCGGTGAGCGCCGCACGGGGACGCGGCGGCCGGGACATGGCGAACACGGCGTCGATGGGACTGCAACGACACTCCGTGGATTTGGTGCCTCAGCGAGGAAAAAGAAGAAGGCGAGGCGATTTGATGGGGGGAAAAGCGCGGGAGCGGCGAAACGATGGCGCGGGAACGGGGAGGGAGCGGGCGCGGGAGGGAGGGGATGGCGAGCGCCGCTCGCTCAGCAAAGATGCCGAGCGGCGTCGAGAGAATACCGAGCGAGGATACCGAGCCGGGTAGATGACGATGCTGGATCGCTTTTTTTCTCCGTCTTTTCTTTTTTTACCGAATCCAAGCCCGATAGGGAACCCTAAAAAAAAATGGGTGTTCAATTCCGTGAAAAAATTTTGGTGAAAAACTTTACAAGAGAATTTTATCATTTAGGAGTACTAAATGTAGACTAATAATAAAACTAATTATAGATCTCGCCTGGAAATTGCGAGACGAATCTAATGATGGTAATTAATCTATGATTAGTGAATATTTAGCGGATGGTTACTGTAGCATCACTGTTGCAAATCATGGCCTAATTAGGCTCATTAGATTCGTCTCGCAAAGTTACCTGGAGTTATGGAATGTGTTTTGTCATTAACACACGTTTACTACTCCATGTATGTAAAATTTTCTTGAGAAAAATTTTAGTGAAAAATTTCTTGGGAAAATGAACACCCCTGGATATATAGATATGATGGCATGCAATGCAACCCGATGAAGCGGTGTAAGGCCAAAAGCCCGGAAAAGGGAAGACAGCCAGGAGCGTCAAGCGGGGCGGACGAGCGATCGAGCGAGACGCGTGCCTGGACCCTGGTGTGGTGTGGAGGCCTGGCCGGCCTGTTGGATCCGGGCCGGGGCTTCGTGGACCTTTTTTTGGACTCGCTTTGGGGGTTTAGGTCTTGTTTAGGTAGCAAAACTTTTCAAATTTTGGTGCATTGAAAAGCGTGTGTCAAAGTTTAAAAAGTAAGTTAAAGAAGGTGTTTAGTTGAAAGTTGCATTAGAAAGCGTAAAAGTAGAGAGAGACACGTTTCTCAATGCGTTACTTTTGTAACTTTTTAAATTAGTTGAAGAAGGTGTTTAGTTGAAAAATTCTTTTCAAAAAAGTTGAGAAGTTTGGGGAACTAGTACATCACGACAGGCAGTGGTCAACCGAGACATGACAGTCCGGCCAACTGCCTTTCCGAGCCGACGGCCGACACGGGCGGCGGGGGCGACCGGCGCGGCACCCCCACAGGCTTGCGTCGAACGCCGCCGCCAGCATGAACAGCGGCAATATGCCATCTCATCTCCACCGTCGCCCCAGCTGGGGTAGGCGCCGACGAGCGCCCCCACGTCGACCTCGCCACCACCTTCGGTAGTAGCTGCGTCGGCACTCGGCAGCCGGCCGGCACGACTTGGGCGCGGGCCTCCTCCTCCAGCGCCGCGCCCACTTGCTCCCAAAGCGAACGCCGTGAACTCGTCGCCCATGAGCTTCCGTTACGCGCGGCGCGCCACCATGACCGCGATGAGGCCGTACTACCCCTTCACGCACCAGGAGTCCAAGACCAAGGCCTTGTTTAGATTCACAAAAAGAGCCCAATTCGATCAAAAGCAAACGTATTGAACTTCGTGCCATCTCTCTACTTTTTCAATTCTAAGGGAATCTGCTACAGTGAATTCGATCAAATTCACCCAATCTAAACAAGACCCAAATATAACTTGCAGTGTTAAAAAGACGCCAGTAAAGAACATACCATGTGTAAAGCACAAGCAATGAATGGTTATGACCACAGGATCCGAGTACAAAACATTGTACAGTTAAATACTCCTGCAGACCGCCTAAACATGCATTGAATTGAAGTATTGGATGACTGCGTTGCCCCCTTCACATCTGTAGCATGACACCGGCTACACAAGGCTCCCCAACATTTAACTGAAGTGGGGACTCTTCCCATGATGTATCTTTTCGCAACTCTGAGTGCTTTATGTGTTTCCAAGATCAAATACCTGTTATTTGTCCTGCACTCACCGGTTTCTTCAATGCAACACCTACTGACATTACCATCCTCCTTTGAATTAGACATGGTGTCCAGCAACATTTAACTGAAGGGGGGCCTGTTTAGTTGGGGTAGGTAAGTTTGCGAAATTTACTGTAGCAAAACTAAATCAAAGATTAAGAGGACTAAACATGATCTAATTATAAAACTAATTACACGGATGGACGAAAAATCGCGAGACGAATCTATTAAGCCTAATTAATCCATCATTAGAGATTGTTTACTGTAGCACGACGTTGTCTAATCATGGCCTAATTAGGCTCATTAGATTCGTCTCGCAAAGTTACCCGGGGGTTATGGAATGGGTTTTGTCATTAACACACGTTTGCTACTTCATGCATGTAAGATTCCCTTTGATGAATAGTGAAAAATTTGATGTGACGAGAAACTAAACAGGCCCTTTCAAGTGATGTTTAATCTTCCCCAGAAACTGAATCATGCTTCCCATTGTGTGGGTTGTGGCATCCCCAGAAACTGAATCATGCTTCATATCACCCAGATGTTTAATCTATGTAGGATCCATATTATCACCAACTAAATGAAATGGCTCGACATCAGATACTAGATGTTTTTGCAAGATTAACTTACACTCGATGAAAGTCTCCAAAGAGAGGATAAGTGTGGCGGAACGGTCCTGCTTAAACTGACTCAGGTGTGATCTGTAGTGTTAAACCCTGAACATGTCACACACCTGGGCCAGTATAAGTCCGGAGTTCCGTCGAGTGTCCCCGGGACTACCCGAATCATCCACATTCAACTGTCTCATCACACATACTCAGGATCCCAACACCAGAGGATACATCACAGACATTGCACCAAGAAATTTATACAACACATATAAGTAAGAGTTATATAACCACAGTAATAAGTTTTACCTCTCAGACTATGTTAATACAAGGTTCAGCAGGTGGTTCTCAAGTCATAACTAATCCAACTAGCAAAGTATATCATGTCGTGCCCAGACATGATCTACATCATCAGGACCACCTCCGCTCCAGCTGCTGCAACTAATCTTCAGGTTCAACTGCAACAGGGGTCAAAGAACCCTGAGTACGAAGGTACTCAGCGAGACTTACCCGACAACCTATTGCTAAAGGGATTTCCAAGGAATATGCAAGGCTTAAAGGTCTAAAGAAAAAGCCAACAGACTCTTGCAAGAAACACAGCTTACTAACTTAATCATCTTTATTTTCTCAAATTTTAATCCCGTTAAATTATTATCCTAGACATTTAGGTTAGCCAATCCAAGCTAAGCCAAACAAGCAACTATAAACTATCAAACATGAGGTGAAATATATAAGTGAGCAGAGGCAAAACCTAATCCGTTTGGCAGTGATCAAGCATATGTCAAGTCCGTGACATTCGGCGATTCGAATCGATTTTTAACCCTGCAGGGATAACCTGAGACACACGCCGCGTGCGAGCCTCGTCAGGCCACACGAAGCTACCTTTCCCACTACAGCCACCATTGCCTGAACTGTGCCCACATAGCCCGGGGTCGCATCCCCAATCCCTACACAGTGCCCGGGCAAAGGCATGTGGGTTACCGACTACGACCCCGCCCACGTTCCTCGCCAGACACGGTGAGTCACAGTTCAACCGTTGGTACCACAGCAGTACATCGGTTTTCCGGGTCCCAAGCGCCGGTATGCGCTCAGTACGTTCAAAGCTTGACCTCAGGCAAACATCATGTTACCTATAGTTCATTACCTGGGCAGGACCTTCCCAAACTACCAAATCATCCAACATCTCACCAACCTTACAAACCTGTCCTGCCCAAAAATTTGCTCACAGTCTTACTGATCATATTTTAATTCATAAACAAGTAGTCCTAGGATGCAGGTGACCGGGAAATCACCTGACTTCTACTGTAGTGAGCAGGTCTAAGCAACTCTACTTTTATCTTTTTGAAAAGGTGGCAAAGATATATCTAATCAAGGATTGATCATGCATTAAAATTGGGATTCAATCAACTCCTACTCTGATGCGCAAACATAGGCTCAAGCATAATAGTAGTGATTAAGGCTAAAATAGGACAA
The DNA here is from genome assembly GCA_004135705.1 of Alloteropsis semialata. Classification (NCBI taxonomy): domain Eukaryota; kingdom Viridiplantae; phylum Streptophyta; class Magnoliopsida; order Poales; family Poaceae; genus Alloteropsis; species Alloteropsis semialata. Next base: position 62,239,004 of record CM014276.1, read on the forward strand.
GTATGCTCCGGGGCTTGCCTGGATCACTGAACTCGAGCTCTGCAGTTATTAGGGCTTTTGAAGCTTGCGGTACTGTCTCGGCCTCCGGCTTGAACACCACCTTTCCTCCTTCCTGGACGACGCTTGGATCCTCTACCAGCTCTGGTAACAACGATTCCTGGTCTACACGATATGATGCAAGAATATGAAAACTAAATTAGAGACCCTTTTACCCAACCTAAGCTTTTAAAACAAAACTACTAACAAAGCAAAAGCCCTTAACCTAAACTAATACTACCTAAATAACAAAACTATGCAAGACCTAGATTACTATCTACAAATGCATAAACAAAAATGCAACTAATCCTCCAAAATTGATTTCATCAATTTTGGAGTTTCCTACAACAAGATGTGCATTTCTAACTATTGAATGCATTACTAAAACACTAAAAACCTAAAAACCTAATAAAATCTAAAACTCCCCACCTTTGCACAAAACCCCCTGGACTTCCTAGGAATCTAACCCGCAGTCCTCTTTTCCTCCACTGGGCCAATCCCGCGGGCCTGGCCCAATTCCCCTCTCGCTTCTAACGGGCCGGCCCGGACCATCTTTCTCTTTTCTTCTTTTCCTTTTCTTCCCTTTTCCCACTGCTGGCCAGAAACAGGGCCCGGCCCAGCTGCCCTTGTTTCTCCCTTCCGGCCTGGCTAAGTGGCCCAGGCCCAGTTGGCCGCTTCTCTCTCCCTCACGCTCACTTTCCCTTCTTCCCTCTCGCGGACGCGCGCCAACCGCGGCCTCTGGCCGGCGACGGCGGGCGAGCACTGGTAGCGAGGACCCGGACCCTACAAACCTCACGGCGGGTGTCCCCAACACGCACACACCCGCTCCAACCCTAGCCTCACCCCGGCGCAACCGCTCTGGAGTGCAAATCACAGCAGCGGCAGCGAGCACCGGCCAAGGCGGCGGCACACGGCCACACGCACAAAGGCGGCGGTCGAGGGCAACGCGCGGCACCACAAGCTTCGCCACAACATGGAACACATGGTGCTCTCCCACTCCCTAACCCTAAACGACCAAAGCTAGAACATCGGCGGCGGCAGCCATGGAGGAGCGGAGCTCCGAGGCGGCGCACGCGTTCCGGTGAACCGAAACGCGGACCCAGACCAAAAGCACCACCACGAGCTGCGCTGGGGTACAGGGAGCACAACCGTGCTAACAGATGTCGATAAGGGTGACGGAAAGGGTGTCCTCACCATGTGACTCAGAGGAAAGGCCAGCGGCGACCAAAGGTCGAAGAAGACGCCGATTCGGTGATTAAGCTGGATGGCTAGGGAAAAGGAAGGGTGGAACAGAGAGGTGATGGGTCGGTAGTGCTGTGGGCGGAGGGAATTGGAAGATGGAGCTCAGGTGGCAGCGAATTGGGGCGGCGGCGGTTGTTGACGACGACGAGCTGAAAAGGAGGAAAAAGGATGGAACGGCCGGCTCGGGCGTTTATCCAGGGATTCCCACCGCTTAAGGCCCGGACACCTCTGCTTGACTTGCTCGATCTGGACACCAGTCACGGCGGCGCGTGGCACGCCGGCCGATCAGCGGCAAGCACCTGCGTGGCTGCCAGCCGAGCTCGCGCTGCTCTGTCTGTCCATCTGAATGTTCATTCCCATTTCACTGAATCCCTTCACAACAGCCATGTTCATGCCAAAATTTCTCTAGATTCCATATGTAAATTTTCCAAAGTTCTATAACCAAAGTTACAGCCTATACTTGGGTCTTCAAAAACTGTATAAACATCAAGGGTTAAAGCTCAAGGATTTAAAAGATACAAGGCCCTAAACATCGGGTGCAGCTACTGCACTCTGAAACTTTGTCTCTCTCTGTTGCCAAATCCCATTCAAACCTGCCAATACAAGTCCATTTATCTTTGAATTTTAAATATAAACTTTCCAAACTCCATATACAAAAGTTGTAGACTAAATATAGATCTACATCTTCTTTAGTAAGACCTTGAGCTATTTCTTCACGGATTTGGAGTTACGCAGCTCTGAACATAGGCCAAAATGCTGAATCTTCTCTGAATTTCAGTTAAAAGATCCAAATTCAACTCAAGTTTGCTCCAAATTTCAAACATAAACTTTGTGAGCTCCAAATACCAAAGTCGTAGAGGAATGATAGGGCTACACTTTTCCTTATATACTCTTGAGCTAAATCTTTCTAGATCACAAGTTATCCTGCTTTGAGTTTAGGCCAAAACAAAGAACACTTATCCAAAATTTAGATAACACTTTTCAAACCTGCCACCTTTAGTCCAGATTTTCTCTAAAAATCAAATGTAGACTTTTGAATCTTCAATAACCAAAATTGTAGTCCTAACATAGGGCTACATTTCTCTCAATATAACCTTGGGTTAAATCCTTTTAGGTTGAAAGTTACAAGCCTCTGATTATTAACCAAAATCAACATCAAATACGTTTTAAACTTAACCAAATTTGGTTTTCAAAGTTTGAATTCTTCTCAAACTTGATCATTCCAAGCATAGTTGATGATTCGTTACCTTTTAGAGTCATTAGCTCTAATTTGACTTGGTCAACCTTTTCATATTGAGGAATTACCAAAATACCCTTGGTCCATGTTTGCTTTCTGTGAGTAGCTCTTAAACCTTCATTTGTTTACACCTGTTCTCATCAGTACTCTAATGATAGTCTATTAGGCTTAAGTAACACCTGGGGTGTTACAATAAGCATCCAGAAACGAAACCAAATACAAATAATCAGAGGCTGGGAAAAGGCAATGATAAATAATACAAAGAAAAATCAAGTACTTGATTTGGTGGAATTTGTAAGCCACCATAGGTCATAAGTCAGGTAGTTATGTTCCTGAGCAATGCTGCTGTCATGTGTCATAACATTGACACCTGATAATGTGAATTTTAGACTATACCACATTCATCGAAGATATGGTAAGAGTTCAAGATGTAGCACAATGGAAGGAAGCTTCATAATAGCATAACTGACAATGTTGGATTTATGTGAAAAGCCCTCATTTAGGTTCTTCACTTGTGATGATTATCCAAGTGGCATTTGAACTGGGTCACCAAATCAGTCAAAAGCGGAGAGGTTTCAAGCTCTGCTTTCTATCACTCGATGGTTTTTGCACCAAGCCACACTCAGGTAGCTGAGCCACTTCAGCCAGAATGGTATCTTCAAGCAGATTAGCTCAATGCATATACTAAGTTTCAACTGCTCCAAAGCATCCTAAAATTCTTGAGTAACTGCTAGTTATGCAGTTTGTGGTGCCAGACATTTTTGCCATAATATATCCAAGTTACATGAAGATAAAGGCTTCGAGGAGGTTCTACCAGATCCCATCTCCCCACTGATGAACTCCCAGTTCAGATAGATTTTTTTTCCCCATATGTTCTTCTGTAGAAAAATTTTATGCTGAGTCTGTACTTTTTAGTGGACATATGGGCATATACTGCTGTACTGAGATCAACTAGACAATGCCAAAAACAAGAATTGGTTAACTAAATATGTCCAGATTGCATTATTCAGTAAGACTAACAACATGCAAATTGAATTAAGTTGTGTTTCCTTCTCAGTTCTGGGCAGTTTTTCAGTAACTGAATGTTGTGCCAGATTGCAAGCAAACAAATCAATCACATCTGCGTTCCTTTTGCAAATGCACGTATTCAGATCCTAACATCTGAAATTACCTTCAAGTAATGAGTTCAAAACAAGTAAGCAAACCCTACAGAAAGACCATCAGAGAAAACTTTCCTACAGAAAGACCATCGGATCATAAACCCGTAAATTGCAGCATTCTAATATAAAAACTCACGCAGGGATGCAGAGCCGTTCCACACTTCATTCAGATCCTTGGCCAGCTGCTTCACGGCTTGGCGCAGATCAGATGCCGCCTCCCTGTCCCTGGTGAGACGGAATCTGAGCTCCTTCATTCGCTCTCCAAGATCACGAACTCTTGTAACATTCCAGTTCAAAAAGAAAAAGGAAAAAGAAGGAAAAAAAAAGAAGCGCCGTCACGGCACGGCATCGCCATGCCGTGACCGGGTCGCCGACCTCGGCGTCCGTGCCACGCGCCGGCCAGGCCGGGCTACCCCACGCCCCCCTTCCACGCGTCGAGCTCGCACGCGCCATCACCCCTCTCCCATGCCTACCGTACCCCGCGTCCATCCCCCTTCGCCGCCACCTCACCGCCGGGCCACATTCCCCCCCCAGCCAGCGGCTCACACCCCTCGCCCCGCCTATAAAAGCCGCCCTACCCCTGCTCCACCCACACCACACCCTCACCGCCGGCCACCACCCTTCCCACTGCATCCCGAGACCGCCGCCGCCCCTAACCCTAACCCGAGAAAGAGAGGGAGAGGAAGGGAGAGAAGGAGGAAGGAAGAAGGAAAG
>CM014276.1:62250829-62277944 GCA_004135705.1 Alloteropsis semialata
GCTTTTTGTCTTTCAGGAAAAACAAAACAAGCCCGGGCCGTTCTTAGGCCCAAGGGACACGACGCGAAATCGAAAAAACAGCCCAAGAGTTCGAAGGCCGGCCCTAGGGTCCGACGGCCGCTCTGAAGCGTCCGAGCGAAGGGGCAGAGATGGGCGGGCCCACTAGAGGCCATAGTCTCGGCACACGGGTGTCGAGGACACCCAGACCTGCGTTCGAGCCTAAGATTCCTGACCCCATGTATCTCCCCGAAGAGAGGCAACGAGCCCCTGTGGTCGGTCGAACGACCACGGGAACTAAGGGGGTCGGGAACTCTGGGGATTATCCGAGGTCGGTCACCAGTTGATCCGACGGTCCTCTCTCGGAGGGGGACCGAGGCCTCGCTCGATCTGACCCGTTAGTAGCTCACCGGGAGCCGTGTTTCGGCCTACGCGGTAAAACACGAGGCGTGCCCTTACCTTCCGTCCCGCGGAGGGATTGCGTGAGGGGAAAACGATAAAAAGACGAAACGGCTTCCCGCCCGACCGACCCGGGGGCGCACGGGGGAGCTGAAATCGCAAAAAGAGGCCGACTGCGCGGCCGCAGAAAGACACCCCGAGTCAACCAGATTCCTTTATTTCTCAAATAAGGGCAAAAAGTACACGTGGCCAAGGGCCGTGAGGTAACACAAACGGGTTTCGCCACCCTCGGTGACAAAATCAAGCGACGAAGGGCGCAGGAGATCCGATGCAACAAGAAGGGCCGAACTGCGAACATCGCAGTCCTTCTTGTAGCATCTCCCCGCCCGCCGACGCCACGAGGGGAACTCGGCGGAGGATTACGCTGTGGTGCCGTGACAACGGAGCGTCACCACAGACTCTCTCCAGCGTCCTGGGGCCGACGGTCGCCGGCATCGGCATCACATCGGCACCCAGGAAAGAAGAGGGAGCGCGCAGGTGGCTGTACACGACCCCTGCAACTGCCCTGGCGAGGCGAGTCGGGGGAACGGCGACACTCCCGCTCATGCACTCCCCCTCGAACCCGTTCCACCGCCACCGAGGCAGGGCGAACGGGCGGGAGGAGTCGTCGGAGCCAGAGCCGTCCTTCACTTGCGACGCCGAGCAGCACTCCTCCATGCCGGAACTCCCCGAGGTCGCAGTCATTCTTGTGGCATCAAGCGACTAGTCTCTCGCTCCCCGGACCAGGGGGACGCCCTCGAGGCGGTTCACCGACCAGGGATCTCATGCTAACAAGAGAAAGAAGAGGCAGGATAGTTGCGTGCCCAGGAAGACGGCCCGGGGGACCCTATTTATAGCCCAAAGGAACCTGAGTCAGCACTCAGGCCGGGTACGAGAACGCGCCGCGTGGCCCTCCATGCAAAGCGACAGAGCATCACCAACGAACAGTGAGCTCAGAAAGGACGACATGACGACTCAGAAGGGAGACAGTGCCTCTGAAAAAAGCGGATCATGTTCCGGTCCATTGGGCAAAACACGGTGTCATCCTGTAGGGACCGCACAGAGATGGCAAACCCGACTTCAGCCTATAGGCGAACCACCGTTCCCCTACAGGCTCGGGGGCTACACCCACCGGGTGCGCTCGCGCGCCCCGGCGGGAAAAAGGATAAACTTTACTCCAGCCTATAGGCGAACCAACCGTTCCCCTACAGGCTCGGGGGCTACACCCGGTGGGTGCGCTCGCGCGCACCCCCGAGTGACATCTGATCAGGCATCGAGAAAGAGCCTGCACGGAGAACCACCTGTCCTCCGAGCAGGCTCGGGGGCTACTGTCGGATATCAATATCCGACCCTCTCACCGACGGGTGGGACCACGCAGTTCCGGGAATAAGATGGGCATAGGAAAACCCGCAAACAAGGATAATATCAGGTCAGGGGAGGATCTATTTTCCCCTGACTCGACTGACCTGATTCTGTCCCGGCCGACCTAGGTCCGCCTCAGCCGACTCCCGTCCGCCTCGGCCGACCCTCGTCCGCCTCGGCCGACCCTCGTCCGCCTCGGCCGACCCCCGTCCGCCTCGGCCGACCTCTCTTCGCCTCGCCCGAATCAGTGTGGGCCCGGGCCAGAGTGGAAGTGTCAGGAAGACCCGGCTTGAGGACGTGTCTCCATACAACCGCCCCGCTCCCCATCAGCATTAATTGGCCTTACCGAGCACTGTCCGGTATGGCCAAAGGACTTACCGAGCACTGTTCGGTATGGCCAAGGGACTTACCGAGCACTGTCCGGTATGGCCAAAGGATGTGACTCCCACTGTTTTACCCGTACGCAGGCGCCGCGCGAGGAGAAGCACGTCCCCAACAGCGTCCACAGCGTCCTGAACAGCGTCCACAGTGTCCCGTAGGCGGCGGGGCTTCTCCAGCAAGTTTTCCATTATTTGTTATTTGTTGAGCACGTCTTGTACAGCGTCACCTCCCCTGAGTATAAATAGAAAAATCAAGCCTCAGGAGAGGGAAGAACGCACACACCAGAACACAACCCACAAAGCGCACACGCTCAGACGCATCCAGAGACTTGGGAGCCCCTCCCTCTCTCGACCGCTTGTAACCCCTACTACGAGCAACGCGAGTAACACGAGCAGATCGACACTGGACGTAGGGCGTTAGTGCCTGAACCAGTATAATCCCTTGTGTCCTCTCGCGAACCATCCGAAGCCCAAACGCGCAATCCACTAAATTCACTTGTTGGTTATTTCTTACACCGACACAAAGCATTTTCCACATTATTTTCTCTAACTTCATTAAAAGTTGCTTCTCTAGCTTCATTCCTAGCTGCTCAGTATGCTGCTCCTTCACATCCAGATTGCCAATTTCACTCTCCTCCATGCCTTCCTCGTCCAGTGCCTCAATCTCCTCATAGCCAATCCTGATGACCTTCTTGTCGACCAACAAATCCAAATAATCCTTCTGGAACTTGTAGAAGCCACAGAGCTTTGGTTTGAAACAAAAATTGAAACATTTCAGCACTCATAACCCTAGAATGAATGAACAACCAAATTAATCAAAACTTACCCCATTTCTTGGGCATTTGAAGAAGCTGCACCCCTTGTTCGGAGTTTCCGTCTTGGCGCGCAGCTCTATCACACGAGCAAGGCCGCAATCGGGGCAGACTACCATGGGGAGCCCAGTCTCTGAACCGACCGGGTAAGCCACGGCCCTAGTGCCGCTGGATGACTCCGCCCTATGCGACATGGCAGCAGCTCGGCCTGGGGGCTGCATGGGAGGGGGGACAAATCGGGCGGCGGGCGGCGTGCGGGTTGAAGGAGAAGCAGTGCGGCGGCGTCGGCTAGAAGGAAATGGGGGAGAGAGTTTGGGCACGCCTGAGATAGAAGAAAGGGGGCAGGGGCAGGGGCGTCTTTTCCCCCCTCGTTCTGACTCAGCGCCACGGTGTCGTGCGCATCTGGCGTGCCACATCGGCAAAAGTGGTAAAAATGAAAGACGCGTAACTTAAAAGTGTCGAAAGTGTAAGGGTCGTTTTAAGGGTGCTAATCTGATGAGCGCCATTCGTTATAATGGTAAAAATGTAAATGCCCCGCTGATTTGATGGGCTAGCTTCTGTTGAGTTATGTTCCAAATTCAGTTGCACAATAAAGGCCGACTTCTGACGGAGCGAAGCGGAGGCCCGATTAGGGTTTCTCCTTGATTAATTCATTATCTTCTTGTAAGCCGCCGTTCGGCGTTGTAACCCGACTCTTGATAGTGAAGTGTTGCTGGCTGGCGCCCGTGGTTTTTCCCTTCCACATTGGGAGGGTTTTTCACGTTAAATCTCGTGTCCCCTGCGGTTTGATTTATTCTTCTTTATCGTTTATTCGTCCTCGTTTATAACAGCTTCGTGGGCCTAGAGTACGGACTTTTGACTACTTAGCAGGAACAAGGCTGCTCAAAAGGAGGAGGAACAGGGTTCCCATATATTTCTATGAACATCGAACAATGCTCAGTAGTCAATTAGGTTCGTGCCCGTGCATTACTACGGGAAGAAAACAAAATTATAGAAGAGATAAAATTTTGACAAGAAAAAAATGTCTATTGAGAGCACTAAATAGCTGATCATAAAAAATATGTGCTCTTAAAAAACACAAGTTGTTCAAATACCATTGTTTAACATTGCATGCATATAGTAGGAAATTTAATTGATGAACATGGCAGACATACAATTTGGGAAAAACTCAAGCTTTCAACATCACAAGTTGCATACCAAGTTCAAATGTGCAACATGTCAGGACACAGAGTCACAAACCCTTACATGAAAAATTCAGGTGACCAACAATTCAACAATCAACATGACAGACAATACATGTCATAGACTCGCAAATGATAGGAAAATTGCACAACCAAAGTGCCAACACACGCACAGGCACAAACACACAACAAATTGATAGCTGAAACTGCAAACATCATACTGAATATTGCTAGTATGTGAGATGCTCTATCACCCATTGAGTATCATACTCTAATCTCTGTTACACTACTCTCGCCGATACTGTCGAATTGGAGGAAGTTCTGGTCCATGTTCTAGCCGATTTCAAGAATTACAGCCATGTTACCACAACGATAACAATAGTTCGGCGCACTGAAGACTGTGACAACATTCTTGTCCTGCATGAATTACAACAGTAACTATTCAAGCTTCCAGTGGTATATCTAGGGGAAAAACATCCAAAGGGCAGCACGCTAAAGACCAACCTGGCATCAATTCATTGACTCTGAGCATATAACAATTTCAAAACAATAATGCGTTCTTAAGACCAACCTGGCACCAATTGAATCCTTCCATTACAAGTTGATGGGCCCTTGAAATTAGAGAGACCATTTGTATGGTTGAACTGCTGTGCAATGTCTTGCCCAAATGTGTAACCTGCTCCTCTTGGTGAAATTCCCCAACCACATCTGTCATCTGGGTCAGACCATAGAAGATCACACATGGGTCCTTCATGAGGAACCTGCATGCAATTGAGAATTTGTTATATTGAAAAAACAGATGTATAATAAATTTAATTGGCAATAAATATTAGAAAGTTGTCAATTCAAGACCGTACCCATCACCATTAGGCATCATTTCCTAGCATCCATAAGCATCACATCAACATTTAAGGCAAGGGGCATTATTGGCTCAACATATGTTAGCTATATGCATAATGATTCGCATAACAAATTATGATGGCCTCAAGAAAGAAATAGCTCTCATACAAGAAACACACTGTAATCAAAGTAGTGGGAATTCAGAGTATCTTCTTAATAAAATAGCTAACTACCAGAAAGGTTCCACAGATGATAAAAACACTCCAGCAGAATAAAAACATAGTCAAAAGCACAAAATAAACGAAACTATTAGTTTTAACGGATTACCTTGGTTTATTGGCCATGAAAAGGCAGGCAACAAGACTGAGACTTGATTTGAAAACCCATGAAAATAATCTGGATTACCACTGCATACATAAACATGGGAGATATCCAACTTGAACAATCTGCTTACTCTGGGAAAAAAGGGGAAAACTAGAAACGAAGGTCATTAGGACCAAACAGAGATGGCTTCCCTAAGTACTGGTGAAATCCCCAAAGAAGTCATAATCACAAAACTTAATACTTCAAAAATATCTGATGTTTTCTCAAACTTAGTCAGATATATAAACAACCAATTTTTTGTCAGCCCTGATGTTCAAGTGAGCTACATGCAAATGAGAGGAGCCATGGAGTGAACAAAGTGCACCATATCATTTGCACAAAATCTGAATAGAAATATTGTATCAAGCTCGCAGCTGTCATTCAATGTACCCTCTTGATTAGTTTTAAATGCCTTTCAATTTCATTGACGAATATATCTAATAGCAGAACAGAGGTCCATAATTAAATGGCCATTATTCAGAATTTTAGAAGAAGAAAAAAGGCTGCAATTGAACTAATACCAATAAGGGGTTCAGTACAAGAGGCCTTGCAGAACATAAGCACATCCAGTTCATAGTGGCTCTACAAACAGATACAAAAATGTAAACTGGATCTATAAATATATACAGAAATCTAAAGTGGCTCTATAAACAAATACAAAAAACTAAAGCCACCTAATTTATAATCTGATCACAAGCCATATTAATATATCAAATAATAAGTAAAATCAGTTATACTCACATGAAAACCATGGTCTGCAGTATATGAGAAATATGGCGGCGGTGACAGCACCAGCAAGCATGGTCATGCGACACTTGAATGGTTGCAAGATTAAACATCAGCCGATGTACTGTGATTGGCAGTATCTATATTAATTAGCCAAGAAGCAAATGCACATCTGAGAGTGAGTTCATAAAAAAAAGAATGCACCACCTTTAGCTTTGAGCCAATGTGACGATGCAGCTGAAGCATACCTTCTCAATGGTATTCGTCTCCAATTCAAGCAGCAAGGAGAGAACCAAGCGCCAGCCATCCTCATGGGTCAGGTCCCTCCCGTACTCGTCTGCGCTGCCGGCCAGCCACGTTGCCGATTATGCCTCCAACCAGAGTACACCCCAGATTCCGCTCATGCCCGCCTCTGAGCAGCGCGCTGGTCGAGCTATCCGCCGTGGCTACCACCTGGACAACCACCAGAACGACAGTCAAGCAAGGATGAGGAACTTATTGGTCCACCTCCTCATAGGCCTTGAAGATGCAGCAGCATACACCCGAGTGAGCCCCACTGCGACGCCCCACCGCCGACTCCTTCGCGGGGGTCAGAGGCCGCCGCCGTCGCCGGCATGCACCGCCTCCTCCGTAATGAAAAAATATATATATAGAGCGATTTTGTCAGGTATTTGACATGCAACCTATGTTAGATAATTACCCCTCTCTTGCTTCTATTCTTAGGACATGACTTGCTTGCCAAGTTTTGACAGCAGTCGGCAGCAAGAAGATAGCTATAGACAACTATTAGTAGTAGTAAAATTGAGTTTTGCTTTAGCTGTAAAACAGTAGGACAAAACAGTACGTCAGTTACTGTAGCGGGTACTGTAGCACCGACTTGAAAGTCCTATAAAAGGACATGTACACTTCATATGTGTGTATGCTTGAATATATTGAAAAAACTCAGTTAGCTTCCTTTGCCTACTGCTCTCCTCTAGCTGCTTATCTTTGCAACAATTGGCATCAGAGCTAGGTTAGGGGTGATCCTGCGCGCCGGCGACGACTGACCAGGTGGACAGGGGGTGTGGGCGTGGGCGCGCCCACTCCGTGGGTCGCCGGGGCGAGTCTCTGTCACCACGTCGCGGGGCGACATATGTGGTGAAGAAGACCGTCCGGGACATTGGAGGCGCCCAGTTCCCCGTCCTCACCCGCAGCAACTACGCCGAGTGGGAGGTCGTCGTCAAGGTGATGCTGAAGGCGCGCGGTCTTTGGAAGGCCGTGAGCATCGGCACCGAGGACGAGGAGGAAGACCAGATGGCCATGGAGGCCATCCTGAAGGCGACACCGTCGGAGTACGCCGTCACGCTCGGGTCGAAGGACACGGCGAAGGAGGCTTGGGACTCCCTCAAGACCATGCGGCTCGGCAACGAGCGCGCGCGGAAGGCGAAGGCGCAGCAGCTGCGTCGCGAGTACGAGGCACTCGAGTTCCGCGACGGCGAGGCCGTTGAGGACTTCGCGCTCCGGCTCACGGGCATGGTCACCCAACTGGGCGTGCTGGACGAACCCATTGGGGAGGAGGCGGCCGTGCGCAAGTTCCTGCGCACGACGCCGGAGCGATTCGACCAACTGGTGCTGTCAATCGAGACGTGCCTCGAGATGGAGGCCCTCACGATCGAGGACGTGACGGGACGTCTCAAGGCGGCAGAGGAGCGCTTCGCGAGCAGGGCGGCCCGCGCAGGCGTCGGGACGAGCAGCGGCACCCAGCTCCTCCTGTCTCAGGAGGAGCGGCATCCGCGCCCGAAGGCGACGGCGGCGGGGTCAGGCCCTGCTGCCCAGCAAAAGGGCGGCGGTGCGGGCGGCGGAAAGCGCCGCGGCAAGCCGAAGAAGAAGGGCGGCAAGGCCAGCCCGCATGACATCTGCCTCAACTGCGGCAAGGCCGGGCACTGGGCCCGCAACTGCAAGGAGCCGCGCCGGCAAGGCCGAGTGCACTTGGTGCAAGAAGACACGGACGAGCCGGCGCTGCTGATGGCAGAGGTGTGCGCGCTAAGCGAAGGCGTTCAGGAGGCGCCACGCACACGAGTAGTACTCGACGAGACACGAGCCGTCGTCAACCTCGGGCGTGAGGGCATCGAGGATGCCAAGCGCTGGAACCTCGACACCGGTGCGAGCAATCACATGACGGGGAATCGCGAGGCGTTCTCCGAGCTCGACACCAGCATCACCGGCACCGTCAAGTTCGGCGACAACTCCGCCGTGCACATCCAGGGTCGTGGGACGATCCTATTTGCCTGTAAGACAGGCGAACACCGTGCGCTCACTGATGTCTATTACATTCCCAAGCTGCGCAGCAACATCGTCAGCCTCGGCCAGTTGGACGAGCGGGGCTGTGAGGTGTTGATCAAGAGCGGTATCCTCCGCATCCGCGACCGCGAGCAGAAACTACTAGCCAAGGTGGAGCGCGGCAAGAACCGGCTCTACATCTTGGAGCTGCGCGTCGCCAGGCCGGTGTGCCTGGCAGCTAGGAAGGACGACGATGCGCGGCGGTGGCACGAGCGGTTCGGCCACCAGAGCGTCGACGCGCTGGCGAGCATGGCGCGCCACGACATGGTCCGAGGGCTGCCGCTGATCGAGAGGGTGGGGGAGCTATGCGACAGCTGCCTCGCCGGCAAGCAGCGGCGCGCTTCGTTCCCAAAGAAGGCCAACTACCGAGCAGAGGAACTACTCGAGTTGGTGCACGGCGATTTGTGTGGACCAATCACGCCGGCAACGCACGGCGGGAAGCGGTTCTTCCTCCTCCTCGTGGATGACAGCAGCCGCTACATGTGATTGATGCTGCTGTCGTCCAAGGCAGAGGCGGCGGACCCAATCAAGCGCTTCAAGGCGCGCGTCGAGGGCGAGACAGGGAAGAAGCTCAAGGTGCTGCGGACGGATAGGGGTGGCGAATTCACTTCGGTGGAATTCGCCCAGTACTGTGCGGACGAGGGCGTTGGACGCCACCTCACCGCGCCGTACTCGCCACAGCAGAACGGCGTAGTCGAGCGCCGGAATCAGACCATCGTGGGGATGGCCAGAAGCATGCTGAAGGCGAAGGGAATGCCGGCGACGTTTTGGGGAGAGGCGGTCACGACGGCCGTCTACATCCTGAACCGGTCGTCGACAAGAAGTCTGAAGGGTGTCACGCCGTATGAAGCTTGGCATGGGAAAAAGCTGGATGTCTCGTTCCTGAGGACATTCGGCTGTGTTGGGCACGTCAAGGTGACGAAGCCCAACCTGGCAAAGCTCGAAGACAGGAGTGTGCCCATGGTGTTCCTGGGGTACGAGGCCGGGAGCAAGGCGTACCGGCTCTATGATCCAGAGACACAGCGCGTGGTGATCTCGCGCTATGTGGTGTTTGATGAAGGCGCACGCTGGAAGTGGGAGGAGTCCGGCGACGGGGAAAACGGAGACAGCGGTGTCAGTAGCAGCTTCTCCGTCGAGTACTCGGAGTACTACGTCACGCCGAACGACACTGCAGAGTCGGCGCAACAAGATGGTGCGGGCGGTTCCTCTGTTTCGGAAACAGGGGAAGCCTCCTCTGCTCCAGGAACAGGAGGGGCAACTCCGCCGGCGGCTACGTCACCACCATCCCCGGCGGCAACACCACCAGGGTCTCCTGCTGGGCAGGGGACACCAGCATCAGCGGCGTCAAGCTCCAGCTCGTCGATTTGCTTCGTCACGCCCCCACCGAACGCGTCGCCGCATGTCGACGCCGAACACGAGGGGGAGCCACTCCGATTCCGGATGATCAGGGATCTCGTCGGGGACGAGAGCCCGCCTGGGCACGCGGAGCGCGTGTTGGATGATCAGGAGCTCCACCTGGGCATGGCTGAAGAGCCGGCCACGTTCGCAGCGGCAGAACGTGAAGATTGCTGGCGCGCCGCGATGCTGGAGGAGATGGCGGTGATCCAGGAGAATCACACCTGGGAGCTCGTGGATCCACCGATTGGCAGCAGGCCGATCGGATTGAAGTGGGTGTACAAGGTGAAAAGGGACGAGAAGGGCAATGTCGTGAGGTACAAGGCCCGACTAGTCGCGAAAGGGTACGTGCAGCGCGACGGCATAGACGTCGACGAGGTCTTCGCTCCTGTCGCGCGCATGGACTCAGTGCGCGTACTACTCGCGATGGCAGCAGCGCGAGACTGGAACATCCATCACCTGGACGTGAAGTCCGCGTTCCTCAACGGGGAGCTGGCGGAGGAGGTGTTCGTACAGCAGCCGCCGGGTTTCGCTGTTGCCGGACAGGAGCACAAGGTGTTCCGCCTCCGCAAGGCGCTGTACGGGCTCCGGCAGGCGCCAAGGGCGTGGAACGTGAAGCTCGACAGCACGATGAACTCGCTCGGCTTCACCAGATGCAACACCGAGCACGCTCTGTACACCCGGCGGTCAAGGCGGGGCCTTCTGATCGTCGGGGTGTACGTGGATGATTTGATCGTCACCGGGGAGAGCGAAGGCGACGCGACGGAGTTCAAGCGCGAGATGATGAGGAAGTTTAAGATGAGCGACCTCGGCTTGCTCACCTACTACCTGGGCGTAGAGGTGGAGCAGCGCAAGGATGTCATCACGCTGAAGCAGAGCTCCTACGCGCGGAAGCTGGTGGAGCGGGGAGGTCTGAGCGGCTGCAAGCCATGTCAGACGCCCAAGGAGGAGAAGCTGAAACTCTCAAAGGAGAGCACGGCGGCGAAGGTGGACGCGACCGAGTACCGGAGCATCATCGGGGGATTGCGCTACCTCACGCACACGAGGCCGGACATCGGGTTCGCGGTCAGCTATCTGAACCGATTCATGGCAGATCCTAGGGAGGATGTAACGTCCCGACCCCCCGGGTCCAGGCCCGCTTACGCCTGGCAGCTTTCTAGGACCTCAAGAATTTCCCCACAGACCAACACATGTCTTTTCTGCGCACTTTGTCCTCACTCATGCGCACCCGGAAAGAACTTCCCGGTCGGTCACCCATCGCTCCGGGTCAAGCACGCTTAACCTCGGAGTTCTTTCGAGATGAGCTTCCGGAAAAGAAGTTGCAACTTGTTGGTATGAGTATTCTATTAATCCTATTAAGCCTTGGGCCAGGATGTCACATCCTCCCCCTCTTAGAAGACCGACGTCCTCGTCGGTCAACCCCAAGCCAGGAACTTCCTCTCTTGGCCACGTCCGTGTGCCCAGTGCCAGCGCATGTGCCATGCTGTGTGACCACTCTGGGCTCACTCCAGCCATGCACACAATGCCTGCGCAACTGCGACCCCACGCGCCCGTGAAACCGCGAGAGTCGGCTCTGATATCAATTGTAACATCCCGACCCCCCGGGTCCGGGCCCGCTTACGCCTGGCAGCTTTCTAGGACCTCAAGAATTTCCCCACAGACCAACACATGTCTTTTCTGCGCACTTTGTCCTCACTCATGCGCACCCGGAAAGAACTTCCCGGTCGGTCACCCATCGCTCCGGGTCAAGCACGCTTAACCTCGGAGTTCTTTCGAGATGAGCTTCCGGAAAAGAAGTTGCAACTTGTTGGTATGAGTATTCTATTAATCCTATTAAGCCTTGGGCCAGGATGTCACAGAGGATCACACCATCGCCGTAAAGAGACTACTCCGCTACGTGGCTGGGACGATTGATCATGGGATCATCTACCCGAGGCGGAAGGGGAAGGCGCTGGAGCTGACCGGGTTCAGCGACAGCGACATGGCTGGAGATGTGGACGGACGGAAGAGTACGACGGGCGTCTTGTTCGTCCTCAATTCATGTCCCATCACCTGGCAGTCCCAGAAGCAAAGAGTCGTCGCCCTCTCGACATGCGAGGCAGAGTACATTGCGGCGGCGACTGCGTGCTGTCAGGGACTCTGGCTGAGATGGCTGGTGGAAGAGCTGACCGGGGAGACGCTCACCACGCCGGCCTTGATGGTGGACAACAAGTCTACCATTTCCTTAGCAAAGAACCCAGTTCTCCATGATCGCAGTAAGCACATCGATGTAAGGTTCCACTTCATCCGTGACTGCGTCGAGGAAGGGCTGGTCAAGCTCGAGTACGTTGAGACAGCTCAACAACTCGGGGACATCCTCACCAAGCCATTGGGTTGTCTTCGCCACCGGGAGTTGATGATCAAGGTTGGAGTTGAGGAGATCAAGCAAGAGAAGTACAATTAGGGGAAGAATTGTTAGATAATTACCCCTCTCTTGCTTCTATTCTTAGGACATGACTTGCTTGCCAAGTTTTGACAGCAGTCGGCAGCAAGAAGATAGCTATAGACAACTGTTAGTAGTAGTAAAATTGAGTTTTGCTTTAGCTGTAAAACAGCAGGACAAAACAGTACGTCGGTTACTGTAGCGGGTACTGTAGCACCGACTTAAAAGTCCTATAAAAGGACATGTACACTTCATATGTATGTAAGCTTGTTATATTGAAAAAACTCAGTTAGCTTCCTTTACCTACTGCTCTCCTCTAGCTGCTTATCTTTGCAACAACCTAGAAAGATTACATACCTCACTGTGTGTGCTTGCAGTACTGCTCCGGGAACTCATTCAAAGTTCCTATGTGTCTGCACTTTGAGCAGCACCATCGCCTCCTGTGCATCAAGCCATGAGCACACAAAAGTCAACAAACATTATGGCACACATCTTAGATTTACAAATTTGCATGTATGCAAAAACAAGAATTTGGATTTGGATTTGGTTGACTAACCTGGAGATCCCTCGATATCCGACGACGAGAGGATTGAAACAGAAATCTCCTAAAATCTCCCTCAATATCCGACGATGAGTTAAATATTCAAAACATTTAGTATTCCCCTCACTTCAAAAGCAAAATTGCATGAACATTTAGTATTGTCCTCACTTGGAAAATGTCGAAGTTTTGCATTGTCTACTACACAACATATAATGGACAGAAATATTGCAATACTTGTGAGAAGCATATTGGAATTCCACCAAGCGTCACTTTTGGCGGTAAAAGATAGCCACACTGAAACATTGAAACACAACATATAAGTAAGAGACAGCCACATTGAAACACACAACCAGCATCGGCAGGTGAAACAAACTCTAATCAAGCATCAACTTTTTCTCTAATCGTGCATCTACCCCCGGCCGCTCACACATTCTCTAATCGAGCAATTCCACAAAATTGGGGGAAAGATGCCATGATGACTGCATGAGACAGCGTGAGATGGGGATGAGTTTGGTACCTGATTGAGTCGCAGTGGAAGCCGAACGACTGCTGGTGGAGCTGGTGATGTTGGTGCTGTTGGAGCTGGTGATGTTGGGCCACCCCGCACCAGCAGCCGGGAGAGCCTCCACGCTGGCCCCGCGCCGCGACCAGTGGCGCCCGCGAGCGGCGTCTGCCCACGGTGAGGCCATGACCCCGCGCCGCCATCCAGCATACGTCTAGGCCGGTCACAGCCCCGCAGGCACCGTCCGCCGCTGCCGTCCGAGCCCCGCAGTTGCCGATGAGATGTGGCTGTGGAATGCGCTGCGGGGAAGAACCTAGGAATGGAATTGAACGCTAGGGTTTGGCGGAGGGAACCGAGGGGAGTGGCGGCGGGCGTCGTCCGCGAGAGGGAGGCGCGCGTCGTGCGGCGCGTGTGGATCCGCGGGAGCCGGCGCGGGGGATGGGGAGGCGCTGCGCGGCAGCTTTTGGCGAAGGGAGATCGGACGGCCTCCGCGGATGCCGGCGGGACGATGCGGCGCGGATGGAACCTGGACGGCGGGACTCGGGATCGGGGTAAGGGTCGGGGTCAGGCGGACGGCGCGTGGCGGCGGCACCGTCGCGGGGTCGGGGAGAGCGCCGAGACGTGTCTCATGGGGTGCCGGCGAGGAGAGAGGGGTTTCGCCGAGGGTGGGGAGGGAGGGGGGTGGGGGCGAGGGTGGATGGCCCACATGTCGGCGCGACGGGGAGGGACGAAAACGATGGACGAAACAAAAGCCGCAGAAAAAATGACGAAGAATTCTTCGGCAACTGGGTTACGTAGATATTTAAAAGTGAGAGGTGTAACTGGGTTACCGAAGAATTTAAAAGTGTCGAGGTTTGGAGCTTTGCTCTCGATCACTTGGAGCATATTGCATTCAAACACACGAAGGAAGCTGAGATGCTCCAGCCACTGATGGGAAGATTAGGTCCCCGCAAGACAAGAGTTGCAACTGTTCCAAAGCAAAAGAATTGGAGAAAAAGATTCCCCAACTCATCCCCCGTGATAGCCTGTTCGGTTGGCTTATCAGCCACCAGCCAGCAGTACTTTTCTCTCACAACAAATCAGCACCAGCCACCAGCCACCAGCCAGCCAGCAGTACTTTTCTCTCACAACAAATCAGCACCAGCCACCAGCCGCCAGCCAACCGAACAGAGCGCAACAAAATCCAATTGGGGGGCAGAAGGCACAGTCCATGAGGCGTAGATGTCGAATTGAGTTTCCACACCCACCAAATAAAAGTGAGCATGGGAGGCTATACTTTGTCTTGTAGTGTTCATGCAAAAGAAGTGTGACTTCTTCAATCCTAGGTACGATAGCAATCTGAAGCCAACGATTAAGATGACAAGTGCCAACCTTGCAATACTCAGGGATCTCTAGCATAAGTGTCTTCACACCAATGCCTGAGTGATTGTTCAGAATGTGGTCAACTCTCATACTGAAACACCTTGCTATAGCACCCTTTGTGTGTTTGATAAGATTAAACCCAACATCGTGGAGGTGATCAGGGCTGTTAACGAAGGACTTTGGTGTCAAGCAGGGGCTGCCAAGCTACTGGAGCTCCTGTCAAGGTCGTCGCCCCCGGGGGTTTAAGCCCCGATTAGAGCCTGGTCGCTTTTTTGTTTTAGACCGTGGCGCCGTGGTAATATAGCGAGTGTGGGTGTGTGTGGCCTGTTGTACTCAGGTAGGGTCTTTCCAAACTTGTGTACTTTTACTTTCTGCCTTAATAAAATGACGCACAGATCTCCTGCGTAGTTTGAGATAAAAAAAAACTACACAGCAGACCTATACAAGGATGTGCAGTTTAATAGGACATTTGCACTGGACGTATGAAGCATTGCAGTGAAATCAACACTGAGTAGGGAAATATGGAAACATGTAGAATCTCAGTTGCAGCATAGAATTGAAACAATGCAGTTTAGTGTCTCACTTGTGCTCAAGCTCACAAGTGATCATCTTTCTTTTTATCCAAGCATACAGCCATGATTGGGGTCCTACTTTCTAGAAAGAGCAAGTGGAAGAAACCATAGAGAATGAGCCCCATAAATTCAGAATGGGGAATCACAAAGCAGAGTCCTGTTCCTCTAAAAGTGAGACCATGTAATAAAAACTGCCAAATTGCTACAAGGTAGCTTTTAATGACTCAATGTCAATCTGCTAGTAACTACTGACTAGATGGTAACCAGGTTACAGAAGGATGGATTTTGTTATGTGTTTCCATCTTGTGACAGGGGGGAAGTACAGGTTGTTTCGTTTATTTGCAATCCCCATGGATTTGAACGGGATTGAGGGGGTTTGAGGAGGATTTTGACTTGTTGGGGATTTAATCCTCTTCAATCCACCTCAATTCCACCTCAACCGAACAAGCCCTAAGAGGGGGGTTGGAGGGGGGTGAATTAGTGTTCTAAAAACTAAGGCTCCAAGCATATATAAAAACATATTCCAATTTCTATCTAGATGTGCACTAGGTTTTTCTATGTGTTGCTATCTCTACCGTAAAAGAGTTTTGTATCCGGTTCCAATCCTATCAACTACACAAGGTAATTCTAGGAAAGGTATATGCGGAATATAAAGGGCACAATGTAAATGCGGAAGTGTAAAATGTAGAGAACGCAAACTCTCGGCACAACGATTTTTCCCGAGGTATCGGGGAGTTAGCTAACTCCCCCCTAGTCCTCGTTGGAGCCCCTTCTTGTAAAATGCCCCTTCCTTAGGGCAATGCTCCGGTAGCGGGCAACTTCCGTGATAGCCAACGGGACTACCCACAACACGAGTGGGTCTTCGCTTGGCCTCTCTCCGGTGACCTCCGCCGTCTTCACTATGGTAGAGCTTCGGCAAACTGCCAAGGGCCGCTCCTCCCTTGCACAATCACCGGCGGCCACTCCACAAGGCTTTACTGGAGGGTCTCGCTAGACTGCAACGCCTCGGATTTACAACACTTGGTGCGTGCAAGCACCGATAGCAAAGAGGTATGCAAATCTCACTAAACTCTAGACTAAAGCCTAAAGCAAAGAGCTAAGCGGCCTAAACTAGCACTAATCAAAGCATAAGCCTTATTGCTAAATGCCTAATCTTCTCTTAAGCACTTTGGTGGATAGAGCACATGAAATGGTGAACTTCAACACCCACTAACTTCCACAAGCTCAAACACACTTCAAATGGCCGGGTGGAGGGGTATATATAGCCCCAACATGAAGAACTAACCGTTATGTAGCCGTTGGTGCTTTTCTGCAAAAGGACCGACTGTTGCGATGCCCTTTTTGTGTTGCACCACAACTTCCTGATCTCCACCGTGCACATAGCTGTTGTGGGTCTGACAGTGGGTCCACTGAGACCACTGACTGTTGCGATCCTTGATCCAATGTGACGACTGCAACAGTCCATCAAACCAGAGCCGAACTGCTCATGTCTTGACCACCACCGACTGTTGTGGTGGGTCTTCGAGCTAGCACCGCAATAGTCGGTGCTGCTGCTGCTGCCTGCCCAAGTCTTGCACCTGCATTTGTGTTGCACACCGCCGACTATTGCGGTGCTGCACTTCTTCTAGGACCGTAACTTGCTGTGCTTGTATTTGAATTTCCCGCCGAGATCTTCTAGTCACCGACTGTTGCGGTGCTCGCGCACTCATTATTGCCGTGCTTCTACTTCTTCTTGTTTTGTTTCTTTTCTTCGCGGGTTCTTCTCGTGGCTTGTTAATATTGCAAAAGATTGTGATAACTAAATGAGAAACAAAGCACTGAGTGTATCATGGGACCGAGTCAAGATGCTTGAGTTAAGATGCTTGGTATGCTTGAGTTAAGATGCTTGGTTTGGCCCTGGATAAGTCGATATATCATCAAACTTAGAATCTTAGTACAATGAGTCCAATTTATTTGCACTATGATCTATTTGTAGACGGTGCATATAGTACCGAATAATACAAATATTATTAGATGACAACAATCAACTCAACCACACAAACGCACACATCATGACATCAATATCAATCCCATTTGTCTCTCTCACCCAAATTTACAAGAGCACATATTTATTTAATAATAAAAGAACATCTCATTTAAATTCAATAAACATAAATATTTTCACTGAACACGAACACACTCGCATCAATATCAATCACTCTATATGTGATGGAGACACCTAAGCTATATTTTCCCATAATGTTGGGTGTCACTGCAATATTTGATTATACATAGTTTGCTCCTTTCCAACAATATAGTCATGATTAAGAATTCTTTCTATATCTTGAAATCTCATCCCAAATTAATTCTTTTTATGAGGAAATACAAATTTGAACAAAATGACTACGGTTGGAGTCCCACTTACACGAATAGAAGAAATGTAATAACAAGAAGTGTCGCTGACGCTTAGAGACACGGGGCAACCTATAATAAGGATATACATTGTTCAGAAGAGAAAGACAATCTTATAGAATGCACTCCCCCATACAGTGAGATATTTCCCATAAAGATCTATTTAGGATTACAAATAAAATAAACTAATAGTTTATAACCAACTCAAACATATAAATGTGTGCACTGTGATCTTTTTTTTTCTTATCCAACTTTTGCAAGAACACTATCTTACTCAATCGATAATGAATACTTTCATAGAGACAAAATATACAAACCAAACAATTACAAAAAAAACCCACTAAATAATGAGATTTAGTATTAAAAAACTTATATTAGCCAAGGAAGCATAAATATTTATTTAATAATAAAATAACATCTCATTTAAATTCACTAAATATAAATTTTTTGACTGAACACAAACACACACGCATCACTATAAATCTCTCTATATGTGATGGAGACACCTAAGCCATATTTTCCCAGAATGTTTGGTGTCACTGTAATATTTGAGTATACATAGTTTGATCCTTTCCAACAATATAGTCATGATTATGAATTCTTTCTATATCTTGAAATCTCATCCCAAATTGATTCTTTTTATGAGGAAATACAAATTTGAACAAAATGATTGCGGTTGGAGTCCTACTTACACGAATAAAAGAAATGTAATAATAAGAAGTGTTGCTGACACTAAGAGACACAGGGCACCCTATAATAAGGATATACATTGTTCAGGAGAGCAAGGCAATCTTAAAGAATGCATTCCATATAGTGAGATATTTCCCATAAAGATCTATTTAGGATTACAAATAAAATAAATTAATAGTATACAACTAACTCAAACATACAAATGTGCACTATGATCCTTTTTTATCCAACTTTTGCAAGTACACTAACTTACTCAATCGATTAAGAATATTTTCATAAAAACAAAATATACAAACCAAACAGTTATAATAAAGAACCCATTAAATAATGAGATTTAGTATGAAGAAACTTATATTAGCCAAGGAAACTTGTTACATAATACACTGATTGGATGCTAAGATCAAAAGTACTACAACACGGATCATATGCTAAGGTCCCTAAACAATCACTTAGAAAAAAATATCTATAGGGATGACAACAAGGACTGGGACATGAAGGCGGCCATCCTATGATAAAAGCATAATACCTTGCTAGTCTCCCACTATGCCACCAAACATTTGGCATTAGATCACTAAATTTTCCTTTTCAACATAATATTTTATCAAGTAAAAATGAAATACGCAATATATAAATCAGACACTAGATGAAATAATGGTTTATGTAAACATGTTATCTTACTACTACTAATTGGAGGCTCGTTTTGAAGCCTGCATGTTAATACTCACGAGACGTGCTAGAAAAAAATCTAAAATTCTCAACAAACAACATCAGCCGTAGACTCTAATAATTAGAGTCATTAGTTCTATTATGTTTTCTAAAACTTTTCCATTTTTCTGTCAAAAATAGATCACATTCACCCCCTAAATTTATAGCTTAATTACCACATTTGCTATTATATAAAACTAGCATAAAATCACCCCTAATATTCATCAAAATTACCCATATATGCTATTATAAAAATAACTTAAATTAACTCCTATATGTGTATCTAAATTACATATATCCGACGAACTAAGCGTAGCTTAGTTAGTTAGGTTCCTTGTGGTGGAACCTGCCCACCTAACCCTCTACATCTATAGCTAAATTACCCACATCTGCCATTATAAAAATAAAAAAGTAATCCCTAATATTCATCTGAATTATCCACAGATTTCATTATAAAATAACTTAAAATAACTCATATACGTATACCTAAATAACATATATCTGGCAAGCTAAGCATACTTTAGTTGGTTAGGTTCCTTTGTGCTAGAACCTGCCCACCCGATTTCGGGTCCCTAACTCGACACGGGTGTGACATTTTTCTTAATTATTGCAGTATTTAACCGGTGCTATTCTGGTAGTGGTAGCAACATGCCATCGGCAACGAGGCAGTGAGGCACCTATGCTGATTTTGTCATGTATTGGGTGAGTGTGTGAGCTTCTGTGTCTGTACTGGTGTTTCACAAAAGAAATTTCATATATCCGCTAATATTAAATATGACCAACATTTCATTATAAAATAAACCAAATTACACAAATATATGATATAAATTACTCATTAATTGTTAAGATAAAAATATTAACTCAAGGTATGTATGTATAATGTGTGTCAGCATGTAGATCATATACACATGTACGAAGAAAGCAACAAGAGATTTTTCTTTAAACACGTAGCTCAAACTCTAAACTTGCATGCATCTGAATTACAACCAATAATCTACTCCTGTCATTGCTAATATGAAAAATACTAACTTATTAAGATATATATATATATACACACGCATGATGTGTGTCACCAAACCATGTGTATGTATATGGAGGAAATAATGAGAATACAGATTTCCATAGTAATCTCATCTCAAACTGAGGATTTGACTAAACACATTATAGAGATGCGGTGCAAATAAAAATTATCTTACTATTACTAATTGGAGGCTCCTTTTGAAGCCTCCAGATGAAGCCACCTAGGATCCTAGGTGGACACTCTAGAAAAAAAGAGAAATCCTAGAAATTCTCACAAAAAAGCAAAACATCTGGCCATCAATTGGAACACTCAAATCATCATAGCCATTAGATCTATTATATTTTCTAAAAAATTACCCACCTATGCCATTATGAAAATAGCTTAAAGTAACCCCCTAAATCTATATCAAAATTACCCACCTCTGCCATTATATAAAATAAACCAAAGTAACCCCTAATCTTCATATTACCCACTATAAATAATATTAAAATAACCTCATAAATTTGCCAACTAAATTACCCACTACGAATACCTAAAAAATAACTTAAAGTAACCCCTTAACTTTACATCTATATTACCCACATATGTCACTATTAAAAATAACATGAGGTAATCCTACATTGGAATCCAAATCACCTTAATTAAAAATATACACCAATATAAGATTCTAAATCGTGTATTTCACACACTATCGGTATATTATATAGTGATTAAGGTCTATACACGTAATGTGCGTTGTCATTTATAATATATAAGGGAAGTGACGACAATATAGAATTCTACGTTAAAATTATAGTTCAAACTTAGGGTTTATTAAATAAATTCAAGGCATACATGTGATGCAAAGTAAAAATTTAAAGATTATAATTGTGTATGAAAACATTATAGAGTAATTACTAACAAAGATCTATCACAATCGGATGAAAATAAAAAGTATATATCTATATAGATATTGTGTTCGAATATTTAAACAAATGAGAGACAGCTCATAATAGTTTGGTAGAAATATAGCCTTAATATTTTAATAGGAGACTCCGCGTTAGTTCTCACGAGACACACTAGAAAAAAGACAAATCCAAAAAATTCTCACAAAAATCAGAAATGTCAATCATGTAAACTCTAATAACCATAGTCATTGGTCTATTATATTTTCAAAAATGTTACCCACCACTATCATTATAAAAGTATTCTAAAATAAATCCTAAAAATGTATCTAAATTATCGAGCTATGCCATTATAAACAATAATTAAAATTAACCCCTTAATTTTTTATTTAATTTATTTATGCATATCATTGTAAGGATAAGTTAAGATGACATTTAAAATTTGCATCTAAGTTACCCACGTATGTTGTTATTAAAGATAACCTAAATTAATCAACTATATCTTAATCTAATTATCTTCATGTGCATCCTACCGAAAAGTCCAAAAATAAACTGATATATGATTCTAAATTATGATAATTTATCATTGTTAACATAGAAATAAGAAGTTAAGGATATACGCATCATGAGTGTCACCATATAAGGAAAATGAATATTAGTCTTCTATGAAAGTGGTGGTGGATACTTGAAAATGAGACAGGCATATGGCAAGAGCTAGTTAAAGCTAAATATGTGAAATCATCCCTTATCTGTTATGTGACTACCAAAATAGGTGACTCTTGCTCAAAGTGAAAAATGTCTACTTATATGGGAGGAAAAATGACACATATTGTGGTGATAAAACTGCTTTCTGGACAGACCCATGGCTTAATGAAAAAGCCTTGTGTGTCACATACCCCATTCTTTATGAGCTATGTGAAGAAAAAAAGATATCTGTTCAACAGTTTTGGGAGAAGGGAGGATCTCTGAAATTCAGAAGATGGCTACCTAATAACATCAATGATGTATGGGTACTGATTCAAGAAAAAGCTTTGGAAAAAATTGACAACAGTAGGGAAGATAAAATATACTGGAAATGGGGAAAGCAACAATTACTGTGAAATCCTTTTACTGTGAAATCTGTATATGACCATTTAACTGTGAATGATGAGGGGCAGTCTTTTAATAAAATATGGAAAGCCAAAGTACCATGCAAGATTAAGATTTTTTTGTGGCTAATAGAGAAAAATGCTATACTGACAAAGGATAACATGGTTAAAAGGAAATGACTTGGGGACTCAACTTGTCGTTTTTGTGATGCTCTTGAGACTAGAGATCACTTGTTCTTTCAATGTCCTGTTGCTAGGGTTATTTGGAGCATAGTAGCAATTTCAATTGGAGCTCAGAATATTCCTTCCAATATGAAACAATACTGGGTGTGGGTGTCAAAATGGCTCCCAGATGGTAAAAGTTCTCATACTCTTGGCATTGCTGCAATAACTTGGGCGATTTGGAAGGCAAGAAACAGGGCATGCTTTGATAAGAAAATATTAAATACCCGGCAGAGATCATTTGCCATGCTTGTGCTCTAATGTTCTTTTGGATAGGGCTCTTTAGGGAGGAAGTGCGTGATCAGGTGAATGAAGGAATCCAGGCATTGCTAGCTTTAGCTTGCCAGATCTTGACTACACAGCAGAGACCTACCCCAAGGCTGATGCTTTTGGAGGATGCCGCTGGAGAGGAAGAAGGTGAAGATTGAAGGAGATGAAGTGCAGGCCGATTTACAAGTGGCTGTGCAGAGTGAAAGCTATGTCTGTAACTAAATTGTTAAGTGTCGAGGTTTAGACTTTTTTGCTGTGCGCTTCGTCGCGATTGTTAGACTAACACCCGGTGGCATGTTGTCAGCTTCCCTTGCTACTCCCACTTTGCTGCTGAACTGTACCTTGAACTCTGGTATTTCCGTTCAATGAATGGAAATGGGGTGATGCCTCGTTTCAAAAAAATGAGTGTCACCATATAGACCATTTATACATGTACTAGCAACCTTTCCCATGCGTTGCTACTGATGAAGACTGTAATATCATTTTTCTAAGCAAGTTAAAGTAATTAACTTGCTTTTCCTAATCTGATTGTGGTATACAATGGACTACTCCTAATCCAATCAAGGGACAAGATGAAGCATGTCTAATCCAATCGTGAGACGTATATGACAGACCACCGAAACGTTCCTTCCTTTAGAAATATGTAAAGATATATATAGATAGAGATAGAGAGGTAGGAGGTAAATATTGATGGGTTCAGTTAGGACTCTAATCCAATTAGAAAACCGATGTCGACAGTAAGAACTGTGGTTATAGTTCATCTCAACAGGTGGGATCCACCTGTCAGGACGAACAAAAAAAAAGAAGAAGCAATCCTCTCTTTAGAAATAGATAAAGATATGTGAGAAAGTAATGAAAAATATTGTTTTTATGTTAAATATAATGTATGGAGGTGCGATCCAAAATGTAAGAAGTGTGAATGTGAATGAAAAAGTGTATAGAGTAATTACTAATTAAAAATCAATCAGAAATAGAAAAAGATAAGTACACATCTATATGAGCATTATGTTGAAGTATTAACAAAAATGAAAGAGTCGTATGTAAACAATTTTGATTATTAGGTAGGAGTTTAATTTTTGAATAAATTTAAATGCAATAGCTTTTAAATATATTAGCTCGTGCGGGAGCACGGGTTAGTGGACTAGTTTAACGAATAGGAGAATGCAAGATAAATAATTTTGATTATTAACTATAAGCTTCAATTTTCTCATATATTTTTTAATATTCATGTTTTCTACAAATTAATTGGTCGTGTGGGAGCACGAGTTGACACAGAGAACAAATAATGCAATGTATTTGTTAATCTGTTTGTGAGAAAGCGTGAGAAAGAACCTTGAAACTTATCTGAAAAAAAGTCGAACGGTTTTGTTTTGGAGTCCACCTTACTACGAGATCATACGTCTCGAATAACTTCTGTTTGAGTGTTCTTAGATTAGTTTGTGTTCAAGCTCGGAACAAGTCCACAATGAAGAAGAGAGCTAGAAACCCAAGTTGACGAATGTTTTGTATAGAAAATATTTACACGAAACAGAAAGTGGAAACTAATCGATGCGAGAGGATAGTTGCAAAAGGAATCAACCCGAGACACAAAAGGGATCGCCCGGCGGTACGCAGTGGCAGGTGGCAACAGGCACCCCCAAAAGCGTCAGTAGGAGATGTCGACGAGCGCGATCATGGCCTGCGCGACGATATCCCCCTGCGCCCCCTGCTGCACACCGCGGAGCGACGCGTACTGCTGGCTCCTCGGCGGCGCCGGCAGCAGCTGCACGGCGCGGCGCGCCCCGATCGCGTAGCGCCGCAGCTCGGCGTGGTAGAAGCAGGACGCCACGGCCCGGAGCGCGGCGCACGCCCGCGGCAGGTGGCGCGCGAGCGGCAGCGCGAGGTTGAACGGCCAAAGCAGGAACGCGAACTGGAACGCCTGCAGGAACCCGCCCGCTACGGCCGGCGCGGCGAGGAGCGCCACGTGAACCGGCATCGGTCGCGGCCGGCCGGCGCCTTCTCCTGAGCTCTATGATCGACCGCGCCACCGCTAGCTGCTGCTACCTGTGCAGATCGTGTCTCCGCGCGCGGAATTGGGCTGTGTCTCTCTATCCCTGTGTGTTCGCCATGGCTATATGCCCGACGAGCGCGATGCGTTGGTGGTTAGCGAAGACCTGATCAGCCATGGACGGAGGGATAAGATACCTTGCTTGCTCGCGGACAATGGCGAAGGGGGATTTATATAATTGGAACCCGCCCGGCCTCTATTGATAATTGTCTGGAGTCGCTGGTTTAACACATTGTTGCATCGTGATCCGATCCGCCAACACCTCTTGCGGACCGATGTGTGTCGTTCATTTGCCTACGTTTGTTTGTGTCGGGAGATTCTAAGCGAGGGACCAAAGGACACGTCGTCGTTTTCTCTAGGGGGAAAAGGAGGATTTTATTCCTTTGTTTTGGACCTACCGTCTACCGATTCGATTATTATTCTACGGGAAAACTAGAGTGTGGAAGTAGAGGCATTTGCTTGGTGATGGTTGTAGCCTTGTAGGCACGTCCTTGTTTCGGTCATAAACTACTGCGGCCAGTCTTGCAGCAACCAACTTCAGATGCATACCGCGTGTGATCGACATGCATCAGTACCCAATGGTGTCAGGTAACCTGGTAACGAATGTGTGGCATTGAAATAACCACTCTAAAAGTTGGCCAATTCACCAGCAGAAGCAAAAGCCAAGAAAATTTGATCTGAAATGCCCCGCGCCCTTGAATGAAATCCGGAAAAGTCCAAACCGGATGATTGGCTCACGCATCTGTGTCCACACTGACTTGCTGCAATCAACCTGTCGGTTCCTGTGGTGACGCGTCCGTCAGTCAGGCCCGGCTATTTCTGTTTTTTCAAAAGTTACAAAAAGTTTTTACACCGATAACCGTGTCCCTTCTCAGAGGACATGTTTTTTTAGAGTCAAAACGTTTCACCACTTTTCACCGATTCACCGGATTTAATCACCACCTTACTATGCAAGGAGAGAAACGAACGTTCCATTTCTGCAGACGGGAACACAGTCCTTTTCGAAAACGGATAAACCACTGGTGCGTAGTATGCGCCTGTAGCTCACACATTGGGTTAGACTGTGGGGCCAGTCCGCCAGCGCAGCAACATTCACATGGATCCCGTCCAGACAGCTGGAATTGCTAGGTCCGTGAGTCGTGACAGGTGCATGCGGCTGGGGCTGCTTGCTTCCCGGTCACACCTCGCCACGCTACAGTGCCGTGGCGGGTGTGGCGCTTTGAAGGACGCCACAAGCCTGTGGCGTGGTTTCCCACGGCTGGGAACCAAGCAGCCCCTCACACGTCAGGAGCTCGATCCATCAGATAGAGATATTTGCAAGAGAATTTAACCCCACAGAGAAGTTGGCATCACCACCTCAACGAGTTAAATAAATCATAGGGGCGGCACATGGTCGTTTCTCCACAATTTTCTTGCCTGGTCCCGTCGATGGAGATGGATGGGTGTTCGGCCTTTCCCGGTTCCAGGAGCCGCTTTTTGCAGGATCGGCCGCTGGCCTTTCGGAGATACTTGACCGGGTTTCGGCTATCGGCAGTACGATCTCGATCTCGATTGCTGAGTGTGTGAGGAGATCCATGCATGATATCTGATCTGGATCAGGTTGTGGCGTGCAAGCTTTTGGGTTTTCCGGTCACGCGACCAGAACAATATATAAGACAGAGAATTATGTGATTGGATAGACCGATAGAGCTCCAGGGTATGGTACGGCAGAGGGTGACGGGAGTCGGGAGCACGAGAATGGCGGTGGCTATTACTTCAGTCAGGAGGGTGGATCGTGCGTGCTCGTGCGCCGCACGCATGCGAGAGCGCGTGATCAGGCCTGAAGCTGAGGTATATGCATGGTTGCAGTCCCGAAGGAACAAATTGTGTACACGTATCGTTTGGACGAACGCAGCACACACTAGAGATTAGAGAACGGGACGGGAATGTTGCTGCCTCCGCTGATCGATCGGCGACAACGACAGCGTCGATCACGGCCGCATATTGTTGGCATCACGTTCACGTACAAGCAAAGCTTGCAGTAGGTAGTAGCAACGGCTATTCTTTTTTTTTTTTTGAGAGGCGTAGCAAGGGCTATTCGGCTATGCTTCTCGCCTTCTCGGGGGTGGTTCTGCAACAGGGATGTTGCATGCATGCCGTCAAAAGCGCACCACGGGAGGGTTCATGGCGGTTCAACTGGAAACGTGTCATGACGACGAGTCCGACCGAGAGGACAAGCGGCCCACGGGGCCAGAATTTACCTACCGGGCCTTGCGGAGCCCGATGGACCCACCTGACGGGCCCAGATAACGTGACAGTAAAGCCTCACTGAGGTCTGCATTCAGGCTGTCCGCAGTGGATACGCGGAGCCGTCCGGAAGCCGATACTGCAGTAGCAAAACTGCTGCAGCGGGTACTGGAAACCGATACGGGACGATCCCGGACGAGCGCTCGAACTGAATATGCCAACCGCCGCAGCCTCGCGCCGCCGCCCTACCACGCTTCCATGGCCGTTGGCCGCCCGCCCCCGCTCGGCCTGCTCCACTCCGCTCCGGCCGCCGAATCCGCGAGGTCCGCCGCCCCCGCGACATTCGCGCCGCCGCCCAG
>CM014276.1:62280654-62308746 GCA_004135705.1 Alloteropsis semialata
AGGGGCAGTAAGAATCCAGTTCAGTTTTGACAATTCAAGTTTTCACCTGGACTGACAAAGGAAAGAAAAAGAAAAATCAAACTTTCTATTTGACAATCTGGCCGTGGCCGGGGATCTCCAGTTCCTGCAACATGCCTTGTGTTGCTTGATAGTGTGTTGGTTTCAGATACTCAGATGCCCTGGGCCTCGATCGCCTTGGCGACGAGCCGATCAACATGAGGAACCTGAGGAATCAGTCGAATCGTCGAGGGATGAATGGATCGCCCGGCAGCAAAACGCCGTAGTGATCGGCAGCCACCCATGCATTAGTAGATGTCGTCGAAGGCGAGCATGGCGTGCGCGACGGCGTCCTCCCGCGTCCTCACCACAACGCCGCGGGCCGAGGAGTCGTCGTCTTCCCCCTGCTGCCTCCGCGCCTGCAGCAGCTGCACGCCGCGCCTGGCGCCGCTGACGTAGCCGCGCAGGCCGGTGGCGTAGAAGGACGCGATCCCCCGGAGCGTGATGCAGGCCCGGGGCAGGTCCCGCGCCAGCGGCAGCGCGGCGTTCAACGGCCAGAGCAGGAACGCGAGCTGGAACGCCTGCAGGAACCCGCCCGCCACGGCCGGCACGGCCAGGAGCAGCATGTGGACCGCCATGGGCGCGATCTCTGCGACCTGCGAGCTCTGTACAGAAGCACCACCACTACTGCATGCGCCTGCATGTAGGCTTACACGGAGCAGAGAGCACCTATCTATCCAGCCTTGCCTGCGATGAGCCGATGACCATGTGCAGTTTGTGCACGATGGTGAGCACGCGGCATCAGTTGGCTAACAAAGACCCGATCTAACTGCCATGGACGGAGGAGGTTCTTTGCTTGCTTCCCCAGGATGCCGATGAGGTGGTTTTATAATCGCAATCGGTCTCTGTTAACTGTATAGAGTCGCTGGCTTTGACAAACTCTTCTACTCCGTTAACCCTCGTGGCTACTGCTGCATGCTCAGGCATGCATGTAGTCCTGGTCCAAGCAAACTCTGTGAGAAACGAGTATACTCTTGGTGTTCCGTTTCTAATCAGTCGGACAGTAGATGGGATCCAAGTCTTTACCAAATACCAACAATGGATAAGGCCGCAGCTCGATGCGTGATTAGATCATGGGGCCCAGCATTATAAAATCTGGGGTTCATGCGTTTGCCTTTCTTCACAAATTTTGTTGGTGTCTAGATCTAAGCAACACTATAAAGTTGGTATTCTCTAGGAGTATCAAATTATAAGCAAGAGCAGGGGTCGGTAATAATGTAGTAATGCGGGTAGGTGTTACTTGTTAGTATCTTAGCCCCCACAAACCATGTGTCGGAACATGGATGAAGTTACGAACAAGGTCGCGTCCCGCCGTGTGCTATCATCATATATTCATATGGATGCAAGGTCGCGTCCCGCCGTCTCTCTGGCCCCCCTACGTGTTGGCCTTTCCCGGTCCGAGGAGCCGCTCCTCGCCTGCTCCTGGAGGTCATCTACGTTGATTATTATTTCTGATGAGAAAATTCGCTCAAACAGATTTCTGAGAAAATTCGCTTGTATTTACCAAACACGTACAGTTACAGAAATGTCCCAGCTCGTTCGATGCTAGCCAAAATTGGACTATACCAAGAACACAAGAAACCAAGCCAACGGATGACACAGACACAGCACAATGGGGGGAGAACTTCCTAATTTAGCGCGCTAAAGCTAGCAGAGGGCAATTGGCAATAAATCCCACAGCGACGGCAGCGCCGCCGCGCCTTCGCGCACTACGCCTGGGTGGCCGCCCGCCGGCGACGACGCTCAAAAGTCGGAGATGCTGAGCATGGCGTTCCGGACGTACTCGTCGACGCCTCCCCTGCTCCCGCTGTGCCTCCAGACGGCGCCGCGCGCCAGGGCATCGTGCAGCCACGCGGCGTGCGAGGCGAGGACGCCGAACAGGACGGCGCATGCCTCCGGCAGGTGGCGCGCGAGCGGCAGCCGGAGGTCGTGCGGCGCCGAGAGGTTGAACACCTGCATCAGCCCCCTCGCCGCCACGAACGCCAGCAGGGGGAGCCCCATCGTAGCCAACTGCTATCCCGCCGGCGCCGGACACCTGTGCTGTGATCTCCTCTTTTGGCGACAGCACGTCAGCAGCGACGGAGAATGCGGCCCGCGCTAGCTTCTTCAAATCTTCCGACCCGGCCTATCAGAGGAGCTCGATCGTGTGAAGAATGCTCAGATGGCTGCGTGTCCTCGCGGGTTAAGTACGCAAAGGACGGCAACGTCGCTGCCTCGCTGGTGTTGGTTTGCCGGTGGGGGAGGGAGGGGGTTGCGGCCTTCCCCAGTTGCGAGCGGGAGCGAGCCAACGGCTTGACTAGTTGCGGTTTCGGCGAGGGGCGGGGTTTTTCACCGGATTTGGATAAGGGGCGACTAACTTTTCTGACGTGTCATTTGGCGTGTACCATAGGGAGCTGTCTAGAGCTTCAAGGGATGTGCAACAGTGGAGTGAGAGAATATACCAGTGCATAGCCCTGCTTACACGTTATCCGTAAAATTAAACATATCTACTAACAATATGGTTAATTACTAGCTATAGGAGTAGCCTACGTGTATACCACAAATGCACAATAGATAAGCGAAGTCTTCAAACTTAATATTGGTTGACGCGTAATAGTAGGGTGTTATAAAAGTCACTACACCTTTTTGCATTTTGTTAGTACTCCATCTATTTTTCTTTTGATAGTCTCATTTACAAAACTGAAAATTTTCTTTTTTATAGTCCAATTTGAGTTGTAGTCTCAAATTTGACATAAATTGTTGTTTTGGATCCCGTGCAAAATAACCCCTCTAGAAAAATAATTAGTAGATGCATAAGTAAAAAATCAATACCCCTCCAGAATAATCACAAATAGTTAAGTATTTTTTTCTCTCCCCTCTGTGTATATCTTCACAAATCATGTATTATTTTTTTAAAGCCTAGTACAGACGCAGATGATTATACACATACGTATACTCATTTCTATGAAAAAAACGCATGTAAATTCTATCACTATGATAGACCTCCGAAAGTGTATACTAGACATTGCATGTCAGCATATGGTTGTTATGCTGTCCAGGCCGCCGTGAAGCCCCTTATTAGTTAATTAAAAGTAAATCGACACGGAGCTACTTTATATACAAGCCTACAACTATTGTCTAGTACTACAGTCAGCTTATTTTCGCTACATCTGTGTCTCTGCAGTGTAATCGAAAGGGCAAAAACGGACACGGCCCGTGGACCGGGAAGCCGTTCCGGTAATATTTTTTTGTGTGAGGCTTA
Source organism: Alloteropsis semialata (assembly GCA_004135705.1). NCBI lineage: Eukaryota > Viridiplantae > Streptophyta > Magnoliopsida > Poales > Poaceae > Alloteropsis > Alloteropsis semialata. Next base: position 62,283,953 of record CM014276.1, read on the forward strand.
TTTTTTGGTGGCGGTGGGCCTTGAATGTGTCCTGGTCAGCTGTGTCGCCGACCCATCACTGGCGTACGGCTTACCTTATTCATCCACTGGCGCTGCTACCACCCCTCAAAAAAAAAAAAAAAAAAACTTGCGCTGCTACCGGCCGCCGTTCCATTTTTGCAGATGGCAACGACGTCATTGTCAGCAATATAATGGATATGGTAGCAGCTGAGACGAGGCGATGGATTAGATCACGGGGCCAGCGGCGTCGTTAAAAGAGTGAGAGATCACGGCCCCAGCACATAAAACAAACCTCAAGACCTTTGTTCTCTCTTGTCCATCACAAAATGTAGTCGTTGGAGCACATATCTAAGCATCATTGTGCATATATAGATCGCTTGCTTACGGCAAGGATGAACACAGACAGGTTCGAGTCAGATCGACAGCTGCTCTAGGTTCATCCATCAGTCGAGCTCGACCGGAGGATAAGAAAGATATTTACATTACATTTCGGACAGACAAGTTGGTTGCTGGTGGCGAGGCATCGTCAGCCATCAACATGCATGCACGGCAAGGTAGCAGTGTCGCCCTCGCATTCTTCGAGCAATCATACGGCACACATGGTCGTTTCCCTGCGTATTCTGCCCCCTGGCGATCGAGGCGGATGTGCTGGCCTTTCTCGGCGTGAGGAGCCGCTCTGCATTTCGCGCTGCCCTTTCGTACATCTTTTCCTTGACTGATTCAGTAGTAGCACGATCTGTTCATCAGTGTGTATACGAGGGTCCAATTTGCCGAGCGCTGAAACGTGAAATGCTTTGTACTTCTATGTATAACTTTTAGAGTACAAAGTGTGCTACTTTCCTCAAGAAAACATGTGTTGTACGTCTTTGTTTATACGATGCGCTTCTGTCTCCTAATATATGCACGGAAAAGCTCTTGGCTGTTGACTTTTTAACAAAGAAAAACCTTTGTGTGAACCGTTGAGAGGTCAAAGGTACGGCTGGCAATGGCGAATAATGTTGAGTTTTTTTTTCATTTTCCCGTCGGTGACAGCACGCTAGACCGTATAATATGTTCAATGTTAGGAAACAAAAAGGAAATGGATCTCACGCGCAAGCATTTTATACGACCACATCCGTCGTGCATGCAGACAATAGCAGAGATACATACAAGAGATTCGATGTACTATGTTCTTTGTAAAACGATGAATAGATAAGTATCTACGATTAGCCCTGTTGCTGGTTATCCATAATTCATACCCAAATTCACATCCACCTCAAATAGTAGGGAGGGTATGAACAAAAAATAGCTTATCCATTAGAGATGAAGAAGACAGGATATGAGAAAAAAACTATTTATCCATTAGATATGTATAGCCTCTAGTATAAAAGGAATTATCTATTAGATATGAATGAAAATGAGGAGTGGGAATTGAATAATATATATTTGAATTTAGATATGAACGAGACGGATTTTACCGTATCCTCCCCGTGGCAGCCCTATCTACGTCCCAGTTGTGCGTCGGCAAGAGAATGGTCCGGTGAGGAATACCGGGAGCAAAGAATCGTGACTTTTCCTTGCAGCCGGCACCGCGACCATGATTACTACGTTAAATGTTGCGCGGGCCGCGATCGATTCAGAGAGAAGAGGGAGGCTCCGTTGTCATGCCGATATTCGTGGTGCCGTCTCCTTCAGTCTCGCTAGACAGTCAGAAACCATGATCCCTACGCTACAAATGTTGTCTCGAGAGGACGGGGATGTGCTCGCTCTAGAAAAACAAAGGACCCTGACGTGTGACGTACTACGGTACTAGCTAGCCGAAGAAGCATGCAGTAGAGTGCTGCGTTTCGCAACGTTGCCACCAGTGAATCTACGACAAATCGAGGATCTCCGCCCGTCTGGCCAGCGGTGGACTGGAAAAAAGAAACTTCCACCCCTAATCACACACTCTTTGTTGAGTGACCGGCACGTCACGTAATTACCCTGGACCAAATTACCGGACGGGCCCAGGAGGGCCCGCTGGGCCAATCTGTCGGGCCTTAAAGAAAGAAGGGAGGGCCCGCGCAGCCGCGCTAACTAGCAACACAGCTGACGCTTTGCTGCTGCGGTGGAGTCGTCTTTGTTGTTTGGCGTTTGGTTGGGTTCCTAATTTTAAGCCTTGTTTAGTTAGTTGGTTGAATAGGGTTAAATTTTTTTAAAAATGTATTAAAAAATATGTCGCAAGAAAGAGACACGTTTTTTCTATACTTTACTTTTTGGTTGAATTGCAGATAGTTAACCAAGCGCCGGTACGTACGGCAAACTAGGAATCAATGCAACCAAAACCGTGAATTGCCGTTCAAAAGAAAAATCGTGTGTCGGCCTCCAATGGACAAGACAGTGGTGGGCACTGTCATGCAGTGCAATTCGATCGTACAGTATACGCTCGGTTGGTGACGATTTTATATCTCAACGCCCGCAAAACAATTCTTAGGCCTTGTTTAGTTTGGAAAGAAAGTTTGAGAAATTTACTATAGCAATTCTAAATCAAAGATTAGAAGGATTAAACATGATCTAATTATAAAACTAAATACACAGATGGATGGAAAATCGCGAGACGAATCTATTAAACCTAATTAATCTGTCATTAGAGATGGTTTACTGTAGCACGACGTTGTCTAATTATGGCCAAATTAGGCTCATTAGATTCGTCTCGCAAAGTTACCGAGAGGTTATGGAATGAGTTTTGTCGTTAACACACGTTTAATACTCCATATGCATGTAAGTTTCACTTTGATGAATAGTAAAGTTTGAAAAGTGTAAGTTTTCAAAACAGGGCCTTAATTTTGTTCTTTTCTCCTTAAATTGAGCAGGTACGGCATTCATGCCGCTTCTGCAAACCTGTTCTTTTTCTCCTCGGTTAATCGGCATTTCGTTCTTGTAAAATTAAAGGGAAACCAACCGCAGTAATTCTGATATGGACCGACGTGTAGCTCATGAAGAGCTAGGAGATACCGTGTTCACATGCATATGGAGTACTAAATACAGTCTATTTGTAAAAACCTCTTCACGAATGTGCAATGAGCGTAACCTCTTCACGAATTTTGCAAAAAGAAATCTTTCTTGCATGGAGTACTAAATGAAGTCTATTTGCAAAACCTCTTCACGAATGAGCGTAACTTTTCGAGACGAATCTAATGAGCCTAATTAATCCATGATTTGCTACAGTAATGCTACGGTAATTATCCTCTAATCGTGCGGTCAAAGGCCTCATTAGATTCGTCTTGCGAATTTACCAGGAGTTGTGGAGATAGTTTTGTAAACTGACTTTATTTAATACCTCTAATTAGTGGTCAAACGAGGGTGAAAAAAATTTCACCCTCCATCTAATCTATTGCTGGAAGCTCGATGCTTATTAAAATTGCTTTGTAATTACAAACCAGGGTTTTTACAACACAGAGCTTGTTTAGTCTTGAGATGCTAGCTAGCTAAGCACCCAAAAGCACGGCAAGAAAGAACATCAAGGGGAAACAGATAAACGGAAGCAGCAGATCCTAGCTACCTGCTGGTGCCCACCGATTGGGGACGAGCGCCGCACGCCGGCCTACACAGCGCTTCGCCGGCACGGCGGCTCGCGGCGGCCTGCTTGGCCCTGGTTGTTGTCTGGCCGCTCAATCGGCGCGGCTCAGTCCGAGAGCGTGAGCAGCGCGTGGCGGAAGTAGTCGTCGAGGACACTCCCGCTCCCGTCCCGGCGGCGGCTTCGGACGGTGGCGCGCAGGCGGGCGGCGTGCGAGACGAGCGCGCCGTAGAAGGCGGCGCAGGCCTCGGGCAGGTGGCGCGCCAGCGGCATCCACAGGTTAAGCGGCCACAGCAGCGGCGCCGACACCTGGAACACCTGCAGGAAACCCCTCGCCGCCACGAACCCCAGCAGGTGGATCCCCATCGACCAAATTCGAACCCAAGCCCGCCGGCGCACGCGCACCTGTCTGCCTCGAAGAAGATCTTTTTGAGGATAACCTCGAAGAAGATTCTTGGCCGCTCACGCAAGCTTCTTCCTGTCTCAGCTCCGCTCAGCTCGGCTAAGAAGAAAGAAATGGCGCTTGTCCTCTCACGGATTAAGTAAAGGAAAGGGCAACAACGCCGCCGCTCGATGGCGTCAGTGTCAATTGCCGGTGGCGCCGGGTGGGAGGGAGGCGGGTGCGGCCTTCCCCAGTTGCGAGCGCGGACGGCCGGCCAGTTGTTGGGCTGGGTGGGCGATGACTGGACGACGGCGCGGGATCTTTCACGAGACAGGCTACGTGCAGCGGTGCTTTCTAAATACCACCTCTAAAAGCAACATTGGAAGGAGCTCTTAGAAATTCCATCCTCTAAAAAAGATTGCCCTGCAATGATACCTTCTAAATTTCACCCTCCAAAAAAATATGGTAGAGGAGGATGGAAGACCCTGGATATATAGGGGAACATCCTGGTGATCTCTATTTTAGAGGGTACTTTAGAGATTACCGTTGTATGATTTTTTCTGACAATAACCTTTAAATTTAGAGGTCCAGGAGGTTTTAAGGAAACCGTTGCACGTAACCGCATGTCATTAGCGGAAGGTAATAGTGACGTGGCCCACTGAGCCCCGTTCTGGCACGCCGTTCTAACCGGTGGGGCCGGACACTGGAGTAAAGATATGCATGCGGTCACGGCTTCCGTCGGGGAGCGAGAGGGCGTCTTCCTGGTGGTGGGCCTGCAATGTTAGAAAAACAAGAAAAAGACCGTTCAAGTTCATATATAATCATACGAGTATATGACCGGGCCAGTTGTGCCTGCGGCCTGGTACGGGACTACGGGTACGGGCATGGGCACGGGCACGAGCAGCTGTTCCCTGATTCGAAAGCGAAATGCATTGGTAGTACTAAATTTTCAAAGAGTGGACTTCAGTTAGCCCGTTCGGCTGGCTGGTGCTGATTCTGGCTGGTGGCTGGTGCTGATTTTCTGTGAGAGAAAAGTACTGCTGGCTGGCTGGTGGCTGGTGGCTGGTGCTGATTTTATGTGAGACTGAAGTACTGCTGGCTGGTTCTGAACCAGCCAGCCGGGCAGGGGTGGACCCAAGCCTATATCTGAGAGAGGGGACACATAAAAAGAAACTAATTTTTAAAGTCTTAACCATAGTGAAAATTTATTGATCTCCATTACTCGAAAAAAATGAGTGAGAGCATGTGCCCTCACTAGCCATAACGTGGGTCTGCCCCTGTTCCAGGGCTAGTATTTTTAGGTATATTATAAGATTTTAGGACAAACTCTCCCTTCGACAGCTCCAGCCTGTTCGGTTGGCTGGTGGCTGGTGCTGATTTGTTGTGAGAAAAGTACTGCTGGCTGGCTGGTGGCTAGTGGCTGGTGCTGATTTGTTGTGAGACTGAAGTACTGCTGGCTGGTGGCTGATAAGCCAAGCGAATGTTGACAAACTTTCAGTTGGCAACGTGCGCTCATTCATCTTAACCCCCAGCTCTCTCCATCCTACAGGAGCATATTTTAGTTTTGTCTTTTAAATATATCTTAAGCTCGACCAAATTTACGATAAAAATATCAACATTTATAACATCAAATAGATATGACATAAAATATTTTATAATAATAAAATTTTTAGTTATTAAAAGTATTATTTTATATAAACTTAGCCAACTATAAAATAACACTTTGATTTATAACAAAACCAAGAGGTTGTTTGGATCCGTGCAAAAAAAAAAACAGGTTGTGAGAAAAACTCCTTTTTAAGCCAACTGCGAGTAAAACTTTGTTTGAGAATGCTAACTACTCTGTAACTTGCATGCAGCGAAAACTAGTTTTCCACAAACCGGTATTTTGAGTTTTCCACGCACTGATCTTGTCAGTCGAATCTAGATCTTGCGGCTGGTGGAAGCTGGCACCACGCTAGCCCCGGCTATAAGCCCCGTAGCACTAGATATGTTCTAGGGCCCTTTCTATCTGGGCTCAGTGACACTGTGGATTCCCAACCGCGATTTTTTTTATTTTAATTTTTATTTTTTACGATTTTGCAAAAACAGTGTCCGGACGACATATTTTGCAAATCCGTCACCCAACCGCCAATTAAAACGGCAGTCACCATATGATACGGCGGCAAAGGGCAAAACCGCCGTATCAAACGGCGGATAGAAAAACCGTCGAATGAAACGGCGGTAAGCTACGCGGCACTGTAGCGATACCGCCGTTTCATTCGGCGGTACCTTCATCCTCTGTAAAAAAAAATCATAACTTTTTCATATAAACTTCAATGGAGCTAAAATTTATACGAAAATTGTAGATCTCGACGAGATCTACAACTTTATCGTTCAAACTTTTTTTATTTGAAATCATCTTCATATTCAAATAATCCACGCAATGCTCTCGATTATTTGAGCACCAAACTAATTCGCAATAAAAAAAGTTTGAACAACAAAGTTGTAGATCTCATCGAGCTCTACAATTTTTGTATGAGGCTTATCTCCAACTAAATTCATATGAAAAGTTATAATTTTTTGAAGATGTGCTATCCAGAGAAGGAAAATTTTTCTGGTTCATTAGATCTGAGCATTGCGTGGATTATTTGAACATGAAAATGATTTCAAATAAAAAAAGTTTGAACTATAAAGTTGTAGATCTTGTCGAGATCTACAATTTTCGTATAGCTTCATTCAAGTTCATATGAAAAAGTTATGATTTTTTTGACAGGGGAGGGATGTACCGGCGAACAAAACGGCGGTAAATTGCTACAATGACGTGTGGTACTGTAGCTTGCCGTCATTTCATTCGGCAGTTTTTCTATCCGCCATTTGATACGGCGGTACTGTAGCTTACCGCCGTTTCAATCGGCGGTTGGGTGACAGATTTGTAAAATCTGTCATTCGGACACCGTTTTTGCTAAATCATAAAAAAGAAAAATTAAAAATAAAAAAGCGTCCCCAAACGCCATACATACCATGGGCTTCAGATGGGCTAGTCTAAATTTGTGGGGGCGCACAGTACTGGTCTTTTCATCTAGACAAGTACAGCCCAACAGTCCAAGATATTTGTGTCCACGGACCACGGGCATGAGCGGTCCAGTAGAATTCGACAGTACACAAACACAGGTTATCATGTACTCCGACGCTGCAACTGAAATCTGAAAACCAGTGACCACATTGTGGGCGGGTAAAACACTTCCGCAATTTTTCCTGGCAACTAACGCCCTGTTTGGTATTGGTCATTTCTGGCTCTAGAAATCGATAGATCTAGAGCCGTGGGTTGATCGAGAGTCTTTTGTTAAGTCACCTTGATCTTCTTTTATATTTAAATTAAAAATTTAAGATATTTTATTTTACTAAACAAACATCATATTCTGCATAGAGCTAGAAGTTATAGCTCTACCAAACAGACCCTAAACTAGGTAAAAAAAAACCCTCAGGGGCAAGTTTCAAAGAAAGGTTGTCAATTTCAGCTATCAAATGAATGCAGCTTGGAACCGCAAATTTATCTAAACTTTGGCCTGTTGAGTTGCAATCAGCCAAGCTTGTGGGTTTACAGCCTTCGTGCACATATGTTATGTTGCTTGTGGTGCTGGGACAGCAATAACTTCAGATTACATAGATTTGGACAAAATTTTCTCGTTTTTTCAGATTGATTCTAGAGCGAGCAGTTCTTAAACGTTTTCTTACGCAAAAGTGATCTTTAAACTAACATTAAAAAAATACTTTCGCAACAGAACAAATCAAGGAGCTTGCGAATACATGAAAATACTTTCGCAAAAAAAAAAGAATACATGAAAATAAACTGCAAGACAGAATATGGGACTGGAGCTCACTATTCTTACCACTTGATAGGCATGCTGCCTTTCGAGCACATGTTGGAGAAGGATTAGTTTCAAAGCTGAAAGAAATGGTCCACTCACCATTCAGTTACCCAAGCTAAACCATACACAAGAATATCACAATACCTGGTAGTAATAGAATTTTGAACCAGATCAACACACTGCTTTAGTAACTTGACTACTATAAAGTATAAAGCCTAATGAACTTTCACAAAACAGACTGGAGCTAAAAGTTGCTAGTGGTAGCAACAGACCAGAACATGCGGCCTGGCAGAAATCCTAAATATGTTACACCATCCGTGGATCAAGACAATACCAACCAGATCTTGGTCCTATTACCTTCTACACTAGAGTTCATCATACTTCAAATTATCTGGTCTACATCTGTTCAGCAAGAACCTGTAGACAAGCTGCTATACCAGATGTTGTTCTGTTTGCTCGAATTATCCACTTGACATTGGACCCAAAGAGGCAACTAGGAGTTGCTGGTAAGATCACTGTCATTGTCGTTGTCGCCAGTTGTGTCCGCTTCCTTCACCTCTTGAATCATCTTAAGTACTTGCCAAGCGGCGGGCCGACTTTCTGGGGAGGACCGAACGCAAGCAGCGGCTATGTCGACGATCATTGAGATTCGGTCACTGTCCACTCCTCCATCCTCTCTTGCTGACTGGACGTAGGTTTGAAGATTACTTGCAACCAAGACTGAGTGCTGGAGTGGTGGCTTTCCGCTAAGGAGCTCAAGCAGGAGGACACCAAAAGCATATATGTCTGATTTTGGAGTTAGCATTCTGTTGGACTTCATGTTTTCTGGTGCTCTGTAAGCAGCATCGTCTTTGATCTCTGCTGATTCCAGTAGGAACGACAAACAATTGTCTGTAAGGCAAGCCTCAAAGTCCGAACCAAGCAGAACATTAGAAGATTTGATGTTTCCATGGACAAGTCGAGATGCTTGATGAATGTATGCAAGGCCCTGAGCAACATCTTCTGCTATCTTCAGGCATGATGTCCAGTGAAGTGGTTTTGCCCGTGATGATCTTGAACCTGCAGTTCACAAAAGTTAACATAACTCTTAAGCACAATTGGTGAAACATCTCATCATACAATTTATGGTCTGGATACAAAAATGTATTGATACATTCTAACTTGTGATGATTTTTGTTTAGCTGAGTGTAAATAGGACCATGCGTTACTAATCGATGCTCATAGACAAATCAACATAGGAAATGCATAAAACCTTCTATTAATACAATGTTCACCACATCTGCACATTCCAAAGCACCAATATCATGCCACATCTCAATATGTGCTACCCACTAATTATTTATTCACCATAGGTAAAAGAAAATGCAAAGGAGAAGTCATGAACCGTTAATTCCAACAGCCAGTCCACTGTAGAGGTTCAAGTGATGGTTTTCATGGCCCACGAAAATCAATTATACCTCTGCAATTTCCTAATTGTGTTACACGTTTATAATTCCAATATCCAGCGAGTAAGCAATATCATCAATTATGCTATTGGCAATGATTACTAGTCAGTAAAACATTGCATGCAGCATTATTATTTTTTCTAAACAAATCATTAGTCAGACGATCACAACATGTGACCAGTAACCACTTATGAGGAATGAGTACATGTATGCTTTGTTTATTGGGATCACAAATAAAAAGTCCAAGCAATAACCCATAAAGCATTGCACATATGGATTCAATAGGCGTCAATATCTTGTACCAGATTTTCACATGGCGGAGTCTTCTGAATTTCAATTGGAATGAAGAGAGTCTTGTTTGAAAAAGTATTGTTCAGAACTATTAAGAACAATTGATAAAATATCTACACAACTACACATAAAATTTATGACCTAAGTATCCTATGAATGCACAAAAAAATGTATTGAAATCTTAACATGTTCTAACTTGTGTAGAGTTCTGTTTAGCTTTGCAACAAAACAAGGGTGTTTCCAAAGCCTCACCAATATCATCTGAAGTTATATATCACTCTGGGAAAAAAAGCTAAAATGCTGTTAAATGCAGATGCAGTATAAGCAGAGCTAGCCCCAAATATATGGTTCATCCAAAGAAAATGCAGAAGTTCTGAAGTACGCACTTCCCAAAAACTATTCTAGTTTAGAGGTTGAACTGGCATTTTACACTGCCTTGCCCTTCATTACTACTTCCGAATAGCCTTATATAATTTATCTAACCAACACTGAGTGTTTAAGAAATACCGTACATACCATTGGTAGTGATTACTGGTCAGGAAAACATTAGATGCAATGCAAGATGCAACCATGTTCTTTGCTTTGGTTCCGTGAATAGGTGACCAGCGGCCACTTATGAATGCCTGTATGCTTTGTGTAATGGGTCCTCGAGAGAGAGAGAAAAAAAAAAGAGTCCACTAGTGTCATCCACATTCTGCTGCCAGGTTTTCACGTGGCCAGTCTTGTGAATCTCAATTCGGGTCCATGTTGGGATGAGGAATGTCTACATTGAAAAGGTAATGCTAGGATAGATCACTAATAATCTAGTACTGTGGTAGCAGTAGATGTAAAGGTGAACACTAGAATTGTTCCCAGCACCAATCAGTTTAGCCTGTTCATCACAACTAATGGCTGATAAGATAATATACTAAAAGTTCACCATTCTATTCAGATCCTACGCAAAGAACACAGAACGTACCATGGATGAGAGAGTAGAGGCTGCCATTAGGCTGGTAGTCGTACACGAGCAGCCGCTCCTCCTTGGCCTGGAAGAATGCCCGAAGCGGCACAAGGTTTGGGTGCCGGAGTCGTCCAACTGCATCCATGTTCTGCTCGAACGCCTCTGCTTCCAGCGCGGCTGGGCCAATCTTGGCTGCGTCCAGCCTCTTCACAATGACGACGAGCCGGCCGTCGAGCACCGCTTTGTACGTCGTCCCCACGCTCCCGCGGCCGAGCACCTCTGCCGACGCGCGCATCAGCTGTTCGAGGCTGTAGCTCGCCGCCTCGCCCGCGCAGAACGTCAGACAACCGCTCCGCTCCAGCCGCCGCGCCTTCTCCTCTGGCACCATAATCGCGGCCGTCTCCTCATCGGGCACGCACTCCACGTAGCCAATGTCAGCATTGTCCCTGCTGACCTCTGACGCGGGCGCGCTCTTCTTGGGGTTGGGGCTTGCGTACGACGCGGAGCTCGGGCGCCTCCGCTTGTTGCTCCTCTTCATCGCAATCATGGCGCAAAGAAGCGCGGCCAGAACCGTTCCCACGGCAACCGCGACAGCCAACGTGGTCCTCTTCACTTTCTTCGCGTGCGGCGCGGATGGATCCGGCATGCTCAAGCTCTCTCGCTGCGGGCCGCTGTCGCTCGCGGCGGCGCTCTGCACTGGGGGAGCGGCGGTGCCGTTGTTGCCACCTCCGTGGAAGAAGAGGAGGTGCGACCCGCGGCACTCGCGGCGGACAACCTCGCCGCAGAGCTCCGGATTGCCCGCGAACGCGGCGGCGCCCGCCTGCGTCATGACGGTCGTGACCGGCACTGGCCCCGAGAAGTTGTTGAAGGACACGTTGAGCACCTTGAGCGAGGACTGGTTCCAAGCCGGGAGGGAGCCGTTGAAGTGGTTGACGTCGAGGCGGAGGAAGGTGAGATGCGGAAACGCGGCCTCGATGCCGGGCGGGAGCTCGCCGGAGAGCCTGTTCCCGGAGAGGTCGATGGAGCGGAGCCGGCGCAGCGTGGCGAGCGAGGCCGGGAACGGCCCCGAGAAGCGGTTCCCCGCGAGGTAGAGCGCCTTGAGGTTGACGAGCGCGGAGAGGTCCGGGATGGGCCCGTGGAGCGCGTTGGCCTTGAGGCTGAGCACGCGGAGCTCGGCGAGGCCCGACAGCGTGTCCGGCGGGAACGTCCCGTTGAGCCCCACCGACTCGAGGACGAGGCGGATGATCTGGCCGGACGCGGTGCAGGTGATCCCCGGGCGGGAGCACGGGGAGGCGGCCGGGGGCACGCGCAGGTGGGAGGATGGGTCGGCCTTGGCGAGGAAGGCGGCGAGGAGCGCGACCGGGTTCGGCGGCCTCGACGCCAGTGCCGCGGAGGGGGGCACGGCTTGGACCGGGGATGGGAGCGTCGGCTGCGAGTGCGATGCGGCGCCGGTGGTCGGCTTCGAGTGCGAGGCGGCGCCGGGGTTCGGCGGCTTCGAGGTTGGAGCCGCGGCTTGGACCGGGGATGGCAGCGTCGGCTGGGAGTGCGACGCGGCGCCGGGGGCCACCCCAGCCGCGGAGGCGATGGGGACGAGGAGCAGGAGCGGGACGAGGAGGGGGAGCCGGATGCGGCGGCGGTGGCGGTGGCGGTGGCGGTGCGGCATTGCGGCGCTGTGGGTGTGTACGGGGGTTTTTGGGCTTGGGGATTTTAGGGAGGGTGGTGGATTTCAGTGGAGCGGCATGTACTGGTACTGGAGGAGGGTGGTGTGGTTGTGGAGGTGGCCTGCCCGGCCGGCTGCCGATGCCGAGACCCCGGAGCGAGAGGCGAGAGGAGAAGGAGGTGGAGATGGGCTCCGCCTCCGCTCCCTCCGAGTCGGGACGGAGAGTTGTCAGAGGGTGGTCGCGGCGGCACGTGGGTGGTACGTGGAGTTTAGCTTTCGCTGAGCGTACGGAGAAACAAATTAGCGGCGACAAGAAAGCAATCAGGCAGGCAGCTACGAGTTCGGAGCTGTTTGGATCCCTAGCACCACCGGCACTAGCACATAAAAAGAATCTTGTATATATATGGAGTACTAAATAAAGTCTATTTGCAATAACCTCTTTACAGATGGGTGTAACTTTTCGAGACGAATCTAATGACTCTAATTAATCCATAATTAGCTACAGTGATGCTACAGTAATCATCCTCTGTTCGTACGGTCAAAGGCCTCATTAGATTCATCTCACGAATTAGCGCAGGGACTGTGAAGCTGGTTTTGTAAAATGCCTTTATTTAATACCTCTAATTAGTGGTCAAAGTATAAACAGGAACTAGCATTAGCATTAGTAGCAGCCTCCGAACAACACGCAGATCACGGAGAGAGACACAAGGGTCTGTATAGTTTGGTTTTGAAAGTTTGTGAAATTTACTGTAGCAATTTTAAATCAAAGGTTAGGAGAACTAAACATGATCTAATTATAAAACTAATTACACGGATGAACGGATAATCGTGAGACAAATCTATTAAGCCTAATTAATCCGTCATTAGAGATTGTTTATTGTAACACGACGTTGTCTAATCATGACCTAATTAGACTCATTAGATTCGTCTCGCGAAGTTACCCGGGGTTATGAAATGGGATTGTCAGTAATCCACGTTTAATACTCTTAATTAGTGTTCTAACATTAGATGTAACAGATAAATAGTAAAAAGTTTGAAAAGTTTGTGTAACTAAACAAAACATCACACCCGCTCCAAGTACAAGAAGCCTACTACAAACAGTTTGGATGGCGAGCAATTTCCAAAGCAAAAATACCCCTTGCTTCATTCACGTTTGGGCCTTGTTTAGATTCACCAATTCGATTAAATTGACTGTAGAAAAAGTACATTAAGAAACATAAAAGTAGAGAGAGACATGTTTTTCAATGCGTTATTTTTGATCGAATTGGTGCTTTTTGATGAATCTAAACAAGGTCTTGACTGAGCTCTTGTTTTATTCAGCTGCTATGAAGAGACCTACCAAATCTCAGGCCCTGTTTAGAACTCAAGAATTTCGTTGAAATCGTGTAGAAATTTTAAAAAAACAGTTCAATTTCACAAGAAATAAACAGGAATAAGAATAAAATTTCCGCATTGCAAACAGGGCTGTATGCGTCTTTTGAGTTTTTTTTAAACTAATACTTACGTAAACATTCGAGCCGTTTGGTATTAAACACGGATAAAATAATTGTACATGCACGGGGAATGTTTGAAAAGGAGCCGTTGCCCGTTGGGACCAGCCTACCGGGGCTGCCCGGTAGCAGCAGGGCGCACGAGAGCGATGTACTCCAACCCTGTACCCACCATTTTTTTAAAAGACTGACGTACGCCTAATAAATCAATGCAAATTTAGTATTCCTGTCAGGGCCCCGGGTGCAGTAGCCACGGGGACAGTGGGGCCCAGCGATTTCAATCACGCAGTGGGCCCACGTGACTGGTCACGGTGGTGGACTGGTGGTAAACGATCTGTGAATACTTTTGTCGGCAGACGCGAAATGTTTTCTTCGGCGGTGTTTGTTTCCATTATATAATCTAGGTTAGGTTATGAGTCCAGGACCCTACAGTAAAAAGTCATCATAGACCACCAAGAGATTATTTGGTGGTCTATGATGACTTTTTACTGTAGGGGCTGTTTAGTTCCATCTCTCCTATCCATTTTGCAAAACACATGTTTCTCAATGCACTTTTTCTCTCTATACATGCGGATCGAGACGTCTCCATTCTGCAGAACGCGTCCATTCTGCAGAATGCGGACCGAACTAAACACCCCTGTAGTGTCTTTGATTTATAAGTTATATTATATACTAGGTTCTTGCCCGTGCATTGCTACGGGACAAATACAAAAAATTAAAAGCGCTAAAATTTTATTAAGGAAAAATCATATTTACTGAGAGCACCAAATATACGTGACAACATAGTAAGGATACATGACTATTTTATAATGCCAACGAAAACAAAAATTTATAGCAAGGCACTACCTTTTAGGAGGTTCAAACCTGATACATCATAAAAACATGTTCGCACAACATTTAAATAAAAATACAGATACAGACTAACTTGGACACAAACTAACCATGGCCCCGGCACTGTCAACGGACACTCAAAGGTACAACGAGTCGTTCAGTCATCGTCGGAGATAATCCACGAATCATCTTCATTGTCGCCAGTACCCCTTCCCTGGTCAATCGGCGGCGACAGCGAGGAATTTGCCGGTGTACCAGGTGGAGGGTCGGCGTCTGGAAGCGTTGCCGATGGCTGCGGAGCATTGCTCGACGAAGACTCCGCTTGGTGCTTCATCCACTTGGATGTCCCCTCACCGAAGGCAGACGTTGTGCGCTTCTTCGCCATGCGCCTGCTGCTTCCCTCTGCATCGGCACCGTAGCCGTCGTCCTCCTCCTCCTCTTCGTCATCTTCGTCCTCACGGTTGTCCTCTTCGTCACCATGGGCCAAATCAATATAGGAAGAAGGAAATTTCTTACTTAGAATCTACAGAATATCTAAATGTAACACTCAGAATTCCAGAAAACACAATAAGAAACATAGGAAGCCAAACAGTTTAGAGAAACCTCACCTGAAGATATTTAGTTGAATGCACAATTATACACGTTAGCTTCCTTCAAGATCCGATTCAACACAAAAAAAAAACAAGTTTGCTGTGGGACACTTACTTCATCACACTCCTCTTCACACTCATGGAGGTAGAAATAGGACCTGCTCTGCACATGTTCGCCTGTGGGTTCGGTGTGCGCGCCTCAGTCTTCATTGTGACATGACGCGCATAGACACACGTATATTTTATAATTCAAGCAAACACACAATAAGATGGGTTGGATAATATGACTCAAACAAATCATTAATAATTTAAAAAGTTCAACCAACGCTCCAATTCTCTCAAAAACAAAATTGTATTAACATGATTGAAACTATCCAACTAATAACTCCATTTTATTACAGTCTTTTATCTGGCTAAGATATTGGTAGTAATTTCCTGTACACATTTGCTTCAGACAGCAATACATCGATCACGAAATCACGTTTCATTGTTTGGCCATCCTGTGTTCTAGAGAATTAACACATAAATATCTCGGATGTCATAGATAACAGTCTTTGACAAGCTTGATAAAGAAGGGCATAACAACACTCTCCACCACCTTGGCATTCTCTAATTGATGCAATGTTGCGGAGTGCACATGAAGCTTCAGATTGTAGTAAACAATCAGATGTTTGTATCCATTTAAAAATGGTGCATACAGAAAATAGAGCACAAAAAATCATCTAATGTTTTGAAAACAATTCTATGGCCTACAAAAAAAGGAAGAAACATACTTGTGTATGAATCATGGAGGTGGACTTATATTAACACTGCTTGTTGGAGAGACAACACAGCCCATGCGCAAGGCAGAACAGAAGGATTAGAAATCATGGAGCTAGTGATTCTTGTTGATGAAAACTTGGCATCCCTATTAAATTAGGAAAAAGAATAGGAAAAATACCATTAGGGAAAAGTTGTTCAAAAAATACCATTAGGAAAAAGTTGTTCTAAAAAATAGTGTATGTGCGTGTATAAAAAAATACATCTTCGTTGTTCACAACATTTCTGAAAAATAGAGTTTTAAATATTTTCTTCTGAAAAAACCACAATCCAAAGGATATGTAACCTCTGTCTAGACAGGTGATCACCATCAGTCATCAATGTTCATGGCACTATTAATTTAGATATTACAAGATGTTGCGGAGAAAAGAAATATCAACTACTGCACTCAGCTGTCAGCACCTAGGCAATGTCATTTTGCTTTGTTTCCAGATCAATTAAGAAAACATCCAAAAATGGTATTATTATTTTACAAGACTCCATACTGTCATATTGCCATGTGGCACTAAAATTCAGGTGCAATTCCTATGAGACATATAAAAACAATTAAAAAGGCATACCTTCAGGCATCAATTTTATGAATCTGAAAGCAACACTCATGTCAGGATTCAGGAAAGATTAATGACCACCTACAAATTGGTATTTTGTGTTCATATGTACATTCTAAAATGTCAGCTAATTCACATGTTTTATTCATATGTAGCCAATTGTTTCATCCATACCTGACCACTCTATGCATGAGCCTGAGTGCAAGATCATGTTGGCGCTGCTGCTGAGACCTGTAGAACACAAATTGGCATAAGCAATCATCGTTTTGGACTGTTAAAGGACTACAGATCAATATCGTCCAGAGTCGATGCTGCTATTTCCCTACCAGCAAACTCGACATGTCTATCAGAAAATTAGTATTGTATTCAGAACATGAACAACAAAACTGAGCATGGTCATTAGTGTTGTATCCTAGTGTTTCTAGCATACTGAACAAATTCAAAACCACATGAGCTGACACTTCTTGCTCCATTGACGGTGTTTGACGGGTCTCTAAGAGGATCTCTACCACTGTCTCTTCTTGTTGTATCCATTTATGTTGTTTTGCACATAGAAAATTAAGCTATACATTTGTTTGGTGGATTACCTATTGGTAAAAGGATATCCATGCTACAAAAACCAAGCTGGAACCCAAGTGAACAGGATAGTTTAGACCTATAGGACAGCTCAAATGGAGATGCTTTACAGGAACCTGACTGCCACAAACCGAAATTAAAAGCAGTAAAAGAGGGGAGTGTGTCAAGGAATGAAACCCTTGAACCCTTCTATACAGAACCTGAATTAGCGTTGCTACGTGCTAAAAAAATTCAATGCAATAGGAGCATAGCAACATATGATGGCAAAATAAAATTGGTTGTCCATTTTTGTCTCAAATAGCAATAGGAATTAGCAGTCATGTTTTCAGTGTGTCAACACTAACAGTAACCTGAATTGTATCATTCTTTTTGCTATTATCCTATATACATGGACTGCTACTGTGAATCAGTTAGGAACTTAATACAATTACACTGTTGGTAATTATGAAAAGAACATGGTACTGCTATTTAGAGTGTCGATGGTCACCTCCACGATTGGCACTACGGACATCGGCCCTGCAATGGCCATCTCTTGAACATGCAGACACTTCAAATGTCAGTGGTCCTCCGGAATGAACAAGTACGTTATTGTTAGAGAAAAGAAAAGAGCAAAAGCATTATCTCAAAAGTTGTAGAATCTACACTATGTATCCATGGCCCTGACAGGAACATAAATGCATATGGCCATTATGGATTTATGATTTCATAGCTAGATTGATAGATATAAATACTATTCTTTCTTGGGAGGGCAAGTACATATGGTCGACACATCAAACATTCCAAATTTTGGATCATAGAACAAGGAAGAAACTACTGTTATTTGAACCAATTTTATGCCAAGCATTATATATTCGCAGGCCACATGGAGTATCTATGCGTGAACATACAGGTGAATCATGAAATTTTTATGCCCTCCCTGAGCTAATACCAGAAACACAAACAGACAGAAGCTAGAACCATGTAAATCATAAAAAATCAGCAAGCAAAGGAAACTCTGGTTCAGCTGCGAGATCACAGAAGTACAATCATGGAAGTTGAGGTATAGAAATCCGATCTCGCAAGCATAGAATTTCACTTGGGTTCAGATTTATAATTCTCGGGATGAAGCAAACAATGCAAAGCACAGACCAGCTAGCAATGCATAGAGGAGAGCTTCAGGGGCATTTTATCGAACAACTTACATGCAGCAGCGTAATCTCATTTCACCAGGGTTGCAGCCTTTCGCTACAAAGAGCAAGGAAGACTGATGCCAGTAGAAAGAAGCAAATCAATTCTCTGAACAACCCAATCAAAAAAGACAATGAATTGAGAGGAGAAAAGATTGATTTTTCCTGCTCACAAATTACCTATTGCTCGGTTGAGCCGAAGCTGCAACGCGACTCTGCAGGCTCGCCGGAGGAGGGGTCTCGCTGGAGCCACTGCGGGAGCTGACCTTCTCGATGCCCTTGACGATGTTGAGCCCCTCGACGACCTGGCCGAAGACGACGTGCTTGCTGCAGAGCCGCAGAGGCAACGATCGCCGGGCCCTCGTGCTCCGCGCCGGGGAGGGATGAAGCAAACAATGCAAAGCAAACAACGTCAGTGAATCAACATAAAAATTAGATTTTTGGGAAGAGACTAACAACACCAAAAGCACGAATCGATTTTCCCCCACAGAAGACTAACCGGAGGGAGCTTTGGCCACCGCCGTGCCTTGGGGAGGTCCGGTGGGGAGCACGCCGGTGAGGAAGGGGGGTACGCCCGTTCCAGGTCCCGCATCCGTGCCATCCGAGACCGTCACGGTTGTGAACCAGATGGGGCGGCGAGCTTCTAGCTGCATCGGGTGGACGGGGCTCGTGCCCGCGGCGCTGGATCTCTGCGCGAGCGCCGCCGCAGATCTGCCTGTGGGAGGTCGCCGGGTCGCCAGGCCTTGCCGCAGATCCGCCTGTGGGAGCATTGCTTCGCTCACTTGCACCGGGCCGCGCCGTCCGTCGAACAGGCCAACCCGCGATTTACAGGACGGGGGAGATTCTGACCCCGCAGTGGCGTGACGTTGGGAGGGCAGGACGGCGGTGGGATCGGGGAGGTGCTCGCGTGAGACAGAAGCACGGCGGCCTGGCGGAGGCGGGATCGGGGTGGTGCTCGCGCGAGACAGCAGCACGGCGGCCCGGCGGAGGCGAAGCCGAGTCTGTTTGTGGGGGGGTGAAGGGGGCAGGACGGCGGCCGGATCAGGGAGGGGTTCGCGACCAGGACGGCGGGATTGCGCGTGATTTTTGGATTGGGAAGCCGCGAGGATCTCGCACGCGATGGCGGGACAAAAGGGAGGGACGATCGCACGGACGGACGAAGGACGAAGCGGAAGGACCTACACTCGAGCAGGCGGAGCACGGCGGCGACGCCAGGCGGCGCGGCCGGGGAGGGGGTGGGGAGCAGGGGCATCACGTCATGTGATGGCGGGCGCAGGCAGAGAGCACGGCGCGCCGGCGGCGGGGTGTCGCCGTGTCGTGCTCGAGAGGGGGCGGCGTTGCATCCGTGCGCGGGGGCTGCGGGATCGGAGGAGAGGGCGAGGGTTGGAAAGAAGAAAACGCGTGGGGACTGCAGGGCCCACCTGCGTGCGAAGGGCGTCGAGGAGGGGCACGCGGGGGGCGGACGGAAACCGTGGGGTCGGAAGGACCTACGACGGACAGGAAACGACGACAAAAAGTTCTTTATAGGAGTAAGTAGAGATAGAGATAGAGATATGGGTAAACAAACAGGACCTTCGTGCTCCGCCAGATTCGTGTGCGACTGCGACCCATGGCGCATCGCCGGAGAACTCGGAGGCCGAGATAAGCGGGCTCTGGCAACTGGGCTGCACGTTCCCAGCTCCCCAAGGGCCCAAGAATGGCGCAGGAAAGTCACGTTCATCCCGCCGATCGGTGGGCCGCGGATCCACAGGCAGAGGTGGCAATGCCCAGATGGTCGGATTGGAGCCGGAGGATAAATAGGTCCCGATTCCCGAAGGACCAGATTCGACTCGTCCTGTACTCCATCGTCTCCAATCTTTCCCTTCCGTCCTTTGCGAACCCGGTGAAGTAAAGCGAAGCAACAGTACTACGGAGATATGACGTCTGTTACAACTTACAACTTGGGCCGAACTGTTGTCGCTGGAGATAGAAGCTACGCCGGTACACGACCCTGGCGCGCCGAGGTGGAGCATGCAAATTCATGGCGCCGCCGCCCATGCGTCCTACGGATCCATTCCACGGTGATCAACAGCCCAAGTGTGCTGCAACACGAACGGTGATGGTCTGCCGTCTGCCCTGCCCATGCGCGGCCGTGAACTCTGAACTGTAAAGCTAGCCGCCAGCGAGGGAGGAGGACAAAATTACATGGAAAGTGGTGCGGCTTCACGTGCGCGCTCAAGATTGTTCCTGAGACATCAGTGTAGCCGCGATCCGGTACGTGAAAACTTCTGGAGCTCTGCTTCGTGTCGCGCGGCCCGGCGGCTAACCGAGGGCAACAGAGCGATGCTTCGGCCCTAGTTTACGCAGCATGCATAACATTTTGCATAACGCACGTTTTTTCAATATATTTTTTCTCTCTGTAAATACTATGTATAATATAAAAATACTATGTATAACGCTGCATCTAAACACCCCCTTGATCCCATCTCGTCAGTCATGGGACCTACATTTCTGTCACGCTGTCTAACGATTGGAAATTCAAAAACCTGCGATAAGAGTAACGTAGGAAACAACGCGCTATAAAGTTTAGCGGTAGCCTTCTCTAAAAGCTATAGAAAGCTATAACGGACTATAGCGAAAGCTAAATCATTTAGCGGAATAATAAAATAATCAATAATCACATAAAAATATAGACATAATTGGTGTAACACCCAAAAATAGACCCTAACATGTCTCTTAAATGCCCAACAGGGCCGTGCTATGTTATCTAGGGTCCATCATACGTTCATTTAGTTGTATCAATTGGTTTGACTGCATGTTTGAGGGAATGACACCACTAAAATCTGCTTGCACTTGACATTTACCACCGCTAAATCTCGCAAAAGCCTCTTTTGCGGACATTTAGCACCGGTAAATCTCATAAAATCTCCTTTATTGGATATAGCGGACAAATGTTGGTGCGTAGCGGTAGATCTCCTAAAAAAAAACTAATAGCGGGCTACAGCGAAACTATAGCGGGCTATTTCCTACATTGGGTAAGAGTAAGACCGTTCAACACGGTGCAAGAGACATCCTGCG
The DNA here is from genome assembly GCA_004135705.1 of Alloteropsis semialata. Classification (NCBI taxonomy): domain Eukaryota; kingdom Viridiplantae; phylum Streptophyta; class Magnoliopsida; order Poales; family Poaceae; genus Alloteropsis; species Alloteropsis semialata. Next base: position 62,305,134 of record CM014276.1, read on the forward strand.
AGACGCTGGACAGTGGACACCATGCCAAATGCGACATTACTTTTACATGTCAATTCCATCATGCTTTTGGCGCCAAGTACTGTGGTTTTGTAGTCTGAAGCCATGACAACTCTGAAGGTTCATGCTTGCTACGGTTGTTTTGGCGCCTCCGGACATACTGCCGCGGGTTTTGTCTCTGCTGATGAATGATGCACTTGGCGCCTTGCTTGATGATACTGTCGCGGTTTTGTCTCTGCTGATGAATGATGCGCTTGGCGCCTTGTTTGATGATGTCCCAGAGCTGAACGCTTCCTCGACCCATGAGATCAGAGCCTTCTTCCAGGTTCAAGTCGATACAGTGTCGTGTGCCATCTGTTTCTTCGTTCTTGTGGTTCAGCTCTCGAATGGCCAGAACTCCATCTGGCCACTGCTGTTGATCGGCTCATGTCCTCGGCGATTTACTTGCTGATTTTCCCCGGACAGTTCCATGCAGAAACGACTGAACATTCACGGGTCAAAAGTTAAACCTGAGAAGCCGGAAAGCAAAGAAAGCGATGATCCAACCAACCTTCAGCTGTTAAGAATTCATGATAACTCACTCATTCCCTGTCATCGGTGCTTAATTGCGTGGCAAGCATGTGCTTCAAATCCTAGCACCCTATAGACATAGACCTTAGGCCTGTTAGAGAAGTCCTCTCTATTCCTATTGAATATTCATGTGTAGGAACAGTGCTGCCTGAATCCAGATGTGATTGACCTCCTGCTTCGTGTCGGCATATGGCTCTCCTGAGTTTCTGTTGCGTGCAATAGCAGCAGACACGTAAAAAGAACCCGAGCTAAGCGGCGCAATTTAGTCGAGCTGGGCCCAGCTACATTCTCTACTGGGCCTTTTGGGCTTATGGACCAAACTTCACCGAAGGCGGCCCTTCTCCAGGGAAATTGCAGAAAACGCGGCCGCTCGGTCCGTTGTGGACTTGTAGTCCGTCGTCATGCTGGCAAGCCAATTCGAAAGCCCCTCTACCTTTGCGTTAACTGTACTTCGGCCCAGAGCTAACCTTCTTATGTCTTTTTCTCGAACAATATTATTTGTATGCACGGAATAATTATTGCTATAATATCTTTTATCTTAAAAACAAAAGTGTAAAATACATGACCGGTCCTCGAAACTATCAGGGGTGGGAGGAGAATAAAAGGCCCCATCGCCCTTTCCTCCCCGAGTCCCCATCGTTATCCCCTCTTCCCCGTCGCACTCTCCTCTCCCCTCCCCTCGGCCCCGCCGCCGCCGCCCCGCCGCCGCCTCCTCGCCCTCTCCTCGATCCGGCCCGCCGCCGCTCCTCCTCCCCGTCGATCCGCGCCGCCCTGGTTTGTCCTCCCCGTCGATCCGCGCCGCCGCCGCTCTTCTTCCCCCTCGATTTTTGCCACCGCCGCTGCTCCCCGTCGATCCGGGCTGCCGCCGCTCTCCGCGCCCCCTCGTCGTGATGAAACACCACTCGAGCAAACAGTTCCGCGACGACAACGGCCGGTTCTCCGTCCGCCCCGTCGAAGGCAAGCTCGAGGTCAAGCTCGAGGTCGACGAGGACGGAGACGCCCCCCTCGCCGCTGGTGGAGATGCGCGAGCCTCTTCCTCTCCGTCGGGGGCGCAGCAGGCGGAGCAAGCCGCCTTCGATAGCGAGGTTAGGTCTCGGTTCCTCTGTACTCCTCTCTTTTCCCCTCTTTTCCCCTCCAATGGAAAATGAATGATTGTTAAGCACCACTGAAAAGTGAAAATGAATGATTGCTAGTGTTAATGGATCGATTCTAGTGTTCATGGATGATTCTAGTGTTCATGGATCGATTATGTGAGATATACTGCAATTCTAGTGTTCATGGATCGATTCTGTTCATGGATCGATTATGTGAGATATACAACAATTCTAGTGTTCATGGATCAATTCTGAAATGAAGGCCTATTTTTACTTTGAATGTTCCTGCTATTGATATGTCTGTTCATTAGCGAAAGGCTTTCTAAACAACTAACACTGACCATTTCTGGTTCATGGCTACTGGTTACTGCAAGCTGATTAGTCTTCTGATGCAGATCACCCCCCTCTCTGGCGCCAACCCCTACTTTACCACCATCATGTCTAAGCGCCAGGTCGAGAAGCCTTTTCTGCTGGTTCGTATGGAGGTCTCGCATATATATATACAATGATCATTCATGCACTTCACTGAACTGAATGTTGTCCCCTCTTGTGCTCAGGAGATCCCCCCTCGTGTCCACTGCCACCTGCCGAAGTCGCACGTCCCGGCAACGCTCCTCTGCCGCGGCCGGTCATGGGCAACAAGCTACCGCGGTGACCTCAAGTGCAAGAAGCTTGGTGTGGAGTGGAGGGACTTCGCCGTCGACAACTGTCTTCGCATCGAGGACTCTTGCATCTTCGAGCTTATCACGCCCGCTGCGTCTTCGGGGACTTCTGTGCTGTTCAAGGTGCAGGTGCTGCGCGGCGGCCTGCCGGAGGATCTTTTGGATGCTCTGCGATGTGCTGGTCGTTTGTGAAGTAGCTTTTGTGGTTGTGGTTTAGCATCAGTAGGTCAGTAGGTGTTGGTCCATGTAACCCTTCATTTTGCTACCTGGTTAATGTAGCTTTTGTGAAGTTGCTTTTGTGAAGTTGGCATTATGGAAGTGTCTTGAGAACTTGAGATCCACTTTGTGTTTGAAAACCAGATACACTTGCTGCAAGTATTTCACAACTTGAGATCCTGTTCTGGTCCAGATTTCTGGTTGTTCTAATCATGATGTACTGAAAGGAGGATACACCATGGTTGTTCTAATCATGTTTCTAGAATTTTAGAGAAACTTGGTATTTACATGTGGGCTGCAGACCTGGAATTTATGAACCAAAAATGGCACATCAAGTAGTACATGCTGTCAATATACAATGCCAGCATGAAAATGGAAGCAAAACGCAACAGCTCACCAGACTGCTCTCATATTAAGCATAGAACATACTTGGCAACTCACCAGACTGAACATTTTCAGTAATCACTACACATAACTCATGCCCTGTTCCTAGAAAAAATGGCCAAAAAAGTAAGAGCTAACTACCTGAAGGTAATAGTGTCCCTCAGGAACTCAAATGCAGAGACCAAGTTCCTTGACACATTCTCAAATGCAGAGACCCAGTAGGTCATTCTCAGACTAATAGATAAAAGCCATACAACAGCCATGAGGGGATATTTAAAACATGCTCAAATAAAAAAAAACTGAGTTCACAGCTCATAGGTTCACAGGTCCAACATTACAAGGAGTAAAATAAATAACAGTTTTGAGTTCACAGGTCACATATACTCCATCAGGTACTAGTCACAATCGCTATCCTCCTCCTCCTCCTTGTAGAACTGACATTAAGAACAGCCTGGTTTTACAGATATAATAAAATTTTAGAATACAATCATTTTTGCTTCTAACAAAATGAAATTCGTTCATGCGATCAAAAGCACTTCTCCATGATCAAAGAACCAGGCATATCAAACACCAGTTAACAAAACATAAAAAATCAACACGGTGGACATAATTAGAAACACAACCATCATCATAGTTAATTAAACATATAAACATTACGCTGACATCGAACCATGTTCCAGACCCACTGAT
>CM014276.1:62308912-62319423 GCA_004135705.1 Alloteropsis semialata
AGCTATGATTCCATTCACATGGGTCATAAGATCTCTAATGCCCCACCTGCTGATCTTCTTGGCACGGCAGAAATAGCATCTGTAGATGGTCTTGTCGTACTTGTACTTCAGATCTGGATTCTTGCTGTTTAGCATAGCAAGAGCTTTGGCCTTTGCCTTCTGCATATCATCCACTTCGTCATCCGAGTCATCTGAATCGTCGGAGCCATCTTTTTCCTCCACCGGATCAACAACATGACCAACAAGTCCATCGGCCACATGGGTATCTTGGACCTTTCCTTCCTTTTCAACTTTTTCAACAACATCAGCCACATCGCTCGGAACAGAGCTTCCTAAGAAGCAGCAATTATTTGGTTAATTTAGAAACATGATACATGGAATCAGAAAGATACCTTCTTATAACCTACCAATAGTACAACAGAGCAAAGAAAAACCAAACATCTTAACCCGCACTTGGAGACTTGAGAGAATCTGGTAAGTATTGTCATCCATGTATCTATCTATATATACATCTTAATAGCCACCATGTTTATTTTAACCAAAGCATAACTTTTTCGGCAGGACCAAAATTTGAATTAATCCTGAACAGGGTGCTTCAAATATTTTAGTTAAGGCTAGTATATTGATCAATAATATCATATTATTATCAAATATTAATCCCAGACGCAGGACAGTGAATTATCATTCTTAAATAACCACCATGTTTGTTTTAACCAATGCATACCTTTTTTCAGCCACGTCTATATAAGGACAGAACATCTGAGAAACCAAATATTTGGAACTACCAATTTGGCTCAGATCAAAAGATAATAAATAATCCAATCACAACCATTATCACAGGATAATCAATATGACATCTGATCTGACATACTTAAAAATCCAATTGAATCCAAATGGTATGCCATTCATTCATCCAATACAAGATGCATTCAATTCAACTATGCAACTATGCAATATGGTGAAAACCTAGTCTAACAGCATCTACATAGAAGGTCACTGATTCACTACGAGCATGCAACACATAGTAGGAAACCATTACCTTCACCCAGTGCGCGCGGAACTTTGATCCCGTGTTTCGACGTGTCTTCATCGCCGCCGATCGCCTCCCGTCCTCGCTTCCCAGTCATCTGTGTTCATGTTTGGATCAATGCAGTTGTAGAGAACAAGCTCAGAATACAGAAGTATACAACGATCTATAATGTAACACATCTAACCTTGCTACCTCAAATCCGGACGAGGCAGCCGAGAGAAGAAGGGATCGCCTGGATGGGGAAGACGAACAGGGCAGATCGGAAACGGAGGAGTCGAGGTTAGATTTTTATCGCCTGGATGGGGAAGATGAACAGGGCAGATCGGAAACTGAGGAGTCGAGGTTACATTTTGTTTCCACCGGAGACGCCGATGCTATAGGTCTCCATTTATGAGGTTAGGTTTTTGGGGACGCGCGCGGGATGTATAATTTCGCGGCCCGCTCCACTCCACTGGCATAGGCAATTACCGTTTTACCCCACCAAAGTGAACTACACGGCCTCCCACAAAAGCAAACTGATGAGGACTTTTTGGTAATACAACACTGCCCTATATACTCGGCTAGCACCACATCCCACCCAGGCCATTCCACAAATCCCTACCACCCAGGTACTACAGAGCCATCCCGCCGCGGCGCCGTCGCAGGTCCACCCGAGCCATCCCGCCGCCGCACTACCACCACGCCATCCCCCCACCTCAGCTCCGCCCCCCACCACCGCAGCTCCGACCATGCCGCCACGGAAGACGGTCAAGAAAGCAGCAAAGAGGCCACGCTCGGAACCCAGCACTGAAGGTCAAGCCATTGTCCTCCTTTTTTTTTTTGAAGGTTATAGTCTCTGTCCTCCTTACTGTTGTTTCGGTGATGCAAAGTGGTGATGAAGGTTGCTAAGAATTTTTTTCCCTGTACCAGTTAGGGTAAATTTTAGATCTGTTTAATTGGCGTAGTCCTCCAGTGATTGCTTGACTGTGAAGGGTACTCGCAATGGTACAACAAAACTGTGAATGGTGTACTGACCATATTCAATTTCATTGACTAGTTGGACACCCTTAATTGAAAATGTGCGTGGAAAGAAATTTCTCCTCTCAGTTGTCCTCTGTTGTGAATTAGGAGTATGCTGTTGGAGTTTGCTTAATGTAGATTACATAGCGCCTTCTAATTTAATGTTTATTTCTAAAAAAAGAATGCAAATATGTTACATCTCAACTATGCTGCTGTGAACTAGATGTTAAATATGTTCTGTGTTTCCCTAATTGATTTTTTTGTTATTTTAAATGCAGTTGGTGCGATGACTCCGTACGAAGTTGAAAGGATGAATAATTGTCCCACCCAGGTCATTCCACAAATCCCTACCACCCAGGTACTACAGAGCCATCCCGCCGCGGCGCCGTCGCAGGTCCACCCGAGCCATCCCGCCGCCGCACTACCACCACGCCATCCCCCCACCTCAGCTCCGCCCCCCACCACCGCAGCTCCGACCATGCCGCCACGGAAGACGGGCAAGAAAGCAGTAAAGAGGCCACGCTCGGAACCCAGCACTGAAGGTCAAGCCATTGTCCTCCTTTTTTTTTTTAAGGTTATAGTCTCTGTCCTCCTTACTGTTGTTTCGGTGATGCAAAGTGGTGATGAAGGTTGCTCTGATTTTTTTTCCCTGTACCAGTTAGGGTAAATTTTAGATCTGTTTAATTGGCGTAGTCCTCCAGTGATTGCTTGACTGTGAAGGGTACTCGCAATGGTACAACAAAACTGTGAATGGTGTACTGACCATATTCAATTTCATTGACTAGTTGGACACCCTTAATTGAAAATGTGCGTGGAAAGAAATTTCTCCTCTCAGTTGTCCTCTGTTGTGAATTAGGAGTATGCTGTTGGAGTTTGCTTAATGTAGATTACATAGCGCCTTCTAATTTAATGTTTATTTCTAAAAAAAGAATGTAAATATGTTACATCTCAACTATGCTGCTGTGAACTAGATGTTAAATATGTTCTGTGTTTCCCTAATTGATTTTTTGTTATTTTAAATGCAGTTGGTGCGATGACTCCGTACGAAGTTGAAAGGATGAATAATTGTCTGAGCAATAATGAATTCATGCGAGGGCTTGGACTGCCTGTAGCTAGTAACCCTTTTGCAAACACTATTTCACTAGAAAAACAGGGCACAAGACACTCTGGAGCTGAGTATAATGATGACCATCCAAGTAATGAAAACCTAGAACCTGAAATCTCCATCCAGACTACAAAGAAAGTTACCAAGAGAGGTGGTCGGAAGGTTACCAAGAGAGGTGCTCGGAAGGCTATTCAAACTGAAATCTCCATCGAGACTACAGAGGAAGGTTAACCCTGACTATCCTGAATGAAAATTGTACAAATAGCATTCTATTTGTATTACTAACTATATTATGCATTGTAGCTGATGTAGCCCAGCAAAATGCCTGCCAGACTGAAGGAGAGGACAACGGGACAGAGCTGAGCCAAGATGGACACACCGAAAATGGCATGGGCCTTGCAGGTGTGTTTTTGTGATACTTGCACATTGTAAACCTTCCCATGCCCAAGCTACTACTGTACTGAAAGATGTCATTTGCAGATGACCCATTTGATGATGAGGATGAGCCTAACAGTGATGACCATCCAAGTAATGAAAACCCTGACTATCCTGAATCAACATTGTACAAACAGCATTTTATTTGTATTACTAACTGTATTATGCATTGTAGCTGATGCAGCCCAGCAAAATGCCTGCCAGACTGAAGGAGAGGACAACGGGACAGAGCTGAGCCAAGATGGACACACCGAAAATGGCATGGGCCTTGCAGGTGTGTTTTTGTGATACTTGCACATTGTAAACCTTCCCATACCCAAGCAACTACTGTACTGAAAGATATCATTTGCAGATGACCCATTTGATGATGAGGATAGGGTGAGAGGACCTAATATTGGGAGACAACTTGATAAGATGACTCGCTCGAGGAAAGGCAAACTGCCTTTAGTTATTGAACCAGGGAAGAAAAGGCCAAACTCTGTGATGATTGCTGCAAAGTTTGCAACGGAATGCAACATTGCAGTAAGGTTCCATGTTCCCATATTTACACACTGGAAGGAATACAAGAAACCTGAGTCTAAAAAAATCATCGTGAGTTACATAAAAAGAGTTTGTGTAAGTGTTCAAACTTGCCTCTTTCTAAATCATATTTTCAACCATCACATTGTGTATTCAATAACAAGTACTAATAATGTTGTTAAGTGCAGTCCAAGTTTCAGACGGATGTTACTGCAGCCCCTGTGAGGAAAGCATGTGTGGCTATGATGAAGAAAGCTGTTCGCCAGCAGCGCTATAAGCTCAAAAAGACGTATTTTGATGCTTTTCCCCTACATCAGGTGCCCAAGAAAACTCCTGTGAACTCAATGAATGATGACCAATGGGCTACACTTGTCGCATATTGGAAAAAGGAGAACAAAATGGTAAGTTCATGGCACAAAGCAAAATCTGATGTTCATCTGATCATCTAATGTTGATCTCATATGTGCCTAACATTACAACTTTGTTGGTGTAGCTGGTTTGTCAGACAAACAAAGCCAACAGAGGTAAAGTGCAGTTTCACCAGACAACGGGTTCTCGCAGCTATGAAATGCACCTTATAGATGTGGTGAGTACAAATAACTGGCACTTGGCTTAGGCATACTGCTTGATTGGTCTGTGTTGCAAATTGGTTCTCATGGCTTATGCAGCAGACTTGATTCCTTCTAAACAAACTGCTTCCCAACCCAGCAGCCTTCTTTTCTTTCAGTAGTTTATATACTTCTAGCTTTAGTTATTTTTTAAAATTCTACTTGAATTGATGGCATGGGTAATCGGCAGTGTGCAATCATGAGGAGAATGCTGCGACTCGGTCTGTATATACTGTTTTTAGGTGAACTTCGGTCTAACTTCCTACTGGCTTCTTTTTCGTACTGTGATATGAGGTACTGTTTAATAGACAATAGCTGCAGTTTGTTTAGATGTAAACTTTTGCTTGACCTGGTATCATTTGTACGATTGTATCATCAAGTACATAGGCTGCAAATGTAAACTTAGCTCTTGTTTGAGGACTTGAACATATCTTTATTTTAACACCACATAGTATTGAATTGTTGATGGATGACTGCCTTGCTGTTGTGCTCAAATTTTTGCAGTAGTTGCATTCCATGACAATTAGTTTAATATACTGCTTGAAATATACTTATCTGTGTTACAAATAAAAAGATTCAACATCAGTATTTCAAATTGTCTTTGTTTTCAATTCATTTTCAGACAAACAAGTACCAAAACGAAGAACCAAATGCATTGGATATATTTAAAGACTGCCACTACAGCAAAAAGAAAGGGTTCAGTCCTGCAGTTCAATCTGCTATAGTAAGTAAAGTCAAAATTAGTTCACTGTTCACAATCAAATGATACATTAGTCCATATATGTCATGATCATTTATCTATCTATCCATCACATCCACTGCTAGGTTGAAATGGAGGAAAAAATAAATGCTCCTGTAAAGGATGGTGAGGAACCAAAGGATGTGACTGATGCTGTCTCTGAGGTTCTTGGTGAGAAGACTAAGAAGAATAGCTTTCTGATAAATGTGGGGATGAAAAGTTCATCATCGAGTGACGACAATGCTGAAAGTCGGCGAGGGCTAGAAGCTGAACTGGTGGTGGCGAACCAGACATCGAATGAACTTAGGGAGGTTGTGAAGACTCAGCAAGTGCAGCTGGAGACTCAGCAAGTGCAGCTGGAGGACATGATGAAGAAGTTCGACGAATCTGAAATAGCAAGGGCTAGGCAGAATGACGAGTTTATGAAAAAGCAAGCTGAGACAGATGCACTGATTAAGGGTCTGATGTCCATGATTCCAAGTCTACAGACAAGGTAAAGTTGTGCTTGGCTTAATAGCTGCAGCACCAAGGCTGGTGGTTTGTCTTTTGAGGGTCGATGCATTTTGGCAAGTGATGCTTTTGGGTTACTTGACTTTGGATGTTTGTGTATTGGTCTGTGAACTGATGCAATGTCGGGGAATGAAGCATTGTATGGTCCGAGGGTGGTTGGATGATCTGTGAACTGTAGGTACTTGACTTTGAATGCTGTTGTTTGAACTATGCCATTTGGTGTGGCCCACTTTAAATGTAACTGATCTGTGATGATCTGTGACATGTAATGGCAATGGGACTTCTCTCTATGTTTCAATGTATCTGTGATTATCTGTGATATGATTTATGATGATATAAATGTGGTGCGCGTTTAAATTTGAATTTAAATATTTCTGGCAAAAAATTAAATTTGAATGAATCTGTGTTGATATGTGACGATCTAAATGTGGTGACAATTTAAATTCGAATTTGAATATTTTTGCAAATTTTAAATTTAAATTTGAATATTCTTGGCAAAATTTAAATTTGAATATGTAATGATTTGGTCTATAATGGGCCAAACTTCTTTGCACCTCATGGGCTGGCCGATTAGTATGGGCCTCATTATAAAAAATAGCATAAAACATGGACCTAATGTGGAAAGAATAAGAAGATCAAATGGGCCTACATAGTGGGCTGACATTGGCCTAGGTATGACGTGGCATGTGCTGAGGTGGCAAGGCCAACGTGGCATGCGCTCAGGTGGCAAATGTTGACATGGCGAGGTGTAACCAGTTCATGACGATTCGTTTCGTCACGATAGCTCTTTTCCATTGTTGATGGCCATTTACTCCATGACGAAACCAGAACGCAACCTGTGACGGTTCGTAACAGGTCTACCAAATGTATGACGCAAGATACATGACGGCTATTTCGATCGTCATAGCAAGTACACCGTGACGCATTTTCGAGCGTTTATGACAAAAGTGATCCGTCATGCCAAGCATCATTCCTTGTAGTGTGAATGGCATAATATCATAAAACAAAAAATTCTTTTAACTTGGCCTAAACAATACTTGAAAGATCTGTTGACTGCATTTCATTTGCTGGGGAAAGACTCTGATATCTAGTTTCAGTAGCTGCAAATATGCTATGGTACAACTGAATAAATTTCAGTATAACAACAGAACCCAATGGTTTGGTGCTGAACTGTGCAGCATTTCTCCATGACATACAAAACAACAATTCCATATAGTAAGATGATGATGATTTCCCTCAAAAAAAAAAGATGATGATGCCAATAACTCCAATTGTTTATCATGTTGTCTTGATTTGGCAAATGGTTCTTAGATTTCTTTGGCTGAAGAATCTTGCTGCTGCTGGCGGCAACAGCAGGCCTGTTCAGTCGCACAGGACACATTGCAATTGCAGTAGATTCTGCATACAACAAGTCGAATATTGATGCTTGAACTTGTGTTGTTTCATGTCCCAAAACAAGATTAAAAACAATCCAGCACAGAATTCAGACAGCCAAAATGCAGCTAAAGAGCTTTATCATTGCATGGAAAATATCTGTTAGCCACGTTGGTGAAGAGATGCTGGACTCAAATGAAGATTCAGCAAATGGGCCGCGCCGGAGCCGACGGCCCAGGAAACGCAGCGTGCGTGTCTCGGGCCTGGAATGGGAGAAGTCCAAGTAGATTGTACCCGAGAGTATTTTAGGCAAGGAAGTGGAGAGGGTTATGCTTATGCATTGTATGACACACTATTCTGAATCTGAAAACAAGCTGATCTCGTCCCTATCCCCTGTTCTTCCCCTTTCCCTGTTCTTCCCTACGCTAGATCGACTCGAACCCTAACAATATCCCATGTCTTTTCACAACTTACAGTACAGTACTCATACATCGCTTTTATATAACTCACAGATTTCTCATCAACCATACAGTACATTACACACCTAGATGTCCCTACATGCAGCACCAAGATGTAAGCCAACAACACACCTAGATGTCCCTTCTGCTTCTCCGAGCAGTCTTGATAGGCCTGACGGTGTGGCTCGGGATCAAACCCACTCATTCGCCGGTATGCAGACTGTGTGCTCGACGATTTGCTTCTCTGAACTCATGTGATGATAGAATGAATATTTCAATTACAGACATATTGGATCCAAATCTGTGAGAAGGGAATGAGCAGCTATCTGGTAAATAGTCTGCAGCAATGGACAAGCAGAAGAGCAGGAGACGTGTCTGTCCTATATGCAGATTGACACATGCAAACAACATCTGAAGCTACACTCTGCAGCAATAGGCAAGCAAACGACCAGGAGACATGTATGTCCTCTATGCTAAATGACACAGTTGCTGCTCGAACAGCCTCGTCTAGCATAGCACCATCACAAGTCTGTGAAAGTAAGGTTAGCTTTCATGGTTTAATTACAATTCACTAGGCTTATAGCTATCTCAAGTTTCATACTTAGACGTCAGATATATGGCACTGTAATCAAGTATTCTTCATTGCAACACAATTTGAACTAAAATCATACACAATGCAGCGATGCAACACTGTATTTACAAAGTGTACTGGATGCAATGCACTTACTCGACGCATTTACTATTTTCATTGTCTTTACTCTAATTGTCAACATGACTCTGCTGGCTAAACTACTACATTCAGATAATTTTAGTCATGCACAAATGATCAAAAGCTAGATATAGTTATAACTTATAGGCATATACACCCCTGTTATACCCTAATCTTAAGAAACTGCTTCATCTAGGAAATTTAGCTTTTCACTGTACATAGGATCGATCACTGTTTTACTTGGCCTCAGTTCATAGATTAAAAATTGTATGATATATTTGACCCCTCCTGTTTAAAACTTTGTCGACTTGATGTTCCTTGAAGGCCAGCCAAAGAGACATCTAACAATTAGATAGACTCGTTTTGTTGGAACAGAACAGCTTAAAGTTAGGGACGCGGTTTTGTTTATCAGGTACGCACTCAAACTGAGTAATTTATTAGAATAATAGTCATCTTAAGAATTAAAGTATGGCTCATGTGTGACGAGCAATCAAATCTGTCATATTTGAAACAAATATGCTTAAATGAGTTTGATAAAATGAGATGAAAACTCATCTTTGTCAGATAAATATATAATTTATTGTCCTCTGTTTGATGCAGAGGCTGGAATATTGAAATGTATTTCCTTTTCTAAAAAAATTGTCCTCTGTTTTGTAACTATACACTATTCTATTAGAAGCAAACAGCAGAGCCTCTCTTTACAATTAACAGGGGAACAAGGCAAAAGGTCCATATCCTCTGTATAATAAATTCTACTAGTTGGTTTACTTGGTATGTCCCAAACAACATTAGTTTGTATACCAGCAAAAAGAGTCAATGGAGAGTTAAAAATCAAAGTATTTAAATACAAATATATTCAATATTATAGAAATATTCATCCTAATTGTGTTCTTCTAATCTTTTCGTTATGTATATAAGATAAACCAACAAATAAAAAATGTCATATCTGAGTAAGTTAATAACAAAAGTATTTTTCCGTTACACTGTCATAATACCGAAAGTCTGAAACACAATAGTTAGTGCAATTGTTTGCTACCATAAAAATAATTTTTCCAACTACTGATATACAGATGATATAAATTATATATGAAAGCTAACAAAAATGAGTTTTCATCTCATTTTATCAAGCTCATTTAAGAATATTTGTATAAAATATGCCAGATTTAATTGCTCGACACTACATGAGCCTTTTCTAATGATGACAAATATGCTAATAACTACGTATTTGCATTTTAATTTCTTAACTAACATTACTTCTTTGTATGATTGCACCTACAGTAGCTACCAATAAGGAGGGGGAAGGGGGGGTGCAAATATTCATACTGCCAATTGCCAGATCGATCCAGGATATAAACCTACTTTTGTCCAAGAAAAGAACAAATAGAGGATCCTTCTCACATGGATGCCCTTTGACCCGTATTTTTTTATAATGGCAGAGATGGGTAATTTAGCTATAAATTTAGGGATTACCTTAAGTTATTTTCATGATTGCGAAAATGGATATTTTTAGAAAACATATTATATCCAATGGCTATGAAGATTAGAGTTTACAAATATGTTTCTGATTTTTTTTTTGAGAATTTCTAGGATGTATCTTTTTTTTTCTAGCGCATATCATAAGATAAGATATAAGACCATGTATTAGATAGGCACTTTTTAGAATTTATTGATGTAGCACGGATAATTGAAAAAAAAATCTTGCCACTCACTATCTTTACCTATTTCTAAAGAGAGAATTGTTTCTTCCCTATTTTTGGTTCGTCTTGACATGTGGGTCCCACTTGATCCGTGGAACTCGAACAATGACTCTAACTCATATTGATTTTCTAATCGAGATAGAGTTCTAAACTCCTAATTGAACTCATTAATCTTTATCTCTTCTACCTTATATTAATCCATATCTATATCTACTCTAAACTCCTAATTGAACCCATTAATCTATACATATTTCTAAATCTATATCTATGCATATATTTATGTTTATCTTTACCGGCACCGTTTCTTCATGAAATTTGGTACGTCGCC
>CM014276.1:62320423-62360286 GCA_004135705.1 Alloteropsis semialata
CTCGATGATTACTGCAACTGATTCTGATTCTGATCAGTGATTACTGCACTGAATGCCTGAATGCCTTCAGCCTGATTCTGATCAGTGATTACTGCACTCAACTGAACGCTTTTCATTAGATGAATGCTTGATTAGGAAACTGATCAGCCTGATTCTGTCACTCTTATGGTTCTGTGATAGTTCAGGCCCCAGCTTGGTTCTGCCACTCTTTTGATTAGCTGCTTTGATTAGGAAACTGCTTGATTAGGACCTGCTTTGATTAGAAAACTGCATGAATGCATGATTAGGACCTGCTGTGATTAGGAAACTGCTTGATTAGGACCTGCTTTTCTTGTGATTGCTTGATTAGGACCTGCTTTGATTAGGAAACTGCATGAATGCATGTCAGTATGACATATTCAGCTTGCAATAACGTGTCCAGTGATCTACTGCACCTGTGCTGTGTTGATTAGAGAAGAATGTTCGCTATTTCTACTGATCTACGGCACTAATCATTTTCTAACACATGCTATTTCCTTGTTGCTGCAGATGAGGAAGAATGTTCGCTGCTTCAAGAAGAAACCCCTGAAGTTTCCTGAGTTGCACTATGCAGTGTTCCATGGCCGGACTGTGGTTGGGGACCAGTCAATAGTCCCTGGAGCTGTGGCCGCTCCTGAGGCGCAGGTTGAACAGCAGCAGCAGCCAATCAACGTCGACGAGCTGGAAGATGTCATGCAGCAGCAGCAGCAGCAGCAGCAGCCACCTACAAGTGGCGGCCCTTCTCGTCGCAGTAGTTCTAAAGGCAAAGGCAAGAGGGCAGCCAGTCCCAGTGGAGGCACATCTGGTGGCTCCACCAAGAAGAGCAGGAGCTGTTCCACTGGAGACGCACTGAACAGGCTTGCTGACCTGAGGGTGATGTCGAACGAGAGTAAGGCTAGAAAGGAACAGGAGAAGCAAGCAAAGAGTGCAAAGGCATGCTTGGAGCTGGTGGTTGCTGATGGGTACCCTAAGGGTAGCCCGGTATGGTTCATGGCAATGCAGCTGTTCAAGGACAGTTATTGATGTCAATTCTTTCTGGATGACTGCCCAACTCCTGAGGATCGGCTCCGGTTCATCCAGGTGAACAGCCAAATGTATGGACAACCACCACCTCCAACATGCGGAGGAGGGCCTACTGGCTTTGGAGGTTGGTTTGGAGGAGGAGGTGCTGGTCCTGGTGGTTCAGGTGGAGGCTTTGGTGGTTCAGGTGGAGGCTTTGGTGGTTCTGGTGGTTTTGGAGGTGGGTACGGAGGTGGCTATGGAGGAGGTGGCTATGGAGGAGGCGATGGTGGAGCTCTGTATTAACAGAGCTACAAATTTTCTTGCCCACCACGATTGCTGCCTCGTGAAGTCGTGCCTACTTTTATTGGCACTGTTTAATTCTAGTTGTTATCTGATTAATGCTACATGTGGCTGTTGGTCATGGACACTATTTCCATAAATGTGTGTTTAATTGTTTTCTGTACAATATTGTATGTCTGGAACTGGCTTGAACATTGTGTTATTTATGGCACCAATAAATCATTTTTTACTTATGTCATGCCATGCAAGTTAAATTTGTAGGAACGAATACATTTGATTAGCATTTTCATTAGGAAGCAATTTTGAAAGCATTAATCTTATCCATAATAACTTTATGGCGTTCCTCTTCTATTGCTTTGCTTGCTCTTAGCTCCTAAATATGACTATGAACTTCCTCAGGTCGCAAGAGAGCTGAATTGGAGCTATACACCAAGTATTTATACTCCAAACCAAAGAACTAGCCGTTGGTACTTCACATGTTGAAAACTTCGTAACGACCGACTATTGCGGTGGGGTATAGAGACCACCACCGCAACAATCGGTGGTGTACCACAGTACACAAAACCAACGGTAACTGACACACCACCGACTGTTGCGGTGGGGTCAAAAACCCCGTTCCACCGCAACAGTCCGCCAAACCAGAGACGAACTCGTCTCTGGCCCAACAGGACCGACTGTTGCGGTGGTTGCTGGACCGAGCACCGCAACTTCCGGTGGTTGCCGTCACTTGGGCCCATCTGGCCTTCACAAGACCGACTGTTGCGGTGGTACCTGAGTACCACCACCGCAACAGTTGGTGCCATCTGCCTTCACCGGCCCTGATGGCCCTACCATCACCGACTGTTGCGGTGACCATCTTGGTCACCACCGCAACAGTCTGTGGTTCACTGAAAACCTATTCTAAGTTATTGAAACTCGTCGAATTCAAATGTCTTTGAGTTTCTAACTCTTTCTAAGGTTCCATGGCTTCACTTAAGCTACCTAGTGCTAGAACATATCCTAAGTATACTGGACTTTGGTTGGTTTGGTGACATCAAACAACATAAAAACTATTTTTAACCATTTCGCGGCTCTTGTAACCATTTTATATCTCAGAAAAACCATACATCGCAAGTATATCCACATGTCATGTTTAAACCAATCTTGTGTTCTTTATATGTGTTTGGACTTGATTTTCGTGGGATTTTCGTGGGTGTTCTGACTGAATGCGGTAGTCGCGCCTCGATCCATGGCGCGACTCATGATTCAGTCGCGCCAAGTACTCTGGCGCGACTCATGATTCAGTCGCACCAAGAAACATGGCGCGACTTGGCTGTAACTTCATATCGCCATTGTTTTCCCTATTTTTTGTTTCGGAAATTTGGCAGCAACATTTAGCGCTGAAATTTGCCGCGACTTGGCTATAACTGAGACCAAATTTTCTGATTATAAAATAATGTGAAATAATGATTTCAATCTTAACAAAGAATCAATCGTATGCATCAATTAACCTCCTCTTGCCAGAATCTAAACTTGAAAGAATAACAATATGGTTCTTTCCGGTGGTGCTTACAAAATCAGCAACATTTTTTGCAAACGAAACCATCATTCCCTGTATTGGCAACAGAAAATTAACATAGCAACCAATATCACACAACAATATACCAACACGGTCCATTACCACAACCACATAGCACAAGGACATGTCCAACACACAACGCAATCATCTGGAATATGAATCAGCAGGTTGTCAGACTTCAAGATGATTAATGGGATTTCTGCTTCAATGGCGCGACTTATGCTTTAGTCGCGCCTCGATCCATGGCTAAACCAATCTTGTGTTCTCTTCTATGTTACTTGATTTTCGTGGGTAAAAGTTGTACACATTATTACATGAAGAGATATTAGGAAAGTCTGCTGAACTTTGATCCTTTCAGATATAAGTCACACAAGCTATTGAAAATCCTGGCGGCGCGACTGATGCGGTAGTCGCGCCTCGATCCATGGCGCGACTTAGTCGCGCCTCGATCCATGGCGCGACTTATGCTTTAGTCGCGCCTCGATCCATGGCGCGACTTATGCTTTAGTCGCGCCTCGAACCATGGCGCGACTGATGCAGTAGTCGCGCCAATGAGGTGGCCGACTCAGGAGCCAGGTAGG
Organism: Alloteropsis semialata; assembly: GCA_004135705.1. Taxonomy (NCBI): domain Eukaryota; kingdom Viridiplantae; phylum Streptophyta; class Magnoliopsida; order Poales; family Poaceae; genus Alloteropsis; species Alloteropsis semialata. Next base: position 62,323,883 of record CM014276.1, read on the forward strand.
CCATTTAGGACCAATTTAGTCGCGCCAATTAGTATGGCGCGACTCCTGCTTCAGTCGCTCCATAGATCGCGGCGCGACTAAAGCAGTAGCAGTTGTTAGCTGCTGAAGACGACACGACCGACTATTGCGGTGGCATCTGGATGCTACCACCGCAACTTCCTGTGGTGTTTTTAAAACATTGCAACGGTTACGGACACATGACCAACTGTTGCGGTGGTTTGATAAACCCCGTTCCCACCGCAACAGTCCGTCAAACCAGAGACGAACTGGTCTCTGGCCCTGGCGGACCAACTGTTGCGGTGGTACACAAGTACCACCACCGCAATAATCGGTGGTCTTCTGACCCTGGGCTCTCCTGGCCCATAGCTTGACCAACTGTTGCGGTGGTACCTGAGTACCACCACCGCAACAGTCGGTGGTTGGCTGAAAACCACTTCTAAGTTAAGGAAACTCGTCCAATTCAAATGTCTTTGAGTTTCTAACTCGTTCTAAGTTAAGGAAACTCGTCCAATTCAAATGTCTTTGAGTTTCTAACTCGTTCTAAGGTTCCAAGGCTTCACTTAAGCTACCTAGCTGCTGCTGCCATCCATTTCGCTCCAGCGCCCCAGCAAACAACCAGCAGATCCAGCCGCGCTGCTACCGTTCGCTGGAGTTCAAATTCAAAAATCCTCCAAAACCAACAACTTGGCTGTTACTGAGACCAAATTTTCTGATTATAAAATAATGTGAATTAATGATTTCAATCTTAACAAAGAATCAATCCTATGCATCAATTAACCTCCTCTTGCCAGAATCTAAACTTGAAAGAATAACATTATGGTTCTTTCCGGTGGTGCTTACAAAATCAGCATCATTTTTTGCAAACGAAACCATCATTCCCTATATTGGCAACAGAAAATTAACATAGTCATGAAATAGCAACCAATATCACACAACAATATACCAACACGGTCCATTACCACAACCACATAGCACAAGGACATGTCCAACACACAAATAGTCCGACACAAAGGCCCATTACCAATTCAAATAGTCCGACACAAACAGTCCTTCACCTAACAAGTCCATTTGACACATCACATTACAAGTCTACCTACGAACAGTAGGGTTGGGTGTGAAAGGCTTCTTCTTACGACGCGGCCGGCCTGGATTGGTGGGCAAAATATTGGGGGTCCCAACATCTGTGTGGTCACGTGCTGCCCGCCTCTTAGGCCTTTGAGTCCCTTGTGATGGAGACTCTGGCGCATCAACCAACTGCGAGGGACCAAGCTCATATTGCCCATAGGTAGGATCATCCTCTTCCGAGTTGGAGCTATTTTCCTCCTCGCCGCCATCCTCGCTCTCGTCCTCCTCCTCATCATCGCCCCTCCTAAGAGGGCTGCCAATGGTGAGAGCCCCTGCGCGGCGCAAGAAAACATTATTATTAAAAATCACTAAGTAACAAAAATGCATCAACAAACTTATCAAATGTGGCACAACAACCCTCTCCCCTCCCCCCACCTGTACTCCTCGAGGCGGCCCTAGTGGATGGACCAGAACGTGGAGCACAACTTGAGGGTGCACGAGAACCTGAGGGTGTAGCAGCCGCTTGTGGCTCTCCTGATGCCATGCAATTCAATTTTCGCGCCATTTTCCGACAGCCACGATGAAATCTCTACAATCACAAACATATGTAAGAGCACACAAAAAATCAGACACTGAAGCACATTAGCACCTAACCTGTATGAAGGACCGTAACTTGCTCGCCTCATCCGGATCACCAATGGGAACACCCAACGCAACAAGAGACTCATTAGCGAACCGACCAAGTTGTTGTCCCTGTGATTGACAAGTCAAAGTGCATCCAATGCATAGTTCATAAAAGGGACAAATACATTTATCAAATAAACCCAACAAATGAACCAAACTTACAATGTAGTCTTCCACCGGTCCCCGCTGTGTCTGCGTGCCCTGCCTTGTCATATCATCGTACTGGTCGAAAACATCTTCCGGATCAGAAGGTAGATCCTCGACAGGACCGGCATCCATAGCTACCTTCAGCTTCAGCCTTGTGTTCGCTCTCAACCATTGCAAATAATTTTCATAAGGCGGGTCACGGTGAATTGCACCTCCTATCACAATGTTGGCTCCCCTACTATCCCAAGCGTCAATGTACCCTTGGTGCTTCAGCCCCCAATCCTTTTTGCCCCTCTGGCGTCGACGGTCGATACTACAATCAACGATATCAAATAACAAATAAATGTAGAACATGGCATGAGTTCACAAATATAAACTAAAAAATTACACAACATACCTATGAAGTGTTGGATTAGTATTGTGGTACTCTGGAGGAAAAGTTTGAAGTGCCCCAAATTGCCTCATAACTCTACTTGGAATGTGGTACTCGACAATGTAGAAGCAAATGAGCGGACAAACCGAACGCCAATAATCTTGGTCCATCTTGCAATATGGACTAAGTTCCATCACTTGAATCTCATCTCGATCATATGGTCGCCAATTAATCTAGTTATCATGAATCAAATGAATTTTGAACCGTGCACACAACAAAAAAAACAACAAGATCAAAGTGTACATAACTTACATGTGCAGCAGTGAGGCAATCAAGTGCGTTGCTGTAGTCAATATAACGCCTCACCGGGTTTCCATGGACATTCAGGATGTTGTGCCATAGATAACCAACAGTAGACATTGGTTCTTCACCATAGGTTGGTAATTGCTATAAAACAACAAATGACATGTCAAATGAAATCATAATTGAAAACATGGAAAACACATCAATATTAAACTTATTCTAAATATAGCAAAAGTTAGTATCTTACCCCAATTGTATACCGCTCTGGCCGACCAACGGGAAGGCGCTCCCACATCCATAATTGCAAAAGATAGGCACAACCCCCCATGTTAGCACTGCCACCCGTGCGCCTACAAGCATCACACATCTGCCGATACAACCAACCAAGAACTGCACTGGCCCAACTATAAGTCGCTATATTCTCCCAAGATTGACCAATAATGTCTATCCACATCCAAGAAAAGGTATTCCCGCTCGAATCCGGAAATAGAAACCCAGCAACCAAATGCCACAACCACGCCCTAGCATACCGAGCAACAACACCATTCTCAGCATCAGGATGAGGGGGCGCACCAAAGTGCTGGACCAACCACGCCGAGCTGACTCCGGTAGTCTTTCTATCCTTGGCATCGTCGGGTGGATCTGTAGGACGAACTCCAAACAAGAGCTCCACTCGATCTCTCCACCCAGCCGGGTCAATAGTTCCAGTAACCGCTCTTCCATCAATACGAAGCCCAAAGAGCATCGCAACATCTTGTAGAGTGACTGTCATCTCACCACAGGGGAGGTGGAAGGTATGTGTCTCGGGCCTCCACCGGTCAACAAGGGCTGTAAGAGCCGCATTGTCCATCTTCGGCAAACCACCCTTCACTAACATGGCCAGTGGGAGAAATCCGGCTGCACGAAGGTATGGGGCGTAACGATTGTCCCACGGGAGAGGATGGTGAGTGCGGATACGTAGAGGATTCAAAACCTGCAAATAAACCATATAACACTGTGTTGGACAACATCAAACCACCGAATTCATTTGCTCCATATGAAGTAACATCTCATAAATATCTAACCTCAATACGCTCCTCAAGTATCCGCCCGCGGTGTCTCTCGTCATAGCCCATCTCAAGCAAAGGATATCGTGGGTGCTGCGCCATTTTATCCTATAGTCAACAAAGGAAAATAAGTTTTATTTATGTATCTCTATACATCTACTATAAACGAGTCATAAAACAATACACAAAAAAATTGCAATTCATTCTTATGTCTATACCATGAAAACCTGTCTTCAAAACAATACCTAAAACATTGCATATTTCCAATACAAACCATGAACTTCAATATATACACCAAAAAGTTATGAACTCCTATACTTAATTTTAAAAGATTACACAACATACCTATCAAACTACATTACCTAATAGCGAGAACAACTCAAAATATTTAAGTTTAACTCACTTGGTTCATTATTCATATGAAAATAAAATCATCATAATATACGTATGGATATGTCAACGAAATCATTACATGCAACAAAAACTATACGATAGACAGGCGTTAACAAGGACCAATTCCACCACATAGTACAACTAACAATCTCAAATCCGTGCTCCATCAACCATACATAAGTCAAACCTACATAAACCTAATCTCATCCAAATCCAAGGAAATAAACCAAATCCGCAAAATGTACATGGTCCAAGTGGAGGAGTTACCTTCCCGGAGTTTTTTCCCACCGATTCTCCTTCGATTCCGTGGTGGGATGGCCCGATCTATTGGGGGGGCGGGGGGCGAGCTCGGCTTAGGGTTTGGGCAGGAAGAAAGAAAGGGAGGAGGAAGAAGAAAGGGCTCGGGCGGCCGGCTGTATACAGGCGAGTCGCGCCACGACCTTTGGCGCGACTGAGTCGCGCCAAGGCATGTGGCGCGACTGGCCCTGCCATGTCAGCCGCCTTGCTGGCCGCCCGCGGCCGGGCCGGCCGACGTGGCAGGACAGTCGCGCCACATGCTATGGCGCGACTGCCTCTTCAGTCACGCCACGTCGTGTGGCGCGACCAAAAGGGTTATTTGTTGGAAATACAGTTCGGGTGGGGTTTTTTTTAAAATTTCAGTTTAAAAAGGATTAAAAAATAAAAAAAATTCTACATCTGTGTCTCTGCAGTGTAATCGAAAGGGCAAAAACGGACACGGCCCGTGGACCGGGAAGCCGTTCCGGTAATATTTTTTTGTGTGAGGCTTATTTTTTGGTGGCGGTGGGCCTTGAATGTGTCCTGGTCAGCTGTGTCGCCGACCCATCACTGGCGTACGGCTTACCTTATTCATCCACTGGCGCTGCTACCACCCCTCAAAAAAAAAAAAAAAAAACTTGCGCTGCTACCGGCCGCCGTTCCATTTTTGCAGATGGCAACGACGTCATTGTCAGCAATATAATGGATATGGTAGCAGCTGAGACGAGGCGATGGATTAGATCACGGGGCCAGCGGCGTCGTTAAAAGAGTGAGAGATCACGGCCCCAGCACATAAAACAAACCTCAAGACCTTTGTTCTCTCTTCTCCATCACAAAATGTAGTCGTTGGAGCACATATCTAAGCATCATTGTGCATATATAGATCGCTTGCTTACGGCAAGGATGAACACAGACAGGTTCGAGTCAGATCGACAGCTGCTCTAGGTTCATCCATCAGTCGAGCTCGACCGGAGGATAAGAAAGATATTTACATTACATTTCGGACAGACAAGTTGGTTGCTGGTGGCGAGGCATCGTCAGCCATCAACATGCATGCACGGCAAGGTAGCAGTGTCGCCCTCGCATTCTTCGAGCAATCATACGGCACACATGGTCGTTTCCCTGCGTATTCTGCCCCCTGGCGATCGAGGCGGATGTGCTGGCCTTTCTCGGCGTGAGGAGCCGCTCTGCATTTCGCGCTGCCCTTTCGTACGTCTTTTCCTTGACTGATTCAGTAGTAGCACGATCTGTTCATCAGTGTGTATACGAGGGTCCAATTTGCCGAGCGCTGAAACGTGAAATGCTTTGTACTTCTATGTATAACTTTTAGAGTACAAAGTGTGCTACTTTCCTCAAGAAAACATGTGTTGTACGTCTTTGTTTATACGATGCGCTTCTGTCTCCTAATATATGCACGGAAAAGCTCTTGGCTGTTGACTTTTTAACAAAGAAAAACCTTTGTGTGAACCGTTGAGAGGTCAAAGGTACGGCTGGCAATGGCGAATAATGTTGAGTTTTTTTTTCATTTTCCCGTCGGTGACAGCACGCTAGACCGTATAATATGTTCAATGTTAGGAAACAAAAAGGAAATGGATCTCACGCGCAAGCATTTTATACGACCACATCCGTCGTGCATGCAGACAATAGCAGAGATACATACAAGAGATTCGATGTACTATGTTCTTTGTAAAACGATGAATAGATAAGTATCTACGATTAGCCCTGTTGCTGGTTATCCATAATTCATATCCAAATTCACATCCACCTCAAATAGTAGGGAGGGTATGAACAAAAAATAGCTTATCCATTAGAGATGAAGAAGGCAGGATATGAGAAAAAAAACTATTTATCCATTAGATATGTATAGCCTCTAGTATAAAAGGAATTATCTATTAGATATGAATGAAAATGAGGAGTGAGAATTGAATAATATATATTTGAATTTAGATATGAACGAGACGGATTTTACCGTATCCTCCCCGTGGCAGCCCTATCTACGTCCCAGTTGTGCGTCGGCAAGAGAATGGTCCGGTGAGGAATACCGGGAGCAAAGAATCGTGACTTTTCCTTGCAGCCGGCACCGCGACCATGATTACTACGTTAAATGTTGCGCGGGCCGCGATCGATTCAGAGAGAAGAGGGAGGCTCCGTTGTCATGCCGATATTCGTGGTGCCGTCTCCTTCAGTCTCGCTAGACAGTCAGAAACCATGATCCCTACGCTACAAATGTTGTCTCGAGAGGACGGGGATGTGCTCGCTCTAGAAAAACAAAGGACCCTGACGTGTGACGTACTACGGTACTAGCTAGCCGAAGAAGCATGCAGTAGAGTGCTGCGTTTCGCAACGTTGCCACCAGTGAATCTACGACAAATCGAGGATCTCCGCCCGTTTGGCCAGCGGTGGACTGGAAAAAAGAAACTTCCACCCCTAATCACACACTCTTTGTTGAGTGACCGGCACGTCACGTAATTACCCTGGACCAAATTACCGGACGGGCCCAGGAGGGCCCGCGCAGCCGCGCTAACTAGCAACAAAGCTGACGCTTTGCTGCTGCGGTGGAGTCGTCTTTGTTGTTTGGCGTTTGGTTCGCTTTCTAATCCTAAGCCTTATATATTAAGTTGATTGAATCTGGTTAAATTTTTTTAAAAAATATATATTGAAAAATATGTCACGGAGAAAAAGACATGTTTTTCTATACATTATTTTTGATTGAATTGCAAATACTTGCCGTAACTAATCAAGCGCCGGTACATACGGCAAACTAGGAATCAATGCAACCAAAAACCGTGAATTGGCCGTTCAAAAGAAAAATCGTGTGTCGGCCTCCTATGGACAAGACAGCGGTGGGCACTGTCATGCAGCGCAATTCGATCGTACAGTATACGCTCGTTTATATCTCAACGCCCGCAAAAATATTCTTAATTTTATTCTTTTCTCCTTAAATTGAGCAGGGACGGGCATTCATGCCGCTTCTGCCAACTACCTGTTCTTTTTCTCCTCGGTTGATCGGCATTTCGGTTGATCGGCATTTCGTTCATGGCCATGTTTAGTGCATCAATTTTTCAAACTTTTTACTATTTATCCATAACATCAAATGTTAGGACACTAATTAAAGATATTAAATATGGATTAATGACAAAATTCATTCCATAACCCGGGTAACTTCGCGAGACGAATCTAATGAGCCTAATTAGGTCATGATTAGACAACGTCGTGCTACCGTAAACAATCTCTAATGACAGATTAATTAGGCTTAATAGATTCGTCTCGCGATTTTCCGTCCATTCATATAATTAATTTTATAATTAGATCATGTTTAGTCCTCCTAATCNTAATGACAGATTAATTAGGCTTAATAGATTCGTCTCGCGATTTTCCGTCCATCCGTGTAATTAGTTTTATAATTAGATCATGTTTAGTCCTCCTAATCTTTGATTTAAAATTGCTACAGTAAAATTCGCAAACTTTCCTCCACCAACTAAACAAGCCCTAAAATTAAAGGGAAACAAACCGCAGTAATTCTGATATGGACAAAGACGTGTAGCACATAGAAGAGCTAGGATATATACTCCATATATGTAATCTATTGCTGGAAGCTCGATGCTTATTAAAATTGCTTTGTAATTACAAACCAGGGGTTTTACAACACAGAGCTTGTTTAGTCTTGAGATGCTAGCTAGCTAAGCACCCAAAGGCACGGCAAGAAAGAACATCAAGGGAAAAAAGGTAAACGGAAGCAGCAAATCCTAGCTACCTGCTGTGCCCACCGATTGGGGACGAGCGCCGCACGCCGGCCTACACAGCGATTTGCCGGCGCGGCGGCTCGCGCGGGCCTGCTTGACCCTGCTTGCTGTGTGGCCGCTCGATCGGCTCAGTCCGAGAGCGTGAGCAGCGCGTGGCGGAAGTAGTCGTCGAGGACGCTCCCGCTCCCGTCCCGGCGGCGGCTGCGGACGGTGGCGCGCAGGCGGGCGGCGTGCGAGACGAGCGCGCCGTAGAAGGCGGCGCAGGCCTCGGGCAGGTGGCGCGCCAGCGGCATCCACAGGTTAAGCGGCCACAGCAGCGGCGCCGACACCTGGAACACCTGCAGGAAACCCCTCGCCGCCACGAACCCCAGCAGGTGGATCCCCATCGACCAAATTCCAAGCCAAGCCCGCCGGCGCACGCGCACCTGTCTGCCTCGAAGAAGATCTTTTTGAGGATAACCTCGAAGAAGATTCTTGGCCGCTCACGCAAGCTTCTTCCTGTCTCAGCTCCGCTCAGCTCGGCTAAGAAGAAAGAAATGGCGCTTGTCCTCTCACGGATTAAGTAAAGGAAAGGGCAACAACGCCGCCGCTCGATGGCGTCAGTGTCAATTGCCGGTGGCGCCGGGTGGGAGGGAGGCGGGTGCGGCCTTCCCCAGTTGCGAGCGCGGACGGCCGGCCAGTTGTTGGGCTGGGTGGGCGATGACTGGACGACGGCGCGGGATCTTTCACGAGACAGGCTATGTGCAGCGGTGCTTTCTAAATTCCACCTCTAAAAGCAATATTGGAAAGAGCTCTTAGAAATTTCATCCTCTTAAAGAGATTGTACTGCAATGATACCCTCTAAATTTCACCCTCCAAAAAAATATGGTAGGGGAGGATAGAAGACCCTGGATATATAGGGGAACATCCTGGTGACCTCTATTTTAGAGGGTACTTTAGAGATTACCGTTGTATGATTTTTTTCTGACAATAACCTTTAAATTTAGAGGTCTAGGAGGTTTTAAGAAACCGTTGCACGTAACCGCATGTCATTAGCGGAAGGTAATAGCGACGTGGCCCACTGAGCCCCGTTCTGGCACGCCGTTCTAACCGGTGGGGCCGGACACTGGAGTAAAGATATGCATGCGGTCACGGCTTCCGTCGGGGAGCGAGAGGGCGTCTTCCTGGTGGTGGGCCTGCAATGTTAGAAAAACAAGAAAAAGACCGTTCAAGTTCATATATAATCATACGAGTATATGACCGGGCCAGTTGTGCCTGCGGCCTGGTACGGGACTACGGGTACGGGCATGGGCACGGGCACGAGCAGCTGTTCCCTGATTCGAAAGCGAAATGCATTGGTAGTACTAAATTTTCAAAGAGTGGACTTCAGTATATGGAGTGTTGGATTCCAGGGCAGGGGTGGACCCAAGCCTATATCTGAGAGAGGGGACACATAAAAAGAAACTAATTTTTAAAGTCTTAACCATAGTGAAAATTTATTGATCTCCATTACTCGAAAAAAATGAGTGAGAGCATGTGCCCTCACTAGCCATAACGTGGGTCTGCCCCTGTTCCAGGGCTAGTATTTTTAGGTATATTATAAGATTTTAGGACAAACTCTCCCTTCGATAGCTCCAGCCTGTTCGGTTGGCTGGTGGCTGGTGCTGATTTGTTGTGAGAGAAAAGTACTGCTGGCTGGCTGGTGGCTAGTGGCTGGTGCTGATTTGTTGTGAGACTGAAGTACTGCTGGCTGGTGGCTGATAAGCCAAGCGAATGTTGACAAACTTTCAGTTGGCAATGTGCGCTCATTCATCTTAACCCCCAGCTCTCTCCATCCTACAGGAGCATATTTTAGTTTTGTCTTTTAAATATATCTTAAGCTCGACCAAATTTACGATAAAAATATCAACATTTATAACATCAAATAGATATGACATAAAAATATTTTATAATAATAAATTTTTTAGTTATTAAAAGTATTATCTATTATCTTAGTATTTGGCCAACAAATGGAGCCTCCACGTTCGCTCTCAAGGCCTAGAAATTCCCACGTTAATCGGAGAAAAAAAGAAAAATTAAAATTACCCACCACTGCCATTACGTAAAATTTAGCCGAAAATACCCTCTTAACTATTTAAAATTACCACCACTGCCATTACATAAAAAATAGCCTAAAACGTCCATATATATTTTTCAAAATCATCCACCAATGTCATTACAAAAGTTACGTTCGCTCTTAAGACATAGAAATTCCCACGTTAATCGGAGGAAAAAAAATTACAATTGCCATTGCGTAAAAATTAGCCTAAAATACCTATGTAACAATTTAAAAATTATCCACAATTGTTATTATGTAAAAATAGCCTAAAACATTCATATATCTTTACCCTTTTAAAAATCATCCAACAATGACATTACATAAAAATTAACCTAAAATACCTCAATACTATTTAAAATAAAAAATAAAATAAAAATTTGCTTAAATAAAGAAAGAATTAGCCAAAATACTCATAATTTATCTAAAAAGTATATACCTTTTTCTTTACTATGAAATTAGTCCGGTCATTAATTATTTCATCATTGTCATTGTTGGTATAGAAACATAAATGTGAAATTCTTTTTAGCTGATAAAACTGCCAATTTATACGATTAACTAAAAGTAACTCCAATCAAAGTTATTTAGTCAAAATAAAAATAAACTAAGATGTACATATAGAGTATACCTATAAGAGATTGAGCCACAAAGATAATAATAGTTTTAACAAAAAAAAATATTATGATAATGCCTGAAATATTTTGTCAATAATTTGGCTTAATGTGTAACAAGAGGACACCGACAATGAAAAACAAAAAAGATAGGGAAATAGATATATATAGATATTCGAATTCTATATACTAGCCGCGCAAATACGCGGGTCATCTCTCTAGTTTTATATAAACTTAGCCAACTATAAAATAACACTTTGATTTATAACAAAACCAAGAGGTTGTTTGGATCCGTGCAAAAAAAAAACAGGTTGTGAGAAAAACTCCTTTTTAAGCCAACTGCGAGTAAAACTTTGTTTGAGAATGCTAACTACTCTGTAACTTGCATGCAGCGAAAACTAGTTTTCCACAAACCGGTATTTTGAGTTTTCCACGCACTGATCTTGTCAGTCGAATCTAGATCTTGCGGCTGGTGGAAGCTGGCACCACGCTAGCCCCGGCTATAAGCCCCGTAGCACTAGATATGTTCTAGGGCCCTTTCTATCTGGGCTCAGTGACACTGTGGATTCCCAACCGCGATTTTTTTTATTTTAATTTTTATTTTTTACGATTTTGCAAAAACAGTGTCCGGACGACATATTTTGCAAATCCGTCACCCAACCGCCAATTAAAACGGCGGTCACCATATGATACGGCGGCAAAGGGCAAAACCGCCGTATCAAACGGCGGATAGAAAAACCGTCGAATGAAACGGCGGTAAGCTACGTGGCACTGTAGCGATACCGCCGTTTCATTCGGCGGTACCTTCATCCTCTGTAAAAAAAAATCATAACTTTTTCATATAAACTTCAATGGAGCTAAAATTTATACGAAAATTGTAGATCTCGACGAGATCTACAACTTTATCGTTCAAACTTTTTTTATTTGAAATCATCTTCATATTCAAATAATCCACGCAATGCTCTCGATTATTTGAGCACCAAACTAATTCGCAATAAAAAAAGTTTGAACAACAAAGTTGTAGATCTCATCGAGCTCTACAATTTTTGTATGAGGCTTATCTCCAACTAAATTCATATGAAAAGTTATAATTTTTTGAAGATGTGCTATCCAGAGAAGGAAAATTTTTCTGGTTCATTAGATCTGAGCATTGCGTGGATTATTTGAACATGAAAATGATTTCAAATAAAAAAAGTTTGAACTATAAAGTTGTAGATCTTGTCGAGATCTACAATTTTCGTATAGCTTCATTCAAGTTCATATGAAAAAGTTGTGATTTTTTTGACAGGGGAGGGATGTATCGGCGAACAAAACGGCGGTAAATTGCTACAATGACGCGTGGTACTGTAGCTTGCCGCCATTTCATTCAGCAGTTTTTCTATCCGCCATTTGATACGGCGGTACTGTAGCTTACCGCCGTTTCAATCGGCGGTTGGGTGACAGATTTGTAAAATCTGTCATTCGGACACCGTTTTTGCAAAATCGTAAAAAAGAAAAATTAAAAATAAAAAAGCGTCCCCAAACGCCATACATACCATGGGCTTAGCCTGTTCGGTTGGCTGGTGGCTGGTGGCTGGTGCTGATTTGTTGTGAGACTGAAGTACTGCTGGCTGGTTGGTGGCTGGTGGCTGGTGCTGATTTGTTATGAGACTGAAGTACTGCTGGCTGGTGGCTGATAAGCCAAGCGAACAGTTGTGGGGGCGCACAGTACTGGTCTTTTCATCTAGACAAGTACAGCCCAACAGTCCAAGATATTTGTGTCCACGGACCACGGGCATGAGCGGTCCAGTAGAATTCGACAGTACACAAACACAGGTTATCATGTACTCCGACGCTGCAACTGAAATCTGAAAACCAGTGACCACATTGTGGGCGGGTAACACACTTCCGCAATTTTTCCTGGCAACTAACGCCCTGTTTGGTATTGGTCATTTCTGGCTCTAGAAATCGATAGATCTAGAGCCGTGGGTTGATCGAGAGTCTTTTGTTAAGTTACCTTGACCTTCTTTTATATTTAAATTAGAAATTTAAGATATTTTATTTTACTAAACAAACATCAGATTCTGCGTAGAGCTAGAAGTTATAGCTCTACCAAACAGACCCTAAACTGGTAAAAAAAAACCCTCAGGGGCAAGTTTCAAAGAAAGGTTGTCAATTTCAGCTATCAAATGAATGCAGCTTGGAACCGCAAATTTATCTAAACTTTGGCCTGTTGAGTTGCAATCAGCCAAGCTTGTGGGTTTACAGCCTTCGTGCACATATGTTATGTTGCTTGTGGTGCTGGGACAGCAATAACTTCAGATTACATAGATTTGGACAAAATTTTCTCGTTTTTTCAGATTGATTCTAGAGCGAGCAGTTCTTAAACGTTTTCTTACGCAAAAGTGATCTTTAAACTAACATTAAAAAAATACTTTCGCAACAGAACAAATCAAGGAGCTTGCGAATACATGAAAATACTTTCGCAAAAAAAAAAGAATACATGAAAATAAACTACAAGACAGAATATGGGACTGGAGCTCACTATTCTTACCACTTGATAGGCATGCTGCCTTTCGAGCACATGTTGGAGAAGGATTAGTTTCAAAGCTGAAAGAAATGGTCCACTCACCATTCAGTTACCCAAGCTAAACCATACACAAGAATATCACAATACCTGGTAGTAATAGAATTTTGAACCAGATCAACACACTGCTTTAGTAACTTGACTACTATAAAGTATAAAGCCTAATGAACTTTCACAAAACAGACTGGAGCTAAAAGTTGCTAGTGGTAGCAACAGACCAGAACATGCGGCCTGGCAGAAATCCTAAATATGTTACACCATCCGTGGATCAAGACAATACCAACCAGATCTTGGTCCTATTACCTTCTACACTAGAGTTCATCATACTTCAAATTATCTGGTCTACATCTGTTCAGCAAGAACCTGTAGACAAGCTGCTATACCAGATGTTGTTCTGTTTGCTCGAATTATCCACTTGACATTGGACCCAAAGAGGCAACTAGGAGTTGCTGGTAAGATCACTGTCATTGTCGTTGTCGCCAGTTGTGTCCGCTTCCTTCACCTCTTGAATCATCTTAAGTACTTGCCAAGCGGCGGGCCGACTTTCTGGGGAGGACCGAACGCAAGCAGCGGCTATGTCGACGATCATTGAGATTCGGTCACTGTCCACTCCTCCATCCTCTCTTGCTGACTGGACGTAGGTTTGAAGATTACTTGCAACCAAGACTGAGTGCTGGAGTGGTGGCTTTCCGCTAAGGAGCTCAAGCAGGAGGACACCAAAAGCATATATGTCTGATTTTGGAGTTAGCATTCTGTTGGACTTCATGTTTTCTGGTGCTCTGTAAGCAGCATCGTCTTTGATCTCTGCTGATTCCAGTAGGAACGACAAACAATTGTCTGTAAGGCAAGCCTCAAAGTCCGAACCAAGCAGAACATTAGAAGATTTGATGTTTCCATGGACAAGTCGAGATGCTTGATGAATGTATGCAAGGCCCTGAGCAACATCTTCTGCTATCTTCAGGCATGATGTCCAGTGAAGTGGTTTTGCTCGTGATGATCTTGAACCTGCAGTTCACAAAAGTTAACATAACTCTTAAGCACAATTGGTGAAACATCTCATCATACAATTTATGGTCTGGATACAAAAATGTATTGATACATTCTAACTTGTGATGATTTTTGTTTAGCTGAGTGTAAATAGGACCATGCGTTACTAATCGATGCTCATAGACAAATCAACATAGGAAATGCATAAAACCTTCTATTAATACAATGTTCACCTCATCTGCACATTCCAAAGCACCAATATCATGCCACATCTCAATATGTGCTACCCACTAATTATTTATTCACCATAGGTAAAAGAAAATGCAAAGGAGAAGTCATGAACCGTTAATTCCAACAGCCAGTCCACTGTAGAGGTTCAAGTGATGGTTTTCATGGCCCACGAAAATCAATTATACCTCTGCAATTTCCTAATTGTGTTACACGTTTATAATTCCAATATCCAGCGAGTAAGCAATATCATCAATTATGCTATTGGCAATGATTACTAGTCAGTAAAACATTGCATGCAGCATTATTATTTTTTCTAAACAAATCATTAGTCAGACGATCACAACATGTGACCAGTAACCACTTATGAGGAATGAGTACATGTATGCTTTGTTTATTGGGATCACAAATAAAAAGTCCAAGCAATAACCCATAAAGCATTGCACATATGGATTCAATAGGCGTCAATATCTTGTACCAGATTTTCACATGGCGGAGTCTTCTGAATTTCAATTGGAATGAAGAGAGTCTTGTTTGAAAAAGTATTGTTCAGAACTATTAAGAACAATTGATAAAATATCTACACAACTACACATAAAATTTATGACCTAAGTATCCTATGAATGCACAAAAAAATGTATTGAAATCTTAACATGTTCTAACTTGTGTAGAGTTCTGTTTAGCTTTGCAACAAAACAAGGGTGTTTCCAAAGCCTCACCAATATCATCTGAAGTTATATATCACTCTGGGAAAAAAAGCTAAAATGCTGTTAAATGCAGATGCAGTATAAGCAGAGCTAGGCCCAAATATATGGTTCATCCAAAGAAAATGCAGAAGTTCTGAAGTACGCACTTCCCAAAAACTATTCTAGTTTAGAGGTTGAACTGGCATTTTACACTGCCTTGCCCTTCATTACTACTTCCGAATAGCCTTATATAATTTATCTAACCAACACTGAGTGTTTAAGAAATACCGTACATACCATTGGTAGTGATTACTGGTCAGGAAAACATTAGATGCAATGCAAGATGCAACCATGTTCTTTGCTTTGGTTCCGTGAATAGGTGACCAGCGGCCACTTATGAATGCCTGTATGCTTTGTGTAATGGGTCCTCGAGAGAGAGAGAAAAAAAAAAGAGTCCACTAGTGTCATCCACATTCTGCTGCCAGGTTTTCACGTGGCCAGTCTTGTGAATCTCAATTCGGGTCCATGTTGGGATGAGGAATGTCTACATTGAAAAGGTAATGCTAGGATAGATCACTAATAATCTAGTACTGTGGTAGCAGTAGATGTAAAGGTGAACACTAGAATTGTTCCCAGCACCAATCAGTTTAGCCTGTTCATCACACCTAATGGCTGATAAGATAATATACTAAAAGTTCACCATTCTATTCAGATCCTACGCAAAGAACACAGAACGTACCATGGATGAGAGAGTAGAGGCTGCCATTAGGCTGGTAGTCGTACACGAGCAGCCGCTCCTCCTTGGCCTGGAAGAATGCCCGAAGCGGCACAAGGTTTGGGTGCCGGAGTCGTCCAACTGCATCCATGTTCTGCTCGAACGCCTCTGCTTCCAGCGCGGCTGGGCCAATCTTGGCTGCGTCCAGCCTCTTCACAATGACGACGAGCCGGCCGTCGAGCACCGCTTTGTACGTCGTCCCCACGCTCCCGCGGCCGAGCACCTCTGCCGACGCGCGCATCAGCTGTTCGAGGCTGTAGCTCGCCGCCTCGCCCGCGCAGAACGTCAGACAACCGCTCCGCTCCAGCCGCCGCGCCTTCTCCTCTGGCACCATAATCGCGGCCGTCTCCTCATCGGGCACGCACTCCACGTAGCCAATGTCAGCATTGTCCCTGCTGACCTCTGACGCGGGCGCGCTCTTCTTGGGGTTGGGGCTTGCGTACGACGCGGAGCTCGGGCGCCTCCGCTTGTTGCTCCTCTTCATCGCAATCATGGCGCAAAGAAGCGCGGCCAGAACCGTTCCCACGGCAACCGCGACAGCCAACGTGGTCCTCTTCACTTTCTTCGCGTGCGGCGCGGATGGATCCGGCATGCTCAAGCTCTCTCGCTGCGGGCCGCTGTCGCTCGCGGCGGCGCTCTGCACTGGGGGAGCGGCGGTGCCGTTGTTGCCACCTCCGTGGAAGAAGAGGAGGTGCGACCCGCGGCACTCGCGGCGGACAACCTCGCCGCAGAGCTCCGGATTGCCCGCGAACGCGGCGGCGCCCGCCTGCGTCATGACGGTCGTGACCGGCACTGGCCCCGAGAAGTTGTTGAAGGACACGTTGAGCACCTTGAGCGAGGACTGGTTCCAAGCCGGGAGGGAGCCGTTGAAGTGGTTGACGTCGAGGCGGAGGAAGGTGAGATGCGGAAACGCGGCCTCGATGCCGGGCGGGAGCTCGCCGGAGAGCCTGTTCCCGGAGAGGTCGATGGAGCGGAGCCGGCGCAGGGTGGCGAGCGAGGCCGGGAACGGCCCCGAGAAGCGGTTCCCCGCGAGGTAGAGCGCCTTGAGGTTGACGAGCGCGGAGAGGTCCGGGATGGGCCCGTGGAGCGCGTTGGCCTTGAGGCTGAGCACGCGGAGCTCGGCGAGGCCCGACAGCGTGTCCGGCGGGAACGTCCCGTTGAGCCCCACCGACTCGAGGACGAGGCGGATGATCTGGCCGGACGCGGTGCAGGTGATCCCCGGGCGGGAGCACGGGGAGGCGGCCGGGGGCACGCGCAGGTGGGAGGATGGGTCGGCCTTGGCGAGGAAGGCGGCGAGGAGCGCGACCGGGTTCGGCGGCCTCGACGCCAGTGCCGCGGAGGGGGGCACGGCTTGGACCGGGGATGGGAGCGTCGGCTGCGAGTGCGATGCGGCGCCGGTGGTCGGCTTCGAGTGCGAGGCGGCGCCGGGGTTCGGCGGCTTCGAGGTTGGAGCCGCGGCTTGGACCGGGGATGGCAGCGTCGGCTGGGAGTGCGACGCGGCGCCGGGGGCCACCCCAGCCGCGGAGGCGATGGGGACGAGGAGCAGGAGCGGGACGAGGAGGGGGAGCCGGATGCGGCGGCGGTGGCGGTGGCGGTGGCGGTGCGGCATTGCGGCGCTGTGGGTGTGTACGGGGGTTTTTGGGCTTGGGGATTTTAGGGAGGGTGGTGGATTTCAGTGGAGCGGCATGTACTGGTACTGGAGGAGGGTGGTGTGGTTGTGGAGGTGGCCTGCCCGGCCGGCTGCCGATGCCGAGACCCCGGAGCGAGAGGCGAGAGGAGAAGGAGGTGGAGATGGGCTCCGCCTCCGCTCCCTCCGAGTCGGGACGGAGAGTTGTCAGAGGGTGGTCGCGGCGGCACGTGGGTGGTACGTGGAGTTTAGCTTTCGCTGAGCGTACGGAGAAACAAATTAGCGGCGACAAGAAAGCAATCAGGCAGGCAGCTACGAGTTCGGGGCTGTTTGGATCTCTAGCACCGGCTCTGGCACATAAAAAAAAGAATCTTGTATATATGGAGTACTAAATAAAGTCTATTTGCAACAACCTCTTTACAGATGGGTGTAACTTTTCGAGACGAATCTAATGACTCTAATTAATCCATAATTAGCTACAGTGATGCTACAGTAATCATTCTCTGTTCATACGGTCAAAGGCCTCATTAGATTCATCTCACGAATTAGCGCATGGGCTGTGAAGCTGGTTTTATAAAATGCCTTTATTTAATACCTCTAATTAGTGGTCAAAGTATAAACAGGAACTAGCATTAGCATTAGTCTCCGAACAACACGCAGATCACGGAGAGAGACACAAGGGTCTGTATAGTTTGGTTTTGAAAGTTTGTGAAATTTACTGTAGCAATTTTAAATCAAAGGTTAGGAGAACTAAACATGATCTAATTATAAAACTAATTAAACGGATGAACGGATAATCGTGAGACAAATCTATTAAGCCTAATTAATCCATCATTAGAGATTGTTTATTGTAACACGACGTTGTCTAATCATGACCTAATTAGACTCATTAGATTCGTCTCGCGAAGTTACCCGGGGTTATGAAATGGGATTGTCAGTAATCCACGTTTAATACTCTTAATTAGTGTTCTAACATTAGATGTAACAGATAAATATAAAAAGTTTAAAAAGTTTGTGTAACTAAACAAAACATCACACCCGCTCCAAGTACAAGAAGCCTACTACAAACAGTTTGGATGGCGAGCAATTTCCAAAGCAAAAATACCCCTTGCTTCATTCACATTTGGGCCTTGTTTAGATTCACCAATTCGATTAAATTGACTGTAGAAAAAGTACATTAAGAAACGTAAAAGTAGAGAGAGACATGTTTTTCAATGCGTTACTTTTGATCGAATTGGTGCCTTTTGATGAATCTAAACAAGGTCTTGACTGAGCTCTTGTTTTATTCAGCTGCTATGAAGAGACCTACCAAATCTCAGGCCCTGTTTAGAACTCAAAAATTTCGTTGAAATCGTGTAGAAATTTTAAAAAAACAGTTTAATTTCACAAGAAAAAAAACAGGAATAAGAATAAAATTTCCGCATTGCAAACAGGGCTGTATGCGTCTTTTGAGTTTTTTTTTAACTAATACTTACGTAAACATTCGAGCCGTTTGGTATTAAACACGGATAAAATAATTGTACATGCACGGGGAATGTTTGAAAAGGAGTCGTTGCCCGTTGGGACCAGCCTACCGGGGCTGCCCGGTAGCAGCAGGGCGCACGAGAGCGATGTACTCCAACCCTGTACCCACCATTTTTTTAAAAGACTGACGTACGCCTAATAAATCAATGCAAATTTAGTATTCCTGTCAGGGCCCCGGGTGCAGTAGCCACGGGGACAGTGGGGCCCAGCGATTTCAATCACGCAGTGGGCCCACGTGACTGGTCACGGTGGTGGACTGGTGGTAAACGATCTGTGAATACTTTTGTCGGCAGACGCGAAATGTTTTCTTCGGCGGTGTTTGTTTCCATTATATAATCTAGGTTAGGTCCAGGATATTATGGTAAAAAGTCATCATAGACCACCAAATAATCTCAAATAAGTATTTGAGATTATTTGGTGGTCTATGATGACTTTTTACTGTAGGGGCTGTTTAGTTCCCTCTCTCCTATCCATTTTGCAAAACACACGTTTCCCAATGCACTTTTTTCTCTCTATATACGTGGATCGAGACGTCTCCATTCTGCAGAACGCGTCCATTCTGCAGAATGCGTACCGAACTAAACACGCCCGTAGTGTCTTTGATTTATAAGTTATATTGTATAATATATGGGTAAACAAACAGGGCCTTCGTCCTCCGCCAGATTCGTGTGCGACTGCGACCCATGGCGCATCGCCGGAGAACTCGGAGGCCGAGATAAGCGGGCTCTGGCAACTGGGCTGCACGTTCCCAGCTCCCCAAGGGCCCAAGAATGGCGCAGGAAAGTCACGTTCATCCCGCCGATCGGTGGGCCGCGGATCCACAGGCAGAGGTGGCAATGCCCAGATGGTCGGATTGGAGCCGGAGGATAAATAGGTCCCGATTCCCGAAGGACCAGATTCGACTCGTCCTGTACTCCATCGTCTCCAATCTTTCCCTTCCGTCCTTTGCGAACCCGGTGAAGTAAAGCGAAGCAACAGTACTACGGAGATATGACGTCTGTTACAACTTACAACTTGGGCCGAACTGTTGTCGCTGGAGATAGAAGCTACGCCGGTACACGACCCTGGCGCGCCGAGGTGGAGCATGCAAATTCATGGCGCCGCCGCCCATGCGTCCTACGGATCCATTCCACGGTGATCAACAGCCCAAGTGTGCTGCAACACGAACGGTGATGGTCTGCCGTCTGCCCTGCCCATGCGCGGCCGTGAACTCTGAACTGTAAAGCTAGCCGCCAGCGAGGGAGGAGGACAAAATTACATGGAAAGTGGTGCGGCTTCACGTGCGCGCTCAAGATTGTTCCTGAGACATCAGTGTAGCCGCGATCCGGTACGTGAAAACTTCTGGAGCTCTGCTTCGTGTCGCGCGGCCCGGCGGCTAACCGAGGGCAACAGAGCGATGCTTCGGCCCTAGTTTACGCAGTATGCATAACATTTTGCATAACGCACGTTTTCTAATACATTTTTTCTATCTGTAAATACTATGTATAACATAAAAATACTATGTATAATGCTGCATCTAAACACCCCCTTGGTCCCATCTCGTCAGTCATGGGACCTACATTTCTGTCACGCTGTCTAACGATTGGAAATTCAAAAACCTGCGATAAGAGTAACGTAGGAAACAACGCGCTATAAAGTTTAGCGGTAGCCTTCTCTAAAAGCTATAGAAAGCTATAACGGACTATAGCGAAAGCTAAATCATTTAGCGGAATAATAAAATAATCAATAATCACATAAAAATATAGACATAATTGGTGTAACACCCAAAAATAGACCCTAACATGTCTCTTAAATGCCCAACAGGGCCGTGCTATGTTATCTAGGGTCCATCATACGTTCATTTAGTTGTATCAATTGGTTTGACTGCATGTTTGAGGGAATGACACCACTAAAATCTGCTTGCACTTGACATTTACCACCGCTAAATCTCGCAAAAGCCTCTTTTGCGGACATTTAGCACCGGTAAATCTCATAAAATCTCCTTTATTGGATATAGCGGACAAATGTTGGTGCGTAGCGGTAGATCTCTTAAAAAAACTAATAGCGGGCTACAGCGAAACTATAGCGGGCTATTTCCTACATTGGGTAAGAGTAAGACCGTTCAACACGGTGCAAGAGACATCCTGCGAGACGCTGGACAGTGGACACCATGCCAAATGCGACATTACTTTTACATGTCAATTCCATCATGCTTTTGGCGCCAAGTACTGTGGTTTTGTAGTCTGAAGCCATGACTAACTCTGAAGGTTCATGCTTGCTACGGTTGTTTTGGCGCCTCCGGACATACTGCCGCGGGTTTTGTCTCTGCTGATGAATGATGCACTTGGCGC
Source organism: Alloteropsis semialata (assembly GCA_004135705.1). Lineage (NCBI taxonomy): Eukaryota > Viridiplantae > Streptophyta > Magnoliopsida > Poales > Poaceae > Alloteropsis > Alloteropsis semialata. The sequence continues at coordinate 62,345,321 of CM014276.1, forward strand.
CTTGCTTGATGATACTGTCGCGGTTTTGTCTCTGCTGATGAATGATGCGCTTGGCGCCTTGTTTGATGATGTCCCAGAGCTGAACGCTTCCTCGACCCATGAGATCAGAGAGCCTTCTTCCAGGTTCAAGTCGATACAGTGTCGTGTGCCATCTGTTTCTTCGTTCTTGTGGTTCAGCTCTCGAATGGCCAGAACTCCATCTGGCCACTGCTGTTGATCGGCTCATGTCCTCGGCGATTTACTTGCTGATTTTCCCCGGACAGTTCCATGCAGAAACGACTGAACATTCACGGGTCAAAAGTTAAACCTGAGAAGCCGGAAAGCAAAGAAAGCGATGATCCAACCAACCTTCAGCTGTTAAGAATTCATGATAACTCACTCATTCCCTGTCATCGGTGCTTAATTGCGTGGCAAGCATGTGCTTCAAATCCTAGCACCCTATAGACATAGACCTTAGGCCTGTTAGAGAAGTCCTCTCTATTCCTATTGAATATTCATGTGTAGGAACAGTGCTGCCTGAATCCAGATGTGATTGACCTCCTGCTTCGTGTCGGCATATGGCTCTCCTGAGTTTCTGTTGCGTGCAATAGCAGCAGACACGTAAAAAGAACCCGAGCTAAGCGGCGCAATTTAGTCGAGCTGGGCCCAGCTACATTCTCTACTGGGCCTTTTGGGCTTATGGACCAAACTTCACCGAAGGCGGCCCTTCTCCAGGGAAATTGCAGAAAACGCGGCCGCTCGGTCCGTTGTGGACTTGTAGTCCGTCGTCATGCTGGCAAGCCAATTCGAAAGCCCCTCTACCTTTGCGTTAACTGTACTTCGGCCCAGAGCTAACCTTCTTATGTCTTTTTCTCGAACAATATTATTTGTATGCACGGAATAATTATTGCTATAATATCTTTTATCTTAAAAACAAAAGTGTAAAATACATGACCGGTCCTCGAAACTATCAGGATGTGTCATCCTGGTCCCTAAACTTATAAAACCAGAAATCTGGATCCTCGAGCTTGTCAGAGTGTGTCATTCCGGTCCATGCAAAAGTTAAAAGTGGTTTTGATGGTGGTTTTGAGCCATGCCATATTTGTTTTAGTTTAAAAAAACCAACAAACACTATATATGGTTTTTAAACCATAAAAAATATCTATAAGCCTCCAAAAATTTCATAAAAGATAGAAGAGATATATTAGAGCACGTGAAGCCTAAACAAAATAATTAGAGCTCATGAAAGTATTTTTGGAAGCTTCTAAAAATTGGATTTAAATCTAGAAGAATGAGAAAATGTATTTTCACGAGATATTCTCATGAGCTCCAATTATTTTATTTAGGCTCCCCTTACTCCGATGTATCTCTAGTATCTTTTTTTTTGAATTTTTGGAGGCTTAGAGATTTTTTTATCGCTAAAAACTATATTTAATATTTTTAGATTTGTTTTTATCTAAAAACATGGTTCAAAACCACTCTTAATTGTTGTATGGACTAGGATGACACACTCTGGCAAGTTGGAGGACCCGAATTTGTGGTTTTATAAATTTAGGAACCGGGATGACACACCTGGACAAGTTTAAAGATCCGGATACCTGGCTTTATAAGTTTAGGGACTGGGAGGACACATCCTGACAAGTTCAAGAACCGGACTTGTATTTTACTCAAACAAAAACACTTTGGAATTTAGGTCGAGAAAGAATAAGACAGTGGGAAGGAGTATAACAGCGCCGACACCGTCCTCGTGGTGCCTGGTGCAGCCGGCACTCGGTGACCGTTGGGCCACAAGCTGACCTGTGTCCAGTGTCCCGTACCCCATACCACCGCCATTTCATACGGTACGGGACCACTCGCACGCTAGGTATCCATACGATGACCAAGGATGGTAAAGTACGAAGCCACAACCGCCAAAAGTTGAAGCCCTTTGGTTTTGGTTTGATCCGCACGAACAACGTGCCGTGACCTGACGCGGCCAACAAACCAAAGCAAGGACCGGCCAACACCAGCTAATCAACCACACTGACAGCATAATTATTACTAGTACTTCTCCAAAGCTTGCCGCAGTCTTTCTTGCTCCACTCGCTTCCTACCCCCTTAATCCAGCTGACCAGCTCCGCGGCTGGGACAGAGTCCCCGACGACCTTTCCCCTCTTCCTCCCTCCTCCCCTGCTCGATCGATTCGATTCCCTCCTCGCCGAGTCCAGCACCACGTCGTCTGCTTCCGCGGGATCAAATCGCCGCGAATTGGAGCGAAGCGAGACGCGCGAGCCGAGATACCTCTAGCATGAAGTCTATGGGCAGCCGCGACAAGCTCTCGGCGGCGACCGCGGCGTCGAGCCACCGCCGCGCCCTCTTCGTCGTCTTCGCCTTCTGCTTCGCCTTCGCCACGTTCCTCACCTTCCTCTACACCACCTCCCACTTCACGTCCGCGGCCGCGGCCGGCGCGGGGGGCTCCGTCGCAGGTTCATCAGCCGGGGGCTCCGCCTCGGATTCCGCGGTGGCCTCTGCCACCGCGGGTGGCGGCGGCGCCAGCTTGTCAGCAGCAGCAGCAGCAGGGTCCGGGCCCAACAAGCTGCCGCTCCCGGTGTTCGACGCGCTGGTCCACTTCGCGTCCATCTCCAACGCCACGCACCGCATGTCGGACACGGACATCCGCGCCATCTCCGCCGTGCTCCGCGCGCGGGCGCCCTGCAACCTGCTCGTCTTCGGGCTGGGCACCGAGTCCCCGCTGTGGCTGGCGCTCAACCACGGCGGCCGCACCGTGTTCCTGGAGGAGAACGAGTTCTACGTCAAGTACCTGGAGCCCCGGCACCCGGGGCTGGAGGCCTACGACGTGTCCTACACCACCAAGGTGCGCGACTTCCGGGACCTGCTGGCGGCGGCGCGGGCGTCGCGGGGCAAGGAGTGCCGCCCCGTCCAGAACCTGCTCTTCTCCGAGTGCCGCCTCGCCATCAACGACCTGCCCAACGACCTCTACGACGTGCCCTGGGACATGGTCCTCATCGACGGGCCCTCCGGGTGGAACCCCAACTCGCCGGGCCGGATGCCGTCCATCTTCACCACCGCCGTGCTGGCCCGCTCCGGCGCCACGGCGGCCAAGGGCCCCACGGACGTGCTGGTGCACGACTTCCAGTTCGAGGTGGAGCAGGTGCTGAGCAAGGAGTTCTTCTGCGACGAGAACCGCGTCGCCGGCAGCGGCACCCCGTCGCTCGGCCACTTCGTCATCCGCGGGGGCGGCCCGACCGACGCCTTCTGCTCCGGCCAGGGCAGCTCGTCGGAATCAGGAGAGAAGACGCGACGCCGCAAGTAAATTAACCAATCTTGCAACGGAATCATTAGCCGCCGCTTCTCTCTCCCCTTGGGCCTTGGCTAATTTCCACCACCTCCTCTCCTCAGCTGTTATTTTTCTCCATTTTTCTTGCATATAATATATGTTTGTTGTTTTTTGGGGGCAATAATTGTAACAAAAACCCTGGAAATATGACTCGCCTCCACCCTCACAGAAAAGAAGAAGTGACAATGAAAAATAGGGGCTTTACACATCACGGTTCACATTACTACACATTTACACTGACTAAGAAAAAGGATGTGATCATGCATTGCCAAATCTGATCAGAGAGTACGAGTGATACGGTTGGTGTTGGTGGTGGTAGGGAGATGGCAATGGGCGGAGCAGGATCAGAACGAACGACCAAATTAAACGGTGTGGACGTGTGGTTGTTGGATCTCAGCTAGCCCAGTGGCTTTTGTTTTCCCCGTTTCGTCCCGCTCGGTTGCGTGCTTTGCTCGGCGATGCCAGGCGGTAAAGCGTATCACTTGCCTTGCCTGATCTGATGCGCATGTGTTGGGTTCGTCAGTTTTGGATCGGCATCAGTGAGTCACCACATCCGCCAGGCGCTGAAATCAGCTGTGGACGATGTGCGCTTGTACCCGTAACCCGTGTGCTGGGCTGCTGCCTGCTCGCCTGCTCCGGCCGGGGTCTCGTTAAAAGCTGGCCGCCTTTTGCAGCAACCTCTGATCCGACCGCCCAACAACTCGTGCTCATCTCGTCTGCCCCAAATGGGGAACCTGTGTCGCCCAAGCGCCAACGAGCAGGCACCGAATGGGGGAACCTGCGTTGCAGCAACCCTGCTCGCTCTTCTCGCGCTGCTGATTTGCTCCGCTTTGCCCTAGCATCCATTGACCAAGCAAATTAAGCATTGGGCATTGCTACACAGGTTACCTGTTGAGTGTTGAGCGCGTAAGCAATAACACGCGTGCACGCACAATGTGTGAGCACACAGGACAGGAGGATCTGACTGCGGTTTGCGACTCCTGTGCCTGGACCCGTCAGACTGGGACGGGTCATCGCGCGCAAAGCCGGCGGCGTCAGACTGGGACGGGTCACCGCGCGCGCCGCGCAGGGCCGGTGGACCGGACGACGGGCGAGATTGGCATTGCACGTTAACGACCAGGCCTTTTACTTTCAGGAAAAAAGGGGAGCCTTTCCGAGCTCACTGACGATTGATTGCCCACGTTGCGCGACGCCTGTTCGACAAAATGGCATGGCAATGGCATGGCTGTTCGTTGTCAGATGAGATGTGCCGCGCTGCTGCTTGTCTGATTGTCTCCTATGGGCTTGTGGCTAGGCTTCTGCTACTCTTGAATCACTCGAACGACTCATATGACAATTACGATATTTCAAAAAATAAAGAACTCATAGGACAATTATAAAACGAGTGACGTTACGGGCTGCCGCACCAGCCACACCCATTTGGTGACTTTTTTTTTAGCTTTTTAGGCAAGCCCGGTGACATGCCAACCACCCCCTCCTAACATGAACAGTTTTCTAGTTGGTTCTGGTTAACAAGTGTGATTCAGAGATTTCAGTTAGTGACAGTGGCCTGAACTACTAGCCTTAGTAGCCTATGTAAAGAGGGTATAGATACCGGAATTCATACTAAAAGTATGAACATCCTTATCCTCACAGGTAAAATATGCTTTATTCTGGAATGTTTCACTGTCAAATTTGCTACGAGGTACCTGTCGACAGAGTAGGCCAATTTCTTTTTATGAGAGAAAATAGTGTTGTTCATTGTTGATGGTAAATTAAGGGAAGCTCTGAGCCACAGATAGAAATGGACGTGATCGATTGAGGCCCCGTTTAGTTTGCAAACTTGTCACATCAAATGTTAAGACACTAATTAAAGGTATTGAAAGTGGATTAATGACAAAACTCATTCCATAACCCTCAGGTAACTTCATGAGACGAATCTAATGAGCCTAATTTGGCCATGATTAGATAACGTCGTGCTACAGTAAATAATCTCTAATAACGGATTAATTAGGCTTAGTAGATTCGTCTCACGACTTTCCGTCCATCCGTGTATTTAGTTTTATAATTAGATCATGTTTAGTCCTCCTAATTTTCGATTTAGTTTTGCTATAGTAAATTTCGCAAACTTTCTCACCGAACTAAACAGCCCTTATGCGGACATCGATGTTTTACTGCATTCAGCTTACCAGTCTCTGTCAGGTAGCAAATATTTGGCTTTATTTGGTCAGGGAACTCCACAGCTTGACCTTTTGCGTGCTAAATAAAATCGTACTGCCACGGAACGTATCCAATTTAAAGGAGCTTAGGGTCTGTTTAGTTGGAAAAGTTTGATGAAGTTTGAAAAGAAAGTTGTCATTGGGAAGCGTGTTCTGTGAGGGGGGGCATGGTTGTTAGTGAAAAAAAAGTTGCCCGTTGCCGGCAAAAGTTGCCAATCTAAACAGGGCCTTAGATTAGATCCGCTTGCATTGTATATTTCTTTCCTGGTTTTGGCAAGAGGGAAATTGCTCATAATACACGGAACCGTATAACATATGCTGCGAATTATTAGTTCAGCAGTGGGGTTTGGATGCTTCCGTGGGTCAACAACAGGTCGTGATCATCAGTTGGACAGGGAGGGGGCTATGATAAGCGCATGTGTTTGTCAGCGAGTTCATGAAAACAACACATGATTCTTTTGAGGGTCCGTTTCAGCTGTATTTAATTGAGCCCCATGCGCAAGTACCAACCCGATACATTATACATTTATAGGTACAGGCCCCGAATGAAATTCCTAGGAATGGTTGCTTGCAGAAGCTTCAGCTGTTGGGCGTGGACCGACGACGGAACTGGACGTGACGCCGATAGGCAGCTTCCCAATTACGGATCGTCGAAACGCTCAAAGCACGGGCCCACTCAATGATCGACTCAGCCAGGGATCCCATTTCACCTGGTTTCGAACGTGGAGCAGCCAGTCGCTCGTGGTTGAGGACGTGGACTAGACGATGCCGCGAAAAGGCGGCGACGGAACTAACCACGAGCGACTGCTCTCGAGCCCTGACTCCTGAGAGTCCGAAACCATCCAACCAGGAGCCGGTGCGGCGGTGACCACCGAAGACCAGCTCGAGCCACGAGCGGGACCGCGGGCGGCCAGCCCAGCAGCCCCGCAGACCGGAGGCTTCGGCGGGCGGCGCGGCTGGCTTGACCACTTGACACAAACCGGCTTGGCCTGTATGCATTCCACTTCCACAACAGGTACGACTAACTTGAAGAGGAGAAACTGTTGCAATGGAGGCATTCGACTGCGGATCAGTCCGTGCCGCGAAAAAGGAAAGCAGGAAACTCGGGGTGGCGCCGGCGAGTTACCCCGGCGGCCAGAACGCCGCAGGCTGCGAACGCTGCAGGCTGCCTGCAGCGGCAGCGGCACCGGCACCGGCACCGGCACCGATGGGTTGATCTGCACGTGGGCTGTGCGGCCGTGGAGTTTACAGCGACGGACGGGACGGAAAGACAAAATTAGGCCTCCATAAGGCCTGCATTGGTCCAGAAGGAAAAGGCTTCAAAAAAGGCCCATATATTTTTAGGGTTTGTTCGTAATGGAAACTGGATTGATACTTTCGGAGGTTAAATGTCTATGATATCTAGAATGGGTGCTGCTGCTACCGATTGCTACTGAGACAATCCTGGCACTAAAAAATGTGCTAGGTCGACTGCCTGTGTAGGGCCTATATATAGATTATGTGACAACAACATTTCAATATTTAAAACTGGGTCAGGATAATATTTTATCAGCCTATAGGTTGTCTTGTGCAAATGCCACTCCAGCATGGAATTCTACTGAAAACACTCAGTAATTGTACTGAAAATTATCTACAATGTAGACACCAGATTTCATTTGTACCATCCAGAAGACACTTCACTTGCAGAGAACAACAGAGCAGTACACAGGTTCCATTGACTGGCTGCCATTTTGGGACGTCTAAGCTACAAGCACGAGAGTAGGTGACAAATCACACTAGAGGTCAAAGAACAACAGCTCACTTATTGCCAAACAAGCTATATAGGTTCTTCTCATGGCACCACCTCTTTAACCAATCTAGCCTTGCTTCATTAGTGGTAAAGGTAAGGAACATATCACGATATGCAGCCTTGACAAAGAGTTTGCTAGCCATGAAATGCTCAATACTTCCTTCAGCTGCCCCACATTCCACAGTCAAACGCATCACTTGCTTGATTGATTCAACAATCAATTCCCCTGTCGGTGTAAGAAATAACCAACAAGTGAATTTAGTGGATTGCGCGTCTGGGCTTCGGATGGTTCGCGAGAGGACACAAGGGGTTATACTGGTTCAGGCACTAACGCCCTACGTCCAGTGTCGATCTGCTCGTGTTACTCGCGTTGCTCGTAGTAGGGGTTACAAGCGGTCGAGAGAGGGAGAGGCTCCCAAGTCTCTGGATGCGTCTGAGCGTGTGTGTTTCGTGGGTTGTGTTTTCGTGTGTGCGTCCTCCCCCTCCTGAGGCTTGATTTTTCTATTTATACTCAGGGGAGGTGACGCTGTACAAGACGTGTTCAACAAATAACAAATAATAGGAAACTTGCTGGAGAAGCCCCGCCGCCTGCGGGACACTGTGGACGCTGTTGGGGACGCTGTTGGGGTCGTGCTTCTCCTCGATCGGCGCCTGCGGACGGGTAAAACAGTGAGAGTCACATCCCTTGGCCATACCGGACAGTGCTCGGTAAGGCCAATTAATGCTGATGGGGAGCGGCGTAGTGGCGACATGTCCTTGTGCCTGGTCTTCCTGACACTCCACTACGGCCCGGGCCCACGCCGATTCGGGCGAGGCGAAGAGAGGTCGGGCGAGATAGCGTAGGTTTGACCAGGACAGAAGTGGGTCGGCCGAGGCGGACATGGGTCGGCCGAGGCGGACGGGGGTCGGCCGAGGCGGACGGGAGTCGGCCGAGACGGTTATAGGTCGACCGGGGCGGAACCGGGTCAGTCGAGTCAGGGGAAAATCGATCCTCCCCTGATCTGATATTCTTCTTGTTTATGGGTTTTCTTATGCCCGTCTCCTTCCCGAAACTGCGCGGTCCCACCCGTCGGTGAGAGGGTCGGATATTGATATCCGACAGTAGCCCCCGAGCCTGCTCGGAGGACAGGTGGTTCTCCGTGTAGGCTCTTTCTCGATGCCTGTTCAGATGTCACTCGGGGGTGCGCGCGAGCGCACCCACCGGGTGTAGCCCCCGAGCCTGTAGGGGAACGGTTGGTTCGCCTATAGGCTGGAGTAAAGTTTATCCTTTTTCCCGCCGGGGCGCGCGAGCGCACCCAGTGGGTGTAGCCCCCGAGCCTGTAGGGGAACGGTGGTTCGCCTATAGGCTGAAGTTGGGTTTGCCATCTCTGTGCGGTCCCTACAGGATGACACCGCGTTTTGTCCAATGGACCGGAACATGATCCGCTTTTTTCAGAGGCACTGTCTCCCTTCTGAGTCGTCATGTCGTCCTTTCTGAGCTCACTGTTCGTTGGTGATGCTCTGTCGCTTTGCATGGAGGGCCACGCAGCGCGTTCTCGTACCCGGCCTGAGTGCTGACTCAGGTTCCTTCGGGCTATAAATAGGGTCCCCCGGGCCGTCTTCCTGGGCACGCAACTATCCTGCCTCTTCTTTCTCTTGTTAGCATGAGATCCCTGGTCGGTGAACCGCCTCGAGGGCGTCCCCCTGGTCCGGGGGGCGAGAGACTAGTCGCTTGATGCCACAAGAATGACTGCGACCTCGGGGAGTTCCGGCATGGAGGAGTGCTGCTCGGCGTCGCAAGTGAAGGACGGCTCTGGTTCCGACAACTCCTCCCGTCCGTTCGCCCTGCCTCGGTGGCGGTGGAATGGGTTCGAGGGGGAGTGCATGAGCGGAAGTGTCGCCGTTCCCCCGACTTGCCTCGCCAGGACAGTTGCAGGGGTCGTGTACAGCCACCTGCGCGCTACCTCTTCTTTCCTGGGTGCCGATGTGATGCCGATGCCGGCGACCGTCGGCCCCAGGACGACGGAGAGAGTCTGTGGTGACGCTCCGTTGTCACGGCACCACAGCGTGATCCTCCGCCGAGTTCCCCTCGTGGCGTCGGCGGGCGGGGAGATGCTACAAGAAGGACTGCGACGTTCGCAGTTCGGCCCTTCTTGTTGCATCGGATCTCCTGCGCCCTTCGTTGCCTGATTTCGTCACCGAGGGTGGCGAAACCCGTTTGTGTTATCTCACGGCCCTTGGCCACGTGTACTTTTTGCCCTTATTTGAGAAATAAAGGAATCTGGTTGACTCGGGGTGTCTTTCTGCGGCCGCGCAGTCGGCCTCTTTTTGCGATTTCAGCTCCCCCGTGCGCCCCCGAGTCGGTCGGGCGGGAAGCCGCTTCGTCTTTTTATCGTTTTCCCCTCACGCAATCCCTCCGCGGGACGGAAGGTAAGGGCATGCCTCGTGTTTTACCGCGTAGGCCGAAACACGGCTCCCGGTGAGCTACTAACGGGCTAGATCGAGCGAGGCCTCGGTCCCCCTCCGAGAGAGGACCGTCGGATCAACTGGTGATCGACCTCGGATAATCCCCAGAGTTCCCGACCCCCTTAGTTCCCGTAGTCGTTCGACCGACCACAGGGGCTCGTCGCCTCTCTTCGTGGAGATACATGGGGTCAGGAATTTTAGGCTCGAACGCAGGTCTGGGCGTCCTCGACATCCGTGTGCCGAGACTACGGCCTCTAGTGGGCCCGCCCATCTCTGCCCCTTCGCTCGGACGCTTCAGAGCGGCCGTCGGACCCTAGGGCCGGCCTTCGAACTCTTGGGCTGCTTTTTCGATTTTGCGTCGAGTCCCTTGGGCCTAAGAACGGCCCGGGCTTGTTTTGTTTTTCCTGAAAAATAAACGCGCAAGAGAAGGAAACGGGAATAGACGCGGAATAAATAAAAGAGAGGCAGGATATGGAATGCGAAGGGGTTGAGAGAGAGAGAGAGCCTGGGCGTGAATCTCGGGTCGTGGGAGACGTGGGAGACGTGGGAGATCGAGGGCGCGCGTCGTGGGCCGCGTGGCCTTTGCGAGCCGAGGCGCAGGTGGGAGACCCGAGGCGTCGCGCCTACTCCCTCACCTGCCCATTTAAGGCAGAGAGGAGGGGGCCCCGGACCTTCTTCTTCCTCCGCTTCCTGTCCTCAAATCGCCGCCGCCGCCTGCAAGGGAGAGCCCGTACCTTTCCTCTCTTGCCGCCCGCCTGCCCTCAAATCGCCGCCGCCGCCTGCAAGGGAGAGCCCGTACCTTTCCTCTCTTGTCGCCCGCCTGCCCTCAAATCGCCGCCGCCGCCTTTCTTCTCCTTGCCTTCCTCGCCTCCCGGTCATGGCCTGGTCCCGCTCTTCCGTCACGGAGGGTGAGCTCGAGCGCCTGGTGGGGCGCGGGCTCCTGTGCCCGCGAACCAACCTTGTAGAATGGATGGCGCCGGGGAACGAGGAGGTCCCTGCTCCGGCCGACGGGTACGTGGTATCCTTTGTCCCCTTCCATGAGCGGGGGTTGGGACTTCCTCCTCACTACTTCCTCCGCGGGCTCCTGCGTTACTACGACATCGAGCTCCATCATCTCAATCCCAACGGCCTGCTTCACATGGCGGTCTTCGTCGCCTTGTGCGAGGGGTTCCTCGGCATCGAGCCCCACTTCAACCTCTGGAGGTCCTACTTCCATGTCGAGGAAGTGAAGGCGGAGGGGCGGCCGAGGCCACACGGCTGCGCCGGGGTGCGGCTGCGCACCGGTCAGGGCGAGAGTTACCCCTCGCTGCCGTTGATCTCCAGCAACAAGGGGTGGCAACCGAGGTGGTTTTACTTGCGGAGCGATCCGGGCGCTCCCTTCCCGGCCTTCACGGGAAGGCTTATCGAGGGGCGGCCGGACTGCTGGCACTGGGGCCCGACCCAGGAGGAGCGGCCTCACCTGACCGGACTTCGTGACGCGGTCGCCCGGCTCCGCGAGCTCGGGGTTACCGGTCCTGGGGTTATCGCGGCGTACCATTCGCGCCGCGTCCTCCCCCTGATGGCCCGCCGTCTGCGACTGGACCAGATGACTCTGGCGGCAGACTGGACAAGGTCGGTAATGGCGGTCGGGGAACCTTCCATCGAGGAGATGGTCGCCCGCCTTCGCGAAGCGGTCCAGCGTTCGTCCGCGGGGTACCCGTTGCCGAATCACCCTGTCATGCTCCCCATGGGCGATTCCCTCATCCAGGTTAGTTGTCGGGGTTTTTCCTTTGCCTTCGCCGTTCCTTCTTTCAATCCGGAGATTCATCTGAACCTCTTCTTCTTCAGCACCCCCTGTCGTTCAGGGTTTCCCGACCCCCGCTTCCCGAGGACGCGGCCATTCGGGCCGCGAACCGTGCGCGCGCGGAGGCCGCCCGTCTGAAGAAGGAGAAGGACAAGGCGAAGAAGAAGAAGAAGCGGCTGGCCCGCGAGAAGGCCGAAGAGGAGTACCGCGAACGACGTCGGCAGGCTCTGCAGGATGGGCTGTGGAGGGAGGATCAAGGCCCCTTCGAGGGGGGCTTCGATTATGCCTCGGACTCCTCCACTGGATCCGAGTGGAGCGACCCGACCCCCCAGCGCGAGTCCTCGGCCGGTCGGGGCACGCCGGAGGTCACGGGGCCGTCACGCGATGGCAGACCCGCGCCAGCTTCACCCCCGACCCGGGGGCGGACTCCACCGAGGGCCGATCGGGGCAAACGGCCGCGGGAGGAAGGATCGGGGTCGGAGACGGCTCCGCCGGTCAAGCGGTCGTCCCGCGGCTTTCCTATTTCGAGTCGGTAAGTTTCTTCCCTCTCTCTCGTCGATCCTCTTTCGCCTATGTCGAGACGAGTGTGCGAAGGTTCGTTTTGTTTGCAGGAGGGGAAGTCAGGCGACTCCTTTGGGGCTGGCGCCGATCAAGCGGCTCGCACGCCAGACCGCCGAGGTGGCGACGAGCCGAGGGATCAACCTGGGCGACCCCCAGGTGGAGAGGGTGCTCGACCCGCTTCTTCCCGAGCAGCAGCTCGCCGCAGTGTCGGGCGCCCTGTTCGCGCACTCGACAGAGGCGATCCCGGAGGCCCTCGCCGGGCTGTACTGTCCACTCGCGGAGGATCCGGCCGGGACGGAGGACGTGGTGTCGCCCGAGTCGGCTGCGCCGGACGGGGATGCGCCCGGGGAGGAGAAGATGGTGCCCTCCGGTCCTGGTCGTGACCAGGAAGATTCTATCCCCCCGGCCCGAGAGGTCGGGCTCTTGCCCGAGGAGGGGACGGGCGAAGGAGATGAGCCCCGAGGGATCCAACGCCGGTTGCGTCCCCGACCACTGCCGACCGCGAGGAGGAGGTCGTCCCTGAGCCGGACGCCATCGCCGCCCTACCCGACCCGCTGCCCGATTCGGGCGAGGTGCCGATGTCTTCTCCCCCCGCGCCTTTGGTCCACGGAGCGGGAGCGACGGCTATTCTCGAGGGAGAAGAGATTGTGGGGTCGAGCTCGGGTCAGGAGGCCCGTACTGCATCCGACGCCCCGGAGGGCCGCGAGATCGTCCGTCAAGGGGATGATCCCCTGGAGTTCGGGGGCCCTCGCGTCACTTGGACCGACCGCGCCTCGGGCGATGTTGTCTTTTCCCTGGACGACGCCGAGGAGAAGAACGAGGCCTCCCGGGTTCGTGCTGGGGTCGGGCTGGCGGTTCGATCGCTCAACTCCGCCCTGGAAGCCCTCCGCGACGTCGCCATCCCTTGCGGGGAGGTAATCTTTCCTTCATTTGTTTTCTCTTTCTTCTTTTCCCGAGTGGTTTCCGATTCTGATTTGTTTTTGGCAGTCTTTGATGGCCCGCAGCCGGGACAAGTCCCTCTTCCTGCGTCGGGAGAAGGACTCGTGGGGCCGTCTGTCCTCGGTCACCGCCGAACGCGACGCCCTGAGGGAGCAGCTGGCGGTCGCCCGCCAAGAAGCCGCTTCCGCCCGTGCCGATGCACGAGGCGAGTTCGACGGGCAGCTGGCCGCAGCCAACCGGGAGATCGAGTCCCTGCGGCGGCGGGTTGCGGAGGCGTGCCAGCATGCTGATGAGGCCGACCAGCGCAAGAGCGACGTCCTGATCTCTTGGGAGAGGGACTCGGCGGCTCGGGAGCAAGTCCGGCTGGGCCTGGTCCGCGAGGCGGAGCGTCTTCGGGCCGACCGGGACCGGGTCATCGCCGTCCTCGAGGGAACCCGCACTCAGCTGGCCCAGGCGGTGGAGGAGCGAGACGAGGCCAGGGGGCTCATCGAGGGGCAGGCCCGTGACCTCGAGGCTGCGAGCCAAGCCCTCAATGTTGAGCGGGGCGCCCGCGAGGACGCCGAGGCGCAGTGCGCCTCCCTGGCCGAAGCAGCGGCGGCGGATCGCGCTGCGATCGAGCGCCTCACGTCCGAGGCGCGCAATCTCGAAGGACTGCTGCAAAAGGAGGGGGACGAGTACGACGCGCTTCGGGTGGCGGTCGGCGCTGTGCTCAGCGACCTTCAGGTGCGGTCGGAGCGGGGTCCAAGCTCGCTGCTCGCCGACGTTGAGCGCATCCCAGCTCGGGCCCGAGCCATGGCGAGCGACGGGCTCTTCCTCGGGGTGCGCCGCGCCTTCGCCGTCGCTCGCTCCCACTACTCCGAGATCGGCCTGGAGTACCTCGCCGACGGGTTCGCTCCCGGTACGACGGAAGCGGAGGTGATCGCGCTCGAGGAAGAGGTGTCGCCGCTGTCGTTCGTGCTCGCCGCCGAGACTGCAAAAGAGGAGGGGCCATGAGCGCCCTGATTAGTTTTTGTTTTTCTTTTGGTTTTCAGACAGTTAAACTCATTTCTTGTAATGAACTTAAGCGTCTGCGTCGTTAACACTCGGCCTTTCGTGTTTCTTTGATTAAGCCGTCGGGGTACGTCCGGACTAAAATGGGTTCGCCAGTGAGCCTTTAGAACCGTTGCCTCTGGGGCCTTTGTCCTTTTGGCATTCCGACCAGCGAGCGCACGCCACTTTGTTATCCGGCGCCCCCCTTTTTCCTTAGTCTCGGGTACACGAATATGCCGAGGGTCAAGGACCCGGGGGACGCAGGTTAGCCCCCGAGTGACGTCCGACCCTCGGCCAATGGGTGAGGGTCGGGCGTCGCTCTTTGAAACGAAAAGGAGTACGTTCAAGCGATAACAGGAAAGTAGCCTAGAACAATCAGGGATAGAAACGACGTAGCTGTTCGATGTTCCTGGCGTTGGCGTACTCCTCTCCTTCTTCGTTCTTCAGCTTGTACGAGCCGGGTCGGAGGACTTGGGAGATGATGAACGGGCCTTCCCAGGGCGACGAGAGTTTGTGCCTGTCCTTGTTGCTTTGAACGAGGCGCAGCACCAAATCGCCGACCTGGAAAGCTCGGCCCCTAATGCGCCGAGCGTGGTAGCGCCGTAGGGACTGCTGGTACTTCGCCGAATGGGCCAACGCGACTTCCCTGGCCTCTTCTAGCTGGTCGGCCGCGTCCTCGAGAGAGGTTTGGTTGCCTTTGTCGTCGTAGGCGCGGACACGCGGGGACCCGTAGTCGAGGTCGGTCGGGAGTACGGCTTCCGACCCGTACACCATGAAGAACGGGGTGAAACCCGTCGCGCGACTCGCCGTCGTGCGCAGGCTCCAAACCACCGCCGGGAGCTCTTCGACCCATCGCCCTCCGAACTTTTTCAAGCGCTCGAATATCCGGGGTTTGAGCCCTCGCAG
>CM014276.1:62361286-62372477 GCA_004135705.1 Alloteropsis semialata
GCCTGCGGGACACTGTGGACGCTGTTGGGGACGCTGTTGGGGTCGTGCTTCTCCTCGATCGGCGCCTGCGGACGGGTAAAACAGTGAGAGTCACATCCCTTGGCCATACCGGACAGTGCTCGGTAAGGCTAATTAATGCTGATGGGGAGCGGCGTAGTGGCGACATGTCCTTGTGCCGGGTCTTCCTGACACTCCACTACGGCCCGGGCCCACGCCGATTCCGGCGAGGCGAAGAGAGGTCGGGCGAGATAGCGTAGGTTTGACCAGGACAGAAATGGGTCGGCCGAGGCGGACATGGGTCGGCCGAGACGGTTATAGGTCGACCGGGGCGGAACCGGATCAGTCGAGTCAGGGGAAAATCGATCCTCCCCTGATCTGATATTCTTCTTGTTTACGGGTTTTCTTATGCCCGTCTCCTTCCCGAAACTGCGCGGTCCCACCCGTCGGTGAGAGGGTCGGATATTGATATCCGACATCCCCCGACATCACCTTTTGGGCTACAACACTTTGGGCTTGCATAGTCTCCAAAATTTCCTTCATTATCTTGATAATCTCCCTCCTTTCTCTCTTCCTCGAGCTAGAAGCACTTGCTCTAGTGTACCTGCCTCTCTTCAAATTAGTGCTACTCATAGGACCCTCAACAACACCATCGTCACTTTCATCACCTCCATCGTCATCACTTTCATCGCCTCCGTATTCACTTCCATCATTTACGTCATCGTCAATTTCATCATCTCCATCATCATAAATTTCATCGTCGTCGATTTCATCACCTCCATCATCATAAACTTCATCATCGTCGATTTCATCATATCCATCATCGTCGATTTCATCATCGTCAATTTCATCACCATCAATTTCATCACCTTCGTCTTCACTTTCTTCACCTCCACAATCACCTCCGTCGTCAATGTCTTCACCAGGAACAAAAGAAGACGATGCATCTGCAGCAGTGTGCTCGATCATCACTTCAAGGTCGTCTAGACACTCTGGCGGCTCATTCTTTAGCTTCCCCCATTCAGCATGTCCCTGAAAACCAAATATCATGCACATTAGTGAGCCTTTCACTCGCTGTCTTTGCTGAAAAACCAACAGGCCAAATGGTAGGGTAACTTCTGTCTTTGCTGAAAAACCAACAGGCCAAATGGCAGGGCAACTATCTTTGCTGAAATCCAAAAGGCCAAATGGCAGGGTAACAATTAACCTAGCTAAAAACAAGGTCTAGTTTAATTTTGCAACACACTTTTCGACAAGCATAAAAGGAAGCTCGCATTTGCAAAAAGTCTAGTCCTGAATGAAGCTATTGTTTTGTTCTTTCTTTTCACCAGTTAAAAAATTGTGTTCTGTGATAAATACTGATAATAAAATGGGATACCTAGTAGGTGATAAATACTGATAGGAAAACGACCTCTGATATGATCATGAAATAGACAGCCATAGGTACTGATAACAAAATGAACTTTGATATGATCAAGAATGGACAGCCAATGAGTATTTTCACTAGCATACATATTTTCTATATGCTCGCTGAACACATTTAAATGTTATCCCCACAGCAACCAAATGAGCCAAGCCCACAGCCCCACACCATATCGCTTACTACATGAGGCAAAGAAGACCTTAGAGCTAGGAATTCACATGAACAATCACAGGGCTAAGCATGGCGCAATCACATGAACCACATGAGCAATCACAGACCTAGACCTGAACGGTCACACGTAAGCTGAAGCAACTCACCTGGTATCCCTCACCAAGACCAAGACCAAGACTAAGATCAATAGCACCATCATCGTCGAATAGTCCGCCAGCTGCATCGCCTGCGCCTCCACCAATGCCACCACCCCCACCGTCTGCAGGTCGTCCTGCCGCTCGAGGAGCCTCTCTGGCTGGCGGAGGAGTGCGGTAAGTCATCGCCGCCGTGCCAGCAGGAGCACCGCCAGATCCGGTGCGGGTCACCGTCCCGGCATGGGCTACGTCATCGTCAATTTCATCATCGTCGATTTCAAAATCTCCATCATCATCGATTTCAAAATCTCCATCATCATCGAGTTCATCACCTTCGTCTTCACTTTCATCACCTCCACAATCACCTCCATCGCCAATGTCTTCACCAGGAACAAAAGAAGCCGATGCATCTGCAGCAGTGTGCTCGAACATCACTTCAAGGTCGTCTAGACACTCTGGCGGCTCATTCTTTGGCTTCCCCCATTCAGCATGTCCCTAAAAACCAAATATCATGCACATTAGTGAGCCTTTCACTCGCTGTCTTTGCTGAAAAACCAACAGGCCAAATGGTAGGGTAACTTCTGTCTTTGCTGAAAAACCAACAGGCCAAATGGCAGGGCAACTATCTTTGCTGAAATCCAAGAGGCCAAATGGCAGGGTAACTATTACCCTTGCTGAAAACAAGGTCTAGTTTAACTTTGCAACACACTTTTCAACAAGTATAAAAGGAAGTTCGCAAAGTCTAGTCCTGAATGATGCGATTGTTTTGTTCTTACTTTTCATCAGTAAAAAAAAATAGCGACCTGTCATAAATAGTGATAACAAAATGGGACACTTGGTAGGTGATAAATACTAATAAGAAACGGCCTCTGATATGATCAAGAAATAGACAACCATAGGTGATAAATACTGATAATAAAATGACCTTTGATATGATCAAGAATGGACAACCATTGAGTATTTTCACTAGCACATGTATTTTCTATATGCACATGGACACATTTAAATGCTATCCCCACAGCCACGAAGTGCCAAACCCACAGCCCCACCATATCGCTAACTACATGAGGCAAAAAAGACCACAGAGCTAGGAATTCACATGAACAATCAAAGAGCTAAGCATGGCGTAATCACAATTCACATGAACCGCATGAGCAATCACAGACCTAGAACTGAACAGTCACACATAGGCTGAAGCAACTCACCTGGTATCCCTCACCAACACCAAGACCAAGACTAAGACTAAGACCAAGACCAAGAGCACCACCATCGTCGAATGGTCCGCCACCTGCATCGCCTGCGCCTCCGCCAATGCCACCACGCCCACCATCTGCAGGTCGTCCTGCCGCTCGAGGAGCCCCTCTGGCTGGCGGAGGAGCGCGGTAAGTTCTCGCCGCCGTGCCAGCAGGAGCGCCGCCAGATGCGGTGCAGGTCACCGTGACCGTGCCGCCATAGGCTGCGCTGGCAGCACGAGAAGGGATGGCGCCTCGACGACCATCGGTGACTTCAGCCTCACCAACCGCACCAGCCGACGCGGAACGCAACCGCTTGCCGTAGGGCAACCAGGAACGGAGGTCGGAGTCCTGGGAGTTGAGGTCCAGCCCCTCCTCTCTTCCGGATCTTCATCGAGAGGGGACGCCACGGCCGCCGGGAGAGGAAGCCGCCGCAGTGAGGCCCGGATTGGTGGCAGGCGCGCTGAAGAAATCGATGGTGGCGTGGTTGGAGTGCGGCGGGCTGAGGAAATCCGTGGTGGCGGGATTGGTGGGCGCCATGGCGCCTACGTAGGTGTTCTCGTCGTGCTCCTTATAGCGATCCATCGTGTAGGGAAGGCTGCATCACCGGCGGAGGATGGCCGAAGCGGGCAGAGGAGGGGAAGGATTGCAGTTGCGGGGTGGTGGAGACTGGAGTGATGGTGGGGCTTGTGCAGTTGTGCTGGGGGCTGGGGCGGCGCGGGTGGAAGTGGAAATTGAAGATCTGGAACCGCACGAACTAGAATCTTCTAGGGTAAGATTGGAGCGGTCGAGCTGTTTGGGTCTCAAGCTGGGCTGCAATCTCACAATCTAAACGGACCTTTAGTTGGGCTTTTTCTGTTACGGCGAGCCTTTTAAACTGGAGACGTAATCCTTTCGGAAGCGCGGAAGCTACGGCTTCCACCTGTTGGAGATTCGTGAGGCGTCTCCAGGTCACACGAATCTCTTCTTCATTCTCTTGCTCCTGCTCTCGCTCGATCGCTGAGAAGCTAGGGTGGGCGAGGGCTCGAACGAAACTACACCTACTGCATGTTTTGTGCCACGGGCTGACTCTATGAAAGCTGGACAGGTGAGGGAATGCTGGCCAACAGATGAATTGACATCTGCTAAAAAAAGAAAACAACATCGTATCAACGCCTTGACCAAAGAACTGAAAGCACGTGAATAGCATAGCATGAAGCTGAGAACCCAGAGCATGTCAAAACCCATGGTTCATCAGTATAGACACCACACGTCCACACCACCATAGCATCCCATCGTAATAGAGCACAGATCGAAGGAATGAATATAGCATAATCTGCTTCTTGTTCCAAATATCAATATGCATAAACATCAATCGCAGTTCTGCCGAACTGCGCCGTGAGGAGCTTAGCAAAGCTAGCTGAATGCTGGATCTTACATACATATGCGAAAGCAAATTTGGCTGCAGTTCTGCGAACAACTGAACCCATTCTTTCAGGCTTATGTACATGAGCACCTATTAATACGTGTATACTTAACCAGCGGCCGCCGTGCCACGCTTTTTTCTGACGATTAAGCACCAGGTGATCACCAGCAGGAGCTCTGATCACCGTGGCCGTTGGCGGCCTGATATCATGCTGGGGTTGTTCAAGCACTGCTCTTCATACCGTCGGCTGCGTTGCCAGAGAAAGCCCAGTGCGGCTTGGCGAGGGTGCGCTTCAGAGCCTTCACTGACAGTGGGCTGTCCTTGCCCTGTTCGTCAAGCACAAATTTACCAGTTAGAATCTGACCACATTTACAATGATTTCATAGCAAAGTTAAGGAAAACATTGTAAAATGATCTAAGCCCTTACCGTGAGGCAGGTTCCCTGCTTGACGTTGCAGATGGGGTAGTCATGGGGGCAGCAGCTGTAGTGATCGTCGCAGCAGGTGGCGCCCTCGAGCGGGCAGCAGCCCCAGGCGAAGCAGTACTTCCCGTACTCGTAGATGCAGCAGCAGGTGGTGCTGTCCGGGCACGAGTAATAGTTGTCGCAGATGCTGGGCGGCGGGGTGGGGGATGGCGGGGTCGGGCCGGGGTTCGGCGGGTTCGCGCCCTTCTTGAGCGGGTACGACGGCTCGATGGCGATGCCACATTTGCCGCTGGACGCCTTGATGTTGCGCTCCATCCGGATGTAACCGGACTCACCCCAGCTGCCGCCCCACGAGTTCTTCACGATCCAGTAGTCCTTGCCCTTCTCTGTGCCGTAGCCGACGGCTGTGACACCGTGGTCCAGCGCTGTTCCACATGTTCCAGTGAAGATACCCTGGGAGATCAGGAAATGATGATTAGTTCAACGCAGATTATTCGTGAAAATGGGGCTAACGAAGGATGAGAAACAAGGGATATTCTTTAGTGGCCAATGGATTTGTCTGAAAATTCCAGTTCAACTTTATGACAAGGAAAGCCATTTTCAGAATCTTCTGTTAACTTTTTTTAGTGGGGGCTTCTGTTCAACTTTTGCTGGAAGTGCATGATAGCTCAGGCCATTTCCTCCATCAACCATCATGGTACATTGGTACTTACAAAAGCACATCATTCTGAAAGCCCTTAACCAAACACAACAAATCTTCCTGAGTACCATTGGAAATGCTTCACAAAGTGGGGGCAGTGCAGACTTGGTCTTTGAAAAAACAGAGGAGCATTATTTGTGATGGGGCACTGAAGAACTATTGTATGGCAAAAGCTGCCTACTAGTCCAGATCGTACAAAACTAAGCCATGGGTATGGTCCGTATGGACAAGGTATCCTAATTGGTGTAGTTGTTGCAACTTGCAGAGCAAAAACACAATCATTCCTTCTAGTGAAATAATCTTCACTGAGCGGGGAAGTACAGAGTTACAGACCTAGTGTTGGAAAAAATCAAAAAAATAAACCCGGAGGAACATGATTCGTGCAGAGTGAAGGGGCACTGAAGAACGATTGTATGGAAAAAGTTGCCTGACTATAGTCAAGATCGTATAAAACTAAGCCAGGGGCATGGACAAGGTATTATAATTGGTGTAGTTGTTGCAACTTGCAGAGCGGAAGCACAATCATTCCTTCTAGGGAAAATAATCTTGGCTAAAGCAACATGAAGGACACAATTTTAAAGCAATTAGGTGACTCGACTTAACATGTGCACATCTTGTTCAATGTAGATGCTCTTAATTTATTTATTTCTCCATCACGGAAATAACATCAACTAACCAATGCCTACTGAAAATCAAATACTAGACGATTTCATAATTTTATATCTGAACTTAACCACATGACAGGAGAATCCAACAGCAAGGTTAGTAATAATTACCGAGCTGTAGAGCTGAAATGCTCTGCCACCAGCCTCAATGGCAACACTGACGGGCTGGTTTGCAACGGCCTTCTGCAGACTCTTCTCGCTGTTCACTGGTACATCTTCGTAGCTGTCGATCGTAACAACCTTTGCGTTTTTCTGTGATCAACCCAACAAATAAAAGCAACAGTAAGAAAAAAATGATGCTGGTTCCTGGAAGTTGAAGGGGGAATATGGAGGCGAAAAATACCCTGTTGACATCACACCGGTTATCTCTGCCCTTGTAAGGGTAGTCCTCCTCCGTGTCGATTCCACCGTTGTTGATGATGAACTCAAACGCGTAGTCCATGAGACCTCCATTGCACCCCTCGTTGTATGAAGTGTCACAGTCGACGAGCTCCTGCTCAGACAAGGAGATCAGGTCGCCTGTAACAATCTGGTTGATGCCTTCCACAGCTGCGATTGTTGAGAAAGCCCAGCAACTCCCTGGAATAGATAAATAAGGATCAAATTTCAACGCCAATATGTCATCAACATCATTGTTTTATTCTACTAATCAATTCAAAATGTAGGCTAGTAATGACACAGAGGTATAAAATAAAAGTACTGACAGCTACTTACTATATGATGGAAAATATCTTTATGCATGTAATATCTTTTTATTAAAAGAGAAAACACTCCCTCCGTCTCAGGATATAAGACGTGGTCAAACTTGGCACAATCTTTAATAATAACATTTGACTTTTAAGATCTTTTATAATATAATGTTTGCAGCAATAAAATTATAGTCGTATGAAACTACATTTAAATATGAATACAATGATATCATTGTTGTAAGACAAAGTTTTTACTATACAAGATTAATCGTAAGTCAAAGTTTTCAAAGTTTGAATCTTGAATTACGTGCGTGCCTAGGGTGGTGATGAATAGGAAAGCAGAGAGAGACAGGTGACCAATAGGAACGTGAAACGGTCACAAGAGCCGTGACGAAAGTTGTTTCCAAGAGCCTATCTGGAATCATGAAGTGAGCTTGACCAATAAGAGAAAGAAGAACTAATTGGTCCATCAGCTTTATCATCTTGACAACGACCGCTATTATAGTGTAGGATTTTCCCCCCATATTGCTTCTTGAAGCAAGATCACTGGAGTTCACAAGGAGCAAGGGCAGTGGAGTCCACGTTCGATGAACCTACTTCCCTAGTGTCTGTCTCCTTTCATGCAAAACCATAAAGATCAATACAATACATCGGTCCCTCCTGCCTATTGCCTCCTTCCTATTGGTAAATCAGACAAGACAGGTGCACAAGTACTCAAGTAGAAAGATTGGAATTAGGTAGACAAGGTTTGCAGGTTACAAAGACTCATGCAGTGAATCAGCTCTAGAATTGACACAAACTAGTACCCAAAATAAATATTCTGATTCGAAGACCTCTGTTTGCTAGGCGTGACTCTAGAGTTCGGATTCAGAAGCATTCTAATCGTCGTAAACTCTGTCCATTTGGACGCATGACTAACTAACTGCGTAAGCTCGCCGTTGACCTTCGGGTAGAAGATACAAATATGCTACGCTATCTCCATGTGCAGTAAGATACTAATCCAAACTACTGCAAGTTGACGAATAAGCTTGACAAAATTTCGTTAATCGAGGATCAAACAAACAAGAGCCCGGATAATCTTCCCTTGTTCTAGAATTAAGGAGGACAGCTTTTAGCAGCAGGAGAGCAATAAAAAATAGTAGATGGGGATTAAAATGGGTAGGCTTACCGCAGCTGCCCTGGTCCTTGACCCCAACGACGGCGCCCTTGGTCCTCCAGTCGACGGAATCGGGCAGCTCCTCGTTGTCTCCGGCCAGGTACCTGGCGCTGAGCTTCCTCTCCCTCTGCGGCTTGGTCCTGACGCCGAGGTAGGTGGCGCGGTACTCGTCGTTGGTGAGGTCGGCGAAGCGGTTGAGGCCGAGGCGGAAGGAGTGGACGCCGGCGTCGGCGGCGGCGTTGTGGGCGTCGATGTAGCGGAGGTTGTCCTTGAACACCTCGTAGCGGCGCTCCTCCTCGCCGAGGGCGTTGTAGGTCCTGCCGTGCGTGGCCATCCACTCGGCGTACATCCGCCGCATCTCCTCCTCGCTGCGCTCGCCGTAGGACACGATCGACATGTCCGCCGCTGCGGCCAGGGAGACCAGCAGCAGCAGCGCCGCTGCGGCGAGCGACGTCGTACCCATCTCCGCGCAGGTACGGGAAGACTAGGAAGGGGAGGAAGCTAGCAGGTGAGGTGGATGAGAGGAGCAGAGGGGGAGGAGGTCTGGAGGTGGAGGCCTTCCATGACGGGCTGGTATCGGGGTCGCTTTATACAAGTGGGGGCACCGGAGTGGCGGGCCCAGATTCCGCGATCCCTTTGTTATTTTTTCCCTCGACTATCATTTTGGCTATTTTAATATGTATGTTCAGATGGTGGGACAAATTTTTTTCACCCTATTTTGACCACTAATTAGGGGTATTAAATAAAGTCAATTTATAAAACTAACTCCACAACCCCCTGGTAAATTCGCGAGACGAATCTAATGAGGCCTTTGACCGTACGATTAGAGGATGATTACTGTAGCATTACTGTAGCAAATCATAGATTAATTAGGCTCGTTAGATTCATCGCGCAAAGTTGCACTCATCTGTGTAAAGGTTTTATAAATAGACTCCATTTAGAACCCATGCATACAAGATTCCTACGGACAATTTTTTGTCCCAAGGAATCTGAACACAGATAGTGGGGGCTGTGGTCTGTGGAGGCGGTGCGGACGTGGACAGGTTGGATTGGATTGAAGGTGACCAATAATGATCCTTTATCCTTTTTTGGTTTTCTTTCTTTTACCCGTGGGTGAAAAATAGTTTTTCTTGGCGTGTTGCTGTGAAATTTGTTTACTACAAATCCAAATGGTAACGAGAGATTAGGCCTTGTTTAGTTCCCACCCAAACTTCAAACTTCACTATTCATCAAAGGGAATCTTACATGCATGGAGTAGTAAATGTGTTAATGACAAAACCTATTCCATAACCTCGGGTAACTTCGCGAGACGAATCTAATGAGCCTAATTAGACCATGATTAGACAACATCGTGCTACAGTAAACAATCTCTAATGATGAATTAATTAGGCTTAATAGATTCGTCTCGCGATTTCCCATCCATCCGTGTAATTAGTTTTATAATTAAATCATATTTAGTCCTCCTAATCTTGAATTTAAAATTACGGATTCAAAAAAGTTTGAATAGTTTGGTAAACTAAACAAGGCCTTAGTCAGTTTGTTAGATTAATAGAGGCGTGGGGGGGTGTCGTGTGAATACAGACATGGAGAAGTGGAGAAGGGGTGGTGACGAGGCGGTAACGTGGCGGTGGATGATTTTGACTGTGACCATTGTTTATTTGTTTTTTTACAATTTATTTACGAGTAGTTTACTACCCGTTCATGTTTCGGCTTCCATAAATTAAAGCTTTGTTTAGGCCTTTGCCGGATACAACCAGGAGGAGAAAACGAGGCGGGTGGATTAGCTAAACGACGCGTTCCCGAAACACCAAGCGTTACAGTCGTTCCGTGTCGGAGCGTTCTTCTTCGTGTTTTATATATGCCGGGTAATGCACCACACAAAAGTTTCGATAAATTCAACACTGGCAAAACTGGTAACAAGCCTACTCTTGTATGGCACGTCTCGGTAGCTTGCGCGCATTAAACTGCTTGCTGTAAGCTCACATGCCCTGGCATGGCACCGCCCTGGAGTGAAGGTGTGGAATGGTCTTATGGGGGAGCGTGGACGACTTGATGAGCAAGAGGGCTGGGCAGGAGGGAGGAATGGAGGAGAAGGCGGCTAAGTGGAGGGAGGAGGGCCAAGTGAGCAACCCAACCGGCTGTGCGGCTCGGAACGCGACGTGCTAACCACTGTACAAGAGCGAAGGACGGGGGACCTGGCCCCATGTCTCCATGGTCATGGAATCCCGGTGGTTGGAGAGATGAGATTCCTCATCCGATCGTCTGCGGTGTAGACGCAGCACGCCAGCGGTGCGCGCAGGCGCAGGATACCCTCATGCATTGTAGTAGTATATATCGATACGGCACCACAAAGCGCATCAACGTTTCTCTTGTGCTTTAGATGGTTGCTATAGACAACAATATGCACGTTTTGCATCCTTTGGAGAACCACAATTGTGCACCCAACTCTTTGCATGGGCCATCTCTTCGCGCTAGGTCAAGCTCCATGCCAAATTCGCCATGGCCCTAAAATGCCATACTGCCTTGCTTACATGTTTCATGTCGGACGGCATTGCAATAAGTCATCATCAAAATCAAATCATTGCGTTTTGGTTCTTTGTGACAAGATTGTCTCACATCTTGCCATTTTGGGTTAATGCTTGTTCTACAGTGTTGGTCTCAGTGTTGGGAGCTCACACCTTCGTGTTGTTAAAGCTAGATTTGCATTGAAACTTAGTCATTTGGGGACGACAAAATCCTCATCTAGAACATGAATCTCGAAGATGATGTACACCACAAAATGTGTCCATTTCCATTAAAAAATGTGTCCATTTTCCAAAAAAAAAGCTGAAGCTTATAATATATCGAAAAACCGAATGGGAACAAACAAGAAAGCTTATTTTTATCGTGGGAGTTTGGGGGCAACAACAGCGACCACAGGCCCTGGTGCCGCACCAAAGCGCATCGTGGAATCTTTAAACAATATATATGTCGACGGCGGCCGCATGGGTGGAAAAAAGAAAAGGTCCCCAGCTGTTCGTCGGAATCTCGGCAAAGACGTCGCGGCGGGCATCGGTTGGCTGAGGCGTGGAGCCCCCGCACATTGGAACCGGGAGAAATCAAATTAGAAAACGAGAGCCGCGAAAGGCGGCGATCACGACTCACGAGTCAGCGACCCACCAAAGCACGGCACCGTACCCATTCCCCTATTTAAAT
>CM014276.1:62402874-62478607 GCA_004135705.1 Alloteropsis semialata
GCTAAGGCTCGAACAGCTCCCACGCTCGGGGGCTGGCGCCACGATCAAGCCAGTGTGCCTCTCGGGCTCGATTGGCCCCGAACCACTCGGGAGCCAACACTGCAAAGCCAGTGGTGTGCCGCTAAGGCTCGAACAGCTCCCACGCTCGGGGGCTGGCGCCACGATCAAACCAGTGTGCCTCTCGGGCTCGATTGGCCCCGAACCACTCGGGAGCCAACACTGCAGAACTGAAGGCGTACCGCTAAGGGTCGACCGGCACTCGGACTCGGGGGCTGACGCCATATCAAAAGCAGCGCGCCACTCGGGCTCGATCAGCCCCGAAACGCTCGGGAACTGACGCTGCGAACAAATTGCAACAGACAACGGAATTCTTCTTCAGGAAATACAGTTACAACGGAGCCGGACTTACGCCGGTTACAAACATCAAACACGTCAGCCGCCAAGATGACGGCCTGGGGCACTCGTCCCTGCGCCTAGTGCTGCATCCGGAGCAAGCGAGGTTCATACGAGCTCCTCGCAAGCTCTCTTGTAGCACCACTGCAGCCGTC
The DNA here is from genome assembly GCA_004135705.1 of Alloteropsis semialata. NCBI lineage: Eukaryota > Viridiplantae > Streptophyta > Magnoliopsida > Poales > Poaceae > Alloteropsis > Alloteropsis semialata. The sequence continues at coordinate 62,403,423 of CM014276.1, forward strand.
GACGGGACAGCACCGGTGGAGGGTTGATGGCGGATGCCTTCGGCTATTCCTTGCTCTACAAAGCATTTCACCCCACATGGCCCTCATCACATGGGAATGCGGGGGTGAACGGGGCAGCATCTACACGCCGATCAACGCCTCAGAACCCTCGCAAGCACTCTTCTAGCACCGTGCCAAGATGACTCCATGAACTTTCCCCGGTGGATGAACCCAGCAATAAGCCTCCGGCATATTGACTGCAAGGGTCCTATATCTATTCGCTCTTGGGTAGCAGCTCAGACTCCCCGACGGGTATTTATAGCCCCTGATTCGCCGGAGGACGGAAGATCTTCTCCACGATGACGAGTGCGGATTTCGCGCCACGCGTCTCTCCTCCGGCCTGAAATGTACAGGTCACCCTTATCTCCTTTGGCTCCGCACGACCACGGGAGCGCCCTGTGCAATCACGGGAATTCTATTCCTGGCGCCGCATCACGAATACGACGCCACCTTGACTGCCTCGCCTTTGGCATACACGACCGAGAAGGAATCCTCCGGGACTCGAACCCTTCGCCAAGATAAGTATCAATTGAATAACTTTGTCAATTCCGCGAGCTTTAAACGAGTTGCTAAAGTACTCGGGGAGCACACGCCTTAATCCGTGAAACCTCGGCTCTTCCGTACGCCTACGCTCCTACGCGTGCACGCGGCCCAGCTCCCTGCGCTATGGACTACGGCTATCGGGGACCAGGTGCATAAACTTAACAGGCTAACTGCCCGAGGAAATTAAAAGACTTAAAAGCAGGAAGCGGAGTTCATTAATATTTATATCGCCGAATGCTTTCTCCTCGAATTTTTACTTTGTTGCAGGGTACTGACGACCACTCGGCGTGCTCAGCCCTCACGCTCGGGGGCTGGCGCCGGGACGACTACTCGGCGTGCTCAGCCCTCACGCTCGGGGGCTGGCGCCGGGGCGACCACTCGGCGTGTCTCGCAGGACTCCGCTGGCCCTCACGCTCGGGGGCTGGACGCCGAAATCAACGCTGGATGATTTAGCCAGATGCTCCTTGATTAACCCTTGGACCGATTCCTTCGGAATCGCTTCAAGGCTCGGGGGCTACGGCCAATGGACGCACCTCGCGGCGCATCCGTTGATCATTCGGTGACCTCAGAAGAAGGCTACTAACCCTTGGACCGATTCCTTCGGAATCGCTTCAAGGCTCGGGGGCTACGGCCAACGGACGCACCTCGCGGCGCATCCGTTGGAAGACGGCTCTTTTCACTCCAGTATCACGCGGTTTCGCTTCCAACTGCAGCAGGCTCGACGCTCATCAGGCAGCACGACCTCGCCGACTTGTCTCTCAACCACGTACTACTCGGGGGCTTGTCGGGGGTAGACCCCCAGGGGTACCCAGCAGGCGGATTGGCCCAACCAGCAAGGGGTGGCCCAATCCGAGTGCAACTGGACCGGTTTGACGGACTGGCTGGCCCACCAGTCAGGAGGCCCACCAGTCGGGCGGACCGGATGGGCGCGACGGCGCGCGCGGCAAGGAAAGAAGACGGCGTATCCCGCAAGAAGCTCGGAGATCAAGATAAACTAGCCGGAATTATAGGGAAAGATATCTGTAATCGTTATAGGATCGAATCCTTGTATTTCGGGTAGGTTACGATCTCTGGCCGACTTGTAACTCAAGGCAGCCGGACTATATAAGGCGCCTTGGGACCCCCCTCCAGAGCACGACATTACGATACAACCTTTACAACCCACGATCATACAACCCTAGGACAGAACCCAACTACGGAGATCCTTCCAGGAACTTCAAACACAGCAATACAATCGCCGCCAACACAGGACGTAGGGTGTTACGTCATCTCGACGGCCCGAACCTGTTCAATCCTTGCGTCTTGTGTTACCATCGACTTCTGATCCTCGATCTGTCCCTCAACAAATCAACCACGTAGGCTACCCTGTGTGGACTGCCGGGTCCAAACATCCGACACAAAGGTTGCTGCCAAGGGTACATTGGCTGAAACCTCCCGAGCAGCTGAGAACCGACCAAGGGCCAAAGGGAAAGAAGTTCCCGAACAGGAGCTCATCGGGGAACAGGAGCTCATCGGGAGACAGGGAGCTGACGACCGTGTCGCTGAGAGGCAGGCTGTGGTGGACCAGACCCCACTCAGGGGGACGCCGTCACAAGCAGCTGGCGAGTCGACGGCCAACGCCTCACCAATCGAGCCACCGGCCAGGCGCACCGAGCCAGGCACGAAGGCGGTAACCCTTGATGAGGCAGACCCGACCAAGACCACCCAGGTGGGCCTTGGCCTGGGTGACAAATAGGAACTCGAGCTCATTGCTTTCCTCCGGGCAAACGCAGATGTGTTCGCTTGGGAACCATCTGACATGCCCGGGATCCCCAGGGAGGTAATCGAGCACAAGCTTGGCATACGAACTGGCGTCCAGTCAAGCAGAAGCAAAGGAGATATACCCCGGAGAAGCGAGACGCCATTAACGAAGAAATCAACCGACTACTCAAAGCCGGCTTCGTTCGAGAGGTCCCTTTCCCGGAGTGGCTGGCAAACCCAGTCATGGTCAAGAAGCCCAACGGAACGTGGAGGATGTGCGTGGACTACACAGATCTGAATAAAGCTTGCCCGAAGGATGAGTACCCATTACCTAGGATAGATCAAATTATAGATTCAACCTCTGGATGCGAATTGCTTTGTTTTCTAGATGCCTACTCGGGGTATCACCAAATCAGCATGTGCATTGACGATGAGGAGAAAACTGCATTTGTAACTCCCTTCGGTGTTTATTGCTATATAAAGATGCCTTTTGGTCTGAAAAATGCAGGTTGCACTTATTAAAAATGTGTTCACATTGTTCTTGAAGGCCAAATCGGCCGTAATGTGGAGGCATACATAGATGACATTGTTGTGAAAAGTAAGTTAAAGGGTGATTTAATCGCTGATTTAACCGAAACATTCAACAACTTGCGTAAAAACAGGATGATGCTCAACCCCGCCAAATGCACCTTTGGTGTATCATCGGGTAAGCTCCTCGGTTACCTTGTTTCCCAACGAGGTATAGAGGCAAATCCGCACAAGATCAAGGCACTCGACGACATGAAGTCTCCACGCAGCCGCCACGAAGTCCAGAAGTTGGCAGGAATGATGGCGTCCCTAAATCGATTCGTGTCCATGTCAGGCGAACGAGGTATGCCGTTTTACAAATTGTTACATAAAACTGATCGTTTTGAGTGGTCGGCAGAAGCAGAAGAGGCATTCCAGGCGTTCAAACAGTACCTGCGGAAAATGCCCGTACTGGTCCCGCCAAAGCCACAAGAAGAGATGCTGTTATACGTAGCAGCGACACCAACTGTTGTTAGCACTGTTTTGGTGGTCGAGAGACCAACAGAAAAGTCTACAACACAACATCCCGTTTACTTCATAAGCGAGGTGCTACATGATGCCAAAACGAGGTACCCTCAGATTCAGAAATTGTTATATGCTGTACTAATGACTTCCAGGAAGCTCAAGCATTATTTTCTGAGCCACAAGATCAAGGTTGTGTCAACTTACCCTCTGGGCAACATTTTACATAATCGAGATGCCATGGGTAGGATCGCACAATGGTCTGTGGAGCTGGGGCTTACGACGTTGAATTCATACCCAGAACTGCCATCAAATCGCAGGCTCTGGCAGACTTCATCGCAGAATGGACTAACCCCGAATCTGAAGAAGCTGCCCAAAATCCCGAACACTGGACAATGTTCTATGACGGAGCATTTTGCAGAGCAGGCGCGGGGGCTGGGGTGGTCCTGATTTCACCACACAATGACATCATTAGGTACGCTTTACAAATCAATTTTGTTGATCCAACTCCTACTAACAATGTTGCCGAGTACGAAGGACTGTTGACAGGTCTCCGCATAGCTGCATCTCTTGGTGTCAGAAGGCTGCTCGTGAAAGGGGATTCCGAGTTAGCTGCAAAGCAAGTCATGAAAGAGTACAGTGCGCGGAGCGAGGTCATGGCTAAATACTTGGAAGCATATAGGCGGATGGAGAGCAAATTTGATGGGCTTGAAGTACAGCACGTGAAGAGGGAATTCAATGGCGACGCAGATAAGCTGGCAAAGGCAGCTGCAGAGCGCGCACGGCTCCCAGGTAACGTGTTACTTGAAGTTCTTACCAAACCATCTGTGTCGGTTTCATTACCGAACCTAAAAACTGAACCCGCCAAGGGACCAGTTTCTACAACCAACGAATCCGTCAAGGAGTCTATGTTGGTCGGTACGGCCCGAGCAGCCGCTCTAGTTGGAAACGAGGAGAACTGGATGGATCCAATCCGGGCGTACCTCACAAACCAAGCTATTCCAGACGATGATGCTACCTTGGAGAAAATCCATCGTAAAGCCAAGAACTATCAATTGGTTGACGGGCGATTATACAAGCTAACCCGCAATGGAATGCTCCTCAAATGCATCACACGGACCGAGGGCATTAGTTTGCTCCATGACATTCACGGAGGAATCTGTGGATCACATGCTTCTCCCCGATATTTAACAGGGAAAGCATTCCGACAGAGCTTCTACTGGCCTACAGCTCTTCAAGACGCAAGCGATTTAGTAAAAAAGTGTGAGGCATGTCAATTCTTCGCACGGAAACAAACTAAACCTGCGCAAGCTTTAAACACTATACCCTTGTCATGGCCCTTCGCCACTTGGGGTATAGACATCCTCGGGCCCTTTCCAAGGGCTGTCGGGGGATACAGATTTCTGTTCGTTGGCATTGACACATTTACAAAATGGGTTGAAGCCGAGCCCGTTCAGAAAATTACAAAAGAGGCAGCTGTCAAATTCCTACGGAGTATTGTCGTACGATTCGGTGTCCCGAACAGGATAATCTCTGATAATGGAACACAGTTTAAAAGTAAAAAGTTTTACGATTTCTGCTACGACCATGGGATCAGGCATGATCGGTCATCGGTAAACCACCCGAAGACAAACGGGCAAGTAGAACGTGCCAATGGCATCGTGCTCCAAGGCATCAAGAAGAGGATTTTTAACAGATTGCAAGCTTACGACAAGCGCTGGATTCATGAAGTCCCTACAGTACTCTGGTCAATGAGGACCACTATGAATCGGGCAACAGGCGAAACACCTTTCTTCTTGGTGTATGGAGCAGAGGCGATTCTACCATCCGACATCCGACTACAAGCCCCTCGCGTGGCAATGTTTTCAGAAACTGAAGAGCCTGACAGACGCACTGATGAGCTAATCCTCCTAGAGGAGGCTCGTGACGCAGCTGCTTTTAGAGTAGCACAGTATCAGCAAAAATTGCGACAGTACTACGATGCTAATGTTCGACAACGAAGCCTATGCATTGGGGACATGGTGCTCAAACTGGATCAACGCACCAAGGACAAAACTAAATTGTCTTCTCCATGGCAAGGACCGTACATTGTAGTAGATATCGCCCGACCAGGAGCCTACAGGATCGCAAAGATAGATGGGGACGTACTGCCAAACACGTGGAATATGGATCAACTACGCAGGTTCTACGCCTAAACAATGAAGATCGTGCACAGTTCTAGACCAACCATCAGGTTTGGCAGGTATAAACCGTCGTCTGCGTCGCCTACAGCGCCAACAAAACAAAAAGATAAGTTCTATATACTTTACTCACCCTCGCTTTTATGCTCGGGGGCTGGGTTTTCTATTTTCTGTTCTGTTTCTACTCTTTGTTACCATATTGCATACACTAACAAAGAGCCGGGGACTACCATGCTGAAAATTTTCAGACCTATTCTATGCGTCCCGAGCTCTATGCTCGGGGGCTCCCCATTTGATCGGGAAGTTTCTTGTAGTTTGTACTTCTAGACTCTTTTTCAGCATGCCAGCATGGCTGTAAAAGAGCCCGGGGGCTACTACGGTACTACTACCATGCAAGAAACAGGCTTTTTAATACCAGAAAGCCAGGCTACGCTAAAATTACCGAACACCATGACTACAAGGAATTACACAGTTCAGAAGGCCGCCCGTGTCTCAGCAACTAAACAATTCCAGAATAGCTTATGGTAACGGGACTTTTTGGCTATGACAAAGCTATCAGTTAAAAAGATCCATGAAAATACCGATCAGCTCAAAGATCTACGCAAAAACATGCAAGCATATGTTATCGCATTCTAAACCGTTAAAGTTTTGCCCTATTACAGGAATCTTGCACAGTGTTCAGGGTGATTCCTCCGAATCACTCAGATGGAGATCAAGTTTTCTGACAAACGGTTCCACCAGTGGGGTAAGGCTATCAAACATTACCACAGCTTCTGACGCCGAGCACTTGAAGCCTTTTGAGAGCAGAGAAACGTCCAGATCAGGGAGGTGGCTTTTCAAAGCCCCGATGGTGTGAGTTGCAGCAACGCAGGCACCTTCCATCAGCCTGGAGTCCAAGGACGAACTGCGCTTCTCTGATGCTTCAAGACGGGCGGTCAGATCAGCCACGTCTTTATCCCGAACAGCCAGACTCCTTTCCAGATCCGAGTTTTTCTTCTTGAGCACCTCAATGCTCTTGGAGTTATCTACGGGGTCAAAGGCAGCATGTAAGCAAAAGTTCGAAGATAAAGACTCAATAAGCAAAGCATGAGATTTAAGGCATGTACCTTCTTTCTCGGACTGGAGAACGGTCACCTGGGCTCCCAGTCTGATCACAGACGCTTTTGCAGCAGAGGCACGAGCGTCTAGCGAACGCCATTGCTCTTCAGCTGTCGAGAGCGCGCAAATGATCGGGCCCAGGGGCGTCGGGATGGGTCCCACGATCTCTGCAGTTTTCTCTGAGCTGTCAAGTTGTGCTGTCGAGTCTGGCTCGGGAGTTTTCTCTTTGGCAGATGGTTTGACAGGAGGAGAAGCTGTGGGATCGGGTTGCCTGAATTTCTGAATAATCAAATACAGTGAAAACAACATTTAAGAAAAATGCTCATACATAATCAAAGATTGTCAAAGCTCTTACTCGGCCGTCGGGATTTTGACTTTAAATCTCTTGGCACCAGGAATAAGCTTTGATGACTGTCTGGTCGGACGATTTTCCTGTCGAGAAATCTCCCGATCACGTTTAGCTTTGGTTATACGATCAAAAGCTGCGAATAAACGCCCGAATACGATCATGCTCGATACCTGGGCAACAGGACGAGGTAGATCACGACTGGGCTGCAGATCGGCGGACCTAGGCGATCCAAGAATTCCCGAATCCAGAACTGTCCCCTCCACACTGCGAGAGTGTTTCCGGGTTCGGGGGATAATCGCCTAGGGGCTGCTCGGGACCTCTTTTTCCAAACCAGGTGATGGTTCAGGTTGTTCGTTGGTCGGGGCCCCGGCGCCTTGATCAACGGGCTGATCTCCCTCCTCCTCAACATTGATGGCACCGCTCTGGGCGGGGGCATCAACAATAGCTGGGGCCTGGTCAAAAAAAAAGAGTTGCATCATATCAATACTAAACAAGAAAGAGCTTTTTCTGAGTGACAGTTTACCTCTGGAGGAGGGTTGTCAGCGCTGTAGGGTGCTGGAACATTTTCCCAGTCCGGGGGATCAGCCCCGAACATCTTCTTCAGGCGCGCGGCCACTTCTGTCTCTGGGACAACTGCTAGTTAAGAGTCATGAATTCAAATGACCGAACAAACTCGGAAAAACAGTCGAACAGAAAAACAAATACTCACCATCGGGTTTCATTCTGTTCGGGTCATTGTCGCCCCTAAATGTCCAAGCGTAGCGGTCGTGAGTCATAAGCGGAATAAATCTCCATCTAATGAAGATTTCTGCTACATGAACCGCCGTCAGACCAGCATTGCGGAGCTCCAGGATCCGATCAATGTGCTTTTGCATCTCCGAAGTGATTCTTGGCAGGGCTTTGGCCTCATCCTTGAGATAGGGCATCAGATACTTCCCTTTTGCCAGTGAGGTTTGGGGAAGGGTGATGTAAAACCAGTGATGTTCATATCCTTTCCAGCAATCCTTAACTAGAAAGGGGATGTACATCTCCCGATTTCTCAAGGAAAAACCGATGGACCCGAGCATCACTTGTTTCTTGTAGTATGAAGGGCTATAAAAATATCTCCACAGCAACAGTGAAGGCTTAATCCCTAACCAGGCTTCGCACAGAAAGGCAAAGACGCTAAGCATTGTCAAAGCGCCGGGCTTAAGGTGCACAAGCTCTATTTGGTAATGCTCGCAGACGCTGTGGAAGAAATCAGAAGGAAAAACCCCGAATCCACAGTGGAAGAACTCCAAGAATACCACCATCTCGAGAGTGTTGGGGGTTGGATACGTCTGACCTTTGGCATGACGACGAGGGAAAAGTTCGGTGTCAGGGAGTAGTCCAAGGTCCTCCAGCTTCTGCAGCTGCTTGGCCGTCGTGGTTGATCTGTACCAGTACTCGTCCGAGGTGGGGATCGTGTTCCCACTGCGGAGTTCTCGTCCGGCGGCGGCACTGCTTTGGTCCCCTGTGGACTCAGTACCAGAAGACGATTGGTGCGTGGACGCCATGGCGATTGGAAGCTAGCAGGGTTGGAGGAGCAGGTGGACGAGGGAAGAAAGCGGATGAAAATGGCGAATGTTTTGTGGATGCGAACGAGGAAGACGAAGTCCCAAATAGATCTCAAGCGGCCGCGCTTGGGGGCTTTATGGTTGAGCCAGGGAGCGCGAACCCCGAGAAACCTGCCCTTGAGCCGCGCAATCCGCAGTGACTGTTGAGTCAAAAAGATTCCTTCCTTTTTCTACGGCACGCGTCGTTTTGAAAAATGTGCAAGTCCAATTCGATGCATTTAGGGTTGTTAGCTTATTTGGTGAGTTACCAGTTTTAAATGACCAAACGATCGGTGTGAATCAAGGAAATGCCCCGATCATGGGTGATCAGGGTCAAATTTCCCGAACACACTGAAGAAAGTTACTTGGTTTGATCAGAAGAGACTTGTGTTCGGGATTTTATTTCTGAACATGCAGTTTCATAATCAAATTAACACAGACAATTGTCTGGACACAGAGAAAAGGGACTATTGTTACATCTATCAAGTGAAATCTCTTCATTAATCCAAAAGGAGTGCTTTTCACAGGGGATCGATAACTATCCTGAAATCTAAAACAAAAGCGCCCTGATCTTGGGTTGATGATTGACAACCAATCTGATCAGGGCGATGGTGTGCTCGCCGGTGGATCATCATCTACCGCGTTCTCTTCTTCAGAATCGCTGACGAGATCCACGAGCGCTCCGTCTCCAGGGATCCCGATCAGGTCGCGGTTCAGGGAGACGAAGAGGCGCCGGGCGAGTTCCTCGTCGCCGCTGGTGTCCACCGGAGCAGAAGACGAAGATGCGCCTGCATGCGCCGCCTCTGGCTTTAGCCGGATTCCGCTCCCTCCTTGCTCTGGCTCGTCGTCGGAGGAGAGGGAGACAGGAGATGCCGGGGCTGGGGAGGAAGACGCAGGGCGTTTCCCGGCGGCAATGCTTGACGGAGCAGCCTCGGGAGACGGCGGCGCCACCGCCGGTGCCTCCTCCTTTGGTGGCTCGACCTCGACTCCATCATCCCCGTACCAGGGGAGAGCCAGGAGCGGAGCTTGGGGAGGAGCAGTGGGTGGTGACGTCTCCGGCAGGACCTCCGGCTTGTCGGGCGGTTGTTCGCCGGAGCTGCGAGGGGAGTCTCCGAAAAGGAGGCGAGGAAGCTTGAACCTGCAGCTAAGCCTTTTCTTTCCCATGGCGAGTGGAGGAAGAAGGCTTAGGATGGAAGTTTCAAGTGCACGTCAATCTAGGAGATCTGATATTTAAAGACTCAGGGGCGCGACGCTTCGCACGAGAATCGAGGAGCCAGAGCAGAGCCGTATCGCGTGCGCTGCTAAAATTCCGGGAGACGTGCGGAGTGGGTTTTTAATGCACTGGGCAGCAGTTACATCAATCCTGGGGCGTTTCACTTTCCAAGACGGGACAATTCTTTTTTTTTATTATTATGGCTGATATTTTTCTTTGACCTTATCATTCAGATGCAGGTTTCAACATTCAAGAGTTCGGGAACTTTTCTGGCTCTCATGCACAAGTGATTGACGAGGTATTAACATATCCAGAAATCACCCGAAGAGCAAAAAGACCCGAAGGCTATTGAACAATCAACCTTTTCTGAACAAGATAAGCTCGGGGGCTACTGTTGAGGCCATAATACCAGGGTGCCCGATCACGAGGATTACCGACTACCGACTCCGAACTATCAAGACTCCGAACAAGACACGATGGCCAGATCGCAGAAGGAAAGCCCGAAGATAACTAGAGTCCTACTAGGTTTAGGTCTGTTTTGTCTTGTAAGGCACGTCTCCCTGGATATAAATAGCGGGGGTCCTGTACGTAGAGGGTATGCCCATTGATCTACAATCTCAGACAATCCACCCGAGGGTACTGGTTACGCATTGTAATTTGTACTCGACGAAATAATACAAGCAGCAACTGGACGTAAGGTTATTACTCGATCTCGAGGGCCCGAACCAGTATAAAAATCCCGTGTCTCTCTGTTCGTCACCGTGATCAATCTTCGCACGAAGCGGGGTATCTGCCGGACAAATATCTGACAAGTACAACCTCAACAATAAACTTTGAAGGGCGATAACAATGACGAACTAACCTTAAAGCAACTTGTTTATTCAATCAGAAGATGCCAGTGTGTGTGCTTCCGGAGCAAGCGAGCTGCAGCTTAAAGAGCCGAGCCACTTCAACTACCCTCTGATATGCTGGTGATCAATCGAAAATAGCTTGCTCAGCTAATTATTCTGTTCTGTACGGTGTAGGACGAGTGGTAGATGGAGCAAAGCATGTGCCATTAGCTGGTCAGGTCTGCAAACATTAAGCTATACTGTGAGAATGAAATGATGGCAATCTTTTTTCTCAATGCATGACACATGGTAGTTTCTGATACCTCTCTAATCGTTCTGCAGGCTGCCGCGAATTTGTGCGTTTTGCAAGTATTCCAACAAGATCTGCGAGAACAACTCAAAATCCAACTGTCTGCGTTTATTTCCTGAAGATAGTTTCAGAGCCAATGTACAGTACTAGTCCAGATTCCAGGCCCATCTTCACAATCCGCCCGATTTCGGAACAAAATTGGGTGGAGTCGCCCACGCGGTATGCTTCCGGCCCGGGTCTCTTCCCCGAATTTCATCAGCCAAGCTTGCGAATCTCCTGGACGAAGCCCTCCAAGTCAGCGTACGAGCTCCCGCCTTCCTTCACGGCGCGCGCGGCCTCCGCGGCGAGCTCCTTGGCACGCGCCCTCATGTCGCCCCCCTTCTCCCCGGTCGCATCGGCCAGCACGGACGCGAGCTCGATCGCGTCGGGGACAAACCCGATGCCGCCCGCGCACGCCCGCACCGCGACGCGGGCCTCGTCGACGAGCAGCCGCGCGTCGAAGAACTGGTCGGCCGTCATGGGCCACGCCAGCATGGGCACCCCCGCGGCCACCGCCTCCAGCGTCGAGTTCCAGCCGCAGTGCGTGATGAACCACCCCACCGCCGCGTGCCGCAGCAAGGCCACCTGCGGCGCCCACCCGCGGACCACCAGCCCGCGCCCCGCGACGCGCGCCTCGAACCCTTCCGGCACCACGCCGCCGCCAACGGCCCACACGAACGGCACCGCGCTGCGCTCCAGGGCCTCGGCCAGTGCCGCCGCCGCGGCAGGGTTCAGCACCGCCTGGCTCCCGAAGCACACATACACCACGGAACCTTCCGGGAAGGCGTCCAGCCACGCCATGAGATCGGCGGAGCCGACAGCTGCCTCCCCGCCGCGCCCTCCGGCGGCGTCCGTGTCTGGAGCCACGGGACCAACCGCCCAGACACGCCTGAAGCCCAGGTCCTCAAGCGGCTGCTCCAGGTATCTCCCTTCCAGCGCCCTGCACGTGTTGGACACGAACCACCTGCTCTCCTGCAGGTTCCAGAGAAAGTTCTGCCTCACGGACTCGCCGACCTGCTGTTCCAGAGCGCCTGCCATGTACTTCATGTACATCATCAAGAGCTCTCTCCACTGGAACGAAGGCTCGCCGGGAATCGCCGGGAACGCAACGCTAAACCCATCGTCGCTGTCCGCAGGCCGCCGTACAAGGCGGCGGAAGATGGAGTGCATGACGGCGGTGCCGAGGACTCCGGACGGCGAGAACACGATCCCCGCGGCCCCCATCCCGCGGGCCATCGGCTGAGCCCATCCGCAGAACATGTCGGCCACGACAGCGACGACGGGATCGGGCTGCGCCCGGCCCCAAGCGAGGATGGGCTCGCGCAACGCGGCCAAAGCGTGGATGAAGGTGGGGAAGTGCCTAGGACCGCAGCCCTTGACGCTCTCGATGCCCGGGGGAAGGGACGGGTGGGATGGGAAAGGGAAGGTGACGGCGCGCACGGCGGCGGGGTGCGCGGCGAGGAGAGGGGAGAGGAGTTGGAGGTTTGCAGGAGTGGTGGCGACGGTAAGACGGAGGCCGCGCGTGGCAAGGAGGGCAACGAGGTCAAGGAGCGGAAGCGCGTGTCCCTGCGCGGGGAAGGGGACGACGAGCACGTGCGGCCCCATGCCGGGGCTAGGTGCCGTCGCCGCCATGGCTGAGATCTGTAGGAAGGATGCCGTGGGGAGAGACAAAGATATCGTTTTCGAAGAGGGCGATAACGCCTAGGAGTGAGTGGCGTGGATAATTCCTAGAGTATATCAGCCACGAATCATTCTTCAACGATATATGAGAAATTATGTGAGATCTCTGAGCGAGTGGCGTGGCGTCGATTCTACCTTCAGCTCAATTGTGGTGAACGTTTTTTTTTATAATAATTAAGCAATTTGTTTACCTTCAGCTCAATTGTGGTGAACGTTTTTTTATAATAATTAAGCAATTTGTTTTGCACTAATAACCCATGATCATTTTGCGAAAAATTGTCTCACACATCTTATTGGAGGCTACTCATTTTGAAGCCTCCATATTAATCCTCATTAGACACGTTAGAAAAAAAAACAGATCTTAAAAAATCTCACAAAAGTCTGAAAAATCTGCCAATCCATTTGTAAACTCTAGTCATCATACTCATTGGATTTATTATATTTTCTAAAAAATTACCCATTTTTGCTATTATGAAAATAACCTAAAGTAACCTCCTAAATCTATAAGTAAATTACTCAACTCTACCATTATAAAAAATGAACTAAAATAACACCTTAATATTCATCTAATTTACCCACATTTGCTATTATAAAAATAATTTATAGTTATACCCTACATTTGCATCTAAGGGCCTGTTTAGTTCGGTGAGAAAGTTTGCGAAATTTACTGCAGCAATTTTAAACCGAAGATTAGGAGGACTAAACATGATCTAATTAATCCGTCATTAGAAATTATTTACTGTAGCACGACGTTGTCTAATCATGGCCTAATTAGGCCATTAGATTCGTCTCACGAAGTTACCCGGGGGTTATGCAATGGGTTTTGTCAGTAATCCACGTTTAATACCCTTAATTAGTGTCCTAACATTTGATGTGACAACTTTGCCAACTTAGTTGGGGAACTAAACAGGGCCTAAATTACTTACATTTGCTGCTATTACAAACAACATGTCATAATAAAAAAGCATTAAGGGACCAATATTGCCCAAGTAAATTTGAGTAAAATTATTTTCGTGGTTCCCTTGAGTGGTTATGTCGGTCTACTATGTTCCCAACTTACCAAAATGACAAATGTGCATTTGAGCTTTTTGGGGGTGACATGAATCCTGTATTCTTTTCTTTTATTTCTTTTGCTTTTTTATCACAAATTCTTTCTTTCTTCTTAGGTCCTTGCTTGATGGCACTGTCAAGCAGAACGATCTGACAGTTATATAACAAAAAAACATGAAGTGGTGCAAGGATGATCCTGACATGGATAATATTACTATACAAGTATGTGAATCTACATGTTTCAATGGCTGGCCACTCGTACATGAGAAATGCCAATACAATAATCAACTGTAAGCACTTGCTAAGGCGCAAGCCACTCGCAGGGTCGCAGTGATAAGGCAATAACAAGTGACCGACGGGCTACAGGAGGTCTCTGAGAGTTGTGGTGGCCCTGGCAGTCTTCTTTTTGCCCTGATAAAAATAAAGCTTGATTTTTGAGACGACTGGAAATGTATGTTATTCAACACTGAGATCGATCTCAAAGTAATACGTTGCGTTACCTTTGGCTCATATTTGCTTGATCTGCTGATCAGGTGGTCTGCTCTGTTCTGGGAGCTGCTCTGCAGGGGCCGGCCATGCTCGTCATATTGTATGAGCCCGCTGAACCGTGGCAGCTCACACCGTCTCCCCATGAGTATCCTCCGCTGCCACACCGGCGTCCTCCTTGGCGTCATAGGCGTCCTGCACCCCTCTGCTGCTGCCGCCGCCGCCGGCCTCCCGCCGGCCGTTGCACCCCTGAACACGGGTGGTCTTACCTCTTCTGCTGCCATGGGCATGGGCTCCACCGCGACGCTTCTGGTGCTTCCGCATGGGAGCCTAGGGGGCTTCGGCGCACGGAGCCTCTTGCTCAGGACGTCCATGCAGTCATACCCGCACTTGTCATGCTCCCTGATGTCCGTCCTGCTAGGTTTCTGCAACCCCGAGCGACAATTGCTGTGGGGGTGGAACACCAGTGCCTCTGGCTTGGACCGCTGTCCGCCGTTCCTGACGACGAAGAGCACCTTGGGCATGCCGCGCCTGGGCTCGGGCCGTCCCTTCTTGGCCTTCCACGGCAACATGGATGCGCAGAGTCCCATGGACGCTGTAGATTCAAGGATATGGTAATACGGAGAAGACAACTGTGCATAAGGCGCAGCGATGGAGTTCGGAGTGGGAATTCTGAAGAAACTGTTCTTGTTCGCAGGTCCTTAGCATTGGTTTTTGTTTTATGGAGGAAGCAAGCAGAGCAAGATGGATAATGAGACATGAGAGTGAGCTAGCTGGGGAAGTAAAGGAAGGTAGATTCAGCAATTTGGGCCTTCTTTTCCTTCCGTGGACAGGAGTATGTATCCCAAGCGTTGCTAAAGAATAAGTAACTATGGGGTGGAACGAATTGCTTCCCTGCCGTTTCTTCGAATTCCGGCGTAGGTTGCCGCTTGTGCGAGGCCAAATGATTCACGAGCAGATGTTCGTCCCAGGTAGCTGGTTTAGATGCCAGTTCGGGTTCGGCTACCTACACGAATCGGCTACCGATTCATTTCGTCTATGCAAGTACCCTACACCTTACGAATGCTGGGGAAACAGAATGCTGGGGAAACAGAAGGGCCCCGTTTGGTTTCCTAGCAATGCTAGAAAAGCCAACTTTGACCACTAATTAAAGGTATTAAATAAAGATATTTTACAAAACTAACTTCAGAACCCCTGCACTAGGAACCTTGAAGAATCTAATGAGGCCTTTGACCGCATGATTAGAGGATGGGTAATATAGCATCACTGTAACCAATCATCGATTAATTAGGCTCATTAGATTCGTCTCGAAAAGTTACGCTCATTCGTGAAGAGGTTTTGCAAATAGACTTCATTTAGTACTCCATGCAAAAGAGATTCCCTCCGTGCTAGATACTGTTTCCTAGCATTGCTAGGAAACCAAACACTGCAAGGAAAGGACATGCATTTGTTTACCAAGCAAGTAAACACCAGGATCTGCTTCCCTGAAAATGTCAGTTTGGCAGTTCAATCAGGACGATCGGGTTGAGTTCAGCAAAGCTTCCGAATCTCCTGCACCAACCCCTCCAGATCAGCGTACGAGCTCCCGCCTTCCTTCACCGCTCGCGCGGTCTCCGCGGCGAGCTCCTTGGCGCGCGCCCTCACGCCGCGGCCCTCCTCCCCGACCGCGTCGCGCAACACGGCCGCGAGCTCACCAGCGTCGGGCGCGACGCCGAAGCCACCCGCGCACGCGCGCACCGCCACGCGCACCTCCTCCACGAGCAGGCGCGCGTTCGTGAACTGGTCGGCGGTCATGGGCCACGCCAGCATGGGCACCCCGGCGGCGGCCGCCTCCAGCACCGAGTTCCACCCGCAGTGCGTCATGAACCACCCCACCGCGGCGTGGCCCAGAATCGCCAGCTGCGGCGCCCACCCGCGCACCACCAGCCCGCGCCCCGCCGCCGCCGCGCGCGCCTCGAAGCCCTCTGGGACAGTGCCTCTGTTCCCGGCGGCCATGACCCACAAGAACGGCACGGCGCTGCGCTCCAGCGCCTCGGCCAGTGCTGCCGCCACTGCTGGTGTCAGCACTGCCTGGCTCCCGAAGCTCACGTACACGACCGAGCCTTCCGGGAAGGCGTCGAGCCACGCGCTGAGATTGGTGGCCGCCTCCCCTCCGCGCGTGCCGGCGGGGTCTGTCTCCAGCGCCACAGGGCCCACCGCCCAGATGCGCTTGAACCCCATGTCTTCTAGAGGCGCGTCCAGGTACCTCCCCTCGAGCGCCCGGAGCGTGTTCGACACGAACACCCAGCTCTCCTGCAGGTTCCAGAGGAAGTTCTGCCTCACGGACTCGCGGACCTTCTCGTCGTGTCCGCCTTCCAGGAACCACTTGTACGTCGCGGAGATCTCTCTCCACGGGTACGTCGGCTCGCCGGGGATCGCGGGGAAGGTGACGCTGAAATCGTCGCCGCACTCCGCAGGTCGCCTCACGAGGCGGCGGAAGAGCGAGTGAGGGAAGGCGGTGCCCAGGACGCCGGAAGGCGTGAACACGATCCCCGCGGCGCCGAGCTCGCGAGCGAGCGGCTGCGCCCATCCGCAGAAGAAGTCAGCGACGACGGCGACGACGGGGTCGGATCGCGACCTGGCCCAGGCGAGGATCGGCTCACGGAGCGAGGCGAGCGCGTCGATGAAGATGGGGAGGTACTCCGGGGCGCAACCTTTGGTGTTCTCGAGGCCCAGAGGCAGAGAAGGGTGGGAAGGGAACGGAAGGGTGAGCGGGCGGACGGCAGCGGGTTGCGCGGCGAGGAGAGGGGAGAGGAGCGGTAGGTTGGCGGGCGTGGTGACGACGGTAAGGCGAAGGCCACGAGCGGCGAGGAGGGCGGCGAGGTCGAGGAGCGGCGGCGCGTGGCCCTGCGCGGGGAAGGGGATGACGAGCACGTGCGGCGCGGGGGTAGGTGCGGCTGCCGTCTCCATGGCTGAGAGCGGTGGCGCTTGGAAGCTAGGAGGTTTGGTGAAAATGCGAGCGGTTTCATTTTATTTGTTTTTTTTTTGGGAAAACCAAACTATTTATTGATGGAGTTGGTTCAGAAGTATTACAAACGCCCTCGGGCGGTGACAACAGTCAAACATGTCTGCCAGGTTCAGCTATTACATTGCTCCTCGCTACATTGTGAGCATCATAGTTTGATAATCTATTTTCGTGAACAAAATCAACCAACTCAAAGCCCCTCGCCCTGGCCTTGATCTCCTGACTGATGTGTCCGAAGACACCCATGTTTACTTCCTAAAGGCTTCGCAGTTTGGTTGGGTGGGAATGGCAGTTGGATCGCGATCGCGGCCCGTGTGGAAGATGGGCCGAAGATAATGATCCGTGACTCATTGGGCCCACTTGAAACGTGACATCCTGCTCATCTCCAACTAACCCGGTTGTGGCGGTGTCCACCTCGTCGCCGTTCGCCGTCCTGCGGCTCTGCCTGCTGCTTCTTCGCGCTCGCCCCTTGACCGCGCTGAGCGAACGGCATGGAGCTGAGCAGAGGCATTATCTCAGTTCCACTCCCGCCGCCAGCGCTGCGGACGGCGCTCGTCCCCCGCCTCGGCCGCCGGCTTGCCTTCGGAGCCTTCTCACAGCCGCAGCCTCTTTCTAATTTGGTGGGTTTCCGTTCCATTTGCTTGGTGGTTCTCGTGACCTCGGGATAAAAACTACGGTGATGGGTTCATCGACTCGGTTCTCCTTCGTCTCCTGCAGCGAGAGCATCGATACTGCATCAGCAGGGCGCTGCGGCCGCGGCAGGAGTGGGTGGAGGGCTGGGTCCGGAGCAACGACACGCTTGTCCGCGGCCTTCCCATCCTCGTCGGCGGCGCCTCCCTTGTCGCTGCCCTCCTCAACCGTGCCGTTTCCGGAATTGCCGCTGTCGCCGACGCCTCCAGGTCCGCCCGCACTTGCGAAGCCATGAAATCACTCGTTTTATTCTCCTGAACTCGCACCTGCAACCACACGCCGAATTGATGCGATTTGGGTGTGCTGATAATTTGTTCCATGTCCCAGTTCGCAGTCAAGGGCCGACATATTAACCCTTGCTCTCTCCGTAACCGACATTCTCGCCGGCCTCGTTTGGTTGTCCATCCGGCCAAAATCCATTTCTTCGGTCAGAACTAAGATTTTGAACAATGAATTCCTTATATGCTGAGTCCCTTGTTCTGATTTCGCTGTGTGGTTCCTCAATTTTAAAACTGACATTAGGTGGTTCCACGTGGTGTCGAATGCAAACGAGTTGGTCCTGGTGTGTCAAGTTCTGCTCTTCATGAACTACTTTGGTAACGGCTCTACTGATGCACAGAATTTCTTCTTATTTACCATTAGAAAACAATGATGGTTCAGAAAGATCTTGAATAATGACCAACAATTTCACCTGAGGAGACACACTGCTAGGTGATTACTCGTGTGGTAATGGACTGACAGTAGCCAACTGCCTGCCAGTTAATTTTGGACTGCTGAATAATTGCAACATCTTTTGATCTCTTCAGTAGTAACTCTGAAAATCTCCCCTGATGCGCTGCTATCATGATAGCCATCTGCCATTTGAGATAGGGCTCTGAATAGTTGCATGCACCTTTTCAGTGAAAGTAATGCTTTTGGTATAACTTAAAATATCACCTCATTCGCCACTACCAGGTGACCCATGTTCTAATAATAGTCGTCTGCCGTTTGAATTTAGACTGAATAATTGCATGCACCTTTTAGTGAAATCAATGCTTTTGGGTGACTGATGATCGTGGGGTACTCTGCCTACGACCACAGCTTCGTCAATTATGATGTTTACTGATTGAAATATATTGGAGATTACTAAATCTGGGCTGGTTACAAATTACAATTATTAGCACTAATTGACTTGTATAAAGTCACAACTTCATATATGTAGTTATACAAAGGGTTTATGTTGTGAAGTTAGCTATTCCCTATTTTTCTTACAAATAGGACATGGGATTCCCTCACTACTGCGACTTGTTGCAAATCACTGGTTGTTGTGTATGGAGGTAATTGCATTCTTCAAATCGGTGTTGCTGCGGGGTCTCCAGAAGATGGTAATGCACTTACTGTGGATACACATAAGTTAATTCAAGGCTCTCTTTACAAAAGCGCCATGGAATCGAAGAAGCGTGAGTATCTCTTGTTTCACTTGGAAGGTTTTGCCATTTGTTTTCAGAAATTTTACCAGTCTTTTGCAGAATCTTATCTTGCAAATCTTGCTCTGTATCCTGGAAGGTCCGAGTTGCCCTTCTTGCCTGCTAACACACAGGTGCTGATTCGCTTTATTCTAGAGATAATGTTACGTAGAGGCATATATTCGACCATATGATACTGGTTCTCTCATAATAGCTTGTTCTTATTATGCTTACAAAAAGCTGGAGAAAAGCGTATCAGATGCGGGGACTATTTCCTTTTCAGAAGGCGTTTGGGAGTCCCGTTTTATGTTAAGCTTAGTTTACTTAGTTCGCAAGTTAGTCTGGTCCGATCAGGACTCTCCATGACCAGGGTATAAATATGAGCCCTCGTCCATTGTAAAAATTATTCTCACAATCAATACAACCTGGCTTCACGCCAAAAACCCTAGTAGTAGTTATCGACGAAGCTCATTGGTGGACGGGCTGCATCAGTTCTGATCTCCGGCTTACCAGTAAGTTAGTCAATTTATCGAACTAGTATAGGCTTTGAATTGAGGCGCATCGCCCTTTCTCGTTTATACTGTTCAACCGATTTATCAGGAACACATCGGACGACTTGATAGGGTCCCTCCCAATTTGGTGACCATTTGCCGTACTTGGGATCTTTAGAACCAATTGGCAAAATAACTTTCCAAACAAGATCGCCCTCTTTGAACTCTTTCCCTTTAACTTTCTTATCATAATGCCTCGCCACTCTGAGTTTGTTAGCCTCAATACTTTCGAGAGCGCGCAGCCGACGAACAGCCAAGTCATCGGACTCACTATTCATGAGCTCCATATACTCGCCGGCCTTCAATTTATCCTGAAGCTCGATACGCCTTGATCCAGTATGAATTTCCCATGGAAGAACGGCTTCATGTCCATAAACTAGTTCATACGGAGAAACCTTGATCGATCCATGACAAACCATTCGATGGGCCCATAGAGCTTCAGGAAGCACAATATGCCATTTTCTTGGGTACTCCTCAATCTTTCTATCAATCAACTTGATCAAACTTTTATTGGAGGCTTCAGCTTGACCATTGGCTTGTGCATAATACGGCGATGAATTAAGAAGCTTGATACCCATATCAGCAGCAAAATTTTTGAACTCGTCCGATGTAAACATCGTACCTTGATCTGTTGTGATCGTCTGTGGAATCCCAAATCGGTATACAATGTGTTCTCTAACGAATTCAATAACATTCTGTGACTTCACCTCCTTCAAAGGAATAGCTTCAACCCATTTGGTGAAATAATCTGTTGCCACTAATATGAATTTGTGCCCCTTGCTTGAATGTGGAAAAATTTGGCCGATCAGGTCAATTCCCCATCCTCTAAACGGCCATGGTTTGATAACAGGGTTCATGGCCGATGCTGGAGCTCTTTGAATATTTCCATATCTTTGACACTCTTGGCATCCTTTATAATATTCAAAGCAGTCTTCTAGAATCGTCGGCCAATAATACCCATTTTTTCTTATCATCCATTTCATCTTGAACGCCGATTGATGAGCCCCGCAAACACCTTCATGAATTTCTCCCATTAAAACCTTGGCTTCTTCAGGTCTGATACATCTCAATAGGACTCCATCAATCGAGCGAAAATAAAGCACTTCTTCAACCAAGACATGCCTGATCGATTTGTAACGTATCTTCCTAGAAGTCTTGACAGAAGAATCCCTCAAATATTCAATGATTTCTTTCCTCCAATCTCCTTCTGGTATCTCCTGCACCATCACATCGGACATAGGCCGATAGCCAGACGCTTTTTGCGCCAGCCGATTTGCTTCTTCGTTATGATGTCTTGGAACATGCTTAAGAGTTACCAAGGCGAATTGACTAATTAAATCTCGGCACTTCTCAAAGTAAGATAACATAGCATCCATCTTGCAATCATATTTGCCGAGTAACTGATTGATAATCAGCAAAGAATCTCCAAATACCTCAACAAACTGAGCGCCGATTTCTTTAAGAATCTGGAGACCTTTCATCAATGCTTCATATTCCGCCTGATTATTTGTGCATTTCTCAATTGGAAAAGCAAATTCAAACCTTGCCCCCCGAGGCGAAATAATAATCAGGCCGATTCCGCTTACAAAAAGCTGGAGGTACAATTTTATTTACTTATGAATTGAAGTGTATAATCTTATTTTCATGTCTAGAAGCTGGATCCAAAATTCAGATGGAGGGATCATCTGAAATTTCCGAACCAATTTTTTAACACGTTATCTTCTATAGGCACTAATATTACAACCTATTGGCGATAAAGGAATTGCAATTGTTGGTGGTGATACTATAAGAGGGTTCACTAGTATTGATCAGGTATGCCATTTTTTTAATGTGATATCAGATTTAGGATTTATGTGTGAAATACTCTAGTTCGTGTTTTTTCTCCTGAAACATACCCATGCAGTGTACTCTGAAATGTTGGCAGACGGCAGTTGCATTCATGAAACAGTTTACTAGAGTACTGTTTGATTAAATCGAAAATGACCGTTCTGCTTTTTTTGCGAGAATGGGGAACTGTACTAGCTGTATGTATACTGCATTCTTCTAAAAGTTCGGCTTGCCATTGGAGAGTGATCCATCATCCACTTCTCCGTCCTTGCAGGCATGGATTGCAATGATCGCGGACAAGCTGGATGCCACATTGTCGAAGTCTTAACTCTTAAGCACTCCGTTGGTGGTTGCCCTTACCCATCGCCTGTCTCCTGCAAGTGAGCACATCGTCCTTGTCTGACGTGATACTTCATCAGGCACACATGTGGACGGCTGGTCATGATACTTCAAGCACACATGTGGACGGCTGGACGCTGAACCAGGGCCCTTGTAGTAAAGTTCAAACACAGTGCATCTCCGGTAGCGGTGAATTGGTGAAATCAACCTGTTCAATTGGGTTTGTCTGGCCACAACACCAGGGAGCTGACGGTTAGCTCAAACCTTGATGTCTGACAACACATCTGCTTTCAAAAGAGCTGATGTCAAGCCTCGATGTCTCTGACAACACATAGGCAATGGCTTTACGTGCTCTTTGCATTCAGTCCTTTTCTGGGTACATACAACGAAATGCAAGATGGATAAAATGTGTTGTAAATGGCTAAAGAGAAGATCCAGGCGAGAACATGAAACGTTTCTTGTTTTAACACTACCAGGGAGAATCACCTAAAAGGATGTTCCTCCCATTTCTGATTCACCAAAATCACCAAAGACCTAGAAACCAGGGAATCGCCAGAGAAACGTTTCTGCGATGAAACCAGATCAAAAACGTTTCTAGAAGAATCTGGAGCTGTACCAAACGTGCCCTTACTACTATGACACCTCTGGGAACTCAAACTGAAACGTGAGGCAACAGGCAACTGGCAAACAATTGCTCAAGTACGTGAGTCTAATCGAAGAATCAAATACCCCCATAAGCAACCAGTACAACAGCACAGACGCCTCACATGAGCAGCCACGGATCGTAGAATCAGGCAAACAGATACTGTTTCTCTCTACGTGAGCGCCACAACTAAAACACACCTCCAAAATTGGTTTCGCCGAGCTCTGACCAAACTGTTCCTCTTCAAACACCTCATGTCAGCATCCTTCGCTACAGTTCACATCATCAATGATCTTTCAGCATCAATTTGCAACCAGAAGATCTCAGCATCTGAACTCTTGATTCAACTACTGACACCTGTGCCTAGTTCACATGCTTCTTGTTCTTTCTTTTCTTCTTTTGCTGATCCCCATCCGCATGTTCTTTCTTTGGTTCCGCATCTTTGGTTTTTCTTTTCTTCTTTTGCTGATCCCCATCACCACGTTCTTTCTTTGGTTCCGCATCCTTGGTTTTTCTTTTCTTCTTTTGCTGATCCCCATCGCTATGTTCTTTCTTTGGTTCCGCATCCTCAGTAGGTTGTGGTCTCTTCTTTGGAACTTCGGACTGGTTGGGCTGGCAACTGTAGACCATCTTCCGGATGTAGAAGCTCACAACATCTCCATTGTCACGTTTCAGCAGCACATGCTTTTGAAGTCTCCCACCGGAGTCCTGCATGTTTCCAGTCAAGTAAAAAAATTGTGGATAGTTTACTGCCTAATGATGGCACTAGACTAATAAGAAGGCACACCAAAACCCAACAATCAGTGGTGTGCTTCTCATCCATTCTAATTTTGAATTGTAATGACTAAGTGGTCAAGTTCTCAGATGTACCTTGGTCATTTGGCCATCCAATGCTTGAAAAGCCTTCTCTGCCTCATCTATCTCATTGAACAAAATACATGTAGAATAAAATTCACCTCGAATCCGTGAATCAATCTGGAAAGAAAGTGTTAGTAAATAGTGCACACGAGTACATGTTTGGTGAACAAGTAACGAGTTAACGACACGTTTTAGAAAACCTTGTCATCAATACTGGGATTCCCAGAAAAAACTTTGCACAGCTCTTGGCAAGGCAGGTCCACTGGTATTCTATGAGCAAACAACTTCAACCCATCAGATTCAGTTACCTATGAAATCATTACAAAGAAGTCAGGTGGCATCATCGATAGTAATGGTGAGAATCAAGAATTTCTTATTACTATTGGCACTTACACTGCTTGTAGCAACTTCAATAGGATCATTAAATCCATGTTTAAGCTTTGCCAGAACTAGATTCATAGCGGCTTCTGCATCCTTTAAGCAATTATGTGGTTCTCCTTCTTCTCGAACAGAATACCCCAAAACAGACTAGAAGGATGAAGAATAAAAAAATAAGGCTTTGCCTCAAAAAAAAATCAACAGATTAAGTTATTCATAGTTAACCATGAACTATCTTTGAAAAATAAGCCCGTTAAAACAAAAGCTTAACCATGAAAAGAAAATACACTGCATAGACACGCGCCACTCTCAAAAAAGCTCAGATAAAGAACAGGGAAGTCAAAGTGGGATGGCAGGCCCTATTATGAACAATGGTTAAGTGGCACCACTTTACAAAAATATTCTTTAAAAAAAATGCAGGTAAGAAACTACATGCTATGTTGTGACCAACAATACCTTGCACAGACTGTTTAACGAAGCCGATGCAGTAGTAGGTAAATTTGCATACTTAAAGATATATGCTGTATCAATAACTTGAGAGTAATCAATCTTTAAGGCTGCAAAATAGAAAATCATGGTACAAATTGAATTAACTGCTACTGAGCAACAAAAAGTGAAGCATGCACAAATAAACACAAAGGGCACATTGAGCTACATCAAATAGATTAGAAACGAAATAAACCACACCTTACCACATAAATCTCTATATAAGCTATGGCCAATCAAAATCTTTCCTTTGGACAAGATTCTCTTCAGCGATTTCTAGAGAAGGAATAGACTCCATGAGACAAAATCAGAGAAAACGCTTAAGAAGGTTAAAGACGATATACCTGAATATCAACTAATGATAATGTGACTCCTTCTAAATCCTTCTTAGATACACCAGTGATGTGTGTTCTATAGTCAGTAATAGTTTTAGAAGGATTTACAAGTGCATCCAGCTTCACCTGGAAAATAAAAGGAGAGATTAGTGACTTCAAAACAAAGATGGAAAGCTCTGGTAAAAACCAAGAACATCCCAATTCCCACCGAGATATAAATTGTGCAAGTTTAGAAACTTTAGATATTCAGCTAACTTTACAGCGATGTGATAAGACTTTGTTGAAGTACTATGTTGTGAAAATGGCAGTATTCTAATAATTAATGCTCCAGATAACTATATGAATCTTAACATGCTTCTTTTAGGGAAAAAAATGGTATACTACCTCCAGATTGTTGTCTACAACACATACTCGGACCACAGCCTCCGTGCCATCATGGCAAAGGACCATCTCACAGTCAATTGCCAACATAGCACTCAAGCTCACCAAACTAGAAACATCTCCTATCCGCAACACTTTCCATCCCTGCAAATACCAGTAATTGCTGGTTATGGAGAAACTTAAAACTTCTTCAACTATCGTACAAGGAATATGAAACCATAAATGATTCCTGGATATTACAGTATAAATTGGTCTTTTGTTTTAAATATTGACTAGCAAAAGTGTCTTTGTGAAGAATATGAAACCATAAATGATTCCTGGATATTACAGTATAAATTGGTCTTTTGTTTTAAATATTGACTAGCAAAAGTGTCTTTGTGAAGAGTACAGGACAACTTGCGACTGTAGACGGAACAATCATGAAGATATTGGACTGAACTATTTAAGAGTTCGGCACAAAATCATAAATAAGCTATAAGAAGGAAGATCACCAAGTGAAAGTGCAAATTGAACAAAGAGCTTAATCACCATTTGCAGAATAGCATAAGCACAGAAAAGCTGGTACCTCTTGGTATGATGGGAAGCAATAATTTTTCCTGTACTCTGGGTGCTCTGCCGTTAGTTGAACAAGTTTCTGCATTGTGCATATGCAATTGTACATCAGTACAGGTGTTGATCAGTTGATGTTTGATAACCTCGGTGTAAGTTCAATTTTGATGTAACCCAGAAAATCCAATATGCACATTACCTGCTCAGGAGAAACCTTGTCAGGAAAATCGTTCATATGCTGCTGAACATCACTTCTTTCCTTTTGACGCTTGACCAATTTGCCAAAGTACTGCAAGCAAAAGACTGTGAGCTTCAAATTCTCAACAGCAGGACCAAGGTGCTAGCTGCCAGCGAAATCAAACATATCGAACTGAATGAGAGAGAGAGTTGACCTTTTGGAAATCCTTGGAGAAGGTTTGCAGGAAGGCGAGCAGCACATCCCTGGAGCGCTTCCTGGGGTCGCTTACTGAAGCACCAAACTTCCTGTCGTTCCGAGCCAGGAAATCCTTCCAGCTCCCATCGGAGCCTTTCAGCCCGTTCTTCTGAGTGAACCTCACGACCTCAACGAGCGCCTAGCATGGATGGAAGCCAATCGAGAGATAAGCAGACCAAGGAGACCTGTCCAGTTTTGGGATGCTGATGCTGACGATGGTCGTACCTCTTTCTCGGCGGCGGCGAGCCGCTTGGCCATCAGACGACTGCACGGAAACCAAGGAAGGGGAGGGTGGAGGGCTGGTGGCTGCTACGGGCGGTGGCGGCGCGTTCGCGTAGGCGGCGGCGGCGGCCGGCGGCAGGGGAAAACGGCCGCGAAAAACCCTTCCTCCAGGCTGAGTAGCCCATCTTAACCAGGAGGCGGGGCCTAGTAACCAACTCAAGGGCCCAGCATAGACCAAATCGTCCGGTCTGATTTTGGGCTGCGTGGAGAAGCATATATTTGGGCTTAGTCCACACAAGGCCCATGCAAGCTTCGAAACATGGGTCGCCGCGCCTGCACGATAACACTACATAGCCCAATGACCTTTGGGCTGAATCGGTTCGCTTTTTTCTGGTCATCTATACTGGCCCAGTTAAACAAAGGGGTATTCTACATTATTCTAATCTCTCTTTGTTTCTTTTCCTTTGTGATGATGAAGGGTGTTAGTGTAATCTTAGATGCGGTGATCTAGTACGACTTGAGTTCGCGTTCCAGCTGGCTTTCTTTCCCGTGACGATGCTTCACAGCTCGAGCGGAGGCGAGATGATGATGGGTCAGCGGCGTTCTAGGAGATCACGGGTTGGGGTAGGCAAGCTGCGGCAGCTGGTGCTTGAGCTGGACCCCAAATCCGAAGCCTACAACGATCACATCAGGTCAGAGTATCAGATCGCACCACCAAAATGGAGGCGCGACAAAAAAAAAATTGGCAATCTTTTTGCTTAAGCTCGTGCTCGTGCTCCCAATTACTAATTTCTTTAACGCGTTCGAGCCTGGCCAGATAGCGGCTACACTGGAAGAAATGGTCGCGACCCAACCAAAAGTCAGAGGGCTAGCAGAGTCGAGTTTCTCCTCTCGCTACAGCCGCAGAACACGAGCACTGAAGATCAGCATTCAGTAGTACGTGGATTACGACACGGATCGGTCTCTAGCGTGGCAAAGGCCCTGTTTAGTTGAGGAAAGTTTCACAACTTTTCACTATTCACTCATCACATCAAATGTTAGGACACTAATTAAGAGTATTAAATATGGATTAATAACAAAACTCATTCCATAACCCCGGGTAACTTTGCGAGACGAATCTAATGAGTCTAATTAGGCCATGATTAGACAACGTCGTGCTACAGTAAATAATCTCTAATGACGAATTAATTAGACTTAATAGATTTTTTTCGCGATTTTTCTGTCCATCCGTGTAATTAGTTTTATAATTAGATCATGTTTAGTCCTACTAATTTTTGGTTTAAAATTGCTACAGTAAATTTCGCAAACTTTCTCACCGGACTAAACAGGCCAGTCTGAAGCCAATCTTGCATGCACATCCAGCACATGGCACCGGAATCGTACGTCAGAGCCAAGTGCCAGCCTCATCGTGACAGTAGTGCAGCACGTCAAAGCTGGAGTAGTTTACGCGGGACGCCGGGAGAATGTTATCATTTCCGGTCTAGTAATAGGCTGTAGCCTTATCTCCTGCTGCTTCGTCATTGGTCAAATCGCGTGAGCAAGCGTGCTTAGCGGCGATCAGATCAAATTGCGGCAAATTTAAAACATTGCTTGCCGTTCATTCGTTCTCGTCGTGCTTCCTCTCAATAGAAAAACGTGCTAAGCCACCGAAAAATTCGTTTCCGTCGTGCGTGTCGATAACCATGCGAACGAAGCCACGACGCGTCATGCTACGCTCTTGACGTGACGTGTCGTGCGGCCGTGTCCACGGCCGCAAGGGCGCGCGCGTGCCGCATGCGTTCCCGTCGTGATAATGCTGAAGAACAAGACCCCTAGCTAGTCCCGGACCCAAAGTAGATATCGTTAGATACTCCATTTCCGACCCAAGAAGCAACGGCGGTGTCACGTTGAGTTCGTGTTCTTTGTAGACGGAAAGAAGGTGCCTCGCCGTGGTGAACTGGTGGTGGATGAGGACGTCCCTTGCCAGGGATGGAACCAGGATGGGATCATTGAGGTGGCTAAGAGACAAGATAAATTGCAATCAAACTTAAACTATATTTATTGGCCCTTGTAAAACACAAATGTAGATAAAACCACTTTGCTTAGAGTGTAATTGTCATATAATTGTTTCTTAATACTACCTACAAAATGAGTTGTAGATCTGTATTCTCCTGCGGATGGCTTGAGAGCATCATGCTGCAAAATGATCACGCCCTCTTCCTACTCCTAGCTGTAGTTCGTGCGTGGCTTCGACCTGAAAAGATATATACTCTTTTTTCCTGTGATTACAGTGTAGTGTCTTTTTTTTTCATTCACAGTCACGGCTCGCACTGCAGAGGAGATTTTCTATCGTTTTATCGAAGCATGTGTACCATAGGTACAGGTATTAGAATCGGATCGGATGTCGGTGAAGCTTTCGGTTCATGGTTAATAAGTTCGACCTATTGAACCGCCAGTTCAAGGTGGTTTAAATAACATATTATTTCAATATAACCATAAGTGAGGGGTCTGATGGTCTGCTCACACCCCTCTGGTGCAGGTCAGATGTTCAACTTCCACTAGATGCATTTTTCCGGTGGTTCAATCGGTCTTCACCGCTCAGATTGCACATTAGGTGGACCGGACCGGACAGACCCGCCGGTTTCTGGTTTTTCAGCTTAACCAGCGTTCCGGTCCAGTTCACCCGTGGATTCTCAAACAGTCCGGTAGATCCAGCACAGCAACTGACGGTCCAGGCGCGGCCAACCCTGCGTTGTCCTGAACTCCTGATGGCTTGGAACCAACTCACCGAGTCACTCAGGGCTTGTTTAGTTGAAGCAAATTGGTGCAATTCAACCAAAAATCATGTATTGAACAACATGTTCCTCTTTCTGCAACACGTTTCCCAGGCCTGGTGGGTGGCCAGCAAAACTGACGGAGGGGAGGGGGATCCAGCAGGAGAATCTTGGCAGTACCTCCCTCGGGATTCGGGAACCAGGGGCACGGCTCCCCAGGGACCAGGGCCACCACCAGTCCACCACCAACACACGCCGCGCCGACGCGGGACGCGGGAATCTCGCCGCGAGTTCCGTGGCCGCATCCCGCTGCGCCGGCGGCCGGCCGGCCGACTAGGCCAGCTTGCCTAACCAAAACGGACGGCCGCTGGCCCTTCTGCTGCCGGCCTGTGCGCGTCATGTGGCACGCATGTTCCTCTCTCTCTCTCTCACTCTCTCCCTCCAAACAATAGTGCGGCACTGGCTGCGCTCTGAATGCCTGAATTCCTGATGCTGCGCTACTGCTAGTCTGCTACCCTCTGTAAGCTCTAGCCTCTGCCTAGGATCGTTGTATCTTTCAGTGCGTGTCCGCCTGCGGCAGCTACACATTTGGTGCAGATGACAGTGGGTATGAATCGGACCTTACTTCAGGGAGTGTATCTGTGTGAAGTTCTGAACAGTTCAGTTACAAAGAAATGCTGCCTGCAGCAGCATTCGTGCCACAAGAAACATGGTCATGAGTTACCACGTAACATGGCCAGCCAAAGCCACGGGCAACTTGTTGGTGAATCTCTTGTGTGTTAAGACATCAGCTGTTTAAAGGCAACTTGCGCAACACAGAACTATTCTGAACACGGATTAAAATTTAAAATCCGCGACGAACAAGATCGAGGCAGCCATTGGTCGAGCTCGTGCCGCCTTGCCCTCCGGTCTAAGCTAAGCGACTATTATCAGACAAACTTGCGGCGGGCTAACTGCATTTTATTGTTTCCCCGTACGAGCACAACATCGCCAGTTTTGTTTAATCCAGGCAAAACAAAGGTTTAGTACTGACTGCATCAGCATGGGAGTCAGTGTTCAGTGCACCCGGAGCAGTCCTCGGAAAATTAGAAAAGAAATGCAATCGTTCAATTCAAAACGTAGTGGCAGAGTACTTTCTTCTGTGGCGCCAACTCAGACTGCTCCATTTAACCATTTTAATTTGAAGTGATTACATTAAATACTGCTCGAATTTGTCATGCCTGCAGAGGCGGCTGCCTGTGTCGTCCCTTTCCATGGAGTCATATTCATCTCCGGAGAAGTAGGATCCATTGAGCGTGATGCTCCGTGCCGCACGAGTAATTTTTTAGCTTAATGGAGTACCTTCACAGTTCACACCATTTCGCAAAAAATGAAAGAAAAATGGTGTACCTTCACAAGTGGTATCATCACTACCCAAACTTCTTTTAGGAAAAAAGAAAGAAGAATCAAGTCACCATGCTTCCAAGTTCCAAAGACAAGCAAATATCTACTTACCTCAACTTAGTACGAGAGTATAGCTAATGCTTGTGCGAAAACAAACTCAGTGAAAGTTACTGATGTAAAAGATATTTAGCAACACTGTTAATCCGGTTGTGATCTCTGGCTCTTGGAGCAGCTCAAGGGCTGCTGCCTCCCAGGGTACTGGCCGTGCCCCCACGGGGAGTGATCTGTTGGACGACGCTAGGGGCAGGATCCTGTGCTGCGCGTGGCGATCCGTGTCCCCGGCGGCGCCAGGCCCCACAAGTCAGCCCCCACCGCAAACTCACTGCAGCCCACACGTCAGTGCCCAGCGCTTCCACTGGCCGGAAGCTGCGCGCTCCGTCTTACGTGCGGCCGTGCGCGCACCAACCAACCCCCCCTGGTGCGTGGTGTGGTGTCCACACCAGCGCGACACAAGCGGCGGCAGACAATTGTGTTCGTGGACGCCACTGAAATATTCCAAGATTCGAATCTCACAGGGCCCACGACGCGACCCCCTTTTTCCCCAGCTCCTATGCGTCGTTTGAAAGTGAGATTCCAAGATGCATGTAGAGTGATGGATACCCTCTTGTCCGTGGCGGAGTGGCGTTGGTTGATACCCCTGCCCTGCAGCTGCATCTTTCTCTCTGCAGGCACGATACACGCCACACGCAAGGATTTTTGGAGAGGACAGGCGATATGGTCCCGGGACTTGAATTGATGTGGTGGTTTTTGTTGCTGTTCTCCACTGCCAAGCTGGCGATGTATTTTAGGAATAAAACATAAATAGAAAATAGTTGATCTGAATAGAGTCCGGCAATGTCCAACACCATTATTTTCAGTGCAGAAGACAAGGACCATGTATGCATGTAGCATTGAGAGGGAAGTGACTGTTAATTAGCAACTGCACTTTCGACATCAGACGCTTGTAGCTTATAGCCACAAACATGTGATATTTTTGGAACACTGGATCCCATTTCAAGTCGTACTAGCACACCGATTTGAGAGCATACCACGTGGATTATTACACGTACGCTGCAACAGTGGAAAATTTAAATTGTTTGCTCCGTACTTTTTTGATAGATTTCTACTTAAGACATACTAGGATTATACACAATCCTAACAGGGCTAGCACATTCGAGCTACCTGTGTTGGACATAAAAGAAGATAATTCTAGCTACAAGCATAGACATGGGGAGCCCTAAAAGTCGTACGTACGAGCATATCGACATGATTGTCTTCCATTAACAGTGACAAGGCGTTGGTGCATGTCATTTTAGGACACAATTGGTATCGCATGAAAACGAGACCTAAATGGACAAATCAAAATGTTTGTTGTTTCGATAACTCTGCGATGTGGAAATAGGATCCTATCAATCTCTGAGAATCTACGAACATACTCCCTCTGTCCCGAAAGAATGCAACTACGGGTTACGTGTCAATTAAAATGGTTCACGTTTGACCAAGTTTCTAGTGATTTGTATTCATATTTATTACTCTAAATAAATTTATTATAAAAATAAATTTTGTAATTAACCTAATGATATTTATTTGATATCATAAATATTTATATTTTTTATCTATAATAAGTCAAACTTAAGATAATAAAATACGACATTGTGCTAGAATTGCATTCTTTTAGGGATGGAGGAAGTACTTCACTATACTACTCTCTTCCCCATACTTCCATCACAGCGTCAAATCAACAGCTCTATCCCATAAACCAAGTGTACATAAAAAGGACATGCGCGGGTGAGGTAAAACTAGGCTATCTTGAATGTATGGTATGCCAATGTACACTGGTCGTATAGATGGACCTATATTCCTGATGTATACACATTTATTTCTTTTTCTCACTCTGAGGCGAATTCGATTAATAAGCTAGACATCATGATTCTAGGATTTTGATTCCTCGGCTCATAGGTGGAGGAGGTGAAGGTGACTCAAAGGAAGCAGCGCGAGTGCGCACCACTAGCAAGGAGATAGAAAGCGCCGCCGTGTCCTTTTCACTTTTCCGGGACTTTTCAAGCATGGTCTGTGCCGTCGACGGCCCCATGGTGGACCCAGGATCTGGAATCCGTGGATGCCAGTGGCAGCCTAGCATGACAGGTGGGCCAGTGCTAGATCCAACTCAGATCGAAGTCAGACGACCCGTGCATTCTTCTTTCTTCTTTCTTCTTGGCAATTGACAAAGCCTCACGCTGTAGGCTGTACATGCAACGCGGCGCAGCCGTGAACGTCACATTTCTGTAGTGCCCAATTCAAAAGGACAGCCTACAGAGTCAATTGCGCGACAGCCGTGAACGCTAGGGTTATTGCGCGACGGGTCGCGCTGTTGGGGAGCGCGCGACCCCGCCGCCGCCGTCGTTCTCTGCTCTCCCCCGCCGCCGGCCACCGCCCCGCCGCCGGCGCTAGGGTTCGGCGAGCTCCGACGAACCCTAGCGGGCTCATCGGAGCCCCGCCGAACCCTAGCGCCGGCGGCGGCTGCCCTCATCCCCTCTCCCCCCTCTCGGCAGAGCTCGCCGGCGCGATGCGCCCCCGCCCCTCCCTGGCCCGGCCGCCTCCACCGCCGCCAGGGCCCTAAGGCCGCCCGCCGCCGTCCCCACCGCCTGGCCGGCCGGCCTCCCCGGGGCCCCTCTTTCTATGGCCGGAGAGGAAGAAGAAGGAGTCGCGCGGCGCGTCGCGCGCTCGCGCTTCCGCGCGACGCGTCGCGTGATAGACTTTCCGAATTCAAAAGCTCCTGCAGGGGCAGTAGGCCACGTACTACCAGCGAAGCACTACAGGTCTACAGCTCGTTCCTCGTTGTCGCTGCAAAAGAGCTCTTGCGCTAGCTGCACGACGTGTCGCCCTGCCGAGCTCGCAGGATTTCCATGGGACGTGCGTGGCGTGGCTGTTGCTCAGGGTTTTCCGTCTTCTCCGCTTGCTAACTGTGTGTGTGATTTGTTTTTTAACCTTTTTTTAGTGGGTTAATTAGTGTGTTCAGTAATTCAGTTCACTGCGCCTGAAGCTTGTAGCCTGAAGTGTCTATTATTGCCAGTAAAAAACTAAAAACGTTCAAAAGATCAACATACCAGAGCTGTAAATTTCACTTGGTGGAGCGCTCACGAAGGGACACCTCAATAGGAGACTGAAAGATCGATAGCAACTGCTACCAAGCAATGAACTTGTCCTGTGCCTAATCTTTGATGTGAATGTCCAGCGCGCACTAGCTTGATCCCCGACGCCCAATACAGAATTTGCCAGCTCCATCTTCCAGCATATTCTTCTCTGCTCTGATCGATAATATTAGGTTGATTTTGAAAGATTCACCTGCTTATGCTCTCATGCATGGCGTCATTCTAGTAAAGGAAACCACAGCCGGCATCAGCGTGAAGTTTCCTTCTGCTCTTTCCATTTTCTTTTTTCAGTTTACCTATTGTTTCTTTTACAAGTTGCATGCATGTAATTTCCTTTTGCTGACTGACCTGCACTAGAACAAATGCTTATTTGCAGAGAAGAAATAAAATACCGAAGCAGATGCATGCTAGCTAGCTTGCGTGCTTCGCCTGCAACTACTTGCAAAGCTAGTGCAGTTGATACTGACAGCATAGTTAGGATGGAAAAAGCCTCACATGTTGGGCTGACTCTGATTGGCTGATGCCTGACGAAATGACGTCCTCAAGAGGGCCACTATGCTCCGTGACGTTCTTTGTTGGGTCGAGCTCGAAAGGGGATGAGAGCAAATGCGTCGTAGAAGATTCTTTTGGTCTGAAATTATCTTAGCACCTGAAAATGAGGGGTAAAACGAATCTCCAAGTGTCCAGCAATAAAAGGACACGGTAACTGTAGCTGAAATGCACATGGGATTCTGATTTTCTCCTATAATGACAATAAATCTGAAATTACACGCAGATCACGGGCATTTCATTTTCATTGCTATAAGAATCTCTTTGAGAAAATATCGCTGCAAATGCATCTGTCCCGCTCCTTGATATATAACAACGTTAAGGGTTGTACTACAAACTTAAGTAGAGTACGTATGACAATTCCTTTCAAGGTCGCTCAAGTTGCTATAAAACTTCTAATTAATATATTTCTTGGGGTGCTCAATTGCAAACTTATCGCATAGGACTCAAGTGCATATATGTACCTTCCACTTTTTCTAACCAACAATTCCGTTTTCCTTTTAATTAACTTGTAGATAAATCTCCTTTAAAAAAAACTTGTAGATAAATCTGAGAGATATGGTAATTCCAGCGAACTCATGAAAATTTACTCGTACATTTGACAGTGATTCATTACCGATTAAATTACCAATTGAACGCCGCCCTAGTTACGGGATCATGTTATAAAGAACGGGAGCCAATCCTGATTAAAAATGGAATTGACAGCGATCTAAGCAGTGGAATCTGCACGCAATCCGAGGAGATTAGCGCATAACGACGGCCCGGGGCCAAAGATTCCATGGCCGCGCCCGCGCGCGTGACCTCAGTGCGCGTCCTGCGGATTCCAACTTGCCTGCTGGCTTGCATGGATTCCACAGGCTCGGCTGGGTCAGTCATCACTCATCTCAGAATCGCACCCACCCCTGATCTTCTGCACATCAGTACCTCCGGGCTCCGGCCTCCGGTCTGCTTAAGCTACTGTCCGTCAACCAATTGGAGCGGCGTACTCGCAGCAGTAGACAATTTTGAATACGGAGTAATTTGTGTTGACTAATTGTTCTCGGATATTTTGACCATAGAGAAGTAGTATGTGGTCAACATATTTAATTGGATCAATGTTGGGTAAATTCATGTGAAAAACTCAAGTAGCAAATCCAAGACACTGAGTCGCTATCTTGAATTTTTTTTTTCAAACGACGCCAATTGTCATTCAGGATCGCGTCACACGACACATGGTTCGGGGTAAATGTTAGACTAGGTTTGATGATATGTACTGGATGTGCTTTTACCATTTACCAATACAACACTCAGCTGAATTTTAGTTGACTAAACATTAGATGTAGGGTCTATTTGAATCTCAGCTGAAGTTTAGTCAGTGTCTTACCCAAAACCCAGCTAATTCTAGCTAATCAGCTAAACTTTAGATGTGTAGATCCAAATGGGACCTAAGTAGATGTTACTAGGCTTGGAGTAGAGTATGATAATCTTAATTAGTTAGTTACTATGTGAAGAAATCTACCGAGCATGCCGCTAATTCAATTTGCATTACTTTGTAAAGATCACATGCAGTGAAATGATATGGTTTGCATCCAATACCATTTCTAACCCTGGATACAGCCGCGCAGATAATCCGCGCGCCGACTCTAGCCAACCACGCGGCAGCGGCCCCGGTCCATACGGCTGGACCGGACCAGGGCACAGCTGAGCCGGCACACGCCAGGCCGCCGCTCCCGGACTCGAGATTACCAGAACTCGCGCCGCGAAATCCCTCGCGTCCGGCGAAGAGGAGGAAATGGAAACCCCCTTGCCAGTCGCCACCCTCCCCGTCCGACCCCGACCCCTATAAATAGCCTGCCTGACCATTCGGCAATCTCACATCCTACGCATTGCACGGGCGCAGAGAAGGAGAGCAGAGAGAGCCATCTGTAGCTAGCGGCACGCACAACACAGTTCGAGCCAACCAAATCCACCACCTCGCTAGAACACATGGCGCGCTGGGCCATTGCGATCCACGGCGGCGCCGGCGTGGACCCGAACCTGCCGGAGCACCGCCAGGAGGAGGCCAAGCGCGTGCTGGCGCGGTGCCTGCAGGCCGGCGTGGACCTGCTGCGCGCGGGCGCGCCGGCGCTGGACGTGGTGGAGGCCGTGGTGCGCGAGCTCGAGACCGACCCCTTCTTCAACTCGGGCCGCGGCTCCGCGCTCACCCGCCGCGGCACCGTCGAGATGGAGGCCAGCATCATGGACGGCCGCGGCCGCCGCTGCGGCGCCGTCTCCGGCGTCTCCACCGTCAAGAACCCCGTCTCCCTGGCCCGCCGCGTCATGGACAACTCCCCGCACTCGTACCTCGCCTTCCAAGGCGCCGAGGAGTTCGCCCGTGAGCAGGTATCACGCCCCACCGCTCGCGCCCAACCAACCCCCCCGATTAATCTCCTTTCCCCGTTGCTCGCTATTTCCTGCATGAATCGTGCATGGCTTCTCTACCATGCAAGCAAAATCATGTTCA
Source organism: Alloteropsis semialata (assembly GCA_004135705.1). NCBI lineage: Eukaryota > Viridiplantae > Streptophyta > Magnoliopsida > Poales > Poaceae > Alloteropsis > Alloteropsis semialata. The sequence continues at coordinate 62,440,082 of CM014276.1, forward strand.
TTAATAATAATATAAAATTAAGATTTTTTTACGACCTTGCTTAATGGCCGCTGGACGTACAGGAGAGAATGACGGATTAGGAAACGAACATGAAATTTTGTGCAAAAGGGTAATAAAAAAAATACGATCAAGCTCGACACGTGTGGATGACGTGGGTGCAGGACAACCGGCTGCAAACATGTGTCCAGCTAGAACGTTTGTACTAAGCTGTAAAAGTGAACGGCTGGACCCGTGTCTTGCAAGGTGAATCTTTGCTGGCCATGCAGTTCCAGCAAGATTCTGTTTCCACAAGGCAACAGTCAGTCACGCTTTTTAGCTCGGTAATACACAAACCGCCATGACTAAAACGAGAAAAGTTGCATCATGACTTTTTGTCGGTTTAGGAAATTGGCGAGATCACTTGATTTTGGACTGTGGTTGGCACCTTATTTTTTTTCTTGGAAGCATGACATGGCTATGCTTATCTAGGTTTACGTGGTCTAATGGAGATGATTATATAGGACAGACATCTGTTCCGTCAACAAGGCACGCAACTTTGCCTTCTTGCATCTGGAAATTACCATGGAATCTTCTAGTTTTCCATGCGCAATTTTGATGCTGTTACTAGTAGGTTTTACTTTACTACTTCATTTGCCACTTGGTTTTCCAAATGTTTTTAGTTTACATTTCTACCAACCAATATCTTTGTCCTTTTTATATTTGATGATGAGTCCTGCACGTGCCTGTCCCCCCTTTCGGCCCCTGGTCTTCGGAGAAAGTTGTGGACCATATGCTACTTCTTCTTCACATCACTTGAAAGCAACTGCTGCGTAATTTGTTGGCCATTGCTAAAGAACCCGCCAAAAATATTAGTTGGTCATTTCTTAATTATATATTTGGTAAAGCACGGGTTGGTTCTGTTTTTTAAATATTGTATTGCATACATGACATTCAAAATTTTTATTTTGGATGAAGTTATTAATTTTATATGTTAATCAACACCACAGTAGTCTGGACAATAGGGGAAAAAAGTGGAAAGGAAACATGTGCCGCGTGATGTCCATAGCCGCCTTGCACCCCACCAACCCCTAGCATTTTCTTCCGGTTTTCCCCTAGTCTACAAGATTTGTAGGAAGCTTTGCTACGGTATTTCCATGCCATTCCAACTTAAACTTGTCCTCGTAATAATAATCATCCACCACAACACTCCAAAGCCTTTTAAATTCTGGGAGTCAGAATTGTGCAGCACCCACACCAACACCAAGGCACAAGTATGCTACGTTGTCCCATGCAGAAGGAAAACCATATTTCTGCTGCATCCATGTGTGACTTTTCTCTCGGCCTCACATTCTTTTCACCTAACCAAGTGTGCGCTGCTGCACAACAGCTGGGGTCGGCCGTCGGCGTCACAGACTCACACAGTTCATGAACCTAGGATGGTTGCCCCCTCCCCTGGCCCTGCTCACGCGCCATGGCCCCCTGTTTCTTCTCGGAAATCATGTGCGGGCGCTGTTTTGTTTGTGTGGGGCAGCCGCCGAGGAGCACCACGGAATCCAGGCGGGCTCGCGCTGCCGCCGGGACCAGCTCCACTTGCCCTTGTCCGTCTCGCGCTCGAATCTGTCGCCTCGCCGTGGTCCACCGGACCGTGCCCAACAACGAGATCCGATTCGCGCCGAATCCTCCAGATCTTGCGCTCATGGACTGTACCGAGCCCTTCGATATAGCTCCTGAAACGTTTCAAAGATTAGTCTAAAAGCGTTTTTTGAAATCATTCCTTTACCTGATTTTCTGATGTCGATCTGATGGTTTTGTCAGGGCCTTGAAACCGTGGACAATAGCTACTTCATCACCGAGGACAACGTCGGCATGCTCAAGCTCGCCAAGGAGGCCGGCAGCATCCTGGTTCGTTCTCCACTCGTCTGATCAGTCCACTGTTCTCTTGATTCTCAAACTAAACTGACCATTGTTTTCCTGTTCGATCATTTCCCGTGCTTGCAGTTCGATTACCGGATCCCGCTGACCGGGACGGACACCTGCAGCGCGCTGGCGGGGGCGGACAACAACCACAACGGCATGGTCATGAACGGGCTCCCCATCAGCATCTACGCGCCGGAGACGGTGGGGTGCGCGGTGGTGGACTCGAACGGCTTCTGCGCGGCGGCCACCTCCACGGGCGGGCTCATGAACAAGATGACGGGCCGCATCGGGGACTCGCCGCTCATCGGCTCCGGCACCTACGCCTGCGACGCGTGCGCCGTGTCGTGCACGGGCGAGGGCGAGGCCATCATCCGCTCCACGCTGGCCCGCGACGTGGCCGCCGTCATGGAGTACAAGGGCCTGCCGCTGCAGCAGGCCGTGGACTACTGCGTCAAGGAGCGCCTCGACGAGGGCTTCGCGGGCCTCATCGCCGTGTCCAAGGCCGGCGAGGTAGCCTACGGCTTCAACTGCACCGGCATGTTCAGGGGCTGCGCCACCGAGGACGGATTCATGGAGGTCGGCATCTGGGAGTGAGCGCAGAGGGAAGCGGGGCCGAGCGTGTGCGTGCACGTGGCCATCTTGCGATTGCCATGTGGTTAATCAGGGTCGTCGGTATTGGCCTAGTAGTAGAGGGCTAGTGATTGGAGATTGGAGCTGGGATTAATAAGGTTGATCGTGGATTCTGATGGTAATTTGCCCTGGGAAATAATAATGTGAAAAGTTATATGGCTGCTGAAATTTCCTCAGTGTTCTGCATTGCAAACGTTGTCTTATTTGCGTGGGTTTCCTGGTAATATGGGCCGAAGATTTATATTTTTGAAGTAACAATATGGGCCGAATATTTATTTTTTTCGAAGCAACAACAAACTGGGCTGTAGATTTAATTTTTCTTGACTTGACCCAACCGAATGTTTTCGGCCCAACGTATTTGCTGAGCAAGATGAAAGTCGGCCTACCATCCCAGGCCCAAACACACTTCACAATTTTTTGGATGCTGTCGTGCTAGCTTCAACTTGTAAAACGATTCCCTTTTGCCGATGTGGGCCCGGCCCAATGCTTTCAGTTGTGCTCGTGCCTATTTTTGAATTTTGAGTAGAAGAGACGCTAGGGTAACTGCAGCTTTTCCTGTGCTCCAACTGCAAGGTAACTGCCGATGTTCAACGGATTTAGTACGAGGATCGTGTGTATTTGCATTATATGTTGTCCCCCAACACTACCCGAGGAAACATGTTGGCATTTCTATGTTGTACCATTTACCCAAAGTCCCAAACATGTAGAGCGACATAGGCCCTGTTTGGATCCAGCGGTTAGAGCTAGTTTTGGCTAGTTGGTGCTCAACTAACCCCAAAGTATCCAAACTATAGGGGTTAGAGTGGGGCTAGTTGCATCTAACCCACCAAAAAAACTATCCCACCCAAGAGGTGCTTATTGAGGCTAGAGTGAGCTAGAAAGAAGATTTAAATGAGCTAAATGATTGAAAAAGTGCTTTTTCGGTCGATCTAACCATATCATCCAAACACCTCTTTGGCTAGAGTTAGTTTGGGGCTAGAGTTAGAGTTAGAAACTAACTCTAGCTCTAGCTGAGCTAGAGTATCCAAACAGGGCCATAGATCTGCAGAGATGAGAATAAAGTGAGAGGAGTCTAGAAGCTTGCTTATTGTAATCTTGTTATTATGCAGACATACTCATGTAATCAGGGATGTACTACCGTTTATGTTTAGTCCTCGGTGTGGGCTGAGGAATTGTTGTTCAACCGAATGTGCAAAACTAAGTAACTAACTCTAAAATTTAGGACTTGTTTAGTTCGCCAATTTTTTTCATCGCTACAGTAAATTCGAATGTTTAGATACTAATTAGGAATATTAAATGTGGATAACGGACAAAACCCATTCCATAACCCCCAGGTGAAATTGTGAGACGAATCTATTAAGCCTAATTAAACAATGGCGTGCTACAGTAAACAATCTCTAATGACGGATTAATTAGGCTTAATAGATTCGTCTCGCGATTTCTCGTCCATCCGTGTAATTAGTTTTATAATTAGATCATGTTTAGTCCTTCTAATCTTTGATTTAAAATTGCTACAGTAAATTTTGCAAAGTTTCTCATCGGATCTAAACATGCCCTTAGAATAAGGTGAAAACTAACCACAAGTTGGTTCATGGTGACCTCATTCCTGAGTTGGCGAGGCAGCGGGGCCAATATACTTTCGTACTTTTGGTCCATTAGTTTGTCTTGGTCGTGCATGCACTACTCAACTAGTTAAGTGCTTTTAATTAAAAAAAAAAACTAGTGAAGTGCGTTTGGTGACTGTAGGACGAACTTTAGAAGCCGTCAGGCGCCAGTGCGTCACAACAGGTGCTTACACTATGAAGCTCTGATCCAATGCAGCTGAAGCTTGGCTCATTTGGAAGAACTTTTTTGTTGTTTGTTTGAATAATCACCCAACAAGACAAATCAATGCGAAGATTCCAGCAGTATTCATATTCTATGGCCACTTGTGAGCTTATAGCAAATACAGTATGTTATAGCATCTCGGATGCATGTGCACCCAACAAGAAGCACTCGCTGTCACTACCGAATTCAAGGATCCTCCGATCCTAATTCCTAACCTTGGCACCGTGCATGAGCCACTGTCAAAGTGTGACGAGCCAGGCAACCGGACTCCGGAGATGAGAGGGAGTCCAGAGTCCTGCGCGCGCACGACACTATGACCAGCCGCCGTCAGGTTTCCGTCTTCCAACGGCTCGCGCCACTTGCACTGAATCCAAGCGCCGCAACCGGAGGCCGGAGCCGGAGGAGGCTCTTGACCGCGGCGCGCTAGATCCCAATCGTCATTGGGACCCCTGGCCAAGTTGTCACGGCAGTCCCCGCATCGGCTGGCGGCCTGGCGCAGTGCCATCACTGCCCTCAGTCCATCCAGCCACCAACCACACTTCCGCCGCTGCCGTGCCGTGGCCACCGTTTCTCCATTTCCTCCGGCGGGCATGTACAGGCCGGGGCACCGGCCCGACGCCAGTATTCCACCGGACCCAGAGGACCAAGGACCAACATGCCCGATGCTGTCGCCGTCGCTTTGCCATAAAGAAGGCTGCTCGGCGGATGCGATGCTGGCGCTTTCCATCACGCACAACAGTGCATTACATCGGCTATCGGTGGGGACAACCGGACAAGCGGCAGCGGTGCGCGGCGCGGCGGGTCTTTTCCGGACGCCCGCACAGGGACAGAGAGCCACCACCACCAACCGCGTGCTTTCACCGGAAGTGCGTGCAGGGTGTGTTCAACAGAGCGCCAGGCCAGTCGGTCACGCTCATGCGTTCGGCAGTAGGATCAGCCATCCAGAGACTCTCCACCCTTGGAGTGTTGATTCTTCCCAAGCCCATTGACTAAAACGCCTTGCTATTAGTATAATCTAGGAGTACAGGCCAAACACAAATGCGATTCGTACACCGGTGCAGAGGTGAATTAGAGGAAAGCGTTGCAGGACCGCTACGGCCTTGTTTAGTTCGCGCAAATTCGATCGAATTGACTGTAACAAAATGCATTGGAAAGTATAAAAGTAAAAAGGAGAGCACGTTTTTCAAAAAAAATACTTTTGATCGAATCGGTCGAATCCGATGTAACTAAACATGTCCTATATCCTGATAGTCAGAACAGCTGGATTCTAAGGGCATCAGCAATGTATATATATGGACTAGTAAGTAAGATGGGTCCAAAAAAGGAGACATTAGTTGTTGAGAAGTTCACAATTATCTTTACTGCCTAGTAAACAAGGTGGGTCCCACTGTCTGCAGCCAGCAGGTGGATCTCTTGCTTTCCTCTTTCTAGCACTCGAGTAGCATGTGCAAGCGGAAGCAAAACAGTGCAGGACGTAGAGAAAAGAGAGAGAAGATAGCATTTTATATTTCTTACTACCGGGCAATAGGCTTACTACCCACCAAAGGAATCTTTTAACTATTACTTACTTCCACAATGGTGATCCGGGTAAGAGCAGAGCCACGTAGGCCTTCTTTACTGCTTTTTCACAACACTGCTGGTGCCCTAAGGCTATCCCCAACCCATAGTGTCCATAGGTAGTGTCTATGTTACCAACTAAGCAAGACACTATGTTTAGAAATTACATCTCTCAATGCATAGTTTCTTCATGTAGGTCCATAATTAATACTCAATCCATCATTCTCTCTCATCTCTACCAATCATATTTGTTGTTCAATTATCATGAGGACACTACCATCTCCCAATGCATGACTTGATGATGTCTAGTGTATAGGTTCCCGTGAGGAAACTGCCTCTCTCCACTCTCTCTCTTATTTAATATAGTGCCATGTAAGCTAATAGTCCTAGATGGCAATGTAATTAATGCTATAGAAACTATCCTAGTTGGAGGGTTGGGATAGCCTAAGAGAATTTTGTACCACCACCTACCTACTGTACTGTGATGATCCCCTGACAAGTGATCACGAGCCCCAAACCTCAAAAGTACCCTGCTCCGTTCGAGCAGTCGTACCCTAGCTGATTTGGTTTGTCATTTCGCCGGCCGGAAGCTCAAGTCACCAAATCGGGCTCGTCAAGGTGGGTAGTAGTAGGTGGCTGGGCCGCTCCGCTCGTGGGCGGGCGCACACCAATTCCCCTCGCTCACCACACAGGCACNCGCGCGCCTCGCCGCCCCGGTCGCGGCCGCGGCCCCCGCGGCGTCGACCGCGTCTCCCGACGCGCCGGCCTCGGGCGCCGTCCCGGGGAAGCCCACGGTGCTTGTGGCCGAGAAGCTCGGCGCCGCGGGGCTCGCGCTGCTGCGGGAGTTCGCCAACGTCGACTGCTCCTACGGCCTCTCCCCCGAGGAGCTCCGCGCCAAGATCTCGCTCTGCGACGCGCTCATCGTCAGGTCCGGGACCAAGGTCGGCCGCGACGTCTTCGAGGCATCCGGGGGCAGGCTCCGCGTCGTCGGCCGCGCCGGCGTCGGGATCGACAACGTCGACCTCGCCGCCGCCACCGAGCACGGCTGCCTCGTCGTCAACGCGCCCACCGCCAACACCGTCGCCGCCGCGGAGCATGGCATCGCCCTGCTCACCTCCATGGCCAGGAACATCGCGCAGGCTGACGCGTCCCTCAAGGCTGGTGAGTTCAGTGCACCCTCCAATATGGAAATGATGCTTGCTGTCAAAATATTTATGAAATCTGTGGCGTAGTAAAGCATTGAGAAATCATACTCATCTGGCATGTACGCTAGGCTCCTAACCATCTAGTATCATGTAGGCACGTATGGTACTATTATATCTATTCAGCTATCAACAATCGTGCAGGCATGTTCAGAATATAGCTCTCTTATAAGAAAAAAAAGCTGTAGACCCCATTGTTTTGTCATGTATTTCCAGGCAGATGCATTGACAAGGTAATACAATTGAATGAACAGGAAGATGATTACATGATAACCATTTCTTTTACTTTCAATTTATTTGCCTAACACCAGTGAAAGATACACATTGCTGGGCTTGCAATTGTTATTTCTCACTTGAGGGCAGGCAACCTTTTTTTTTGACAATGGCTTGATAGAGTACAGTATTACAAAAATTCCTGTTGTTTGTCCTGCAATTCTGTTATGTCAATAGTGTTTGTTGTTCATCCTGCAATTCTGTTTTGTCAAGCTCACTTTCTGAACTGAATATCATACAGGTAAATGGCAGCGCAACAAGTATGTTGGTGTATCTCTTGTGGGCAAAACTCTTGCTATTCTTGGATTCGGAAAGGTTGGGTCAGAAGTTGCACGTCGTGCTAAAGGTTTAGGAATGCACGTGATTGCACACGATCCGTATGCTTCTGCTGACCGGGCTCGTGCAATTGGAGTTGAGCTAGTTAGCATGGAGGAGGCCATGACAACCGCGGACTTCATTTCGTTGCACATGCCTCTTACACCTGCAACAGACAAGATGCTCAACGATGAGGCCTTCGCTAAGATGAAGAAGGGTGTTCGCATTATAAATGTTGCACGTGGTGGTGTAATTGATGAAGAAGCTCTAGTCAGGGCTCTTGATTCAGGAATAGTTGCCCAGGTTTGTTTGATTATCTTAATTTACATCCTTCTTGTGTTTCATGCTCTGGTAGAATTCATTGAGACGCATCTGAAATGCTGTCTTCCCAGAATGTTGCTGATATAATTTTTAAATGTTGTTGTACCAGGCTGCTCTTGATGTGTTCACTAAAGAGCCCCCAGCACCAGATAACAAGCTGGTGCTGCACGAGAATGTTACTGTCACACCGCACCTGGGGGCCAGTACAGTGGAAGCACAGGTATGGTGAATTAGCTCAGAAATGTCCATCCTGGTTCTATTATAGCTATCAATTTGCTGAACACGTCAAATTTCATAGGAAGGAGTGGCTATTGAGATAGCTGAAGCTGTCATTGGAGCTCTGAAAGGGGAGCTTGCAGCTTCTGCAGTCAACGCTCCAATGGTTCCTGCTGAGGTGTGAATCTTTTATTTTCTCCTTAGTCCAAATAATGCTTCCTGGCATTTGATATGCTAAACCTTTATGCTTCATGCAGGTGCTGTCAGAGCTTGCACCTTTTGTTGTCCTTGCAGAAAAGCTTGGGCGCCTGGCTGTTCAACTAGTAGCTGGTGGTGGTGGTATCAAGTCTGTGAAGGTGACCTATGCGTCTGCACGGGCTCCTGATGACCTTGACACAAGACTGCTCCGTGCAATGATCACCAAGGGGTTGATTGAACCAATCTCCAGTGTTTTTGTCAACCTGGTAAATGCTGACTTCACCGCAAAACAGAGGGGAGTTCGCATCACCGAGGAGAGAATCCTGTTGGACGGTTCACCAGAGACACCTATCGATTACATTCAAGTTCAGATCGCCAATGTCGAGTCCAAATTTCCCAGTGCCATATCTGAAACTGGAGAGATCACTGTGGAGGGGAGGGTGAAGGATGGTGTCCCTCATCTAACAAAGGTTGGAGCGTTCCAGGTAGATGTGACCTTGGAAGGAAGCCTGATCCTTTGCAGGCAGGTTGATCAGCCTGGCATGATTGGTTCAGTAGGAAGTGTCCTGGGTGAGGAGAATGTCAATGTCAGTTTCATGAGCGTCGGAAGAATCGCTCCTCGCAAGCATGCTGTCATGGCAATTGGTGTTGATGATGAACCAAGCAAGGGCACCCTGAAAAAGATTGGGGAGATTCCTGCAATCGAAGAGTTCGTTTTCCTCAAGCTCTAGGCGCAAATGTATGTTTGAAGTTGCAAGCATGGTGTGCAATTTTGATGTAGCTAGCAATCTAGGGGACGGATGGTTCTCGTTGGAATAAGCTTTCTAGGGGTATTTTTGTAGTGGTGCTCTTGAATTTGGTGAAGCTCTATGATGCCTTCTTTTGAACGCAGTGTTTATTAATAAGCTCTCTTCTCAATATTTGCCTGCTTTACTTCGAACATGAACGAAATGTTAAACCTATCCGTACTGCTTGATGGCCTATAAGACTGGGAGTTTGAAAGCGAGGATTGCACGTGAAGAGTTTTTTTTAGTTCGTGTTACCCAGGTCATAAGAAAATAATTCTGTAATATTTTCTCTGGCATATTTTGCCGAGATCAGTAGCCGCCACATTCATCACCTGCCGAAAGTTGGTCAATACTCAACTGGTGAGTGGTGGTGATCCGTCTTTTTCTGAATTCCCAAAACCAGAGGAGTCTTCACGCACATATGAATTAGGTAGTCGAAGCGTCTAGATTAAGCTCTGCTGCACTCTAGGAGACTTGGATTATAATTAGATGACTAGGATTATAATTAGATGATCGATGTCGAAATGTCGTGTTTGAAAGGCACGGATTTCACCGAAAAACAGCATGATTCTCATAAGAGCTAGTATAATTCCGACATTTGAACTGGCAGATTGTTTCCACACCCATTTCCATCAAGTTCCATGGTGACAGACAACAACATTATGGGAATTCAGAAACCATAACCTTGTACGTCTAGATAGAAATTATATACCTTTTTATACATGGTTGAGCCTTTAATTTTGAGAAGCCTAATTCACCCCCCTCATAGGGTATGTTGTCTCAAGTCTTTTCATACCTTGAAGCGAAAGGACACTTGAGAGTTGGAATGAGGAAAAGAAAGCTAATTGAGAATCTGAATTCGAGTGCATCATGATCCATCATCACCACCGAACGCATGACCAAGACCTTATAAGCTTGCAGATTTCCCAGGGGAGAATGCACCTTCCAGCTCAAGTAGATCAGTGTTGTGCACGTACTTCATGTAGAGCGAACGTGATATATTTAGGGAGTCTCCTGTAGCTTTGGTTGCAAACACCTTCCTATCGCTCTGCCAGTTGTTGGTGAGGCTGATCCATTCCCGCCTCCATTCCTCAATGGCGAAAGGTGCATTCTTCTCCATGCTCAATAACAAGTGCTTGAAGTAGATGGCTGCCCTTGGTCCATAGTACTCTCGCAGCAGGCCGCTCCAGTACTTATTTGCTGGAACAAATTTGTCAGAACGAAATACATGAAAGCTATATGAAATCAGTACGTGGCTAATCAACATGTGGCTCACCATAGTCGCGCAATAAACTTGCTTTTGTTTCAGTATTGTCAAACCACATTGTAATTTGCGTTCTAGCATTCCATTCATACTGCAACGATTTCAGTGTAGCTGTGTGTCAGCAATCTGAGGAATACTACATGAGCTTTAGAATACCGTTATGGGTACTTGCTATCTAGGATAGTATAACATACATCACAAGATCATGATACGATCAAAGCACATTTATACTATGTTAGATTGCATTAGTGCACATAGCAATCTAAGAACAGGTGATGAAGGAACCATCCCAATCTTGCGTGTGTGGGTGTGTGTTCTAAGGGTTCTTGCCCTCTTTTCCTTCTTAATGCAAAGACACGCAGCTCTCTTGCGTGTTCGAGAAAAAAAAAATATGAAGGTACCATCCCTACCTTCATTAACAAACAACTACTGGAATTTGAGATTTAGGATATAAAACGTATGATAGAATGACAAAATAAAAGACATTACCTGTATCTCTTGTTCTCGGTCTCGTGCGAGGCCCTTGGCATTTTCCAACCAAGGCCCAAGCAGAAACCCCTCATGAGAGGCTAATAGTATGTCGAGGTCATTCACAAGGCTGAGGAAGTGCTGGCAAAGGGTGATCACTTGATTCATGCTGCTTGATTTGTAGCTTTCGATGATCTTTACAAAGACATCATTGGCATATTTAGCCAGAACTTGACGAGTTAAATCCACAAGGTCATACCTGTTAATGTGACATAACATCTCATTAACTTATCTAATAAAAAACTTATCTAACACAGAAGTGATGCTGCAAACGTTTATGGGCCTCTTCCCATTTATAAAAATAGTAGTGCAGTGGACTACTGGACTGTGCCTCAGTATCCTATGCTGATCATGTTTTAGTGTCTGTTCAAATTTGATTACTTGAAAAGAAAAAAAGGAGATCATGATCACAATACAAAGGAGCCGATTTATACAGTATTTGTGTCAAATGACCTAAAAGCAACAGACAATATATGGCATCAAAGAGTTGAAATGGAAGAAGATAACAAGACAATACAGTTTCTGATATTATTTTTTAGAGAAGTGTAGCACTAGCACACAGTCCATTGAATACCAACACTTTTTTGAGCTTGCAAAGAGCGCTTTCTGAGCACACTAAGCACTGATTGGAAAAAAGCAGAAATTAGGCATACAACTAGTAGAACACTCAAAGATGAACTGAATAATTATTCTGCAGTATGGATCAAGCAACTGTTCTCACCTGAAGGTGTTGCTGTCAGATACTTCATCTCCATATTGAAGAAAAAGCTCCAGGGCATGTACAACGATACTGGTATTGTACCATAGATGAGGATGTTCATATGCATCACTGGAGCCGTCCTTCTCGTAATTCTTTGATGGTATTGTAGAATACGCTCTTCCAGAACTCATGTACAACCCTGGTGTCTGAATAATAGAAGGTTCAACATCTGGGAAGGCCACTATCACATCCCGATTTTTGTCCTATTACCAGAATAATGTTCATGAGGAGAGTAACAGATAAGAAGGCAATCATAACTTCAAAAAAGCATAGGAGTAAATATGCTTGTGTAAAGTTGGATGAACAATGGACAAATGGCACAATGCCTGAGCATGGCATAGATTTGGAAAAAGATGAACTTACATTTTTACCATCTGTACAGTTATATAGAGTTTGGTATAAAATCCACCAAGCATTTTGCAGCCCCTTCACCGACTTTCCATATCTTCTTGTTGGATAGGTCTCAACCCAAACCTGGAAATGATATGAAACTGATCAAGCCAAAAATTGGATGCATTCAACAGCTAGTTCAAAAGGAAACTTCTATAGAAACATATAGAACTGCAGAACAAGTAGTATAATAAAAAAAGGAAGAATGCATATTGCACATAAAACTCATCTCGAAAATATAATTATTTTATTTTACCTGAAGATCAACTTGTCTATGATGGAAAGCCATTTCTGACATAAGGTCATAAACAATTGGATTTTGCTCAATACCTTCCATAGACATACCAACTCCAACCTTCATAAATAATGTATTAATAAGTAAAACATCACCATCCATATTTCTATAAGCTAGCTCAGCAGCAGAAACAGCTGATTAAGTTAAACATTGTATACCATTGTAGAGTTATCACTTAGTCGAGCGTCAATAGGCCCAGAAGCCAATGCATCCAGAACACCATACATTTCAAAATCTGCAGCAAAATTGTGGAGCATGCACCTGAAAAAAGATCACACAAGTTTCATTATAAAGGAAAATATAAGGACAATAACAGATGGTGTTGACAAGAAGGAAAAAGAGAACATTCCAGATGTAGGGGACACCATAGAACTGATCAGAATTTATCCACACTGGTTTAACTTCAGCATAAAGATCAAGAACAATCATTCTGCCAACTGGAACAGAATGCAGTAGTGCCTAACAACCAGAGAGTTTGAGATCAATCAGATAAGGAAAAGTCAAGGTGCATGACGAAAATAGAGAGAAAAAAATGATTTACAGATGTATCTAGCCACCTTAAGCTCACAAGGCTTATTCACGTCTTCAGTAGAAATTGAATGTATTCACGTTTTCAGCAGAAATTTACTCCCTCCGACCATGTTTATAAGGCGTACGCGCATATCAAGATTCAAACCTTATTATCTTTGACCAACAATTTAATCAATATTTTTTATTTTTATGATGTAAACTTTATATGGTTGGATTTGTAATAAAATGTACTCTCCAATAATTATAATTTTATAATCATAAATAATATAATATAAAATAAATTAATGGTCAAAGTGTAATTTGGGAGACCGTGCCATGTCATATGGCGCCTTATAAAAATGGACGGAGGGAGTAGTGTACAAGGAACAGCTAACTTATTAGAAATACAGTGGTTCACATATCATTTGGCAATGGATCACTGCAAGGCAGCAACCTACCAGATAACACCCACTGCAAATTGTCCTTCATAGGTGTTCAAACAAATCAAATGAATGTGATCACCTCACATCATTGCAATATTAATAGTAACCATCCAACATACTGGCTTTCCAAAGCAAGTGGTACACAATTTTGCAATGTAACCTTTTTTCATGAAAAATCCAGGTCACATGAATTTCAAATCCCATTACTCATATAATATTTTTATGAACAAAGCTGATAAAGTTAGAACATTCATATCTTATCGAACTATCAAATAAAGTTTCACCTTCATTTGTGGGGGTTCCCAGAAAGGATCATATGTAAACAACCAACCCTGCAGAGTAAAACATGTATAGATATCATTGCATCTCCATATCCAAAGGTGTGACGGTACACCAAGAAAGTTTTCATAACTGGAGAGGAGAATAATGCATCAAAAAGTAGTTCCAGAAGTAAAAACATAGAGTGCATTAACCAAGACATCTATAGCCCATATAACTGCTATTACATACAAATTCATTGCATAAATAAACAAACTACAAACACATAGAGAACTTACTTGCATCAACCAAATAGCATCATCATCACCGCTTTGCATACCCCTAAATGTCGCAGCACCCAATGAAGAGATGTAGTTTGGATCACTCAGTGGAGGAGTGTTCTCGTCAAAAGTATCACTAGACAGGTAGAATATCAATAAATGAGATAAGGTCCATAAATCAGGAACTTCCAGTGAGGTGAATGATTAAAAATCATACCAGTTGTATATGTGACTTGTCCTACCATATTCTGTGCAAAAGAACAAGAAAATCCGACATGTATCAAAACTTGAATTTTTCTGATGGAAAGTGTAAAACATACTCTTTATGAAACAGGAAACAAATGTGGTATTTTCATCAATCTCAAAATCTACTTCTGTACCATGTTTCACAAAAAAAAAAAAGAAACATCAATCTTAAGGGAGGGGATCACATGTTGAATAATTTCGTAATTTTGCATCCTGTGTTTCCTTTTTCCTCTTTCTGAAGTGCGCTGGCAGTTTCATGAGACTTCAAAATCAACAGCTGAGTTCACCAAATAAAGGTACAAAACAAAAATATTAACCCGCAATCTTTCTTCTACGCTCCCTCCAAATTAGTATATCTGACCTACTTGATTTGTTTTGTTCGCAATATTCTCTAATTCATGATTTTAACTATTCTATCTACACAAAGAAAAGTTCTATCAAAGATGTGTCCAGGAAGACCAAAAGTGCTTAAAGATCTACTATTGCTAAAGTGACATGTGCTTGTATTATAAGAAAATAGCTATGTATAATTGCAAAGAAACATGATTTGGACATTGCTATCATGTAGTATACTAGTATGTCAATCATGACACCAAACAAAGTGCTAGGCCATATGAAAGCATACCGTGGTTGTCTAGCAAGGGACATCTGGGGTCAACTTTTTATCATACTTCTATTTTGGATATGACATATAAGACAACTTACAGAGGGGCTAACTAATGAAACAGTTTGTTTCATGAGCAATGGGAGGGTGAATACACAGCCTTGAACAATAATTAGTTACTACAACTAGAAAAGAATTTCAGAAACTTAGTTAGAATTTATCAGTTGCGGAAATTTTGCAGTCAAGAGATTTAGTTACAGAGCAAACACATGATTCCAGGTCTTACATTAAATATCTTGCATTTATGATATTAGAGAATAGCTTGACCAAAACGAATACCTCTGATTTGTTCTTCTATAAACAACTTCCCAATTTCAATAAATAAAGGATCAGATGCATCAAGAAGATATGTGCAGCACCACCTTGGATTGCTGTCAACTGTAAACCTTAATATCACAGAAGAGAATACAATTAGCACATGTAACTTAAACAATAACGGAAAAAATGCCAACAAATATATGTGTTATGACGGGCCTGCACTATGAAAGAAGGAGAAAACGTCATCGTGGCTGAGCCAGGCCCAAGACACGGCACAGGCCATGGCGTGAGGTGCCTTGGGCGGCGTCAGCAGATCCTTTCCTTGTTGCCCAGGATTCGTTAGAGTTAAAATAGGAAATAGATATTGGATTTGTTAGGAATTGGACTATTTATGTTACCTGGTGTGTAATTGGAACGCTTAAGCAAGAATCAATCTATCGTTGGTTCCTTGCCTTCGTGAGTACTCGTCTCTCCCGTTCCCTGCGTCGCCGTGCAACAGCACGGCGCCGCCACGCCGTCGGGGGTTCAAACCCCGGCCGGTTGTCCACCACCACTACAACCTTCGCAGCAACTCCGGCGTTCCTCTCAATCTGGTATCAGTGATGCCGGGTTCCCAGGATGGCGCGGACAGTGCCGCCTCCGCGGCGAACGTCCAGGCCATGGACGCCCTCACTGTCTCCCTGACTGACCTCAAGCGCCAGCTTGCGGACTTCGCCACCCAGGTCACCGGCCTGTCCTCGCGCCTCACGGTCCTGGAGAAGCAGCCGGTGGAGCAGCCGCAAACTTTCCCCTATGGCCTACCCGGCTACGGGGGAATTCCGGCCACGGCGGGCACATCTGCCGCCGCCGCCGCCGCCGCCACCCCTGCGGTGCCAGCTTCCCTCCCACCCACCACGCTCCCCCCCACCGCCCCGCTACACCTGCCTATCACCCAGATCGCCTTTCCGTCCTCGCCGTCGCCGATCCCCAACTTTCCCCTACCGCCGCCGTCCCTGGGCCTCGGGGCTGACTCGACCGCGACCGCTGCTGCCACCGTTCCTCGCTACCACAAGCTGGAGTTTCCTACATTCGACGGCAAGGAAGATCCGCTGGGTTGGCTCACTCGTTGTGAACAATTCTTCCGTGGCCAGCGGACCTTGGAGACAGACAGGGTGTGGCTCGCCTCCTACCACATGACCGGCATCGCCCAGACATGGTTCTTCATGCTGGAGCGCGACTCCGGGACGCCGTCATGGGATCGCTTCAAGGAGCTTTGCCACCAGCGCTTCGGTCCGCCTCTGAGCAGTAACCATCTGGGCGAGATGGCGCGCTTGCAGTTCCGGACATCGGTCGAGGAGTATCAGGAGCGTTTCCTCGCGCTCCTGTGCCACGCCGACCCCCTGACGCCGGCGCAGCAAGTGCAGCTCTTCACGGCCGGCCTTCCGGATCGGATCCGCATCGACGTCGAGCTCCACCATCCCCAGAACCTGCAGGACGCCCTGTCCGTCGCCCGGGCTTACGAACGCCGCTCTACAGCAGTCGACGTCCCTCCGCCGCAGAGCCGTCCCAACCGGCCGCCTCCACGGCCGTTCGCTCCGGCTGCCACCGCCCCGGCGATCGCACCACCTGCGGTGCCCCGGCCACCAGCAGGGACTACGGCGCCGCCCGGCCAGCAGCCCTCCCGGCCGTTCCGTCGCCTGTCCCCCGCCGAACTTCAAGAGCGCCGCCGTCAAGGGCTCTGCTATAACTGTGACGAGCAGTATGTCCGGGGACACCGCTGCCAGCGCCTCTTCTATATCGAGGTTACCGACTTCGAGGAGGACGACGTCGAGGACGACACTGAGGAGGGGACTGGCGACCCCACGGTGTCGCTGCATGCATTGACCGGCATCCGGACGGAAGACACGATGCAGCTGCCGGTCGACATCAATGGTACCCGCTTCATCGCGCTGCTGGACACAGGCTCCACCCACAACTTCATCGACCAGGCTGCAGCGGCGCGTCTACGTCTACCCACCGCGCCAAGTCAGGGGCTCCATGTGTCCGTGGCCAACGGCGACCGCGTGGCCTGCCAAGGCCGTGCGCGAGGAGTGGACATCCGGATCGGCCTTGAGGACTTCGCCGTCGACGCATTCATCATTCCACTGGGCGGCTATGACATCATCCTCGGCGTGGAGTGGCTGCGTACCTTGGGTTCCATCCTTTGGGACTTTGAGGACCTCTGCATGGCCTTTTGGCGCGGCGATCGGCGCGTCTTCTGGAAGGGCGTGGGCTCTCCACGCGACGACATCCACCAGCCGGCCTCACGTGCGATCAGCGGCGACTCTGCGCCAATGATGGCCCGCCTGCTGCACTCCTACGACGCCTTGTTCCAGGAGCCGACCGGGCTGCCTCCTGCCCGCCCTTGCGACCACCGGATTCACCTCTTGCCGTCCACGGAGCCGGTGGCCGTCCGGCCGTACCGCTACCCCCAGCTGCAGAAAGATGAGCTGGAACGGCAGTGCGCATCCATGCTCGCTCAGGGGGTCATCCGGCCGAGCACATCGGCCTTCTCCGCGCCCGTCCTGCTCGTGAAGAAACCAGACGACTCCTGGCGATTCTGCGTCGATTACCGGGCGTTGAACGACAAGACGGTGAAGGACAAGTACCCCATCCCCGTCGTGGACGAGCTGCTCGACGAGCTCCACGGCGCGCGCTTCTTCACCAAGCTCGACTTACGCTCGGGGTACCACCAGGTGCGGGTGCACCCGGACGACGTCGAGAAGACGGCATTCCGGACGCACCATGGGCACTTCGAATTCCTGGTCATGCCGTTCGGCTTGACGAACGCGCCGGCGACCTTCCAGAGTCTGATGAACGATGTACTTCGTCCCATGCTCCGCCGGTTCGTCCTGGTCTTTTTCGATGATATTTTGATATATAGCAAAACATGGTCCGAGCATCTGCAGCACGTCAAGGCGGTCTTCGACGTCCTCCTCGCCAATCGCCTCTGCGTCAAGCGCTCCAAGTGCACCTTCGGCGCGCCGACCGTCTCCTACCTAGGCCACATCGTGTCCGCAGACGGCGTGGCCATGGATGGTGACAAGGTGGAGGCGGTGGCATCCTGGCCGGAACCCCGGTCAGCCCGGGGGCTGCGCGGTTTCCTGGGACTTGCGGGGTACTATCGCAAGTTCATCCAGGATTTCGGCATCATCGCGGCGCCCCTCACCAAGCTGCTGCGCAAGGAGGGCTTCCATTGGACCGACGAGGCCGCCGTGGCGTTCCAGCGCCTAAAAAGGGCACTGTCAACAGCACCGGTTCTCCAGCTGCCGGCCTTTGACAGGCCCTTCATGGTGGACTGTGACGCGTCGGGCACCGGTTTCGGGGCGGTGCTTCACCAGGGGGCCGGCGCCCTGGCCTTCTTCAGCCGGCCGTTCGCCGCCCGCCACCTCAAGGTCGCCGCGTACGAGCGCGAGCTCATTGGGCTCGTGCAGGCCGTCCGCCATTGGCGGCCCTACCTGTGGGGGCGGCGCTTCACCGTCCGGACTGACCACTACAGCTTGAAGTACATGCTGGACCAGCGACTCTCGACGATCCCTCAGCACCAGTGGGTGAGTAAGCTCTTCGGCTTTGACTTCGCAGTGGAGTTCCGCCCAGGCCGCCTCAACACGGTGGCCGACGCCCTTTCAAGACGCGACGCGGAAGGACCGGCGGCTGCTGCCCTTTCCGGCCCCTCATTCCAGCTCCTCGACGACATCCGCAACGAGTCCGCGGCGCACCCGGACGCGCGGCGCGTGTATGATCAGGTCCTGGCCGGCGAGCTGGGCAGCCCCTGGCGAGTCCAGGACGGCCTGATCCTCCACGGCGACAAGATCTTCCTCACCGCCACATCACCGCTGCTTCCCCAAGTGCTCGACCTGGTCCACTCCATCGGCCACGAGGGCATACAAAAGTCGCTGCTCCGTCTTCGTGCCGACTTCCATGTCCCATGTGACCGGGCGCTCATGCGCGATCACGTCCGCGGATGCGCGACCTGCCAGCGCAACAAGACGGAGACCATGCACCCCGCCGGTCTGCTGCAGCCGCTCGAGGTCCCCTCGCGTGTCTGGTCGGACATCTCCATGGACTTCGTCGAGGGCCTTCCAAAGGTACATGGTAAATCCGTGATACTCACCGTGGTTGACAGGTTCTCCAAGTACGCTCACTTCATTGCCCTGGGGCATCCATACACGGCTATGACGGTGGCCCGCGCCTTCTTCGACGGCATCGTCCGCCTTCACGGGTTCCCGGCCTCCATAGTGAGCGACCGCGACCCCGTCTTCACCAGCAATGTCTGGCGGGATCTTTTCAAGTTGGCCGGCGTCAAGCTGCGGTTGAGCACGGCCTTCCACCCCCAGACGGATGGACAATCGGAGGTGGTCAACAAAACCATCGCCATGTACTTGCGTTGCCTCACCGGCGACCGTCCCAGGGCATGGGTCGACTGGCTGCCATGGGCGGAATTTTGCTACAATACTTCGTTCCACACCGCCCTACGTGCTACGCCTTTTCAGGTGGTGTACGGCCGAGAGCCTCCCCAGCTACTTCCGTTTCAGCCAGGGACCGCACGAACGAGTACGGTCGAGGAGATGCTGTTGGAGCGTGACGCCTTCCTGGTGGAGGTCCGGGATCGTCTACTACAGGCCCAACAGTACTCCAAGCGCTACTACGACAACCATCACCGCGATCTGGAGTTCTCCGTCGGCGACTGGGTGTGGTTACGCCTCCTTCACCGCCAGGCGCTCTCCCTGGTGGACAGGCCGCCGGGCAAGCTGAGCCCGCGCTATGCAGGGCCGTTCCAGGTCACCGAGCGCGTCGGCGCGGTCGCGTATCGGCTTCGCCTTCCTCATGGCGCGCGCATCCATGATGTCTTCCACGTCGGCCTCCTCAAGCAGTACCACGGCGACCCCCCTCAAGACCCGCCAGCCCTTCCACCCATGCAGAACGGGCGTCTGCTGCCCCTGCCCGACGCAGTGCTGCGCGCCCGCCAGCGTCACGGGGTGTGGGAGGTCCTGGTTCGCTGGGCTGGTCTGAACGACGCCGAAGCGACGTGGGAGCCGCTCGACCACTTCAAGCTCTCCTACCCCGACGTTCAGCTCGAGGACGAGCTGTTTTCCGAGGCGGGAAGAGATGTTATGACGGGCCTGCACTATGAAAGAAGGAGAAAACGTCATCGTGGCTGAGCCAGGCCCAAGACACGGCACAGGCCATGGCGTGAGGTGCCTTGGGCGGCGTCAGCAGATCCTTTCCTTGTTGCCCAGGATTCGTTAGAGTTAAAATAGGAAATAGATATTGGATTTGTTAGGAATTGGACTATTTATGTTACCTGGTGTGTAATTGGAACGCTTAAGCAAGAATCAATCTATCGTTGGTTCCTTGCCTTCGTGAGTACTCGTCTCTCCCGTTCCCTGCGTCGCCGTGCAACAGCACGGCGCCGCCACGCCGTCGGGGGTTCAAACCCCGGCCGGTTGTCCACCACCACTACAACCTTCGCAGCAACTCCGGCGTTCCTCTCAATATGCATTTATGTTTATTTCCCCCAAAAAAAGATATGCACTTATGCATAAAATTGGATTGAATTGACAAGCAGTGTTACTGCACGATAGGGGTAAATCAAGATCTTAATATTTAATCTCGTAAAATAAGATGAAACACTGAAGATGAAATGAGCACTAGGAATCTGATGTGCCAATCATGGATGGAATCAAGAACCACAAGTATGTAGAATTGTAGAGTGATTGTGCCAGTTAGATTAACTGTAGCAGTTCAAACTGCCAAGATGCAAAATGCAGCATAAATTGCCATAGAAATACATTAATGAAAGAGGCACAAAACTGCAAGGAATTCAGTAGTGAGACACAAATCAAGATTCAGCAGCTGCAACCATGGTTCCATATTCTTTATTTTGTATTACAAGGAAAAATAGCACTATATAGCAAGGTTTGTTGAGAAGATAAAAAATTATCCTTACCAGTTTCCAAGGTGAGTGACTTTAGCTGAAGGATATTTCGATTTTAGTGCAGCTGGGATGTTGCCAGAAAAGGCTGGAAGAACTGGAACAGAGGTAGGTATGAGTTTTAGACAAGTAAAATAGAAGTGAAGTGATGCTGTCATTAAACTAAAAAACACAGACTGAGTAATTAAAAAAATTAATCATTTAGATTGGTCATATTAGGCAGAACAGGAGTTCTGAAAGAAACACACAAAAGTGCAAACTAATAAAGATATATCTGTACGGAAAGTTTTCTATATAATATTAACATAGAATATTTGCTTGTGTAACTGCACAAAATCCAGAAATGCCGAATGGTACACGAGTTACCTGGGAACATGCCAAAAGCATACATCCTAGAAAGGATTTTCTTCTGAAGATCTAGTTGGTCATCAAGCCAGGTCTGAGGAAGAGGCCCACCCCATCTGACAAAATTCGAAATAAAAGAGTCCAGAAAATAAGTAATAAGGAGTATACTGCATATTTCAAATAAGAGTTCAGAAGAAAAAAAAAATCTGCATCCAAGA
Organism: Alloteropsis semialata; assembly: GCA_004135705.1. Lineage (NCBI taxonomy): Eukaryota > Viridiplantae > Streptophyta > Magnoliopsida > Poales > Poaceae > Alloteropsis > Alloteropsis semialata. The sequence continues at coordinate 62,461,718 of CM014276.1, forward strand.
TAACTAAATAAGAGTGGTGACTATCTATTCCTGACAAGTACTAAAGATGACAACAAAGCCTTGTTAGCAGCTAAGACAGTGAGTCATAATTTGCTCAGAGATAAAACGTCAGCACATAAGACTTAGAAAAGAGGGACCAAATCCCAAAACAAAGATTCACACTTCTATTTATCGACATTCAACATATGATCAGTTCACTTTCGCTGTCTTAATATGGCATAACCAGATGCAAAAGCATCCCTAGTTGCAGTTATATATTTTAGAGCAAAGTAATTCCCAGTGACAATCTAAAATTTAAGTTACTGTCTTGTCTTGTGCTGCAGTGTTGAGAATGAATGAAAATAATTTTAGAAGATACATCATGTCACAATAATATTGCAAAAGAATATCAGATAGAATAATATAAATCAAAAGTTTAGATGAAAGGGACCAACAGCAAACTAGAGAAAACTTACCCATGCATATTAGCCATTCGAGACCATGCAAGAAAAGCTGGCCCACCAAAGAAATCATCCAAATCTGATTTGCTAATATTGTACCTCTTCAAGAATTTAAGGGAATAAAGCAGAAGATATTAGAAAAGCATTTGCAGGATAACAGGAAGAGTAAAGAAACAACCAGAGTCCTTTTTTTTTAATCTCAGATAAAAGTGTGCCAACAATCTCACAAAATAGTGAGCCAACAATCTCATAAAAAAGTGAGCCAACATTGTATAGGGCCTACAGGAAGAACTAATAAGGTTGCAACTTCTTTTATAAGGGATCCAGTCATTCCCTCACAAAAGACAATGTTAAGAACCGCTCCTAAATCATTTTGTCAATACAAATGTGGAAATGCAGTGATCTGCTGCTCTGCCTGCTTGTTACCTAGGCATTTACTGAATTAGTGGTATGCACCCGCTCAAATCTCTACCCAAGATTCTAAGCTGCTTTTGTGCATTATTTCTATGCCTTAAGGGCACATGAAGTACGTAGTATAAAATTATCCAGTGTACAGAATACTTTGAAAAAAATGAAGATATGATATACCTGAAAAACCCTCTGCCATATAGACTCTTGCCCAGTGAAAGCAAGGGGTAAATTGATCCCTTGAAGAGCCATCCAGTCAATTTCCTTCTCCCAACGCTCCCAATCCCACCAAGCAAAAGAATCTAAAGGGAAATAAAATAATTTTAATCAGAGAAACAGCTGAGAAATATGTTTTTATACATGGGGAAAAATGATTATCATCAGTATTAAACAGTCAAAAGTTCACAAGGGCCTCCAAAATGGAACCAAATGGTGGCAACAAGAAACCAAAACAAGGGGTAAGGCGATACAATCAGGAAACTAGTCATGCCAACTCAAGTTCATGGGGGCATTTAATGGGAATAAATCAGAGCAACCTATTGGGAGAAGGAAAGGTAACACTGGTCCTTACTGGGACATTCACAAATAGGACATGGAAATCATGATCTTAACAGAGAGAGAAAATAAATACAATGTAGTATAACAGGCAGAGCACTGAGCACGGAGCATCCCCACCAATGTAGCAGGGTGGCTGGAAACACATCATAGTGTTTAAAATATTACTCCAATAACAATGCTTTAGAAATTCCAAGCAGAAAAAAGTGACTTATACTACTAAATACGGGAAAGTACTACAAGGGTTGTAAGTTATCAGCTTACAGCTGGATGTAACAGCATTCTGGTAGTAGCTCCACTCAACGGGTCTTTGAATAAATACACCACCAGCAGGAACACGAGGTAATGACCCAGGATGTGGAATGGATGATAATTGTGCACCACCAGTTTTATGCCAAGATATATGTGCTGCACAATAGTGTTTCAAGTACCAATGAAATCCAGCAGAAATTTCCACCCCACTTACTCCAAGTATCCTGACCACAAGTAATGACAAATACAAATAAGTCATTTAGTCCTGTATGTAAAAACAAACACATGCACACATGCATTGCTGAGAAGCATAATTTTTTAGAAATAAGAATGCTGTTGCTGTGACATAAAAAACTCGCAAGTCTTAACTAACATAGCAGATGGCATGTTACCCTTGCACAGTTGGAGCAGGCTGCAGGCCTAACTGCTTAAGAACACGCCAATTGCACAAGCAAAAAAGATTGGCACATGATTCTAGCAGAATCTGCTGAGGCCCAAATTTTTTCTAGTCAACTGCTTTTTGGATAGGTATACTAATAAACAAAAACCATAAGAGTTCCCATATAGAAACACAAGAGAACATACAGTCAGCTGTGCTGGTTCAGTAAATCAATGTTTGGTGCATGCCATGTCTGTTATGCCCTAGTGGATTTCATACACTCGAGAGTAAGTGTAACTCATTTGAGAGCTAAAAGAAGATATGGTAATAAATCCATTGTTTCCATATGTTGATATACGTATTTACAACAGCGGTCCACCTAACACCAAATTTCAGAAAATAACAGTTAACAGCAAATAAAAAATGCAAATACATGTGTATGGTCCTCTTGCATCAAAAGAAGCAGAAAAATTGTAAATGCCAAGCAAACTGGATATAATTTGCAATGGATGATAAAATACAAAGGGGAAACATACAATATTTCAGGAGTTCCTTCTCCATCAAACAAAGGGTGGTTGCTAATGATGAAGCATGCCTTCCTGCCACATTGCTCCTATCAATGTAGTGAAGTAGGTTGTGAACCCTTGTCAGTAAGTAACAGGGTGTCAGAAAATAAACCCAATATGAACTTGCGTAGGCGGAGTTATAAATCAACAGGGTCATTACAAAAAGGCAAACGTTGCTAATCTAACATTAACTTAGTGGCCACATGTTTGCACGATGACAAGTTCAGACAAACAGATCCCAACTTTGATCGAGTACTCTATGATGTCCACGTGAGGCGTCTAATTGGATTCTGATTCTAGCCAACATTCTCAGTGCACTTTATCTATCGGCAACTCTACTTGCAACATTTGCCAACATTCAACAGCACCTACAACTCCCCAAGCAGTGAAGCAAGCGTACCGTGGAGATGACCCTGAACTCGAAGCTGGCAGTGTGTGACGGGAGGAGCCGCTCGAGAAGCCCGCGCGCGGCGGCCTCCTGCTCGGCCGATGACGAGCCCTCCCGGCGGTGGAGCTCGCGGACGCGGTCGAGGTGCGGGAACCGCCGGTCGGAGCATCTCGCCCCCGGAACGGCGCAGGCGATCACGACGACCAGCAGGAGCGTGAGTAAGCGGGAAACGGGGCTGGAGGAGGGCCGCATGGCGGCGGCGGCCGGGTGGGGAATAGTAGGAGGAATTGAGAGGGTTGGAATGGTGAGTGGGACTCCGCCTCCGCGGACGGCATGACGACGGGTTTAACTAAGCAGAAGCGAGGTAGTGGTTGGCGTTTGGAAAATGGAAGGCGACAGCGAAAGGGCGAGCGGTTCTGGAGACGGCAATCCGCAATGGGGAAGGGCCAGAGGAGGGCCGAGCCGAAGACGACAAAGAGCGGCAGGCCGCGCAGGCGCGCACGGAAGGGGACGGAGGTAGGGTGGGGCCGTGACGTCAGTCAAAGCAATTTCCGCTTTCTTTTTGATTTTTTTTGGGTGTTTGGAAACCTTTCTATTGAGATGGAAAGAAACAGAATTCTGTTTTTTTTTTGGCTACATAGAGTTTACCATTTTACCTTTGTTTTTCCTCAAAATTACAAATTGTGTCTGTTGTGCCTCCTCCTGTAGCAAGAGTCTGAAACATAAAATGCAGGTGGTCACGGCCTTTGTGCGGTTGTTTGATTTTGCATAGTGGATTCTTGTCACTGGACTTCGAACTTTAATTTAGACCCAAGGACGGCTGGGCTTAGTTATTGTAAGAAGATACAAAGCTTTGTGATGTTAACAACTTTGTTGCTATTCGTAAGTACATATTCTATTCAAAGGCCTGCTTTATGTAGTAATCTGAAAACACAGAGGATCAAGCAAGACACACAAAAGGTAGTGACTAGTGAGCACCGATGCGTTCTACGAGGGATTCGAGGTGTGCCGCATTCATGGGCTTGTCGATCGTGGCACACGGCTCATCTGTGCACAAGCTGCAAATGCAAATACATTATACTGATACTACAAGTCAGATGGACTGACTTTCAGCCACAAGTTGCTGAAACTACATACAGATTAGTGATTCTGTATCTGTTGACCGTGCCATGGTCGCACTGAAGGCAGCTGATGGTATTGTGGAGGAAGCTTCATATTTAAGAGGAGAAGCTCGTGGATGAAACGACAATTGCTAACCGATGACCGCACTAGGATGTTTGCTTGCCCACATACGAGGTTGTGCTTGATGCTCTGTTTAAGCTCCGGGATCAGCATATAATTGTGCCTAATGACCGGCACGGTGGTTGCTAGCACAGCTCATAGGCTGAAGTTCACGCAGTCAAAGATCGACTACCATGACAAAAAAGATCCAAGCCATGTTGTGACAGAATGCTAATCCACCGATCAATGTGACATGAGCAATAAATATATAACACATTAGTCTTGTCGCCATATCTTTTGCACTGAATGTGGAAAGGCAAATGGTCAACCTTTTAGTTCAACAAGCTGATTGTGTAAATTTTTCTGTTCCTCAATGAATTTTTCTTGTTGCTATTTAAACTCGAGCTCCAGAGATTCATACTGATGCTTTGTTACAACAATAAATATATATTTACACTTATTATATCATATTGATGCCCAATATAGAAAAACTTAGAAAATTGATAAAAGAATTAGATTTATATATCTAATGAATTAACATGCATTTGTAAAGCTTGTTTAGAACTCTGTGCTTGGTGTAACAAACTTTTGCACTGTTTATTCTCCCGCACAAGTGAATCATACTTCTGTTTCAATGTGCTATAGAAATCACATTTATCTTGCAAGTCCTCAGCATGTTCCCGAAAGTGTGTCCCTTGTATCTGGAACATCTTGTCAAAACAAACAATTAAAGCTCTGTTTGGATAGGCTAAAAAATGTTTGAATACATATCCAATAGATGAGCTAATTTTCTAGTTGATGAGAGAGAGAAAATGATGTTTGCAAAAGAATCTTTTGATATTTTTCAGCTATTTTTATCCAAACTAGTATAATTACTAATTTGTAGTTGTCTAACAATTAGCCCTAGAATCTAACATAATAGTGTGTGTATGAAAAACTATCTCACATGTTTGTCACATTTGTTTGACAGTGCCTTGATGATTTGGTGGTGGTGCCTATTCCCTTCTAGATTATCTTTCTTATCTTGTGCATTCAATATGATTTTTACTAAGACCATATTCTAAAAAAATAGAAATTAGAATTGCAATGAAGATATTATTGATTTATTGATTATATGTCAGAAAAAGATATATTAACAAGGGGTCTTTTCTAGGTGAACTCAATCCTCTTAATACCAGACACATAATTACTTCCGATTTTGAATGTGTAAAAATTTATGCCACTTTTTAATACCTAATGTTCGTTTGAATTTTCCGTTTGTAATGGCTCTAATTTCACCAGTAAGTTTATGATCATTGTAACACATCTTATCAATATCATAGAAAAGTGATTTCAACTTTTTAATCGAACTGGTAGCATTGGGTCTTCAATCCAATTATCAAAAATACTCAAACAATCCTAACTCATGGTCAGTATAAGTTATTTGTTTCTGAAGACATAAAATAGTTTACAAATATCATTCCTTAGATTAAATATAATTATCTAAACAACAACAAATCAACCACACTAGCACAGATAGTGTGAAAGACTTAAGAAAAGCTTTTTCTTTTACACAACTGATCATCCTAAACAACAACAACAAAACCTTTCAGTCCCAAACAAGTTGGGGTAGGATAAACAATTAAATAATAAAGTTAATGCAACCCCCTCATTGAACATTTGAGTTCTAGAGAAAACATTTTTCTAGGATTATTTCCAAGAGAAAAATCTTAAGCATATCTATCTCTAAAATTCTGCATAAGTTGGTAGCTAGATGGCTAGCTCTTTAACATGCTTATGCAACAATGCGAGTGCATATGCTGCTATGTTGGGATGTCAAAGTTGTTGGCTCTACTCCACTTGCTAGTCCTTCACTCACTCTCTCACACACACATTGAGCTGGAGGTGGTAGAAGAGTGAACAGAGAAGGCTGCAGACACTTGTTGTGTTGTTCTAAACTTCTTTTTTACAATGTCCCTAAAGGGGACATAAATATATATATACACACATGGAGGAAGACTTCGGACACACACATGGCTCTACACTCTTCTACAATAAGTCCTACCGTAGCCAAGTTCTACACTCTTCTACACTAAGTCCTACTATAGTCAAGTTGGCACTGCTGCTAGGCTGCAAGTTGCAATTGCTGCTGCCCTCTTATCACCATACAACCTGGCATGGGCCTAGATACAAAGGAGCAAAATATCCAGATCAAGAGCTTAGCAAAATATCTAACAAAATATCTGTGACACCCCTGGTGTCACTGTAGTAATTAATAACCATAATAAACATAATTAACCAAATTATGGCATGCATCATCTCATGAACATGTATGTTTGTACATTTGTTTGTATGCATTGACTTAGTCAACTCAAAAGGAGCAAAATAGACAAAATATAAAAATTCTACCAAAATGTCACAAATAATGTTAACTATATGTTTATGAACTCAAATGAGTATGGGAAGTTCAAACAAAAATTCGAAATTCAATTTTGAACTCAGTTGACCGTCATTTCATGTGCTGTAAGTTTTACTTTTTACACTTCTCGAGAGGCTAATATCTTTAGATTTTGCCTAAACACTTGAAATTCCACCAATATAAAAGTTGGAGTACAAAGTACCCTCTTTACAATGGTGGTGGTGTGGATCCATGAAAACTTTGTTTGATTGCTCAAATTCTTGGTCAAATCCGCGTCGAAATGCTAAAATTCAGCATTCAGCCGATTCGACTAAGTCTGAAAAACGTGACTTTTGCCCATTTTCTTCGCCCCGTAACTTTCAAACCGCTGCTCAAAAGGAGTGACACTCTTTGTAAGAGTTGTAGCCTAATATACCAGCTACAACTTTTGTATTGGACGATCTTGATGTTTATATGTAAATATTAGAGAAAAAGATCATCGAATTCGGGTCAAAACCAATCGATTCAGCACTTAGGAAATTCAGTTTCGTCAGTTTGGCAGATTTTTGGCCGGTTTTTCCCACGATTTATCTCTCAAACCATTGATCAAACACTATAACTCCCTTTGTAGAAGTTGTAGCCTGATGTGCCATCTCTAACTTTCGTATTGGACAAATCAAAAGTTTATATACGAAAAGTGAAGTTTAGGTCAGTTGAATTCGGGCCCGTGAGCTGAAACTGGACTCGGAAATTCGACTGAAATTCAAGTTTTCGACGAACTTTAGGGCCTTGCAACTTCCAAATCCTTGAGCAAATGATATAAATTCCTTTGTAAGAGTTGTAGCTTGATCTATCCTCTACAACTTTTATATTGGTCTCTTCCTGAGTTTATACACAAAATCTTGAGAAAAGTTGAAGCTAAAGCGGGCCTGTGCTGCTGCGAGGACGAACTGAATCGACAGTCGATTCAGTTTCGACCGACACAGCGCCGGCCAGGGACCGACCCCGGCACCGACGGTCGCCGTTGCCGCGCTGGCGCGCACCAGCTGGCCAGGGCCACGCGTCCATGCTCCTCGGCGCCAGCTCGTCTTTCGCTAGGTGTCCTCGCCACCAGCTCGCCTCCTCCCCATTACGAGCTCAGTAAAGAGGCCCGGCCACTTCCACCTCGCTCGCTCCGCCAGTCTTCAATTAAACAAGCCTACGAACCCTCCACCTCGTGAGCATCGCCTCCTACCACCTCTCGTCCAAATCCATAGCCTACATCGCCGAAATTTTGATGAACTCAGGCCATCTCCCTGTACAGAACATCGAGCTCCACCCCCCCTCAACGTGGACAGCCACCATCGTTGATCCTCCGCCCAAACCAAGCACCAAAACAGAACCACCATGACCTACTGATGCTCTTCGACCTCTTTCCCCTCGTTTCCCCTCTCCGTCGAGCCGCCCCACTGCCGTCTTCGGTCGCCGCCGCCCTGTTCCGCGAGCGCCGCACCCTGGGCGATGCTGGGCTGCGCCGAGCTCGGCTGAGGCCACCCCTAGGTGCGCCCGTGGCCACGCGCCCCCTTGGCCGCCCCTCAGGGCCGCGCCCAGGACACCGCCGGCCAGCCTGCAGGGAACCGGTCCGGTTCCCACGGTTACCGCTCAAACCGCCCCGGACCGGTTAGGGTACTGTTCATCGGGAACCAGAAAAAACCGGTACTGTTCATCGGTAACCGGTAAAAACCGGTCCGGCTTACCGCTACCGCCGGCCGGCTGTAGCAGGTACCGGAACGGTAACAAAAACCCTGCGGTAACCTCCTGAGGAAGAAGAAGGTGGGGTGAATGGTAAGGGAGAAAGAAGTATAGGGGGTTATGCATAAAAGTGCTGGATTTATGTTGAAGGATCCGAATATATCAGGAGCTGTTCTGAAAAGTTGTTTTGATTTTCGTTTTTCTTTTTATGTGAATAGGCTAAAAACGGTTAAATGCATAGAAAATCGCAGAACAATCATAAAATCACAAACTTGGATTTTCTGGAATCCTTGAGAAATTATCTTTCCAGTGGTGTATCATATGCATGTGTAATCTGTGTGATTTCCAATGTATTTTTGTATGTATGAAGATGTGCTTGAGAGAGTGTTTATTGCTTTATAAATCATAGGAATGTGCTAAAAATGCAAAACCACTTTTGATGGATCTGTTGTGATCAGTAGAGTTGAGTTGAGTATCTGTTGGCCACAGTTTATTCATGATTTTGGTAGATTTGGAATTAAGTTGATTATAACTAGTTGAGAGTGGATAAATCACCAAATATTCTATATAACTCAGAAAAATCTGAAAAATTCACATAAAATGCCTCTGATAGAATGGTAGTTGCAATAAAAATTTCAGCTACAGAAAGTTTTTTTAGATTTTATTATGATTTTCTGATTGGTGATAAATGTTGGCTATTAGGAAAAATAGAAAATAAATAGGTAAAATGCTGGAAAATTCCTGAAAAAAATAGTTTTTACTGTCAAGAACACAGAAACATGCTTACCTTAGCTTTTGTCTATGTAAATATGTTTTCTAGGATTTATTTGGTAAAAACTAGGTAGGAGTTGCTTAATTAATAAATGGTTTTCTTGTGGCAAAATTAATTCTACAAATATGCATAGTACCCAGGAGTGATGAATGTTAGAGTTAGCAATTGAAACTCTTTTGTACTACTAGTAGGTTTTTCTAGATGATTTAATTAAGTTGTGCATAGGGTAGGTCTGAACCGGTCAGACCGGTCCCGACCGGTCAGACCGGTCCCGTAACCGGTCAGACCGGCCACCTTTGCTTTGTGAGTTTCAAAATTGTTAATAATCCATAAATGATTGTCCAGTGATGTATTAGTGAGTTGTTGTAGTAACTTTGTAATTGTTTTCTCATGCATTGCTGCATCTCATGCATCCGCATTTCATGTAGAGCAAACCATGGTTGATGGGATATACGAGATCGAGGTCGAACCCGCGGACGATCCAGTTGCTGCCGAGTTGAACAGTGCTGCTACACAAGACCCGAACCAAAGTTCGAAAGGGCCCAAGGCCAGTGGTGATCAGGAAGGCAAGCCCCGGAGCATAACCCTCTGTTCAAACTAACTCTTTTACTTTGTGCTTTACATTGTGCATTTACATTTAAGGAGTTGTTTGAAACCCTAGTTGCATGATCCCTAGGTACCTATGTCCTAATACTAGTATGTGTAGGTCGTATAGAATGCCATGCTTAATTAGGACCGGTAGAAGTCGAGTGATTGCCTTGTCACTCGTGAGATATAGGTTTTTACTTTATATCAATTCATGATGATTCGGCAAGCGGGGCTTGTGCGATATTCCTGTTTGGTTGAATGTCCCGCTTGCACAGTTGGTTGTTGGCTAAGGCATTGAGGGTGTGGCGATGTTGGTCAAGCTTTTGAAGGTACTAATCGTATGCTGGAAAATATGGTAAACTGGTAAACCTAGTACTTGATTCAAACTAACGTCTGACGGACATTTCCACTCCATTGGGCGCGGGTGATGATGGCGAGTGTAGCAGTGGTCGCGGCACAGGTTTGCCAGGGGCACCTGGGGTCCGTTGGGGCGTGCACTCGGGTGGAGTGGTATCTGATGGCAGATGGCAGGGAGAGATGGGAACGGTTGCCTCGTGAGGTCCTGGGTGTCTCTCACGGGTCGTACGATTAGGTTGTCCCATGCATGGTTAAAATCAACTCGAGTTGTCCGTCCTTCACGGTTACATGAAACTGCTTGATCTCTTTTCACACATCAGTGTCTTGGGCCAATGTGTTCAGAGGTGTGGTTAGTTGAGTAATAGTGATGAATGGTTAATCAATTGTTTTTCGACATTGAGTGTTATTGGATAGATTGGCAAACTTAGTAATTGATAGTCACACTTTAAAACTGGGCTAAAATATTGAAAATAGGGTTCAACTTGTAGATGCTTTTTGGCAAAACAAACCCCTCAGCCATAAAGCCTTGCATGTCTAGAATTTAACCTTATCGGGTAAGTCTTGCTGAGTATTAGTATACTCAGCCTTGCTTGTGGCTTGTTTTTCAGGTGCTACTGTGAGTGGGTTTTTGGTGTTTGAGCCGTCCTCCTCGAGCGAGGGCCGCGGAAAATGACTTCATGTGAGGGCTCCACATGGTTTCTTTTGTATCGACGATAGAACTCTTCCGCTGTTGATAACTCTGTATTGTAACAATTAAAATTTGTGCACTGTTTTTGTAATATTATCCATATGAACCTGTGCTTTAAAATTGGTGATGAGTTGTACTGCCTGAGCTTACCTTCGTGTGGGACTTGCTGCTATTTTGTTTCGGTCGAGAATCGGTGGTTTCATCGGGACGTTACCCGACATACTGCACGATTAATTCGGTTTAAGTGTGTGGAGCACCGCTGGGAAAGTGGTCCCATGCGTTTAAGCCGGATTAATTGGGGCGGGCTGCCACAATATCCCCTAATTTGCAAGCTCTGTTTGATCTCCTCCATCCCAAACTTGCCCCAAGAGTCCGCGAGCTGTCGGCTGGTCTCGACATACTCGAGGATGTTCTGTCCTCCATCAACACACTCACCGATGAAGTGAAAATGAGTGTCAATGTGCTTATTGCGATCATGGAGGACGGGATTCTTTGCCAATGCAATGGTGGACTTGTTGTCCACCTTGAGTACCGATGCTCGGAGGTCTTCCTGGTGATCTCATGCACCAACCGATGCAGCCATGTCCCTTGACAGCTCATTGTTGCCGCTGCAATGTATTCTGCCTCACATGTAGGTACAACGACAACCTTATGCTTCTGTGACTGCCAAGTGATTGGGCAAGCTCCAAGCTTGAAAAACACACCAGTGGTGCTCTGCCGCCTATCAATGTCTTCCGCCAAGTCACTATCATTGAACCCAGTCAACTCCAGTGTTTCTCCTCCTCCCTTGGGATATACCAGTCCATAGTTGCTAGTTCCGACAATGTACCGGAGAAGGTGCTTGACGACGGCGAAGTGGTCCTCCCTTGGATCCTCCAGAAAGCGACTCATGTAGCTCACAGTGAAAGCAATGTTAGGCCAAGTGTGGACCAGTTAGCGCAACCTGCCGACAATGCTACGATAGCGTGTCGCATCCACCTTGGGCACGCTGCTCTCCTTGCTGAGCTTCAACCTATCCTCCATGGGCATCTGGCAGCCCTTGCAATCACCCATGCCGCTGCATTCCAGCAACTTCCTTGCATAGGAGCTCTGGCGCAGCATAATGGCGTCCCTCCCTTGCTCCACCTCTATGTCGAGGTAGTAGGTGAGCAAGACGAGGTCGCTCATGCGGAACAGCTTCTTCATCGTAGCCTTGAAGTCGTTGATGTCCTGCTGAGCTGCTCCAATCACAATTAGGTCGTCCACGTACACCCCAACAATTAGTAAGCCATGGTCTGACTGCCAGGTGTAGAATGCATGCTCGGTGGTGCACTTGGTGGAGCCAATTGTCGCGAGACTGCAGTCGAGCTTGATGTTCCATGTCCTCGGTGCCTGCCGCAAGCCATAGAAGGCCTTGCGCAAGAGGAGCACCTCGTGTTCCTACCCGTCGATGATGAACTGTAACACCCTAAAAATTCTCTTTTCAATATAGTAATTAACTTGCTAGCCCTTGTGTGTGCATTCACAAAATTTAGGCAAATTAAAACCTTTTTCGGCAATTAAAATCAACTAGGTTTAGAAACTTGTTTTGTGCATTTCATGCCGATGCATCGTTTTCTTGTATGAGTGTTTTGTGTGTGCTTAGTCCAAAACCCAGAACCCGATCCAAATCCAAACCCGGCCTCCTTTCTTTTTGCACCATGACCCAAAGTCCAAGTCCAATTCTAAAACTCCTTCCGACCCAAAATCCAGCCCATCCTCCCTTTCTCTCCCTTGGGCCCAAACAAATCCAATCCAGCCCAGGCCGGTTCCCCTCCATCTCCCAACGCACGCAGAAGTCTCATCCCGTCGCCCCTTCCCTTCCCCATCGCGCCCTGTCTCTCGTCAGAACAGAAGGCCGTCGCCGCTTGGAGAAGAAGAACCGGCCATCCCCCTTGAAAGCACTCGGCGCCCCCTCTTCTCCCCTTCCCCACTCAGGTTGCCCCTCCACCAGGCCCTCGTTCCTCTTCCCATTCCACTGACCAACAGAAACCTCCATCAATTCTGCTCCATGGCCATTACTGGAAACTGAAATTCGCTCGCCTCAACTCTCTTCAATTCCGGCCGGCCTGCTGCCTCTTCCCTTCTATAAAACCTTGGCCAAGTATCTCCCAGACCCCTTTCATCCTCTAGGCACGCCAATTTCATCGTCTACGACCTCCTTCGTCATCGTCTGTGTCTGCCAGAACTCGACAGGGTAAGCCACCATGGTTTTCCTCTGACCAAGCCATTGCCGAGTCTTTTCCTTACCCCTAAACCCTCTATCTCGTCTGCAGGGACACGAGAACCCGACCTCGGTGCCCAGAAGCAGCAGACCGAGGCCGCAACCCCGTCCTCCACGTGCGCCCGTCCAACCAGTCCGCCCCCTTTGGAAGCACGTCGTCCCTACTGCTCGTCTGCCCTAGGTGAAAATCAAGATGGATTCGCGTCGGTCTCCTCATTCCATTTTACCGCTCGGCACTCATTTCCGTGAACCGTAACCTTGGGGCCCCTGTCCCTGGCGACCTCTGGCCTGCAGCAATGGCGCCGCCTCCTTTTTGTCCGTGAAAACGGCGAGGATGCCGTCGCCCTTCCCCCTGTAGAACCGAACAGAAGCAAGTAGGAAACCCCTCAGCCGACCATCAACCATCCAATGGTCCAGATTAGATTGAATATACCCCTTCGTAGTTTTGTTAAAGAGTCCCTGAAGAATTCTTGAATCAACCCGCCATCCATCCTTCAGTTCAGAAAAACTTCTCTGCTACCCCCTAATGTCTAGGGTTAATCTCGTATAGGTCCTCGGTATATCGCAGCATAGACCTTTGTCGTGTTTTTAGCGTTGTTTAATCACCGTAAATCCGATTAGAGTGATTCTCGCGTTCATGTGTTCGTAGAAATGCGTAGAATAGCTTTTTGCTTTTGTTTATATTGTATGGTGTACTGTTCTAATAGAATTATATTTGTTTGCATGTACTGGCTTGTGATGGATGTATGTGTGGTGATTGGAATGCGTGTGTAGACGATGAGCAGTACGAGGCCGGTTTTGATCAACAATTCGAAGACCAAGATCAGCAACACTATTTTGAGGAAGGCAAGTATAACATGATTATTTCCTTGCAACCCAATAATTATTAATCACTTTATTCATACTTGCATGTGTCTAATTTGCTAAACCCTAGAGATGACTAGTCTTGTTTATTACCATATTCCTTGTTTACCTTGGGGTTCATGCATATGGGTACATAAGTTAGTTGTGCTTAGCTTGCTTGCAACCGCTAATGATCGATGAATAAATGTTAATCTTGACTAATGATATACTTGGAACCTTATTAAAATATGCTTTTAGCAACTTGGTTTAGGGAGCTTGAGCATGTGTTTGGATTGCTCAAAGCGTCTCTCCTTAAGGTTCCGATTCTTAAAGCGGCAATCCAGGAAAACCGTACAACCACGGGAATCACATGGCTCTGGTCTTGACTAAGTAAACTGTACGGCTCTAGCTTGTCTAGTGGTTACCGAAAGGCGCAAGTGGGGGTGTGGGGTTATCAGTATGGGTCTCGCCTACCTGGGGATGAACTCACGCTGCGCCCTGAGTGTCATCGGTATGTCTCACGTTGCGCCCTGAGCGCCATCGGGACACTCACGTTGCGCCCTGAGTGGTCGCCGATCCCGGGAGGAGGGCTCCATGCGCCGATCACGAAACCATAGCGGCCACTAGCTTGTTAGGGTGTCTTTTGAAAGGTCTCGTAGTGAAACCCTGTACTCATTTCACGTGGTATGAAGGGAGTGCGTGCCGAAGGCAAGGGGATCACGACCGGTGGTGAAAGTGTACAACCTCTGCAGAGTGTAAAACTGTTATAATAGCCGTGCTCACGGTTAAGAGCGGCCTGGATCCTTTTTGACTCGGGTACCTTGTTTCTGGATAAATGGTTTAATATGATGTTGTTCATTTATAATATTTCATATGCTTTTATAATGTGGGTTACAACCAGGGTTGTCATATAACTGTAGTAATTCAGGTTAATTCTAAAAGTAATCAACTAAAAATGCTAACCGTAGTTTAAACCTTGCATAGCCTTTTGAGCCTCATTTAATCATGTTATGCTTGCTAAGTAAGATGGATTACTTACACTTGCTTCATATCAACAAAATCCCGGATGGGTACTCAGATGAGCCGCCAGTGGATGCATTCCCCGAGGAGTTTCTGGACTTCTAGGCAGTGCATTCCCCCAGTCAGAGTCCCTGTGAAGACGTTTTGGAGTTAGATTGTATCAGGCTTCCGCTACTTTGATAAACTCGATAATAATATAATGCCTGTGATGTAATGACTTTATTTCTGTTTTTGTATCGAGCACTGTTTTTCCTTTCTTTGATATTCATTTCTGAGCTATATGTGTGTAAAGACTTCCTGGGTACACATATAGTAGCATTCGGATTTTCTTCGTAAATCCGGGTGTGACATGAACCCCCGCGGCTGCTGTACGTAGACCTCTTCTGCAGGCTCACCATTCAGGAATGTAGACTTCACGTCCAGATGATGGACGTTCTAGCCCCTTGTCGCCACCAGTGCCAGCAGCAGCGGCACGGACTCCATCCGCGCGAAAAATCGACTCCTCGCTGCACGAACCACTCAAAAATAGAACTTCTGCCGACCTCTAGCTCCTGCTGACCATCGAGCTTAAACTTGATTGCTTTGAAAACGATGATGGTGGCGGAGGATGAAGGCGGCGTTGATTGTGAGGCCGACACCAAAGAAACGATTGCGGAGGAGAAAGCGACGCGCGACCAGCGAGCAGTGAACTGCAGGTAGAGCAACAAACTATCGATGTTTCGCCAATAATGATGGCCCCGAGCACTAGTCATAAGACTACCGATAAGACGATTAGTCATGATTAGTCGTCGATCAGGCAAATTAGTCGAACCTAGTCGAGGCTGATCATGATCTAGTCATCCTAACCAGTACACATTATGTATATATATAGTCATATATTGAACAATGATAATAGAAAACAACATATGCATTTTTTTGCACATAATAATATGCTAACAGGGACATAATTAAGCAAATTCAGTACATAAATAAATAACGTCTCAATATTAAATGAAAATAACATCAGTCATCTAAAGCTTAACCAAGTAAAGATTCATCTAATTCAAAGCATTACAACTTTTTTGAAAAGTCAAACCATTTTCAGTTTGACTAATATTGTGGAAAGGATTACTAAGATTTGTGCCACTGAATATATATACTATGAAAATATATTTAATAAAGAATCTAATGTTACTTATTTGGTATTACAATTATCGGTATTTTATTTTATAAATTTATAAAATCTTGATTTGTGCCACTGAATATATATACTATGAAAATATATTTAATAAAGAATCTAATGTTACTTATTTGGTATTACAATTATCGGTATTTTATTTTATAAATTTATCCAATCTTGAGACGTTTTGACCAAAGAAAATTGGAATAACTTACATTTGAAACAGAGGGAGTACCTAAAATCTAATGGGTGGAATTGAAATCCCAAAACTTTTCAAGTCCGTATGCTCTTTAGGCTTGTCCAAGAACCAACCAAACTGGTCATCCATGACTTAATCGGATGACTAATCATGATTAGTCATCGATTAGTCGGACGACCAGCTTTCTAGTCGGCCAAATCGCATTGGTGGACATTATCGGTGGTAGAAGAGCGATAAGGACGACTAATCGTGATTAGTCGGACGACTTAATAACACTGCTGCTGACCATTGAGCTTAACCTTGATTGCTTTGAAAACGATGATAGTGGCGGAGGATGAAGGCGACATTGATTGTGAGGCCGACACCAAAGAAACGATTGCGGAGGAGAAAGTGACGCGCGACCAGCGAGCAGTGAACTGCAGGCAGAGCAACAAACTATGGACGTTTCGCCAATAATGATGGCCCCGAGCGCTAGTTCCATGGAGAGTTAAATAAATATATATATGAAACAACCGGGTCCGGGAAAAAGGATTGTGTAAAACAATTGATCGTGATCGTGTCCATCATATCTGATCATGGGCGAGAGAAGGGATCGTGGCCGAGGGAAGCATGGGCGGACCGAAGAGAAGGCCCACACGTTGATTTGGAGTCGAACAACGCGAGGCGAGGAAGACGACGGAAGACCGCGGAAGAAGGATGACTTAT